>OZ035862.1:3941947-4560892 GCA_964034905.1 Itoplectis maculator
TCCCACAATCTCCAGGAAGTGATTAGTGACGAATTATATCCCTCGTTATCTCGGCCAACATCTGTTATAATAAGCGATATCGTATACAACGCGTATTTCGCTATTACGCATAGTTATACGTACGTGCGTGCGTACATACGTACGTACCGCGAGTCCCCGAGTCGCGTATATACTATTATTACCAAAGTGCGCCATAGCTGTCATTTACAACCGCCGCCCGCGCAAGCACCGAAGCCGATAACTCTGGTAATTCCCATTCCGTATAAATAACCTCGGCAATAACTACTCCCGCGGTCCCTCGAGCCTCTGCGCCCTCTCCGGATAATTTCTATACACCGGCAACCTATTAGCAACGATTATTTGCCGCTAATTTTTAATCGCCTTCGCGAACATATCGGCGACGCGCACATGGGCATTGATTTTTTTTCTGTCTTTTTCAAAGTTATCTTACCGTCTTATCGTGACGATGAAAGCGTTGAGATTGTGCAGGTCTCTGAAACAATAAAAACTTTTAGGCGTAAAGACCATTACTTAATAATTAATAAATCATCGCTGTTTTCATTCGTATGAACAATTCAAATAAGAAAAAAAATGTTGGCTTTTTTCTTTGGACTAAATTTTTCTTATTATTATTTTGATTTTACGTTCCCGGTGTTCCAGTGAACCGAGTATTCAGCGGAGACTCGTAATATGGCGCTGCTGAGCCCTGCCCAGAAGTTCGTTCTCTTCTTTCGCTCCTTTGGCTCCCAGGAGGACTCTCGTGAGACTATTTACGAGATTTCCACGTAGGCGAACTTACGTACGTTTAGCGATATTCATTACTCGGCTCATTACTATCGCGCGCGGCGCACGGGCCGCTGCCCTCCCGGTTATAGAGTCCGGTCTTCGGATCTTCCCTTGCGTTCGTTCGTTCGTTCATTCGTTCGTTCGCTCGCTCGCTATCGCCACATATTTTATGCCACGGGAGCTCGGTGCCCTCACGCGTATTTAGCATTCGCGACGACGTTACACACGTACGTATATATATACATACGTGTATATAGAAGCTGCAGTAAAAGAAGCCGAGAAAATGAGAGAAATAGAAAAAGTATAAAGCACAGGCGGACCTTACCACTCGAGGATTTATGCGGGCGTCGCGATCGTTACGGAACGTGCCCTCCGTGTGCAGCCTCGCCGAGCGATCGGCCGGAAATCTATGCGTGGCAAGGACGACGGCAGAGCGAAGCTACCAGGCGGAATACGCGATTTATTAATTGCTCGTTAGGCCTCCACGCGCAGCCAAGCAGGCATTACGTATGTAAGCCCTCTGCGCATACCTAGGACCGCGACGCTCCTGGCGCTCCTGGCGCTGCGAATCCTCCGCGCGGAATCTACCTTCATCTTACGCGCGCGCGCGCCGCGCACGTTTTCGCCGCGCGATAAATTAATAACTGATTAATTCGCCGAGAGAATGCCCTTGTCGCTCGGTTTATCATCGCGTCGCCGAGGTGTCGCTCGTGTTTATAAACACGCGTACGCGGTGACTCGGAATAGTGATTATTAATTCGTCATATTAATCCCGCGGCGTTGTAGCATTTGTACGGCGATATTTCACGTACAACGAAAAACGTATACGCGTCTGCACAAAACTGCAGCTACAGTCGAGACTTTCGTAACAGTCGTCGCAGTCCAACGAGAACACCATCGTTACTCAAAACCTTGACAAAAAAAATTATAAAAATTCAATAGCACCGATTGAATCGATTCGATATTTCGCACCGTACATCGTTATTCAATGATTTGCGCAGTCGCGAAATGAAATTGAGTGCTAATGTCCAGCCGTTGAAAAATAATATCAATCTACAGGGTTATTAATAACATGGCTTCTCGAGTATTTCTTCAATCCCGCCCTTTCTGGTCTCCTTCGATCGCCTCGAACGATTTCCTTCCTGCGGAGCCTTCGACGCTTCGCGCCTTCGTCCCGACGCTTCTGCCGCGACTCCTCGCGGCAGCAGCAACAGCAACGGCAGCCGCGGACCCGCGCCTCGCAATTAGCAACTTACGACTTACGAAGGCCGTTAATTAAATTGAAACCGATAGCCGCGCATCCGACGCCTCGATATACGAAAGAGGCTGATGTTGCCTTATTACTCGCGAGTCTACGACGTGCCACGCGGTGCTGTCGCTTCCTTCGATCCTCTTTCGTATACTCGCCTCGTGCACATGCTCTCCCTCCTCCTCCTCCTCCTCCTCCTCCTCCTCCCCCTCCTTCTCCTCCTCCTCCTCCTCTTCCTCCTCCTCCTCCACCTCATACACAGAGACCTTATCGTCTTTCGCAAACTCTCGGCTGCGTCTCGCGAGTTGTAACTCGTGAATGTAATGCTCCTATGTATTATGGATATGTGTAAGGGAGACGTGCGTGGCGAACTCTCGTCCCTCGTTCGGCGCGCGGAGCTCCTCCGCCTCATATCGAACACCGTAATAGCCATCCCCGGGCGATTAACAGCTGTATGCAATTACCCCGTGTGGGTATGTACGACTGTGGGCCGCGCGCGATGGGTATTAGCGCGAAATAGATTCACGCGCAGACGCGCCCTCCGCGAGCTTATTCCGCTTCCGAACACTCAACCAACCTCTCTGCCGCATCGGCGATACATTGTAGAAATTGAAAATTCTCTCGGGGAGAGAATTCCCCCTGCCCCGAAGCTGCGACTGTCTGCGCTTCGCGATACAAGTCGTAAGTCGTGCGGCTGATTCACCTCAAGTAGGCTGCTCGCGGGGCGTCGGTGCGCGCTACCGCGAGTGCTATATATTTTATTTTATATTTATTC
This sequence comes from Itoplectis maculator, assembly GCA_964034905.1. Classification (NCBI taxonomy): domain Eukaryota; kingdom Metazoa; phylum Arthropoda; class Insecta; order Hymenoptera; family Ichneumonidae; genus Itoplectis; species Itoplectis maculator. Next base: position 3,944,758 of record OZ035862.1, read on the forward strand.
CACTTTATGCTCGACGAACGATCACGCAATCTCCGATTTCGTTAACTTGAAAACGCATAAAAAGTCACCGCATCTATATATCGACCAATGAATAAATAACATCTCGTCGGGAAATGTTCCGATAGTCGAGAATTGCGAATTTTTTCTCTACTCGAGCTAATTGTTTTTAATTACGCAGACCCGTATTTTTGTTGCTCGGATTTAACGGTCGAGGCGCTCCGGCAGCTTCGCTGCGTTATTACGAAAAACTCGCAGCCGCAGCGGCAGCAGCGAAGTCATCGTGCGGTTTGTTCGCAAGGAGAGTAAACTCCTCGTGGTCGTGCGGGTCAGCCGCGGCGATCGAGCGGTATTTATAGGGTGCGGTTGAACCGCGCGTGCAGTATATACCCGCGGGTCTCTGCGTATACACTTATATCGCTCGCGCGGAGCGAGAGAGCACCTGCTGAGTGTATTCGAGGCGAGTACATCGGGAGTACACCCGATGTACACTACCTCGAGTACACTCCGAGTATCGATCCCTCTTCCGCCGACCCCGATCGAGATAAGAATCTTTCCGTGTGCGCCTCTTGCTCCGCGCGGAATCAACGCGTCGCGCGGAAACCTCCTGCCTCTATGTCTCGCGATCTATGTTACACATACTCTAAAGCCGCCGCGTATGGGATGCATTACCGGGCAGCACATACGGCCGATCGCGCGCGGCCTCGCCCGACTTATATTACGAGCCATTCCCCCCGCCGCTTTGCGTCCCTTCCGTGCTCCTTCGCTCGTGTTCCGCCAGCTTTACGACCTTGCTAAACACGAATATACTCCCGGAATTTTTTTTCTCGATGACGCGCACAGAGAGCCATTTTAAATCGAGCTATTTTCCTCCTATGGATTCCTCAAAAAATTATTTCGTTGTTTTTTTTTTACTCAAACGACGCAATGGATTTATTTTAAATTCACATTGATAATGCACAATTCGTTTCTCACATGAGCACGACTCTGTCGTGCAAATCCGAGGATACTTTGTTAATAATCGTACAATTTGTGTTGCAGTTTCTCGTCGCGGAGCTCCCACTGTTCTGTCGCTTCAATGCGAACGGCCTGTGTTTCCAGGTTTTCTTTGGTTAGCCCAGCGGACACCGAGAAGCCGCGGATGCAGCCGGGCGGTTGAATAAAGAGGCGACAAAAAGTCGGAGGGGAAGAATGAGAGGAAGAGGATTCTGTTGGTCAGGTGCGGGAGTCGAGTCGACCAGCGATACCGTACAAGGCGACGAGTCGTTAACGCCGCTCGCACCACTATGCACGAGCCTCGCCACCTCCTTCGGCCGGCTCCTCGTTGGCGCCTGGCACACACCGACTCTGCCTTCGGGTGCTGCTATTACCACCTGAACTCCTCGCGCGATTCCACGACACTCGGTCTTCCTGCGCGCAGTTTCCGAGTCTCCGCTGCGCGTGGAGCGCCTACCGCGCCCTTATTAGGTTCCGCGAGGATCAGGAGAGCAGCGAACGGAGGGACGTGCATTCCACAAACGCCTCCAGCCCGCCCGACTCGACTCGACGTTACAGCGAAGCATTTTTCACGAAAATCTCGCTCGCTTCGTCTCGCTGTTCGCTGTGTGGAGGGAAAATTATTTTTCATTATTGCTAGTTAATATTGTGAATAATACAATATTAAGCGATATACACGCTGGCACAATGTAAACGTGGTTTGGGTCGTTTACCAGCGCGACCACTCGGTACCAGGGAAGCATGACCGTCATTGGTGTCCGCATGGTTCTCGAGGGGTCCAGAATTTACATGAATATTCCTAATGCGTTTTTGGGTTTTCGCACAAAAGAGTCTCTGTAATAGAGTCACGAAAGCGACACGCGAAAAATTGGAATATTTATACACTCCAATTATGCAAAAAAAAAAACTAAAAGTGACCTGAATCAAGTTGCAATTGATGCGGAATTCGGCAGGGATGATGTAACAAGTCCGACCCTAGAAAAAAAATGTTAAGATCATTCCATTTTTTCCAAAATGAATTGTCGATTCTACACACCGGGACGGCGTCTCGTGTCTTTATACCAGTTTGGAGTCTCCCATGAAACCGAAGACCAGTGCGTAGATACCACGTGCGACATAAATATATGTCACGAGCGCCCCCGATTGGTTGGTCGTTGCTGTTCGTAACGAGGAAACTTGCGACGAGAAAAGAAAGAAAGAGAAAATCACGTTCGTAGACAATAAATGCCCGTTGCGCAAGGATTTTAGTGCTTCATCGACGCCTCGATTTATCAACGATATAACGAGCTCCCGCCACGAGGCTGAGCAAGTCGGCGGTAATTAACCTTCCCTGATTGGCTCCATTGTGACGAGTAAACGAGGGAGCATCGTTTTCGGGCTCCTCCGGCGTGCGGTCAACTCGGCCTCGTGTGTGTGCAGCGCATGAAATATCGCGTATGCCCGCGACGTCCCGGTAGGCGCCGCGTGTTTGTACCTCGCGACGACGCGCGCGAGTTTTGACTTCTTGGAAATCGTGAACGAGCGCGCGCCCCGGGTCGACGCACCTCGTGAAACCGCGGGGGGTGTCGGTCCTCGCCCACGCGGCGACCGCGGAGGCGCGAACGAAACGGGATGACAGCGAAGCCACACGAGCTTAATCTCCGGCGCGGGAAGATATCGAATGAAAAAAATAAAAAAATAAAATAAAATAAAACGAAACGACAAATTTGTCCGTAGGCGCGTCGCGAAAGCGAAAATGTGCAACGCGCGCGCGGGGGGGATTCAATTTATTAATCGTTTTTTCGTGCGCGAAAAGTTCTCTCGTGTCTCGAGAGCCGGAAATCCGTTCGCGAAATTTGTATACACATTGTACGTACACTAAAAGAGCTGGCGGTACGTCGTGAATTTTTTTTTTTTCGCGGACAAGCGTATCGAGCGGATTCCACGGTCCAATTTCGACGGATGCGTAAATATCCCTCGATCCCGAAAAACCAGACACAAGACACACGATCACCGGACGCCGGACGTGATGACCTTTCGATTTCGCGTAATAACTGCAAACTGGCCCCGACGGCCCCGAAAAAACCGTCTCGCGGGACTTTCACGCCCGAGACACAGGCGCAGTTGGCGATGAACGAGACGGCAGGAAATCAGCGGAAATGTTAATTTTCGCGGCGCGTTGCGCACGGCACAGACGAGGCGATGCTGTGCGTTATATGCAGATGTCCGAGGGGCCGGACGCGCTCGCGTTCTTCTCCTTCGTGTCGGCGATTCGTGTGAACCGATCTGCGGCATCGAAGGATCGATGAAAACGTGCATTTTTAGTAATATTACATACGATTAATAATCTCGCCTAACATTTATTTCGGTCATCGAAAAAATAATTTGCAAAAAAAAAAAAATTGCAACCGCTATTGTGAATTTTAATCGTGAAATAATGCAAAGTACGGAGCTCTGCCCATCAATTCAGCTTTAATCGGTTCCACACGCGTTATATATTATTATTTATTCCACGTCGCGGCTTTTAATTATTATTCAAATCCTCGTAAAGTAGCTGCTGCTGCGGCTCGGATCCAGTGACGGTGGCCGCGGCGAAGTAGAGGAGGAAAGTGCTAGGTGCAAGTGAATTAAGGACGGAAAGGGCCAGGCGCAAAGGACCCATAAATCTCCGAGCGTTGGCTACCTGCTGCACACGCAGTTGGTGCACCGGTAGCAGCGTCTCTCGGTGCATCCTCGGCGTAGTCGTCGGCCCGCTGTAAACAGCGGGAGCAGCGGTATATAGTAGAGTATAGAGAGAGGTAGGCATTAGGTGGACGCGCCACACAGGTCGCGGCTAACCGCACGATGCCTCCGGTAATTGGCTGAACGTGGTAAACGCCTAATTGTCCTGTAATTATCTCGCGGCTTGAGAGACGACCCGGCTACCTCGGGGATATATCCGTGTAAATCCACCGTTTCCTGTGTTGATACACGAATCCAAATGAATAGGCGACGAAGCTGCCCGTCAATTCGAAGCGTATCCCCCGCTTTCGGTCTTCCTCCCTCGTTTACGCCTCATTCTTCTCGCGCTTCCTTCTCGCCGTCTTGTTTACCGGGGAATTTTTTTAAAGTTTCACCCACCCCCCTCTCCCCCCGCCCCGCCGTGCTCGGCCGGATGGCATAAATCAGAGAAACGTTAAGTGCTCCCGGCGTATTAATTAAGACAGCCCGAGAGCTCGACCGCTGTCCGCGTTCGCGCTTGCAGATCGCACTTTCAAGTCATTCGCGAGAGCAGCTTCGCTCACTCGATTCCTGTTCCTCGGCTCGGCAGTTTTTATCCACCGCCGCCGAATCGCCCGGGTGTTCTGTCTGTCTCACCCTCTGGACAATCTCGACGCCCTCTTCGCGCTGATATTTTCCTGAGAGGTGTGCAACGTTCACCCTCCCAAGAGCGACTTCAGTGTGGAGCAGAGCGGGCCAAATCGGGGGTTGGGTTTTGTACTAGGAATTCAATTCCTTTTCATAAAAAGAGATTGATTATTATTATTTTTTTTTTAATATCAATATACGGCTTCTTCGATATGTAAGCCGCGTAATCCCGCTTTCCTCTGGGCAGATCTACTCACAGCTACTCGAGAGAGGGGCGGGGGGGGGGGAGGACGACGACGAACGCTGCCATAATGGCGTAATTATCCGAGGACAAGACAAATTGCCTACACGCCCGAGCGCGACACGCCAGCAACGCCGAGTCGTATACGGTCCACTCGTGTTCTCCCCCCCGGGGGCACCGTACACCTCTATCTCTTCTTCTTCGTTATCTTTTTCTTCCTCCCCCCGCGACTCCTTCTCGCGAGTTCGCGTGGGTGGATAACTTTGTCAGCGTCGCTTTGGGCTCCCTGAGCTTGGGTTCCGCGTCCTCCCGACGACGACGACGACGACTTCTCGTCCCTCAGTTCTCAATCTCAAGATCGAAACACGGTGCGTGCCGCTCTTCGTCTTCTCTTGACTCGCGTCTCCTCTTCCTGACCGCGGCTTCAGCAGGTGTGCGCAACACCCGCAGCGTCGCCGAGGATCCGTGTCGAAGGCCTCCGCCGTCTGGTCGTAAGACATTACGCCAACCTGTAGCCAGGAGCTTCGGCTATTTCAAGCAAAAAGAATTGGCATTTCTCATCAAGTGGCGAACCGCAACTATCTTAGTGTACTGTACGTAAGACTCTCGCGGTCCGTTGGATATATATATATGTGGCTGTATAACTATATAGGATTACGTGAGGAACATGTATATTGCTACTTCTAGGGGGAAACGGGGCTTGTTGGGTCAGGAGCGAGGTGGATTGAATCAATGACGGCGTTGCATTTTATCTTTCGAATGCAAAAAGAAAATCCAGATTTTATTGAGCCAAACAAAATTTACATGGTCTAGGCTAATGACACGCGCTGGCGCGCGTGCCCGAGATACTTTTGCGCTGCTGCGCTCTTATAAAGTTTTATTCGGGGTCACGGAATTTATTTTTTCAAAATATCGACTCTGAACCTATACCATCGTTCTCAAGTCGCATATTCTACCCCTGAAAACACTGGTTACAACCCTTTTTTAGTTGATTTTGAAAAAAAAAAAAAATTTTGCCGAACAGTTTGTCAGAAATCGTAGATCTGGCCGCCAGGCCGAAAACCGCCCAAATCGGGGTCACGAAATTTATTTTTTCAAAATATCGACTTTTAACCTATACCATCGTTCTCAAGTCGCATATTCTACCCCTGAAAACACTGGTTACAACCCTTTTTTAGTTGATTTTGAAAAAAAAAATTTTTGGCTGAACAGTTTGTCAGAAATCGTAGATCTGGCCTCCAGGCCGAAAACCGCCCAAATCGGGGTCACGAAATTTACTTTTTCAAAATATCGACTTTTAACTGTATTAAAAAACTGTATTAAAAAAATTCCATTAATTGTTGGTACATTTAAAAGTAAATAAGAGGCGAAAAATGATCCAACTAACCCCAGTCTCCCTTGCAGGAGTTTCCGCGTAACGTCGTCGCTGTCGCAAACACTCCCGTGCTCTCGGCTCGGAGTTCTCAGAGACCCGAGGATATCTCAGTCGTCGCAGCAACAGCAGCCTCGTGCGGAGTCGCGGGATGAGAGGCGCGGGGCATTGTAAATTGTATTATACCGTATGCAGATGGCCGGCGCTGGAGTCTTCGTCCTCTCGTCGCTGGTCGTCCCGCAAACGCAATTGTCCCCGCGTCTGAGACCCGCATAAAGTTCCCGGTCGTAGCCAGGCACCGCGGCAGCGCGCGGTGCACACGCCGCGCATCCAGACTGTGACTGCCCTTGCTTGCGCAGACGCAAAAGTGCGTATGACGAGCGTAAACGAATACACCGCGAGAGAGGCTGATCTCCCATCCTTTTTCTTTATTTTCATCGCCGCGTGTAAATCCACGGCGCAGGCGCTCGACGCCGTGTGGCTCTTGACCGAGAGGAGGCAATTTACGAGGCTAGATTTTTCTCTCGGCTCCACCGAGTGTCGTCGTAAGACGCGCCAGCGGGTTATGACTCTCCGCGCACGACGTACGTTCGGCACACTAATCCTCGGCTGCGTGCCAGAGGTCGCCGGCGGAAAAATTATTCGCTATATTGCAGAAATTCCGTTCGAGATTAGCTGAAAAATATTTACCATCCGCAAATCGGACTAATTAAAGTTCCCCGATCGTCGACATTTGCTCTTATCAAGCTGCAATTAAATTGCGATAAAAAAAAATCCGTTCGATTTTTCCCCCATCGATGACTCGCGGCAGAATGAAATTTGATCCCGAACGAGTGTCTTCCGGATTAACGTCGCATCGGGCAAAATTGCAAAACGACCGCGCAGACATCCCGGGCGTACACGCAAAGAAAGGCCGCGGCGTCCTCGTGTTGCTGCCGCTACGGCCGGCGAGCGAAAAAAGCGCGCCGCGCGTGAGACGCGCTTCTCGTGCGATCCAGCAATTATTCCACATGAATTACCGTTCTCGTGGCGTCCGCGTTCTTCTTACCGGCCAACCACCCACTGCGAGAGCACTTGCGGCCAGATTTAACATCTCCTCGCGAGATATAAAACTCAATGAATACGCGCGAGGCTTACTCCCGCTTGTTTCTCGACGCGCCGGATATGCGTGCGTATAGATTCTTCATCGATCCGGGATGAATTACGAGGGCGATCGAGGATCCCAAAGCCCCCAGGGCTTTTCTCTCGGTACCAGAGCTTGGACCACGGAGCCCTCGCGAGGCGGCGACTCTTCTCCATTTTTGGAATGCAGTTTCTTTTGCTCCTCTCTCTCCCTCTCTCGCTCCCCTTCCCTCCTCTCGCGCTGCATTCGTCTCCCCGCACAATACACGGCCGGCGACGCTGCGCGAAGAAATATGTAGCGCGAAAAGTGTGGAGCGCGAAAGCCGCTCTCCGGAAACCGGCGGGTTCGTCCGCGGGCCGCGAGTCTATAGATACTCTCGGTGGTATTATATGCACACAAGAATCGGCCGTCCAGACTGCGCGCGGTGGATACTCCATAGCGATATAGCGGACCCGGACAATGGCGCGATAACTCATAATAGGATCGAGACTTTGTGTATTATGCCATATCGATAGTACGTGGGGGCAGGCTTCTCCGCTCCATGAATGCCAATGAGAGAGTCCTGCTCGTGTCTCTCTTCGACTCCCGGAGTCGTCGTATCGCGACGTCCTTCGCCATCGCGCGCGCGCGCGCTGTACTCTCACTCTCGGCAGCCCGAGAGTCTCTCTCGCGTCCAGGACAATGGAGAACTCGTTCGCGTAGGTAATACACTCGTAGGTGATCCACAACACATATTGTCCCCCCCCCCCCCCCCACTTCCTCCACCTCGAGTTTCCTAAACCCGCTTCGTGAGCTCTCGGCCGTCGACGTTTTCAGATATACGAGCTGTAATGTATTTATAGATATGACTTCCGGGGGTTTCGCCGAGTGGCTGCTGTATAATGCAACTGTAGATCAGTCGCGATGCAGCCGGGATGAAGTTGAACAGGGGGGAAAAAATTAAGGACCGTCCAAGACGTGCGATAATGAGTCGACTATTAATTAAGTTCGGGTGCAAAGTATTGGGTCTTTATTCGTGGAAATACTGGGATACATCGGAGACGAAAAATAAAAAACTCGATGAGAAAAACGTGAATAACGATTTTCACTTTTTTCGATAATTTGTTACTTAACTAAAATCGAGGTTATTTTTTTTTGACAAATCTAATTTGAATTTTCTTTTTTCGTTCGAAGGAAAACTCAATAACTAAGAAAATGCTCGATTTCTCAATTTTCCAAAAAATGTCAAAGTGGAACCCTCAAAAATCGCAAATTTTACAACACCGTGTGCTTCGTGTAAATAAATCGTATGCAAGAAACTCTTCAGCAGGCTGCAAAGACCTTCGTCGGGCAAGCAACGTCTCAATAACCAATATGCTTATCGTGTGATGTATGTTTATATATCTCTCGTTGTAGGTTCGCCCGACGAGGTGATTAATGCGCCGATCATTGATCTACGATCAATCCGAAACTCGTACGAGCACACAACGCCCCATCAAACTTCCCTCTCTTTCTTTCTTTCTTTCTTTCTTTCTCTCTCTCTCCCTCGCCACTCTCGATCGGATTTCCATGCACGTTCGATCGCCACGCTCCGCTCGTCTCTCGCCATCGATCATCGAGCGTGCGCGCGCGCGCTTCGGATCCACGAAACACGCGTCTAACAGTACACGAATTTAAAAACATTCAACGATGCGCACCGAGGGGGATTTCAATTGCGCAATCGAGAGTCGCGATCTCTTTGAAATAAATGTCCCGACACGTTTATCGAGCACTTCGGAGCATAACGCTCGGGCGTAACGTTTAATTTATGTTTAATATTGGAATTACACAAAGTCATAAGCGGGACCTCGTTACACTTGGGTTCGTAGCTTCTGTCGATGCTGCTGCTGGTGCTCCGCTCGCGGAAAGTAAAAGATACATCCGTTGCGCCGCGAATGCACGCGAGACACTTCGATAACCGGTAGCGAGAGCACAGATAGATACATTAAGAATATGTTGCTTATCTCGATGCGAAATCGAGGCACTTTAGAGCCCATTATTCGAGAGATCTCGAGAGTGCTCAAGATCTGTTCTTCCTCTCCGCCGAGATACGCAGCTGTGTGCGTCTCCGATCTCCGCGACGCTCTCTCTCTCCCTCCCTCCCTTCCTCTGCGTCTCACATTCACTTCTACCGATGAATATTTACCGTCGAATTAATAGCGAGCACGGAAGTCCTTGCCTCGAGCCTCACCGTACACAGCGCGCGTATGTTCGGCGAGCCACGTGGATTTGCATGAATCACGATTAGCCGACGCGACCATTGATAGAGGAAAATACAGATAGACGCGAAAGTTTAATTCCAGATTAACACCGGGTTATCCTTATCGTTAATTATGCAACGAATCTGTATTATTCCGCGATCTCCGGGGCTTTTAACCACTTCGTATTTTGTATTCGACGTCTGATTTTTTTTTAGTTCTCTTCTTGTTCTATTTTTATTGATAGAAAACGATTGCGTCTTATCTATCCAAGCAACTCGACCGAGAGATGATTGCACGTACGCCGAGCTCTTCTTGTCGAGTGTATTATATGTAGTTATATAGAATCGGGCAGCGCAGGCACCTGCGCATCGTTTTACGACGACTTAACGATTTCCTCATCGGCAGGAGTTCGCCGCGTCCGTCAATAAGCTCCTCGTCGATGGATTCGCGCGAGCGCGCCGCCGAGGTTACGGTCGGGGTCGCGATTTCTCGCGAATTTTCACGATCCCTCGGAGGAGCGCGCGCGCGAGGGCTTCTTCCTCTCCTCGTGAGATCTCGATCTCCGCCATCCTTCGCTCGAATTGGCTTCGAGAGACCTTATCCTCTTGCTCTTATCCCGCGAGGCTCCGGCGCTCGCGAGATTCAGGAGAGCCGGCCGAACGTACGTGACGACATTAACGAACGATTTCGCTCTCGGTTCTCGCGTGAGTATATTGGAAGCTCGTAAATAATCCTCGTAAATTCCATCCGCGATACTCGCAATATTCCCGCGGGACGGACAGGAGAGAACGGAATCGATCGATCGGCGCATCACAACAATCGATTTTCTGTTCTCTCCACTTCATTCGGTTCTACCCTCGTTATCCTCCGGCTTTTGCGAAAACCTTTGCTCCGAATTTTAGATTTTGTAATTTTACATTTTTTGTGCAATTGCTGCGAATAAAAAAACCGTGAGCTCTCCGCGGCGCCGCTTAAAAATTCCGCGAGCATTGATGCTAGTTTGCAATGACTCATCCAAGCTTTGTAAGGGTCTTCACGAGCATATGTAACGTTCGTCACCCTCGATGCATCAACAAACGATGATGATGATGATGATGGCGATGATGATGATGATGATGGCGAGAGTGAGGCAGCTGCTGCCTTGGCTTCTGGCTTCCGAAGGATGCCGATCGGAAGCCAGTTACACGCACCGCACAGCGCAAGTGGATATAGATAGAGTGGTAGGCGATGTTAGATATCCGATAGCAACACGGTAGTTGGTGGATACACGAGATCGGTAAGAAGGAGCGAGAGGAGCCGATGCGAGAGGCGCCTGGAATGGGCGAAGAGCGAATACCTCGCGGAGAGGCTCATCAGAGAGGCTGCGCCCCGGTCTATTAGCTCTTGCGCGCCTTCTCTCCTCCTATTCCTCCTTCTCGTTCTCTCTCTCTCTCTCTCTCTCGCTCTCTCTCTCTCTCTCTCTCTCTCTCTGTCTCTCATTCTCCGTCTTTTCTTTCCCGCTCGCGGAAGGATGAGATATCCTTCCACGTGGTCTCCTCGCGCTCGTACATCATCCACCTGTCTCTCCGAACGTCTTATCGCGCGCGTCTCATCCGTTACAAGGGATATAAAAGCCACAAGAGGTACCATAATATTCTACCACAGTAACTTATACTGTGTGCCCACAGCTGTGCAGTGTGTTATTGCTTCTAGCTTGAACGGAAGAATCTCGACGACATTAGGAAAAGACCGAGGGTAACGCGAGTCAACCGACGAGCAGAGGTATCAGCTCCGCGACGAACTTCGAGGGAAGAACCTGTGAACTGAGTTTTGCTGAATGTTTTGGTCTAACGATGGGGTCACATTCATTGGTTACATACGAAGTCAACGAGAAAAAATACGTATACGAGGAAGACGAGGAGAAAGATGATACCGCGGGCTCTGCGCGTATAAGAGGCTTCTACTGTATAAGGCGACGCGCGCATGCGCGAACGCAGTCAGCCAGGCAGGCGATGCATTCGTCAGGAGCAAATCCAGCCATAAGTTACTCATCCGCGGCGTCGGGAACGAGAGAGACCCCGGAGCCGCAGCCGAGCCAGATGTAACGCCTTGAATTTATCGCCTTTTAGTGCCTGGGCGCAACTCGCGCCCCCGATTACTCCGGTAAGTAATGTCTTCAGCAGGACCAGAAGAGCAGCGCGCTGCGCGCGCCTTCGGGGCGCGAGGATCGAGAGGCACCGGCTCGTCGGTTCACCGGCCGCTGCACGCTCGTCCCGTCGACGTATTTCTCAGTTCACCTGCGATTTCGTATCAATCGACACATCATTTTTCGACGAACCAACAAAAAAAAACCGCGTAAGTCTGCTCACTGTTGAAAATGACAAAAAAAATCCGTGTCCTCGCGAAGGAATTGCGACAATTTCTTCGACGAATTTATTCAATCTATATGCAAGTACGTCTTTGGAATAACTCGAGCAGGTAGCATGCACGCGCGACTTCTCGTTTTTTCGCTATACACACCGTCAAAATGCCAAAAAGAACGATGGACCACGAGAGGCAAGCGAGGGGGCGAGCGAGGGGGCGAGCGAGACCGAGAGAAAAAGAAGGTGCACAAAAGTGAGAGAGAGAGAGATGCTGAATAAGTGCACGAGGCGCGCGCGCACCCATTACGCGGGCGCTACGCTCGTCGTTGGCGATATTACCGCAAATTGCCACCCTCAAAAGAGAAACACAGAGGTGGAGGGAGCGGTATAGGCGCGCGGCGATTGCTCGGTGCCTGGCCGAGGCGCGCGAGGCGCGCGGTGGCGGTCTGGTTTCCTCGCGTTCGCCGCTCGTCCCGTGAGGCTTCCACCGCGAAACGCGTCTCGGTTTTACAACTCCCGGGCCCGGGTGTAATACTGTAATCGGGCAATTTCGGGGAGGCCCGACCGCTCTCGCGCGCCTCCTCACCGGTCCGAATAAATCCATGGTTAATGCCGCGCGAACCTGCGGAGGAAGACGAACACGAAGCCGGAGCTCCCCCCGAGTGTTGCACTCTTTTCTCGTGTATACCACAGCGAGTGCTGCTGCCGGTGCTGCTGCTGCTGCTGGTCCTGATGCTGCTGCTGGTGCTGCTGCATGGCGAGAGGGAGCTCAGCAGTACCACAGAGTATCTCGTGTGCCCTCGAGCTGTGAATAAGCGAAGCCCCTGGCCAGTGGAAACTTCTTCTTCTTCTCCTCCCTCTCTCTCTCTGACTACACGAGTATCAGCATTATATCCATGCAACTCAGAAGGCCAGGCTCTTTCTCCGTTACCGAGTTTGATGGACTTCGTTGCTGTTCGCGAGAGATCGGGAGATGATCTCTCGCCCTCGCCCGATAATATTCCCCAGAAGTGCATATACTTCGTATTACACGAACATTACCCTAACAGGGGAGACGATTTACCATCGATTTTACACAGCTCAGCAACAGCAGCAACAGCAGCAGCAGCGGCAGCAGCAGCACCAAGTGAAATAATGAAGAAACTTTATGATTCTTTCGATCGAATTGGAATTTTCATAATTATTCTCCGGGATTCTCTAAACTTCTCTTCAGGGTATTAAGATCCCTTAAATATACGCGACGAAAAGAAGTTTGCGTCGACTGTATCCATCGCTCGCTCCTTCGGTCCTTTTTGTTGAAAACCGCGGGCCGGTCGCGCGAGCTCAGCAGCGGCGGCAGCAGCAGCAGCAGCAGCAGCAGGAGAGCTCGAAGGCTCGCGTGCGGCTAAGTGGAGTCTCGGAGTCTCTCGTCCTCGTCTTCTCTTTCTCCGTTCTTTCATTGGGGGAGTCAGCTCCCTCCCTCGGTCCTTCCTCTTCCTCTTCATCATATTCCTCCTCGCGTCGCGCCTTCCTCGTCTCTCCGGGTCTCGGCTCGCGGTCCCGGGCCTCCTATCCCTCTTGCGCGCCTCACCCACCTGTCTGCTGGCAATCTTCTAGTAGCCTTGGGCTACCCACTTCGCGGCTACCAGAGGGGCTACTCTTTCAGCTACCAGCGCTCTCTCAAACGTCCGGTCCTCACGCTTTCTCGCTTAACTCTCCTCGGCCTCTTCGTGTGTACGTCTCGAGCCTCTCTCCCCCCCCCCCCCCCCCCCCCCCTCCATAAGTGTATTAGGCCCCGCGCAGGGGCCTGTCGAGAGTCGCGCCCTCTGTATGTATACAATCTAAGTAGAGGGACCGGAGTTGTACCCTTATTTCCGACAAAACTGAAGAGGAGACGAAAGAGTTACGAAATGCGCAAGATCGCTGCTTCTCTCGTACTCTCGTTCGTTAGCTCTTCCACGAAGCGGCGACTCGTCGTTCTTCGCCGCTCTGGATTATATTGCGGCGAAACGAGAGCGACTTCTCCGCTGCGCAGATTTCTTTGTTGCGCCCTCTTATTTCTCCCGTTGCTGATCCTTTCGAGACGCGCAGGTCCCTCTTCTCCCTCTCTCGCTTTCGCTGTCCGCCGAGATTTTTTCTCGCTTTTTCTGTCGGTCGCCCGGCTGCCCCGTCGCGACTCCTCCTTTCAATTTCAAACCCCGCGGAACATCAGGATAGTCGCAGTCGTTCTCGGTCTCTCGTGGTAAATTGGACGTTTAGCTTCGCAACGACGCGGGCCCGCAATTTTCACTCGTCTATGTATTATCTCATTTCATTACCGCACCGTTTCGTTATCGCTCCGCTCTCGCCTGACGCTCCCGTTCATCTCCCTTCGAGCTTCCACGATTCCCGGCCGTTTTTCGTTCTCGTACTTTTTTTTTACTCTTTCGGCGGCTTCGTCTAGTCTTTACATAAATTATCCGTATTATATCGCGTCCACGCGATCTGCGCACCTGACCGGGAAAAATCGACGGGAAAGAGAGAAAAAGCTATTCGGACTACGAGGAAAGATATCAGATGAGATCTGTCGAAGATGTTTTTTTCCGGTTAACATAAATGATCGTTTTCATTTACATTTTCGACCTCGTATTTACATTCTTTATTGCCGTATTTTTTGTTTACGTTTTTGTGCTTCTGTATTTTTATTCAAGAAAATACTGAGTTATTTTACCGAAAACATTTTAAAAGATGAAAAAATGGAGGCCGACGTAATTTGGCCTTTGCGTAACGAATAATAATGTAACATCCCACTCTCGGCCTTGTCCTCCCTCGTCTAACTCGCAGTGCAGCGACTGCCGCGTACAAGCGATAAAAGAAGTTGGCTTCTGCGGCAGCCCCAAGTGGAAGCCGCCACCGCTCGCTCACCGAGGTTCCGCGCCTGGGGCAGTTGCCGGGCCCTTATCGCCGAGATTCATCTGCGTATCGGTGCCTTTTGTGGCCTATGCAAATTATCGTCCGTGTACCTGGCCATAAATAACGTTATTGACCGTCTCCACGTGCAGGTACCACGCACACCACTTTCGCCTTTGTGCATTCGTGTTCATATTACACATAATGGAGGGAGGAAAGGGACCCAGCATTATAGTATTACGAGGCTGTAAGATTACCTCGCCGTGGGTGCTTCTTTTTTTTTTACTCCTCCACCTTGCGAACCTTTGTCACCGGATTCTTTTCCCCGACTTCGATGCCAGCTACTCCGAAAAGGTGTGAATATTCCGTAATCCTGTATTAAAAATGTCGCGAGCAACCACTGTTGTCGATTTGTTCTGCCTATGATTGGTCTGTGAAACCGGAAGTTCGCTGTTTAATATCGCAATTCTGTTTTTCCTTTATTTCTGGAAAAACAAAACAGACATTTTTCATTTGCTGTAAGTCAGGAAGAGTTGAAGAGCCAACAATAAAATTTTAATAGAGAGAATCGATATTCCGTTTTCTTTTTTATATTGCCCAGACCAGCGCGCTGTACCGCCGACAAGATAACAGTTCCTTTCGTCGTTCCATTGTCGTTCGCTTCGTACGAGCGCGGCGCGCACTCGAGTGCATGAATTTTGCGCAGCACGCGCCGGCGACATTGCGGTCGTTCGAGGCGATCGGCCGGCTAACCATTTGACGGAATTTACGGGGCGCTTAGAGCGTTGGCACTAAATCAATCTGGATTAGCATATACGCCCCGCGCGGGTATACGCGCATTAACCATAACTTACGCGTTGCCGCTGTTCACTGACGACGACAACGACGACGATGCTCAAAGCTTAGGGGCTTATACTTATATACTTTGCTACGTCACTGCTTTGGGTCGCGTTTGCTTCGACTATTATGCTCGCGGGGGTTTCAAAGAAAACGAGTAACATATAATATCTGTGAATCGAAAAAATAGGAGCACAACCGCAGGTGAATGCGTGCCGTGTATAGTGACAAACGTTTTGAAAAGTGTAGGAATTAGCAGAAGACAAAATTCAGGACGAGAGGGATGCGAAAGATGATAAAAAAAAGCAACGACGAACGGGAGGTTGAAGAGGGAGACGAAAGGGAGAAGAAGCAGAAGATGCAGCAGAAGAGGAATAAGATGATGTGCGTGCATGCAGCTCACGTAGCGTGCCTCAACAGCCGCGCTGCCTTTACGGCCTTCCTCCTCTTTCTCCACCTCCTCCTCCCCCTCCCCTCCTCCTTCTCCCCTACGCCTCTCTCTCATTCACCTCGAGACGAGAATCGGACGACCAAGAGAACCGAAGAGTGGTACATCGGCGAGAGCGAGAGGAGGGGGAGCCGGCTATCTTCCTCTTTATCAAAGTGCGGGGCTTCGTACGTTCGCCCGGAGCACGGAGACGCGGTGCCTGGAGCTCCCACCCACGGCACCTCTCGCTTCTTCTTCTTCTCCTTCTTCTTCTTCCACCTGTAAAACACCGCCGGTGCGACGCAACAGGTGAGAGTCCACGGAAAGCGAAGAAACGCTGCGTGAACACGACGGAGCGAGAGAGAAACATCAGCGCGGAGAACGACTTTGCTTCGGTAACCGAATTTGTCCGCTTATTGACCAGTGTCGAGCTTTTGCTTTGTCCTTTTTATTAAAAAAATGTATCCTCACCTATCGCAAATCTGATGACTAGGACTGCATCCAAAATTTATAATCCACGGGATACAGCTTTCGAGTACATTATTCGTTGTCTGAGATAACTCGAATTCAAAATGTTTGTTTACTCAATATTGATTTGATCGCTCGGAGAGGTCAACAAATGGGTCATTCGCCGGAGGCAGACGCGAACAGTGGTGCGAAGTGGAAGAATCGACGCAATAGGCGAAGGATGAAAAGTCGAGAGGGTACCACTGCAGGTGAAGATGACCGCGCTACGGGTTCCCGATGTTGCGTGAGCGCACAGACCGAGTGCGTGCTCGCGTGCACACGCGCGTGCGTGAGCGAAATATCGAAAAGTCCGGGGAGCAACTTCGCCTCGCTGCACCGCCCCTTGGCTCATCCTTTGCTCTTGTTGCGCTCGATGTTGCGCTCTTCTTTTCCCTCTTTTCTTCCTCGTTCCTCCTCGTCGTCGTACTTGCGGGGAACGAACGGGAGGGAAAGAGAGAGACAGTGAGAGAGAGAAAGCGAAGCGGCGCAGTCGGTACACATCCTCGGTCGCTCGCCGGAAGCGAAAGAACCTCTCGCGAGGTGCACACGTGGCAAAGGGTGAAGGAACAAGGAGGCAGAGGAGACCGCGTGCCGATTAAACTTCTCGCGGCGATTAATCATGTCACTCTCCGCGGCAAGAGAAGGAAGCGAGGTGCACACGGTGCGCGCGCGGCGGCTGAAGATGCCGCTGCCGCCGCGAGAAAGACCAATCGGTAAATATCTCGTGGGGGCAGGGAGGGCGACTCGCGGCGCGCATTTGCTCGTCGCTTATTTATTTTATCGACGGGACCGAGTCACCCCGAAAATGATGTTTGAAACGACAATTGTAATTTGTCTTTGATCTTTCGAAAACTCGGTTCTCACTGTTAAAAATAAAATACTGAACCTACATAATACAATTTTCGTACGTGACGTATGAAAGAGATAACTCGATGTAAATTTAAAAGTAATCGAAAGCGGCCCGACTTATTTTTTATTTGATTAATTCGATATAAATTTTTATTCCTTCGCTCAACGTCGATTGAATATTCTTAAATCGTCGTGTTTTTTTATGATACACCGAACTCAGCTGGGCGTGTATGATAAATGATCACCGCGGCAAATCTCGACGGTACATTGGATCAGCAGAGTGAAACGCGTTGTCGCGAGATTACGATTTGACAAGAACATTGGCACAGTCGAGATGTCGCGTCGAGAGTGGAGGAAGTGCACACAGTCTGTAGGCGCGATGCTAAAGGAAACTTGTGTCCTCGGCTGTGTAGCTATGATCGCGAACACAGCGCTGTGTTCTTCTTTTCAATTAATGTTCCCTCGTTCCCAATTAATCCGCGCAGTCCGTATCAATTATTGGCTTGTTCTTGCTGCTCGGCACACAGCTCCTCTCGGCACGAGAATAACGAACGGTTCTTCGCGGTCTCGGAAGACAGAGGGCATTATATCGCGGACGGGGCTATAAAGCTACTCCTGGATTTATGCGAATCGGTTCTTAACACGAAGCAGTACAGTCGATTACAATTGATTACACATCACACACGTGGTATAGAAGACCGAAGTTTCCACGCGTCCGCACAAACGAGAATCTCATCCTTTTATCTGGTCTGTTGCATTTCTCGCACGATCTTGTGTTTTCGTCGTAGAAAATATCCGACGTACGTGCCATCGCCTAACGAGATATTCACTCGAGGAACAATTTTGTTGTATTAGTTTGAGAAAAACATGAAGTACCTTCAGACGTCAAAGTATAAACTACTTCATTGAAGTTTTTTCCCTTGTCGATGGAACTCAGGAACTCATTCAATTTGCCGGTTTAAAAAATGATCTTATCGTCCGTACTTCACAGCGATTATTTGTCACGAGACATTGGACTTGAGAGAGACCGGTCATTGGTTGGAACGTTCCTCAGAGGAATTCGCAATAATTCGAGTGCGCTGCTGCTGCTGTTGCTGCTGCGGCTGCAAGCGGCCGCGATTCGTGAGGGAGTCGAAAACGACTCGCTTCGAATTACCGAAGATTCTCTTCTTATTATTCCGCTCGTTTTGCGAGCGCGGTAGAACGATGCCCAACTGGGCCAGAACCACTCCCACCGTATAATCATCGCATGCGCGGAGCCAGAGAGCAGAAGCAACAGCAACAGCAGCAGCAGCAGCCAAAGGTGGATTCTGATGGTTGCCCTGCATCGCTGCGTTTTTTTCTCGGTGCCTCTCGTGCTCCTTCTTGTTCTCCTCCTGCAGCTTCTTCGCTGCACCGGGAGCATTTCTCCGTCCGGAGGATTTTTCGCCACTGACGCCGCCGACGCACATTTCATCCCATTCATTTTTACCGCTTTTTTTTTTGTCCTCGTCTCTTCTTCCGGTTCTGAAACTTCGAGCGTCTCAAACTACCGAAATGCCGTTTTTAGGTAATGAGCGCCGTCGGACGATCGGCCGGCTCGAACGGCGGTAACGGCACGCGGAGTCTTTGATGCCGACACTTCGGTGCTGCGAATAAACCGTTGTTTATTTCTTCGGCAGAGACGCGTGGGAGACGATGGGGCTTTAATGAATCCCGGAAGTGCGGGCGATGCGGTGTGTCCTACTTGGAGAGACGCGAGGTGCGCGCGGCCGTCTTGGATCCCCAACCTCGCCCGCTCGGCATATCGATCACGGGGAGTAACTCGATCAGCCTTGACTCACGGGCGAGTCTCATCTCGGGTCCGCGCGGAGAGGAGAACGAGGTCGAAACGGGCACTGGCCCGAGGTCGAGCCTCCGAGATGGCCGCACGGTTTCTCTCTCTCTCTCTCTCTCTCTCTCCCTCGTTCTCGCGTCCCGCCTCCGCAGAGATATCGAATTCTCGATTCACCCGAGCGATGCATCTTGTGCCCCAGCTCGCGGCTCTCGGGTTACTCTTCTCCTCGCGGCTCCTCCCGGGGAACAGCCGAATACCTCGGTCGTCGTCGTCGTCGTCGTCGGCGTCGTCCTCGTCGTCCTCCTCCTTCTCCTCCTCTTCGAAGTCGTCCCGTGCGCCGCGCACGAACGCTCGCACTCCGCTCGCCTCTCGGGCCGCTTGCTCCGAAAGAAAGTTGTTCGCGTGGCGACGAACAATCGCTGGGCAAGGCCAAAGCTCAGCTCTCACAATTACCTCGAGTCCCCGATTCTTCTTTCTCCTTCGTTGCTTGCTCTCTTTTGTCCTTCTTCCTCCTCCTCTTCTTCTCTTCCTCTCGGGTTCCTCAGCTTTTGAATGCCGTTGCACTCGCAGCATTGACACGACATTGAAGCTGCGGGCAACGTGGCCACGAGCGTTCGTGTGTTTGCACACACGTCGCAATTTCCTAGACGCGCATTCCTGGAATGCAGAACCACCTGAAGGTAGCACAAAGATAAGAGTCGAGACACCAACACCAACAATGTCCACGACAATTTTTCTAATGTCACCGAGTACCGAGAGTGCACTGACCTGTTAAAGGGCACGAGGTGGTTCTGCCCGCGCATATATGCAGCTTCCGGGAAGCCACCGAGAGTCATACGTGCTTTGTATTCTCTAGCACAAAATTCTTCATTCGCCTGCACAGAGTAGCAACTGTTTCTAGCATTTTTTAATTTTTTTATTAATATAGCAGAATCGTAATTGTACTTTTTTCTTTACTAGAATCAACGAGGTCGAATATATTTTTTGTGTAATTTTATCATAACAACAATAAGAATAAAAAATAGCAAGGTCGAAGGTGCGGTGATTTCATCGGTGCGATTAAATCTCGTCGCGAGGCATTTCGCGAATTATTAATTGCGGAACGGCGTTAAGTACGAGACTTTATGCAGAAACGATGAGAGAAGCCGAAAAGCTCGAATGCTTATTTGCGATGACGAATGGTGTCGGGCGCGAGTCGCGAGGAACGTCGTCGAGGAGGGCGAGGTCCCCGGGTTTCTCGTCCGCGAGCGCATAAATTCACGCAAACCTCCATAAATTGCCGGGCCGCGTGAGTTCGGGAGGCCACGCCGGGTACCCGCACTCGCTTTTTCTCACAAGCATTTTGGAGGAACTGCGCACCTCTCGGCCGAACACCCACCGCGAACGTCCCCGTGAAACTTTGTCAGCGAATACTTCCCCAAAATCCACGCGGTTACAATTCATCACGAGCGCGGCCCGCGGCGCGCTGGGTCTAAAAAAAATGAGAGAGATTCTCGCGGTAATTAAACGATGCCACCCAGCAATGCGACGATGCTAAACGATCCGATGCCACGCGCACACGCGAATACTCTTTCCGGCGACACTGCGCAGCCGACATTGTAAGAATCTGATCTCCGAATTTCTGCTGGCCAAGAATTTCATGGTTTCCAAAAAAACGAGACTCAAGAAAAAAAAAACAAACAAACAAAAATACAATATACAAATCACCCTAAAAATTTGCAAAGTTTTCCTCAGATTTTTTATAACGGCCTAGTTTATAGAAAAAAAAAGAAAAAAAATGGCAGATAAATAAACCACCGATGTGAACTGTTTCTCAAGAGTTGCACGTTCCGATTCAAACGGCAGGACCACTCTGTGTTCCGCCGAGTCCGCGGAGCCGTCGAGCAGCATCGGAAGGTTCGACGGATCGGCGAGGGACGCAAAAAGATAATGAAATAATATCAATGCGAAGCGCGTATCGCGGGGGTACAAGTAGCGGGCCCAACGGGTATACTATATAGTCTATATACGCGATCGCTGTGCCGCGCAGCGCGCTCCTCGTGTTTGATCTCCTTCTCCGGCCCGTAGCTTCGAGGTATCCGCGGCGCGGGCAGCGGATACCGCCGCTTCTGAGTCAGACCGGCGCGCGGGCCTCGTCTCGTCGTATCAGTGCACGAGGCGCGCGCCGCGCTGCCTCGTTCGCGAAAAAGGGCCACCGCATTCCGCGCGAAATCCCACGAAAACGTTCGAACCTTTATTAACCCTTCTCGAGAAGGACCCGAGAGAAAAATGACTAATTAGCGAAACGAATTCGCGTGAAAACCGATACCGGATATAAGAGAAGGCGAAAAAGTCAGCCGGTATTATAATGCGCATCCTGCAAATGCTCCACTTTCGCGTTTCGCCCGAAATCTCGGCCGCGACGACTTTACATCCTGGAACTGCGCCGACACGAGAGGCGACCGTCGAATATTTTTTTTCTAGGGAGGCTGCCGTTCATCGCCGGCCGAAATATTTGATACGTAATTTTTGCGGGGATAGTTTCAACGCTGCAAATTTTGCCCCGCTGAGCGCGGTTAACCATAGTTAATTCTCTCCGTAATCTCGCGGCGGGAAAAAGGGTAGCTGGATAAGCGAATCGTGCTGGTTTATTAACGAGGCGTTCCGCAATAAAGGGGGGAGGGGGGCGAAGCGGTGGGGGCCACATTACGAGTGTGCGTAATAAACTCTCGGAGTGTTTCGTTCTCGTGCGGGTGCACATACGGATAGCCGGACGAAGAAACGAACGAGCGAGCAAACGAACGAACGAACGGTAAGGAGACCGGGTTATCGAGCGATCTCTCGAACGGTGTTCCCCGGTCGAGTTCCTCTTCGTCTTCTTTACGAAGAAGGCGGTGCATGGATGCACACAGGGCGGCCGGTATTCTTTATTTCTCTCTCAACTTTTTCCTTTTTGTTTTCAATGCGCGCACTCAATCTTTCCTTCCCGCGATATATCCGAACTTCTCGATATGCACTTCCTCTCGATCGTCTGCTCGGACCGCGATAACAATGATAATATTCTTCGCCGCGGAAACTCTACCTTCCGCTTCATCCTTTTTGCTGATTTCTTCCAAGTCTTGCATAATATATTGTTTTTCAAATTAATTTAAAAGCATGTTTAAAATACATACACATTTGGCTTTTGTGGCTGCTCATTAATTATTGATTATTAGTGCGGTTAAGGTCGAAACCTTCAGATACTTCTCACACCGTCGAGATACATGTAACAAAAATTGTGTGTATAATGATTTTTCACGTGAAATTGACGGCTTTCAGTTTCAAGAAGGGGCGAGACGAAAGAAGGTCGACCCGACCGAAGTGATGCGCCAAGTACCGTTCAACGTCACGACTGTAAATTCGTGGCGGGCTCTCTGACCACGCTGCCGCCGGTGCATCACGACTCTGAGGATCCACGCGGTTGCGCCGCATGCCACGACCGTCGAATCTTATTCTGCTTGAGCGAGAGGAGGAATCAATGACGCGCCGGGCCCACCAACGTGTGCACCATTCGAGATCTCCGCTTCGCGCAGGTACTACACACGGCTACGTCCTCAGCGTGGACTTATCTCACGACCGTCATTCCTCGTTTTTGTACCTCGCTCCTCGTCCCCCGCCGAGTCCACCGATGCTGGGGATTGCCGCCCGCGACGTACGCAAGATCGATCACTAATTTTATGGGTCTTGCATCGCAATTCCCCTGCACTTTGCTCCGCGGCACGAGAGCCGCGCAACGATCTCAACGTCGAGAAACGTTTCCTCGCTCGTCGCGCGATATAAGTTCTCTCCGGTTTTTCTACCATTTTTGTCGACCATGTGACCCAATTTCCCGATTGATTGTTCATCTCAATGCGGACAGAAAAAATCGACCTTGAAATTTCGAAAATTTCATCGGCCGATGATGTGCCAATGATTGTTCTTTCCGAAATAAATAAATATTTCCGCTGGTTACCGACGAGTTGCAGGCAAAACCTGCCAGCCAATCAGAGAACGAGCAATCCGACTACAATACTTATATCGAAATTCGAGATATTTTACCGATTGATTTTGTAAAAAAGGAGACACAACCACGTTGCGTTACGATATTGACAATGGCATAAAAAAATATCGAAATAGTATAACTAGCTCCGAGCTCGCCGGTCGCTGTCTCCATGGTGTCTGCATTAAACATCGAGCCGGGAGCGCGTGCAAGGCGAGTATCCGCCGCGCGCGATGTGCCCCGCCATATCGTAAGATCGAACTGATGCTAGTCAGCACCGAGAGGCCTCACGAGTTGGCGGTATTACCGAGAGAGTGACCGCGTAAAAACCAGTCCCATTTTCTACGCGTACAACCGATCTGACGCCCGTTTACGGCTTATCGTCATCCGCGGTTCACGAAAGTGTCCTCTCCCTTTGCCTTTTCCAATCGCGCAACGCGCCGGAACATACAGTGTCGGCCCTTTACTCGCGAATCGGCAAGAACAGTCGAAGCGAAAAAATAAAAATAATCCTTGCAGCTAAATTTCCACCAAATCGCCACTTTATCCTTTCGTCAGTCCTCAGATGAATTCACCCAGAAAATATTTCAGATTTTTTTTCTTTTTAATAAATGCCCTCATTGCATTCAGTTTTTTTTTTTTCGAAAAATCGTTTCCCGCGAAAAAATGGGAATTCTCAATGGCGCTTCGTGTTGGCGGCAGCTTCTACCAAAGTGCAAAAAAGTTCCTCCTTCTTCTGAGGCTCCACCGGGCCGACTGCTTTTATATCACCCGCATTATAAACATCGGAGAGCGGACGTAATAAATCGATCGGCGCTAATTCGCGGCCGCGCCTCCGCAGCGTCGCGGCGCGCGCGGCACGTATAACGGGTCCTCGTCTCGCGACGCAGCAGAGCTCTCTCGGGCGACGGCGGCGTGCACAGGTCGCGATCGGGCTGCGCGCGTATATCCCACCGGTACCCACAGCGCGAGGATCGAGAGCGCGCGCGGCGGACCCATAACCGCGCGTGATGGCGATACTCGCGCGCTCTCCCGACCCATCGACACATAACACGGACGAATGCGCGAGCGCGCGACTCTCGGCCGAGTAGATCTCCACCCCGCGGATGCTGGAATGCCGACGATGTTTCGCCGCGGCGTCGCCTCCCCTCTCGTTCCATTATGGATTATCCTTTTCTTCGTAGACTCGGCAACCGCACTACTATACTCGACGCTTCTTCTCGACCGCGGACGTCGTCCCGGCAAATTACGTGCCGCGAAAAATGCGCGCAAAAATAATAGTCAATCCCGGAGTCGTCGCAATATAGTCTCGCGATCGAACGCACGGAAGCTTTTGAATATTTAGCTCCCGCGTATCTGCGAATTCCTCGGATGTCTCGATCTTGTAGTCGCGAAGAAAAAAATAAAAATAAAAAACGAAAAAAAAAAAAAAAACACGAAGAAGCTCCTATCGTTCGCGTCTCGATTATTCCGCGGTGTTCGTCGCTTTATTATGGCGCGCACCGTTGCGCGTCTCGCGTCGGTGCAACGCACGTGCCGCGCACCAAGTCTATGTTTTTTTCCGTCCCGGTTTCTTGCCCGCTCGATAATCGTCGATAGCTTTTTTTCCCCCCCTCGCCTCGGTGCATCTCGGGCGATTTCTCGGAGTGTACTTAAGCAAGATCGTATATCTATGTCCGGAGAATCGGGATATAGTTTGCGCGTCGCGCGTGGCCGTCGGAGGCTCAACCGGACGAAACGTGTCCTTTTACGACTCGGTCTCGGTGCGCGTTCGGTCGCCCTTTTGATTCTAAAGTCGTCGGGCGTTCAGCGCCGAGTACAAAGCGCTTCGGACTTTTCAACTTTTTGCGCGTAAGCGTGCCGCGCGCGCACGCGCAACGCACGGAAGACAGAAGCGGCGACGCGGCTGCGCGAGTGTCTCGCGCCGCACAACCGGGCGATAAAGACTATAGTGGCGAGAGCGAAAAATAGTTACAGCGAATCGACATATTCGCAGATGCTCGATCGGTGGCAGGGGCTGCGATTATCCAGGCGGAGCGCGCGTACTTGCCGCCTGTCGGCGACGCTGCCAGGATCAAGGTGTTCGGCCAAACACGTCCTCGCCCTGACGTCGCTCTGTCTCTCGCTCTCTCTGTCTCCGACGCTCCCGCTTCCTCGGATCTCCGCCGCGCTCGAGCGTTTCGCCAAAAATCGATTCTAATTACGCGTCTTCTTGTCGCGCGCACTAACGCACAGCGGGACAATCCATTTTAAGAGGGTTCAATCACTCGGTATCCCGCGGTCGTTAAACTGTCGTCGGCGACGTCTTTCGATTTATTTCTCTATCGATCAAAAGCTTCGTTGGTGGCGCCCGGCGATATTTTTCTAAAAAAATCGTTAATTCGCGAATTACCGTCCATGCCCGGAAACAAATGATAACAAAAGTGAGCCTGTTCGTTGGGTAGTCAGGGTGGACGTGCTATTTTTTTCGTAACCAGCCAGACACGGTTGAGGAAATTAAAAAAACAAATTCTACCTATGAAGAGTCAGTCAGAACGTAACTGTACCGAACGCGCGTTAGGGGCTTCGTGGCTTTATTATTTTTATTCGTGATACTTAAATAGAGAACCGGTAGATTGTGAGAGAGATTTAAAGTCGTAGTATAACATAGTACTGTCACCGCGCAGGACTCGTCGTGAGAGTCCGCGCGGTCCAGTAGGTCCGAGATCTTCGATCTGAGAGCTGCGAGGGCCTTTAATTACGCAGTCATGAGACGACGAACTATAGACATACAAATATACACATATATATATATTTGTTCGTGCATGTATATAGCTTTCTTTTCTATTCCCACTTGTACGGTGGCACCTGTCTCCGTGAGTGAGTTACAAGCTGCCGGTCCATATCTATAGGCTCGATCGTCGATCCTCCCGCCCGACAGTGTCCGGCAGAATTATTCCAATGGAAGATACGGCATTAGCCTGTGGGGTGGCTCCTTCGACTACGGCCTCCGCCGATGCCTAATCACCGAGAAAAATCGTGTTCTACACGTTATTTGCATAAACAAAATGTTGTAATCACTTGATACGCTAATGTCTCTCACATCCCCCGGGCCCCGAAGATGTACAACTTGCGTTGCTCGTCTTCGAGTGTTAATTGGAAGATCCCGAGATTCATCGATAGACAAGACGGGGAAAAATGCCGGGGGAATACGAGTACAACTCCAATGTGAAATATCAAAGGAGACGTAGTACAATCTTGATAGGCACAGAGGCTACCGCGCGCTCGGAGCGTATGTCTGTCGCCGTGTATTTATGTACGAGCGCGTTACGCGTACCGCGTTGCGTCTCTCGCGGATGACGGTAGCCAACGGCGACGCGGTACGGGGACCCGCGAGGCGCTCTGCGATCGCTCCGGGCGAGACGGCGTATCACGTCGGCTAATAATATAAACATTGATTAATTAACCATTTGGTACACGTGACCGCGGTTCCCCGGGTACATACACGCGGATTAACGAAACCGGCATTACCACCTGTACGTAAAAAGTCGAAATATATTGCAATAAAAGAAATATCGTCCCGTGTGTGTGAAGGCATTGCGCGCAGCTCGGGGAGATTAAAAAAAAAACGAGCATAATAAAAGAAAGAGAAGCCTTAATATACGCACTACGTCGGTATCGAGGTTACACGCAGGGAGCCTGCTCGCTGATTCTCCGCAACATAAATCCACGCGGCGAAAATTTATCATCGCCTTGCTCGGTGCCAATACACCGGAGAGCATATGCGTATCGTTTTTTTTTTTTTTTTTTTCATTATTATTATTATAATAAAGCTGCCCTCACTTACAACAGCTCTGCTCCTGGCGGAGATTGTTTCGGCTTAGAGAAACATTTATTATACATTTTTATTTCTCAACGTCGATTGCCTGACAAATCTGCTTGTTCCTCTTCTGAAAAATAAAAAAAATAAAACTCGTGAAAAAAAAATCAAGACGCACAATTTTTATGTAGAATTTTATGATTTTTTTTAACGAATCGCTATTTCTATATTAATTTACGGTGAAGGATGTTTTTTCAAATGACAGCTGTGAAAAATGAATGGATAGGCAAACTACTGTTTCCATTGGAACAGCGATAGTAATGTACAGCGCGTCGGAGAGGCCGTGAGTGTACCTCACGCTGATACCAGCGTTGATTAATAACCGTTTGATATATCGTCTAGCGCGGTTTGCCAGCCGACTCTCGTTGGCGAAGCGAGAGAACCGATCTCGCGCGCCCGCGCGCGATGAAAGCAATATCCCCGCGCGAGACGCCGGGCGTTAGATGAAGATAAAGTGAAATCCGTTTGCTAATTCAATCCGGTGGCCTCCGCGCGGGTTCGTTGGATCGCGCGGCTATATCACGGCTGAAGTTCGCGCGCAGCGCGGAGCACAACTTGTACGCGCGGAGCAAAACGGGACTCGGGAGTAAATCTTTCGTTCTCCTCGCTCCGCCGTCAGTCGTCCTCGTCGCGCACCCGCGAATACTAATCTCGATAATCCGTTATTACTTATTGATCATTAGTCATTTTAGCAACGATATGTTCCGCTGATATCGCCACTTCCATTCCACGTTTCCTCGACCAGTCGAGGCGGTAGATGTTGTCGTCGAAACAAGAGCCACTTCCTTCGTTCTGAGTCGAAACAATTTTTCAAATACCAAAAAGGAACTTCGACACATTTATGTTCTTAAAAATAATTGAAGCACAATTTACATCTAGCTGCTTATTGAGTAACAATCCGACTTTTCAAAAAACGAAACCAATTAATAACACAAATCAGCCGCTCATAAACGTCACGCTGCCGATTGAAATTATCCTTATTCCGCATATGGAAGCAGCGTTATTGATCGGTACTTTAACACTTACGGCAAAGTGGTTTGCGCGAAACAACGTGTTTCCCGTGACCCACAAACTTCAATTAACATTCCGCTATAGGTGAGTCTTAATTTTTTCGCTCGAGTTCAGCCGCTCGATTTCACGTTCTTCGGACACACAGCTTATCCGATTCATCATCGGGCATTGTTATCAGCGCTGTGAACGCGAGCAATCAGCACTACCCCTGTTTTTCCTCGCGTCTCTCGCGAGTCGCATTATAATATCATTCACGAGCGGCGCGAACAAGTAACCGCGCACAACGTACATACGTCCCATCAACTCTCGTAGGATAAAACGTGAGTAACGAAAGATGGTAGGCGTATTGGAACGATCTATTGTCACCCATGGCTTGCGGACTACGTCGGACTGGTCGGTCTAGCGCCATGCGAGCTTCGGCTCGAAGAGTTACAGCCCTGACTATCCGTGATGGAGTCGACCCGCATTATTCATTCGATTATCTCGCACAATCGTCCCATGGGTTGGACGCGGTCCTGCCCGTCGCGGACGAGAGATGCGTTTCGTCGTTTCTCGTCTTCTTCTCGCCCGTCTCGGGGTCGTCGTATCCGGGACCCATGCAGGACCCTCCGAGGGGAATCATTGCCAGGTCTAATGGCAGATATTAAGTGTGAACGATAATACGACTGCGCAGTGAATGTGTGCGCGTCTCCCCCGTGCGGTTTAGCATAAGAAACAATGGACAACGACAATAGTCGCCGAGAGATAGCTTTCTCGGCGTCGCTAATGATCGTCTACTGCACGACGAGATTTCTAAGGTGTCACCTTTCGCGTTTCCACCTCCCGTGTGTGTTCGCTCTCTCACCTCCGAGGCAAACGGACACGGCACACAACACGACGCGACACGACAACGGCGATACATTGTTCGCGTCCAAGTGTCGAACGGGTTAAGTCGTAAAGAACATCGTGGACAGGTTTAAGCGCAAATTGCGGCTGCAGACTCTCGACACTTTCGAGCCTCATCGCACTCGCCGCGCTCTTGCAATCCAATAATTATCGCGTGGCGCTGATTATTTACTATTTTTTTTTGTTCGCTCACGCTGCGTAGGCAAGAAGCCCGTTGAATATAACGATCCATCTACTCGTTGACTGTAACCCGGTTTACACTAATAACTTTCAACTGGAGTCAGCTGCATCTGATTAATATTTTCATTAGTTTGCATAGATGTATTTGTTTATTTAATGATAAAGTGATAAACGAAAATTCCGAAGTACACTCGAAAATCGTGCAACGGACGACAAAACGGCTAGCAACATCCGACAGGACTTACGTCTTAATGCCGTAAAATTATTATCTCTTAACTAAATGATTTACGTCGAGTAAGGTGAAATACGAGAGCGTTTACAGGCGTTTCTTCTCTCGTCCTTGTTGCTCTCCCATCGTTTGCCCGCCGAGACCACCGTAGAGCCGACGTCTCCGCGGTGGATTTTATCTCCGCTCGTCCGGTCGCCCTCACCGCGAGCCCGTCCGAGAACCCGAGAATATTGAGGCAGAAAATAATAATAGCGAGGAAAAAATAAAAACGAGCGGAAAAAATAGTCCGAGGATAAGCGGGGAACGGGAAAAGAGAGTGAGCGAGCCAGCGGGCACACGAGAAACAACTGGCGATGCTGCACGTTGCTGCCGCTGCGGCTGTTGTTGCCGTTGCTGCTGCTGGTACTTCTGGGGGCTCTCCCCGACAACGCCATTGTCCTGTAATTAGGTGGCCGTTTGAAGATGGAGATCGCGGCAAAACGCGGGTGCTACGCGTTAATAGAGGCGCCCGGGCCTATCATTACGCGTAATACGGACGTAATGCGCGCCGACGCAAGCGCCTCGCTTACACCTTTCCTTCATTCGCTCTCCCGAGAGGTTCTCCCTTCGTGTAAGAGCATAAAAGGCATAACGCGCTCTCGTCGGGTCCGGAGTCCGCTCTACACGCGGGAGTCTCTTTCTTTCTTTCTCGTCGGCGAGTTGGAAAATAGTGACGAAGAGGAGGAGGAGGAGGTGGTGGTGGTGGCTCCGGGTCCGGATACCGCAACTCAACGCAGAAGAAAATGAAGCAAAAAATTGAAATAGAAGCTCAACGGTAGAGAACGCTCGACGAGATATCTCGACGACGCTTATATGTCGGAGTAGGAGTGCATCAGGACGTACCTGGAAACATATCGCGAGGCGAGACGAGCGACGAGCGGAAGGTCCACACAGCTCGCTCGAGTTATATCGTCATTACTATCGTCATTATCGGTTTCACATCGAGCGGCAGCAGCCGGCGGTGGTGGAGGAGGAGGATATGGACACTCATCCGCGGTGCCGAGGTGTGGCTTGTAGACGAGTAGATTGCCCTGCGATTGCTACACATGTACCTTGCTACCAGTAGGGCAACGAGAATCGTCGTCATTACACTTACGTACCACTGAGAGCGCAGAGAGAGAAAGCGAGAAGAAGAAAAGGAGCGAGAGAGCGTGTAGCTAATATGGACTTCTGTTGGCCGTACGTAATAACACCGTAGACTCGTGCTGTCCGTGGCTCTCGGACAGGAAATGGAATTATCACGGAATCCACGCGTCGAACGGGATCATACTTATGCGAAGTGGATCGTAGGTGGTTTCTTCCTCTCTAAAACTGCAGTGTCCCTCACGTGAAATTACAGTGTAACTCCGGTGGCTCTCTTGCACTTCGTCGCCGTCGGGCATTATTGGAATGGAGAAAAAAAAACAAACAAAAAAAAACCAGACCAGCCAGTAACGAACGTCGAGTCCCCTCGTGATTATGCACCCATTTTTCTTCGAATTGATCGCAACGGGCGTAAAAATCAATTGTAATTCGTGTTTGCAATTGTCGTGTCTCAGGCTTCAGGGTAAATTCTGTGCAAAAGCAGAGCCAGGATTTCTCGTGATATTCCAGAAGCTTGTATGGTCCTCCAATCGCCCTTTTCCGGCGTCGAGACTCGTAGGCTCTTATCTCGCCTCGCGAATAAACATCTGACGCGCGGGCAGTAGACGTCTGGCCGTGGAAGACGCTGTACCAGAGCCACGCACGATGCGTTTCAGCGCCGCAGCCTGCGCGTTGCTCATTCTCGTGGAAAGATGCAGCGCGTGTCCGGCACGCGGGTTCTGTACTCTTGCGTCCCGGTAGGCATCACAACATAACCGGAGAACCTGCTGCTGCTTCTGAGTACGGAATCTCGCGCGCTGCGCTATGGCGACCGAGTAGCCCAGCCGCATTATCTCCTGCTTAAGAGGCCTGATGGTCGGATGATAAATTTATGGCCTTGTTTCCCGGTACGCACTTCGGTGTCCACGGTGAAACCTGTACGCATGCGCCTGATTACGCGTCGCCAAGTATCAGCCGTAGCTTCGTGACCCTTCGAGGCGAACAATTTTCCACGCACGGATTTGTATATAACATTTTATGCGGCGACATTTTTTTGCTTCTAACATTTGCACCTCTTTCGGTATTAATTCGAGAAAAAATGCTGAATGCATTTTTAAAAGAAGTGTTGGCGCCAGGCAAACTTCTGCTTTTATTATCCCCCGCGATTTTGGACAAGAGGAAAAAGAAAATCATTTCGAGGAATAATTTTCGTCCACTTTACGTCGAAACGGTGATAAATACCGTGCAACACGGATTTCTTCGGAGCGTTCGAGAGGAAGAAGAAGCGTCTGCTCTCGCGCGGGATAAACGCGACCGTGCAATCTCCACGTGTGTGTAACTACCTGTTTCGCTTTTCTTCCCTGCGTGTTGTTCCTTTTTTTTTCCTCGACTCATTTTACTTTTTATCTTTCTCCCGTCCATTCTCCGTCGGTGCTGCTGCGGTTCACGTGTTCTCCGCGGAGGCAGCCCGGGATTTCTCGGGCGCGCGTTGCGTGCGCTCCGGCCCGAAAAATAAGAAGGAAACGAGGCGCGCGCGGACGTCGGTGGTAGCGGGTGGGCACCACCCACTTCCGGCTGTCCCGAGGCCGCGGGCCTGTTTTCATATCTCCTCGACTACACGAGTCGAGCCGCGTCTTGTGCGTTGCGGCGCGCACGATGCGCTCCGCACTCGCGCACGCGGCACGTTGCGGCTTTCGGCTTCGTGTCGGCCGGCACCTTGAGACTCGGGACCTGCCCGCTCGCGTGACCGTACATTTTTCTTCTCCTTTTCCTCCTCGGCTCGGTGTATCTCGCGCTGTATGAATGTATTCTTGATATTTATACTCTTCGCCCGCGCGAGAGACGCGACGAGGAGGGGTGGGGGAGGGGGGGGGGGGGGGGCATCGCCGCCGCTTGGCTCCCCCCTCGTCTCGTTTACCTGAAAATATTGTCCAAACAGTCCCCTTAGGGTGGGGTAAAAAATAAATAAAACAAAAATCCGAGGAAAACGAGTCAGCGTCGCGATCGCGAGTTTACTCGAGCGGAGAGCCGGCTTATAATACGCTCCAATCGCACAACCGTGAAATATCTCTCGGTAAGGACCTTGAAATTGTAATTCAAGTTATAGGAACCGCGATTTCTTTTTCATTCTTTATCATTATTTTTGTCATTTACTTTTTCTTCTCTTCGATTAAGGGTAAAAGGATATTCTCCTTATCGGCTCTCGGATAACGTATCGATAACCGTTATCGACGGAGCAGCCCTCGCGTAATTCTGGAAATAGTACCGGGGGAAAAATGTGGCGAACACGTCGGGCTGCTGGTGCGTCGAAGCTCAAAGAGCAGCAGCGATCGCGGAGGAGCGATAAACTATCGTTAATGCTCGCCCGCTGCCGATCGAATACATTATCGCCTTAACGACTCGGAATGTAGAACGCCCGAGGGTAACGAGGCATTAATTCACCTGAGCAAACTCCGGTGAACGCGCGCGCGCATGCGCGCACGCCGGGCCGTTCGTGGCATGCAGAGCTCCGTCCGCCGAGACCGTGAGGAAGACGTCTTCTGCTCAAAGTACGCGTACTCGAGAGTTCGCGTCGACTCGCCCAGTGGGGGTAGGACCCCGCTGATTCCGACGCTAACAGAAACCCCGCGACTCTTGCTCCGACATCATCAGCCCTAATTTACAGGTTTATTTACGCGAGAAAAAAACAAACAAATTTCGTACATATTTCGTGGCAAACTTTACATCGCAATTCAGACTTTACGACATGTCAATGTATTATTGGCAATTTTTTTGCGTTCCGCGAAGCTGCGTTTGGTTTGCCACGCGCTGGCAATGTTTTTAGTTTTATAGTTCACTAGAGTAATCATCGTCATCATGGGAAAGATTAAGTACCCAGCAGTAAACGCCGGTTCCCGCGACTATTTTTATAGTCACGTTAACTGTTCCCCCGGTACTGTAAATATCATCGTTGCGCGGTGACTATAAACCCAGCAATTAGTTTGTGTGACTATGAAAATTCGCAGTACATTTACGAATGTGTTGTTGGATTAAGGACTAACCGTATCACTTTTTATAATTTTAGGAAGACCTCAACAAAATAAATTTGCCTCCTACGCTGATCGACACACAGGGAGAAAGGAACAGAGTGATCCTGACGTTAGAGGTGTCCGGGAACCTCACGAAAATCACATCCGAATTTCCGACTTCTGTTTTTACAATCTGTATAACTCGACCCGACGAACTCGCACGCGTCTTTGATTTTGTGTTCGTCGAACGCGAGCGTAATCACTCGAAGTAAATTTCTCGTCCATTTCACCGGGGTATTTTGGCCAAAATGCTGCACCGGGGCTGCGGTAAAAGTTCCAGGAAGCTCCAACTCCGCGTATAATACATACATACATACGTATATAAGCCAGCGGTACGTGGTACATACACCTGGTCGAGCGGAGGTTACGCAAGTGTAATTATGATCCGCGTCTGTGTATTCGAAATCGTGAGCGCGGCTGTAATCAAACGAGTCTTCGTCGGTGCCTTCTCGCTCTCCGTTGCTTCTGCTCGATGCTCCGGGAGTTCGAGACTCCCGAGAGTGGCGCTGGTGTTTCGCGGGCGAGGAAGATACTCCCTCGACTCTCGCGAGCGGGTCCCAGGGGGGCAACGTGCGGAGGGGCCCGCGGAGCACCTGCCTGGGCCCGGCTGCCGCGGACCTTCGGGGGGCCACGAACGTATTTTCTTACGTAAAAGATTTGCGCTGCCCGATGGACCCCGACGTGCATCAACGGCAGGAGCAGTGGGAGGACAAGGAGGAGAACAGAAGAAGGGGGAGGAGGACCGGAATATGGCGCGGGAGGTGGGGGGCAGTGACTCGCCCCGGGGGCCTCATACACCGGGGGCCCCCCGAGCGATAATGTTCCCACGCCCTCGCATATATCTCTCTCTTCTCTCATTTCTATTTGCGATTTTTTCTCTCTCCTCTCTTTTTCTCACCGTCACGCAAGTCACACCGGGTTCGCGTCTCAAAAGCCGCGAGTAATTTCCTGCATCTCCGGCGCATCGTAAAATAGCCGTGTGAATGGGAAATCGAATATTCAAACGCCCGGTTGATACGTATTATTCATTACTCATTACCCGGTTTTGGTGAACTAGTCAAACCGGACGCGCTGCTGTGCGTCACTACTTTTCGAAGGGCGCTGCAGCGCTCTTTTACTAAACTAGGCTGATCACACGCGCTGGCGCGCGTGCCCGAGGTACCTTTGCACTGCTGCGCTCTTATAAAACTTTAAAACGGTAAATCGCAACTAAAAAACCCTTGTTTAGTTGATTAAAAAAAAGATGTTTGTCGTTTTGCTTGTCAGAAATCGTAGATCTGGCCGCCGGGCCGAAAACCGCCCAAATCGGGGTCACGAAATTTATTTTTTCAAAATGTCGACTTTTAATCTATACCATCGTTCTCAAGTCGCATATTCTACCCCTGAAAGCACTGGTTACAACCCTTTTTTAGTTGATTTTGAAAAAAAAAATTTTTTGGCCGAACAGTTTGTCAGAAATCGTAGATCTGGCCGCCGGGCTGAAAACCGCCCAAATCGGGGTCACGAAATTTATTTTTTCAAAATGTCGACTTTTAATCTATACCATCGTTCTCAAGTCGCATATTCTACCCCTGAAAGCACTGGTTACAACCCTTTTTTAGTTGATTTTGAAAAAAAAATTTTTTTGGCCGAACAGTTTGTCAGAAATCGTAGATCTGGCCGCCGGGCCGAAAACCGCCCAAATCGGGGTCACGAAATTTATTTTTTCAAAATATCGACTTTTAACCTATACCATCGTTCTCAAGTCGCATATTCTACCCCTGAAAACACTGGTTACAACCCTTTTGCTTCCTCATAGAGGAAGCTTTGTTTTCGTGAAAAAAATTTTTTTCGAGATTTTGATGTCAGTAGACTCAGAATGGTCCAAAACGTCGAGAAAAGTGGTTTGTGCGAAATGTATGTATGTATGTATGTGTGTGTGTGTGTATGTGCACGTTTCGTTGTTTACACGATAACTGTCGCAATTTTCGATGAATCTTATTCAAATTTGGCATGTGAGTGGGCTATCATGCAACACTGTTTGGGATTGTAGTTGACGCGAATCGGTTCATAAATTCAGATTTCGCAGCATTTTGAAAATTTGGCAAAAATTGTTTTCACGATGTAACTTCCGTAAATTGAGAGATATAGGGATGAAATTTTGTACGTTAATAGACCACCATCAAACCATGATCTGTACCAAATTTGGAGAAAATCGGTAAAGCAGTTCACATGTTATTGCAATTTCAATTTTTTTCGAATTTATGGAAGTAAATTTATATCCTGTAAATAATAAGACATCAGATTGCAATTTCGAACGTGTCATTACGTTTATTGATTATTAAGGAAGAGTTTCGTCAAGGAAACGGTCATTATATCTGTAAATTTTGATTTTGCGGCATGAGAAAATAAAAAAAACCGACACGAAAAAAAAAATAAGGAAAAAATTTTTGCAGAACTACCTCAAATTTGGTTCACATATGGACAACCATAGACTACGTTTTGAGTCGAAATTTGACGCGGATCTGTCAAGCCGTTCAAATTTTATGGCATTTTGAATATTTTGAAAAATCTCGTTCACGCGCTGGATCGTGCAAATTACGGGTTCTAATGTAAAATATATTGAGCTCAAACAAGCCTGCAAAGTAGAACCTTGCAAATTGCTTCCTCTAAATTTTGCACTTTTAACGCAGCTTCCTCTATGAGGAAGCCAACACCGATCAACATACTTCCTCATAGATGTAGCTTCGTTAAAAGTGCAAAATTTAGAGGAAGCAATTTGCAAGGTTCTACTTTGCAGGCTTGTTTTAGTTGATTTTGAAAAAAAAATTTTTTTGGCCGAACAGTTTGTCAGAAATCGTAGATCTGGCCGCCGGGCCGAAAACCGCCCAAATCGGGGTCACGAAATTTATTTTTTCAAAATATCGACTTTTAACCTATACCATCGTTCTCAAGTCGCATATTCTACCCCTGAAAACACTGGTTACAACCCTTTTTTAGTTGATTTTGAAAAAAAAAATTTTTTGGCCGAACAGTTTGTCAGAAATCGTAGATCTGGCCGCCGGGCCGAAAACCGCCCAAATCGGGGTCACGAAATTTATTTTTTCAAAATATCGACTTTTAACCTATACCATCGTTCTCAAGTCGCATATTCTACCCCTGAAAACACTGGTTACAACCCTTTTTTAGTTGATTTTGAAAAAAAAATTTTTTTGGCCGAACAGTTTGTCAGAAATCGTAGATCTGACCGCTGGGCCGAAAACCGCCCAAATCGGGGTCACGAAATTTATTTTTTCAAAATATCGACTTTTAACCTATACCATCGTTCTCAAGTCGCATATTGTACCCCTGAAAACACTGGTTACAACCCTTTTTTAGTTGATTTGAAAAAAAAAAAAAAATTTGGTCGAACAGTTTGTCAGAAATCGTAGATCTGGCCGCTGGGCCGAAAACCGCCCAAATCGGGGTCATGAAATTTATTTTTTCAAAATATCGACTTTTAACCTAAACCATCGTTCTCAAGTCGCATATTGTACCCCTGAAAACACTGGTTACAACCCTTTTTTAGTTGATTTTGAAAAAAAAAAAAAATTTGGTCGAACAGTTTGTCAGAAATCGTAGATCTGACCGCCGGGCCGAAAACCGCCCAAATCGGGGTCACGAACTTCGCAATTTGCAAAATTCCCCAAATAAAAAATAATGAATTAAAATCGTTGATAAAAATTAAGGGACGAACATTTAAATCCTAAGGAATCAAAGCTTTTGGCGACAATTTGCACAGGCACACGATTGTGACGGGCGAAAGAGTGAAAGTCTGCGAGTCACTTCCGTCCGGGTATAAATTTACCGGCAAATGAATCATCACCGGTGCGTTCCCGCCTATCTTCTTCTTTGGAGCGCGAATCGCCTGACGTATCCTCAAAGTCTTGTGTTATTTAATGCGTTTACCGCGTTTTAACCCTAAAAGCTCTCGTCTCCCTTGCTCGCCGTCCGTCGTTTATTTCGACTCTCGCGTGTTCGCCAATGTGTACACAGCGGCGAGCACGAGCTGTCCGCGCGCCGAGAGAGGAAATTTCATCGAGAGCTCGAGACGAAACTGCCGCTGCTGTTGCGGCATCGGCGTAGGTACCGCGGTTTTGCCTTACGTTGGGATCTCTCTCGCGTAGGTTTCGTAATTGCTAATCGCTTCCCGAACGCGCGCGCCAGTCAGCGAGCGAGGGAGGCTACAGCGGCGCTGCACAGCGGACCCGGCGCTGCTTCCTTCTCGTGGGAACTTATCCTTTCCCGCAATAGATATACAGCAGTACAGCAATGTGTATATAATACTGTATATGCGTGTTCTTGGCCTTGAGGTCTCACCGCAGGTCTCACTGCATCGTTCGTAGCTCCATGAAGCAGCAGCAGGAGCAGCAGCAGCGGCAAAAGCCAGGACCGAGGTGCAGAAAATAAAGAAAAACGTCGGAAGAGGAGACGAACTGACGAGGCTCGTTTTCCCTCTCATCGCGCAAACTTATTCAGCGTGATTGTTTCTATTAAAATTCAAACGTGAGCCGTTTTCTCTCCTTCGCCGCACGAATCACCACCACCGCACACACCGCGTGTATTACACATCGTCCGCTGTAGCAAGTGCGGTATAGCACATGCCACAGCGTATAGCACATTCAACTCCGCAGCACGACTGTAATAGCCTAATACGGAAATCTCTTCACTTATGTTATATTATACTTGTAATATATTATATATATTATACATGTATATATATACGTTCGGAAGGGTGATGCTGAAATTGTTACCGTCGATATAACAGAGTGCGAGCTCGGCTGCGAGGAAGCAAACGAGCCGGCGAAGTCAGAACATGCGGTTATCATATTTTCTTTCGTCGAATCACGACACTGAAATATCGAGAGGGAAAAGTGCATGAAAATAAACGATATATTACGTAAAATACATCGAAGCAGGTTCCCGCAAATTAAATGTCTAAATAAATCGAAATCATAGAATTGTAATTATAGAAAATGGCAAGCTGCACTTTTTTCCGGAACAATCGACAACCGACGTGTAATTTCTCTGGTTGTAGGTGCGAGTAAAAAGGGAGGAGTCGGAGATCGTGATGAGACTCTGCTCTGAGATCCCGGGAAGCTCGGGCGAAAGAAAGTGCTATGATACACATCGCGGGAGTGGCCAACACTTGGGTGCAGAGCCGACGATGGTGTCCGGAGGTTGCGGTCCGAGCGAGAGAGAGATCCTCGCGCCTCCTTTCCCACACTCGATTCGCACACGAGGCACCGCGCATTCGGCTGCGGATTCGAAACACACGAGGCTACGCGTCCGAGTGGCGAATCTCGTTTAAAATGCTCGCGCGCGTTTCGAACCGAATCCTCGTTCTCTCTTCCTCCACCCCTCTCCCCAACCACCTCCTCTCGACCGACCGAAATCACCGCAGGTGGCAACGTTTAGCCTTTAATTGCCCCCGAACGGATATTAAGATTCGTACCGTACGCTGCTGCTGTTGCTGCTGCTGCTGCCGAGACGCAGCACCCGACGCAGCAACCGACGCCGCAGCAGCCGTATGCATAAGCTGTTGCAGCCTCTCGCGGCCTCCGAATAAAAGTGCGTGCGTGACTCGATGCGTACACGTGCGTACACGTCCTCTCTCTTCCTCGGTGATCCTCCCGACATCCTCTTTGTATCAATAGCTCATCGGCCGGTCGATAACGAAAGTCCGAAATAATTAGTCTTGTGATAAAAATTCGACGAAAAATATTCAAGTCCGAAGTAAGTAAATCGGGTTCTTATGAAACTATTACAAATAACAACAAATACAGCGACAGTGTATTGTGTTTCGTTGTACGCGTCGTGTACAACATTCGTCCTCCTCGTCTGCTCCTCGTCTGCTCCTCACCTTCTCTCTCTCTGCCTCGTAGCTGCTTCGTGATTCATACCGCATCAGCGTGAGAGGCAAGTGCACCTGCCTCCTGGCGAACGCGTTCCCGCGTGTCGTCCGCTGGATTGATGATCCTGTCTGGAGTAGCTTTGGCTCCTCTCGGCTCTCGCTCTTTCTGTCTTTCTCTCTCTTTCTCTTCTCCTCCCCTCCTTTCTCTCCCATCGCTGTCTCTCTCTCTCTCTCTCTCTCACGTACGTGTGTCCCGGGGCGCCCAGGGTGACGCGGCGGCGTGCTCCGCTTGCTTACTTCTCGCCCATGAGTCTCCTGATACCATGCGCGCCTACGGGCGGTGCACGCAACACACACGGCGACGACGAAAGTGGTGGCCAAGGAGGAGAAGCTCCAAGGGCTCGATGGTTGCAGCGCGAGACGAGCGCGTCACCTTCGCCTCCTTCGAGCTTCTTCGAGCGGCCCGAGCGACGCTGTGACAACGGTATACCGACATCCTTCGCTTTTAATTCGAACCGACGAACGAGAAGAACGACTAAGAGGCTCGTTCTTCCCCGCAGACGCGACTTCCAGCTCTCCGCTTCCACTTCTTTCCTCTCTTCGCTCTTCCTCACTCCTCACCCCCCCCCCCCCCACCCCCCTCCACGCACTCGATCGCGAAACCTTTTCGACCCACTTTCTTGGAGATCAACTGCTCACCGACCAATAACTGAGATTCTTATTAATAAAGCTGAATTAATTTTCTTTGAATTTTTTATTTTTTGGGCAAGCAACGGGGATTTTCGGAATCAGCAGAAAATATTGGCCAACGGATAGAGTTTTCAAACTTTACGAAACCGTAAAAAGAATGTCACTAAAATCGCAAGGTCTTGTTCCTAGTCATTAGTTAAATTTTACAATAATGACAATCGTAATTACAGAAATAATTATTTACTGTTTTTCTCGTCGCTGATTGGCCGTTCTTTCGTGCCGGATTAGGGATACGCGGCATTACCGAGCCCACTCGAGATAGCGCGTGTTTGCGCGTCGGGATTTCTGCCGGACATATTTTATTTATGAATGTGTACATTAATTAAACGCTCAGTGACATGCGTACCCGGCTTTCCCGGCTTCGAAAGACTTGTCAGTCCGTTCGCCGTGCCGCGACGGTGCATTCTGTGAAACGGCGGGCGTGGGTGCACGCTCGGGAGTCTATAATGATAAACGTTCGTCCGCTCGACCACGAAGCCGCCGCCGACGCCGCCGCCGCCGCCGCACTGCCAATCGAAAAGAACTCGTGGAACGGCTTCCGTGCGACGTGCGGTCGCAAAGCAGCGAGCTAGGTTCTATGGTTATACCGGTAGCGGCAGCTACCTATGTACACCCGGTTCAACGTATAATACACGCGCGCACTTATCTCTCGCATGCTTCACGGCGAAAAGTGTAATTCATTTGAGCAGCAGCCCAGTCAATTTTGCTCCTTTGGATAGTTATTGGACGGATGGAATTGCGCACAAGAAGGATACGTTAGCGAGACATGAGCCGTTATTTGATTGAAACAATTTTCGATAAAAAAAAAATATATATATGCCACTTGTAGAACTTTACATATAAATCTCAGTTTCAAATTACTCGAAGTCGACATACATTTTGTATGTCCTTCCTGTGTATTTTTATTTGATACGTATATATGTTACTTATACAACGCCAAGCACGAAAGATCACGTTGAGAGGCGCCGTTAATCTGAACGGTAAAGTAAATCGTACGGACGCAACAACGACAAAAATTCGTTCGTGAGAAATCTCAGTCAGGCACAGAGACGGAAAGGATCGCTTCTCGCTATTTTGTAGCAACTCCATATCCTATGTCCTCCACGACGGCGATACACACGCTCGTAGACCAGATACCGGAATGATCTTGTGGGCGTTACACGTCTTCTCGTTATAGTCCGGCGTGCATGTATTATGTTCCCTTCCTCGTGGAGATCGGAGTATAAATAGTATAAAGCGCGTTCTTCGGTTTTTGATGAATACCCGGTGGAGACGTATAACAGTTCTACTTTTGTATTTATTTACATGTACCGCCCAGAGCATTTTTTTTTCGTTCGACTCTTGGCCTCATCTGGTCCGTCATTATCTCTCTTTCTCTCCCTGTAATGCAGCATTTCCTCGTGCATGAAACTCAAGTCAGCAAGTGCATATGTATATGTATATACGGACTCGTTATCGAAGCTCCCGTTTTGCTGTTCATACTCCAC
The DNA here is from genome assembly GCA_964034905.1 of Itoplectis maculator. Lineage (NCBI taxonomy): Eukaryota > Metazoa > Arthropoda > Insecta > Hymenoptera > Ichneumonidae > Itoplectis > Itoplectis maculator. The sequence continues at coordinate 3,986,118 of OZ035862.1, forward strand.
GCGGAGATCGAACTCGTCTGCGCCTTTCTCGTTCGCGTCTCGAGTGCGGGCGGTCAGATCGATTCCTCCCCCTCGATATTCCTCCGGCTCAATCCACTCTGTGTATGCACCGGCCGCGCGCTCGTTTCGCCAATATCTCGTTTCTCGACAACGCGATACAGATACCGCGGGAGCAGAGACGTTGGCGGTGATGGCTGCTACTCGTACTCGCCCACCTACGTAGGCCACAGTGCAATAATATTATTTTCACTTCTGTTTTTTTTTACCCACCACTCAGCTGTTCCACTCAGGAATGATCATCACAAGAATCGACCTGAAAAGCACACTTAGCAAAACGTCCTTGGTTCCTGGTGTCCTGATTCGTGGTTTCATTGTGCTGCAATGGGAAACTGCAGATTTAGAAGGTACTGATAATAAATTGCGCCCAGTGATAATAAAGAAATCAAATAAAACAAAGTACGTAATACCCATTAACCATGGTTATTTATGAACACGATGAAACGCGAGATAAAAAGAATTCGAGTTGCGCGGCAATTATACGAATGCTCTGCACAAAGCGGGAAAACGTCTCGTCCTCACGCAACGACACCGAGAGCGAATCTCGAAACTCGACACTCCACCGTTCTCGTTCTCGCTGCAATTATATCCTCCTTGATATCGCTTCGCAATAAGAGTGCACAGCCAAAGAGCTAGTTTTTTGTCTGTCTGTCTGCCCCCCCCCCCTCCCCCCCCCCCTCAATGATTATCCGTGCGACATCGCGTGTCTCAATTTATCGCTGTCGAGAGTCTCGGTGACTCGGAAGGCGATGCGATCGGAATAGACGAGGTGATTAGCGCCGTCTCGAGTGCGCGCTGCCCTATCGACGGTTATCGATGGTTTATCGAGGGATCGAGTTCGACTCTCGTAGGAGGCATTGCGAGTGGACGAAAGGATTTTACAGAAAACGCGGTTTAAGGCTGATCGCGATCCAGGAAATAAACATTTCTAGCCACCCAATAAGTGGGTCTCGTTTGTACGGGACGTTCCACGTCGGATTGGCTCGCCGACGGCTCTCGTAGAGCGATCATTATTTTTCACGAAACAGGTCGATACGACGCGAAGTGCCCCACTTCGCGTCGAATGTATCTCCGACGGGTATCTCCAGCGAACTCGCCAACGATCGGCTGATTACGAACGAGCGCTATCGAAAATTAGATCGAGCCTCTTTTCTCGCACAGACACACTCAACATTATCGTCTGTTGGTAACAACGGCCCAAGGTACACATATAAATACACACACACATCCAAATCTCTATACATAACAGTACATCGGAGTGATTGCTCGCGCAGCCGCGGGACGTCAGTGTAACGCAATAATAAACGCGTTTACGGCTCGCACATTTAACGCCACGATACATTGTCAGTAGCTCCAGCTCCTACCACAACGTCGACCCTGCCGGAAGTCCACGTTGCAGCATGAGGGAAAATATCAGAAATATTCGCGTAATAATATTTAACGATCGTTTATCGAGGTGGCTGAACGCGAGGAGGAGGGATAAGTAAAATTATCGAGAATTTCTGACTATGAGATGCCGACGTCAGAGAGGCCTCTTCAGCTTCGTTTAACGCACGCGGAGAATGAAGAGGATTTCCGCGAGTGCGCGCTTCGCGTATTTTTTTTTCTTCCCCGTCTCCCTCTGTCCTGTCCCTTGGGGCAGGTGCAGGACACGCGCGCTCCCGCGCGACCCCTTCAGCCACTCGATTATAACAGTCGGTATGGAATATCGTATGTGTACCGCGCGCGGTGTTGTTGTGTGGTACGCGGCGACGACGATGCCGGTGGCGGCGATGGTGGGAGAGCGGGTAATCGTAAAGCGGTCCCCGGGGGTAATGACTCTTAATATAGCCCTGCCAACGGAGTTAAATGATTCTCATCCATGAATCACCTCGACGCGCGCGCGCCTGCGCTGTGCATGACTTTTCGCCGATACCAGCGGTGTATACGCACGATGCGCCTCGCACCTCGCGTCCACCCTGCCGTCTCGCAACGTCCCCGCAGCTTCCCAAGGTCCCGCGATACGCGAGGTCCAGAGATGACGGAGGTGTTTTTTTTTTAAATAAATAATCACACTAACTTACGCAGGTGGTATCGAGAGCTCGGCGAGAGCCTTGAAAGCAACAGAGGAGAATCTGTTGGTCACTGTCACGACGCATTTGTCCGACGGCTTAAGTCTCACAAAAAAAGAAAAAAAAAATGCAATACTAGCTGCGAGTCGCGGAAGTCACGCGTCAAAAATTCATTCACAATGCGTATTCAAGCGTAGTTGTGACGATTGTGATACTAGTGAATGTAAATTCCGGACATTCATGGTAATACTTGGCGTCGGGACGCTACCGCGTCTCTTGATTCCATCGGGTCTCTCGGGAATGTTAGGAGGCCTCGTCGAAAACCCGGTAATTTCGGGATTTCAGGACAAGTCGAATGTTTTCGGGGAAACACCGAAAGGAGGTTGAGCGACAATCAAATTTGCCGCGTGGCGCGCTGAGAGGATCACGGAATTCCGCGGATATTCCCATACGTAGATTGCGGGGATCGTGCATAAAATACCGTATTGCAGATTAACCGCGTCGGTTCCCAGGACAAATTATGAAAAAGCGTGTAGGTACATCTTCATCGATTAGCAATGCTGAACGACCGGTCGAAAGAATGAGGTGAAACAAGCTCTTGGTTGAGCATGCGAACAGAAAGAGTGAGAGAGAGGGGAAGATAGAGGGAGACGACAGTTTCCGTCGCGTCCGGAGTCTCGAGGCTTTGGTTACCGGGAAAGAAATTGCCCCTCGACGGCATCCCCGCGGCTTCGCACCGAGTTGGGCTCGTAGTGCGCGTACGAAGCCTCCAGGGAGCAGCAGCCGCAACAACCAGGAGAGTCTCTCAAAGCTGCGGAGTGCGCGCGGTACAAAGAAGGAGGAGGGGGTAGCGGTGACGAACGAGGAGAAGGAGGAGGAGAAGAGAAGGAAGAGAAACGATGCCTCGCGCCCGACGACATCGGGGAATGCGATTTGATTCCTTTTCCATCTATCGGTCGGCTCCTCTGTGCTACGCAATCGTCGTCGACTCGACGACTGGGGACGTTTTATTTTGCTTCACGAGAAATCTCGTTGAGCTCGACATTTGCAGTCCTCGCGATCGGAGAAAGCTCGCGGCTCGTGTGGTACGAAAAGAAGAAAGATATCACGACGAGTAAACAACAACGAGAAGAAAAAGACGACGAGGAAAGGGAGACTGGAGAAGGGAGACCGATTACAAGGACCCTCTGTCTCGTACCGCAACCGGTTAATTTATTTTTCAATATCTCCTCCGCTCTGGTAATCCTCCGGGCGAGTTAATGAGTACATAAACTTAATGAGAGTACATTAAACCCACCCAAGTCCTTCGGTGTATTCGGTGGACTCTTATATATAAATATATACACACATATAGTCTCATTTTTATCATCGTGTGCGTTGACCGGACCGCACTTCGCGGGGCCCGTCCAGCTGCGGCTCTGAATACGCGGCGTGTAAAAGTTAATTTATCCCCCGAACGATTACGACGAACACGGCAAACACGACGCTGTTAAAGCCGAGCAGCGACACCGGCCGAGTTCTGGGACTCTCGCTGACAGGTCTAAATCTCTCATCGATGTCGTCGGGTATTATTATTATTATTATTATACATATTATAATAATATTCTGAATGGAGAATGCTATCAAATGAAAAGTGAGCTGCAATTTACGTAAATGATTCGCAAATTCTATTTGACGATAAATCATACGCATCAGGACGAGCTGCTGTAAATTCGATGTGTTTTCGCCGCACAACCGAGACATTGTAATCCCTCGAGCAGTTAGGCGGACGACTGGCTGACAAGTCAGCGCGTAGTATCACAAGGCTCTAAATGCGAGGCTCGTAGGACGTATATAGTTTAGGCTAAACAGTGGATATCTCGACTGGCGGACATGCCTATCACTTTATGCCGGGTGAATCGTCCAGGCATCGAGATACAGAAGCCGCGGCGGCGAAGTGAAGTGGTCGCTCTCGTCGGTCGTTTGCCAGGCTTCGAGCAAAGAGATCTAGGCTTTCACGATCGTCTCCCCGTCTTATATACGCTTGTCCGTCTGTCTGTCCGTCTCGTTTCGTCTCGTCTCGGCTCGTCCGGATCGCCAATAAATTCGCGAGATGGAAGACATCCGTCAGTCCGAGTGGTGAACGCGATGGCGAGCGAACCGATCTTTCCTCGAGGTATAACCGCAGCGTTCGTATCGTTAGAAAAGCTAACGGCGATTAAGGACCGCGCGCATCTCGCATCAGCGACAGAAGCGGCAGCAGCGACGTATCGAAAAATAGGGAACGAGACGTCCGTCGTCCGATGGATGAACTTGATCGAGTGTATATATGTATATATGTCTACGACGCTGAAAGGGGAGAGGGGGGCGAGGGAAGAGAGAGGAGAACTCGAGACGATGTCTGGCTCTGGGCGAAGAAGGCCAATACCTGCGCGGGGGCATCGCGAAGCCATCAACGAGATGAGAGAGTTCCCTGCGTCTCGACGACGAATGACCAGGTGGTCGCGCGTGCCATCGACCCACCGTGGATATGGAATACATTTCAGCGGATCGGGAAGTGCACAGACGGCAGTCGGGACGCACGAGCAAATAAGCCTCGTGGACCATGAAAACGCCACGCAATTTAATTCCGAGACCACCCTCAGGATAGTATTTCGAGAAAATAAATTCCCGCGTAACATTTGCTGCTGCTTGTGTTTTTCGCGACAAACCGCATCGATTGAAATACGTGTCACGTATTTTCAGATGTCGCGATGACGAGAGTTGACGAGATCCGCCGCAAGGGGCGCCACTCTAGCGGGGGACGTTTGGCACGAAACCGCACCGCAGCTGATACTCACAACCTGCGAGCTGCGCAGGAGAGTCGCGAGAGTCCAGTGTCCGATGTTCACGTCGAGTGAAAACATAAAATCCCGGCAGGTGCTTTCAGGTTAGAATGATTTAGCGGCGATTCGGTCATTTCCGGAGCCAGTATAGGCGCTCGGAGCTGCAAAGCACCGCAGATTCATCGCCTCCGGGCGTTGTCCCGCGTAAACCAACGTTATGCGTGGACACTTCGGGCTTCGCGTTCCCGGGTTCCGTACGTATATGGGCGGCTCTCCACCGTCGTCGTCATCGTTGTCGTCGTCGTCGTCGTCGGCGCACACATCGAGCTCACCTTCTCGCACGGATAAATTTCAAACGAATTAAGTGCCACCGCGAATCGAATAAATCTGTGGGAAATGGATGCAGGATCGTAAAGTGGGAAGCCCCGGGCGAACGAGCCAACGACGACGACGACGACGACGACATGGATTTTTATTCGTCGAGGAATTCACGTGAGCACGAGGAACGCGCGCACGACGAACGCGCGCACCCTACGCATGCGCAGCTTTACGCCTAGTTCCAGCTAGAGTTCCCGTGGGGATCCCCGGTCCAAGGCGGAGGAGCGAAGCGGCGAGGATGAGCAACAAGAAAAAGGCACGAAGCTCCTCTGATTTACTGCCCGAGCCGCGCGCTCGCCGCGTCTCGTTCGTCATATTTATTTGTTCGCCGGCACATTGTGACGCCCGGAGCGCCCGCGCGCGCGCGTCCCGAGCCGCGAGCATGAACGAACGAACGCGCGCGGTATATACCGCCCGGTATGTAACACTATACATGCCCCGTGTGTCCGCTCCACTCGTGCGGCTCGGCCGGGACGGCGATAACTTCTTCAAGACACACGCCGGGCTCCGAGACCGCGCGCGGCCTCACACTCGGCGTGCTCGCTTCCGCTTAGTATCTAAATCCTCTCGCATTCGTCCTTCATTTTCGTTCCGTCTACGCGTCTCGCTCGGCTCGTGGCTCACGGACCGCGATCTTCGCGTTTTGCTCGTCTCAATTACACGTCACGTGACTTTCGATTTCCTCATTTTCCCCTTATCTCTCGATCCTTTTTTTATTTATTTTTTTAATTCTGAAAAAAAGTAAACAAACAGAGTTTGCTTAAAGAATAAATTTAAATTCCTGCGGAAGTAATTAAGGAAAAAAAAATTGCGAAAGGTTTCATTGAACCAGTCGCGATCCGTCCTCAAAGACAAAACAACGTCGTCCTCTCCGCCCGAGAAGCCGAGACACCCCGCAACGACGTCTGCGCCTCGGTGCAACCGAGCACTTTGTCGGTTTCCGAGAAGATAACGTTTTCTCGCTATTCCCCGCGAGGACGTGGAGCGATGCGCGCGCGCCGATCGATGAACCGCGATGGCATCGGCGTCGCGGAGCGAGCGAGAAAACAGCTCGGGCGACGCGAAGGGCAGCAAAGAGGAAGGGGGATGAGGGGGGGGGGGGGGAAGAGGGGGGATGGTGCAGTACGGAGTGATGTCCGGGGACATCCAGGGCTGCGTGTATCGTTTAATTACCGCTACCGCTAATTATCGTTTTTCTTACTCTCCACGCGAGCTGAGCCGGCATCGGTAAGATCGGTGGCATCGAGCCATTCGTGACGTTGAACACAGGTCTACGCTCGCGGTTACGTTCGAACGTATATATATATTTTCTCGTGTTTCTTCTTACCCCTCGCCGCGATTTTTCATCTCACTCACGCTCCCCCGGGTTCGCACCGTCTTTCGTACTTACAAACGACCTGTACGTTTTCTCCTGCTAGACGGACGTCGGGTCTGCAGCGTCAAGCCCGGCAGCCCGTCGTCCGCTTCTTCGCCCTTCGCTTCTTCGCCGGTGACTTCAGCTTCGCGCCGGCATCGCTCCGTCTCCTCCGGGTACAAGCGCAAGAACTCCCCCGTACTCGGGCCCCCCACTCGTCACAAATCCATTAGAGTAATTAGAAGGAAAAAAAAATCGAGAAACTCGTTATCGAACCTCGGTGATTAACCGCGAGAGGCCTTTACGATCACGCCGGCAGCACCGCGACGCCGGACTCACGATCGGTTCTTCCTGGCTCTAAACCCGAGGCTCGACTCCCGCGAATCTATCTGTGCTATCGAGCAACGATAGTACACCCCTCCCCCCCCTCCCCCCACCTTCTTCTGGTTTAACGAGATATCAATAAAATTTAGCCCTCAAACACCCGAACGTTCATCGTAAACATTATTACCGACCGTTAAACGGTCCGTCGTAATTAGCGTGGAAAATAGACTATCAACGGTAGTCAATGATTGTTAATCTTTATTTTAATGCCCACCGATCGTCGTCGATGCTCGCGGCGAATTTACGGCGAGCGACGTGATTCGCCGATTGAAACGTTGGGTTGAGATAGCGAATATCTTGACACGCTGCATCAGCTGAGTTTTCAATCCAGGCTTACTTATTTCTTACGGTTATTAATATTCCAGCTCCCCTTGGCAAATCGGTGAAATCGCGTTTCATTTTTGTACGATTAGTTCGAACGCAGGTTGTGGGAACCGATTAGACATCGGGAATCGACGGACAGGCGATTGAAATGTTGCTTCGGAGACATCGACACACGGACAGAGTACATCGAGCGTAAGCGGAAAAGGCACAGGCAGAAAAAGTGTCGAAAAAAAAATTAGAAGAAGAAAAAGAGATAGAAAAAGGATCAGAAAAACTCGCGAGAGGGAGAGAGAAATGCCGGCGACTCTTCAGCCAGAGATTTCTACAACTCGGTGGACGTCCACTAGCAGCGCGGAGCTACACTCATCCGAGTAAACGCCATCTGGCTGGAGAGTTCTCCACTCGACGATTATCTTAATAGCGCGAGTGACTCTAATGAATAGCGAAGTTTTTGCGAGGGTGAGAGAGCGCCCAGCCGAGCGCCAAGAGCGCGGAGGACGGACCGAGGGAACGGTGAGGACGAGTGGAAAGGACGGACGAAGCAGACGAGGAAAAGGAACCAGAGATCCTTTCTCGCCTTCGCGCGGCCCTTTTCGATCACCACCAGAGCCTCATCCGGCGCAGCCAGCAGCATCAGAGAGACGAAGAAAAAGGAACGGCAAGAGCGTCGCGGGACTTTTTCAGCGTTTTCTTCAACACCTCCTTCCCTCCTCCTTCTACGTCGTCTTCTTCGCGCGTGGATCGCGGAACACGAGCCAAGACCCGAGCGCACACTCACAGACACAGACAGACGGACACTCACACACATACACACACACGCACGACTCTCCTCTTCTTCCGCTCGTTCTCCCGCGCAGAGGTAGAAACTTCTCTCCGCGCAAGTTCGTTGCCGCGTCCTTCTCCCGTGTCCATCGCGCCTCTCAGAGCCTCACCTTTTCGTCCCTTTTGCGGTATATCCTCCGTGCTTCGGCGAGCCTCTCGGTACGTGAGGATGGTTACCGCTCGGGCAGCGAGGCGAGAAAGCGGATTGCGAGGAGCGACGACGGAGAGAGATGGATATTGAGAATGAGAGAGAGAGACGAAGATACAAAAAAAGTACCGAGCTGAAGAATAGGATAGGAAATTCTGCCGAGACAAAACGAGACGCGAAGAGGGAAAGGAGAAATGAACACAGCGCTGATAAAAAAAAGCATCGAGAGTGATTCTATATGATTGTAAAATAGTGTTTCTGATATCCCGGTCCCTGCGTCGTATGCATATTGGACAATCAAATTTTAAAGGGTATATTCGACGATGATAACAGTGTCCCAGGAGTTCCGGGTGCAGGGGCGAAACTTAACGACTGAAATCGCGCACTTTTTATAACATTTTTATAAATGTAGTCTTGACGACGGATGAACATTGAAGAAAAAATGAAAGAATCCTTCGATACATCGAATACATCGAACGGACCGAGACCCGCCAAAAGGGAGAGAATGAGAGGGAATGAGGGAGAGAGAGCGCAGGGTCAGGTCGCGTTGAAAGATATGACGTTGATTGCTCGTCGAAGATACGACCCTGTTGAACCTGCACGCAACCCGTGGATCCCCGTGGTCTTCGGACTCCACGGATGTCGATGCCCCCAGCGTCTCATCGACCCTCAAACTGCCGCGGAAGAACTGTGCTTTTCGCGCACAGCAGCAACATCAGCACCATCACCACCACCACCACCACCACCACCACCACCACCACCACCACCAGCAAGACGCGCGCGCAATGTCCTCGGGCGACAAGCAAATGGAGCAAATAATTGACAAGCTGACGTCGCGACGTGTCGCGAGGAAAAAGCGAGATCGTGCTGTCCATCGAAAGGATCCACTTGCAAAACTGTCCTCTACTCCGAGTTCTAGTCTCTCGGTGGTGGTTTTTATTCCGATGTCTTCCGGCGATGTGGCCGCGACTCTTCTGCTGCTGTAAAGTCCTTGTATGGTTTAGACGGAAAAGCAGCGAGGGGAGGGGATGGGACGCGTGTGATTCCAACATTGAGATGTTTCTTCTGGGTGGGTGAAGAGATCAGCTCTACTCGTTGCTCGTTGTTTCTGGCTAAGATGCTGCTGTTACTGCTGCGTTTGCTGCTGCTGCTGCTGCAGCTGATGTTGATGTTACTTTTGCTTGTGCTCCTGCTCGTTCGCTCGCTATATATACCTTTCTCAAGAGCTGCTGCTGCTGCTACGTGTCATTAATACGTTCCGCGAAACACTCTCGCGTGTCCTATCGAGTGAGTCTCCTCGCAGGTCTCTTACGCAGGGTACACGCTTCGCGGTGCGACTGCGAGGAGGCGAGAGCCGCGAAGAAGGATTCCAGGTGTCCGGGTCGCGCGAGCTGCGGTCTCTGCGTGCGCGCCTCCACCTTCTCCTCCGCCGTCGCCTCCTCCCCTCTACGCCTCCTCCTTCTCCTCTTCTTGTTCGCCACGCGGGAGTGACGGTAATGAGGAGAGTCCCTCATGACTTATGTATGTGCGGATCGGCGCACGGATTTACAATGTTCTTAGGTTTACTTCTGCCAACGCAACGCGCTCTCATCTCCGCGAGCCCGAGCCATCGCGAGATTCTTGGGCCTATAGCGCCCTATTACTTTTGTCTTCTCGGATCTTCGCCAGCGAGAATGTCTCTATTTTCCCACAGAATACTTTTCCTTCGTCACCACCACGACCACCACCGGCAGCAGCTTTTGATTTGCAAGTTTTTCCAATTGCGAGATTCCACTGCCAATTTGGCCGATGCGTTTACACGATTTTCTTTCGCGTGTCTCCCGTGACTCTTATAAGGCGTCGCCGAGGCGAGATTACACCCGACACTTGTCACTCCGGACTTCCGAGGAAGGTGCTGAAAAATCGGGCGAAAAAATTGGCGCGGATAAAGTTAACATGCGCAGACGGAGAGGTGCAACTTCGACGCGAGGCTGAGCTTAACCGGTTGGATTGGCTGGACTAAAAAATTGCGAGACTCGCAGATTTCGTTTCAGATTGAACAAAAAAAAACAATCATCACGATCGCGGTCGCAAAACGTTATTCCGATTATTTCGGCCGTCTGTCGTCACGTGCTACATTGATTTACACACTGTCCAGCCACTCTTACGTTCGACGCTATTCTCGCTTTAATGTCTTTATTTTCTCACGAAAAAAAAACATTCTCCCCGATCTTTTAATTTACAGTTCCTGAGGATCGGATCCCACTCCCCAATTCGGATGATAATGAAGAATCGGCCTGTCACACGGTGAGATGCGATAATGTCGCGTCCCGAGCTGAGTGCCAAAGGGTATAACTCTGCTTCTCGCACTTCGTCCCACAATCTTTTTCCCACTCGGCGCTTATCGGACCAGCTCGAAGGGACCTCGAAGGCGAACAGCAGCAGCAGCATCGGGAAGACAACGCTGGGATCTCAAAGTCGTCTGCGCCGTCCGGAGTCGCTTGCGCACCTTCCGGAATCTCGTCGTCCTACCTCAGTAGGCAATCTTCGGTCGCTGCCGTTTTTTCTCCCAGGTAAATAAAAAAAGGCTGCGCAGCCTTCGAGAATCTGGTTACTACGCTCCATCGAGGATTCGTCGTTGCGGCGAGGAAGATAAACAGCCGAGAGAAAAAAACGACTTAACGAAAAATAACGAGAAGTAGGTGTCTCGTGACACGTAGAAATTAGGCGGAGGCGAGAAGCGTAAAGGATTTGCCGCCTCGCGGCGGTCGATCACCATATTGAATAACAATTCGAGAGATACAAGAAGGCGCTCGCTTCCTCGTCGTCGTCGTCGTCGTCGTCGTCGATTCCGAGGCGTTTTACGCGCAGATAACAACCGAGTGGACGCACTTTTCTGTATCTACAACGGTACATACACACACCCAACGCGCTGAGGAATCGCGTTACCGACTCTGATCTTTTCTACCGTTGCGCGGTTTACTAGGCAACGACCACGCCATTGAGTCCGCCATAAATAATTAATCGTTCGTCCAGGCTCGATAAAATAGTGACTCGCCATTAGCCGCGAGGACTCGAATTCTTTTGATTCGCGGTATACGATGAGTTTCCTGAATCTTGAGTACAGCGCCTTCCGCGTCAAATCGCTCGGACCAGCCTAATATCTTGTTATTATTTTGCAAAATAGCTAATGGAAATCCCAAAAAAAATACATGTCTTACACTCTCGAAACGTATCAAAAGTGGCAAAAAGTAGTAAAAAAATCTGTAGCCCGTGTGAGAAATTTTCATTCATTTCCCGTCCTATTTTTCACATAATTTTTTCACTGGAGACAAGAGATACATTTTATTCGCTCATCCATTTCTGTTTTGGCGCAGAATGTCCCGTGAGCAATAAACGAGAGAAACAGGTGTGCTACGTGCGCAGCATCGAACAGATCATTAACAATTAAAACATCAGAGGAAGAGAGAGAGAAATATTCGCGATTGCGACTCAGCGTGAGTCTCAAATTCGAGACGTGATGTCTCAATCTTCGATTTCACGAGCAGCGTCTTAGGATCGTCAAAATTTTTCACTCCTATCGAGTCGAAATCGCCGGAAGGCAGACTTATTATTATAGTATATTCCTTGGGAAGAATTTTCAGTGGGGTCTCGAGGGGGGAGAGGAAACCTCTGGATATGAGATTTCTTCGGTGATTCCTTGCGGTCGCCTCGGCCCCCCTTCCCTTCGCGGTGTGTCCTACACCTCCGCAGTCAGCTTTAAGCCTCCCCCCGTGCTCTCTTCTCTACCCGAGAATAAAAGTAAAAGAGAAGATGAGAAGAGGCACCAGCAGCAGCAGCAGCAACGGCAGCAGCAGTGATGGTGGGTAACCCGATATCGCCGAATTTACCAGGGAATTTTTATGGTCATGGCGTTTTAATTGCGATGCTGCGCGGCAGCGACGCTGATTAAGCAGTAAATTCACGTATTCATAAAACACCGTGGTTTACGATCAACGTGATCTGTGTGCGATGCTGTGGCTCTCTCTCTGTCTCCTTCTGTCTCTCTCGCTCTATACCCGGCTAACCCGCTGCTGGCTAAGTTTTTACCGTGACGTACCTGCGCGTGGCTCGCGCTGAGCCTCCAGGAGTCCCGAGCGAGGGCGAGAAACCGAGAAGGGCCGCGAGAAATTACGTAGTAAAATTTGCCCCGTGCGACAATCGACAAAATTTGATAATGTCATAAGTAACCCACCGATACGATCTCAGACTTATGCTAGATTCTTTTTACGACTCTTGCGACCAAAAACGAAGAAAAATATATATTACCGGCTTCGAATGTGAAAAAAATACCAGTTTTGTGGCCTGATTCTTGGCGACGTCTGAAGAAAATATAGTTTTTGAATATTCCAGCAACGTTTTTAGCATTTTTTTAGAGATAAAAAATTGTTAAAGTTAGCTTATAATTTTTTTAATTAGATCTTCGGACCTTGCAAGAAAAGTGGAATTTACAAGGCAGAACACGAAGTCACGCGAAGCGTCGAGGATAGCGGGGGAGGTCGGCCGACGCAGCCTTCCGCCGCCTCGTATCGTCGTTTTTTATGTCTCACTCGCACCGACCACGAAGGCAAAAGAAGCGCCCGCCGCCTGATCGAGGAGGCGTGCGCACACGTTCTGCGCGCTGCCGGCGCGCCCGAGATTGATCGATCGATCGGTGAATCGCTTGATTGATCAACTTTACAAGAGCTCGCTGGATGCTCGGACGATGGAGCACGAGGGAGAGGGGAGGGGGGGGGGGTGTACCCGGGGGGGCGCGTGGCGCGACAGTGAATATAAATCAAGCCAATAGCTTCCCGAATCCCGACGCATCAATAATAAACGTATACGCTATATATATAATATATCTCTTCACATCTGTCCAAACCGACTCTTGAGTAAATAGTTATTATTCACAGCACGATTGCCACACACGTTTCATAAAATAATATAAAAAAAAAAATACAATAAAAAATCTCCGGAAGAACTTTCATTTCTGAAACCTTTGATCCTCTCGCGTTTCCAACACGCGGAACGCGAAGGAAAGCATCGAGAACGTTGCTGCACAGTTTCGCCCTTTCGGATCTTATCGACCAAAGCGCCTGCACCCACCGAGTCTTATTATTATCGTATATAATTCGAAGGGACGTCTCGCTGACCCAAAATTCGCGAGCGGTGCGAGAAGAGGTGGAGATTCGTGCGAGACGAGCGGGGACGAGCGGCAGCAGCGAGACGAGACGAGGAGAGCGAGAAGACGAGGCGGAGGGAAGACGAGGACGAAGGCTGCGAGAGCGCGGCGAGCGGTTCGTGCTCGATATAAATCGAGATATGTCGATCGTTCGTTATCCGGTCGCTCGGGCCGGCGCGCACGTTCGGCGAGGCGGCTGCAGCGACGCGGCGGTCTCTGCCCTCTCCGCTCGCGGACGCCACGTCGTTAATTAGAGCCGCGCGCGCGAGAGCACAGACCGGGTAACCGAACGGGTATAAGAAAGAAAGAGAGACAGATCCGAGAGAGGAATAACCGAGGGAATTCATTTGGCTGTGGTAATGAAACTCGGGCGACACGCAATTCGCCCGGGCGCACAGCCGGTGCGAGGAGGCCGAGCAAAGAGGCTCGTCTTCCTGGCAGGTGGTATCCAACGGAATAATCCTTCTGAGGCTTCTCGCGTTTTTTTTTTCACCTCTCTATCTGCTCCCAAACTTCTCGCGACCCTTGACCTCGTAAGGAGTTACGAAATGAAAAGAAAAAAAAGTATAATCGTATAAAGCATAAAGTAATACTCGGGATATCCTGCCAACGCCAACGCAATCGTCCTTGGAATATTTATCGTGCATCATAATAATGCATCTGTCTCCGTGTGCGCAGGGTGGAAGGATCCACACGGGAAAGGATTTACGTACGAGCTCCAGGTCGAGAGCCATTGTGAACGAGGGGATCACGAGTTGCCGATGATTCACGGCGGAAGGTGCATTATATGAATGCGAGGATGAAAAAGTGGGAAACTGGGACGTCGAGTGTGACTGGGGTGAATTGGATCGATCACGAAAGGAGCCATATATTTTTTCATAACCTAAAAATACTGATACATCAACGAAGAGGGAAGCTAAAAAGTAGCCATCGATCCTACCTGTCTCGCCTCTTTGGTGTCCCACAAAATCCACCACGTTTCATTCATCGTCCAAGCAAAATTGCCAATAATCGCATCGGTCGTTCCACATGGCCCCGGTCTGCCTCGCGGCACGGAAGCGAAACTCGTTTTCATCGGTCGGGCTCGTTGCAAATGCGCGTCGCGTGGGCGCGGTCGTAGCTTACGATACTTCGGTTGGTGCATAGTGAGACTATTATGTGCACCACGGTCGGTGGCTGACGTGCGGACGACGAGAGAAGAAGATCGGGAGCAGGCGTAGTACGAGGAACGTAACCCGAGACGATCGTTGCAGAATGAACCGCCGTGTTGAATAGGACGAGCCGCGTATATAGAGACGACGAAGGACGATGGGGCCGGGAGAAAACGGTAGTGTTTCCAGATAATGAGCTCGGATGCCCTGACGGGCTGAGTGGGTGGAGTCGATGGGTGATGTACAGCACCGGCTTCCACTTGCCACCGGCACGATCTATCTCTTCGGGTTGTGCGATCGGTGCAACACGTTTGTTACACACTACACGACGCACCGGTTTGACTACCGCGCGTACTTCAGGTTTCTACAGTCTCGTCTCCTTTAGCTGGCTACATTGAACCCAATTTTTCGATCAATCGCCGCTGGCAACTGCCAAATCGATACTTTATGTTCAATTTTACACTATAACAAAATAAAAATTAACACAGTCGCCTAACGATCTGAATAAAAGCAAAAAGAAATCAGGCTTTTTTATGAGACATTCGACTGTACCGTAGCGTAGCTTCTTTATTCGATTGAGCTTTCCCCTACTAAACAAGACAGCGCGCAAGATCCCTACATACGCGCAACACTAGTTCAATGATCGATCTAACCAGCAGCCCACAACGAATACACAGGACGTATAATGCGCGCAGGATGAACCAGTAGAGGCAGCAGCCGCACGGCACTCTCGCATCCGGTCGATGTTACTCGTAATGAATCGATGAGTAATGATAACTCAGCACTCGGTGTGCGATAAGCTTTAAATCCTACTCGTCTTATCGGTGAGTACGATCGAATCGATACGAAGTATCGCTGTTTCTCCGTCGTTTCTCCTCATATGCCTCGATCATCCGGAAGGTTGCGCGCGCACCACGAGTCGGAGGAACCGAGAGAATCCTCGGTGCGGTTGTCCCGAGTCCGATCGCCCGTGTTTCGCGACTCGGCTCGGTCAGCTGCTTGTTGAAACTTTAGTTAATCACCGTAAGGACATCGGTCACACAGCTTGTCCTTTGCTTAATTCGCACTCGGCGTCACAGCAGCTACGACGACCACAGAAGCTCGTCGTCTCTCTGTCTTTGTTCTTACGTTTTGTTTTTGCTTCATTGATTCTCGATGTTTTTTTTTTCCCTCTCGAGCCTTTGCCTCTCGTTCTCGTCGCGCCTCCCTGTTCTCGCGTTTTCTCTCGCTCACTCGCGGCCCTCTTTTGGCGCATTGTCTCGCTCTCACCGCCGTTCGTGGTCGCTCTCGCCCTAGGCGCCCCCTCTGCCGTTCCGCCGAAGCGTTTTTTCTCACCGCTCGCCGCGACCACGAGAGGCCGCGACGCGACCCTCTCGCGCGCTCGCTCGCCTATATAGTATCTCGTTCTCTGTATCGCCGAGCTGAAAACTCAATTACAGCTTAAT
This sequence comes from Itoplectis maculator, assembly GCA_964034905.1. Lineage (NCBI taxonomy): Eukaryota > Metazoa > Arthropoda > Insecta > Hymenoptera > Ichneumonidae > Itoplectis > Itoplectis maculator. The sequence goes on from OZ035862.1 coordinate 4,002,218, forward strand.
GAATTGGCAGCGACGGCGGCAGCGGCGGCGGCGGCGGCGCGGTAGCTGCTGGTTTGCGCGCCGGTTGCGCCGGTGTCGAGCCGTGGCCTCCGGGAGTCCCGCGCTTGCTCGTGGTCCCTCTCTTCCTCTCCTTCGTCGTCCTCCTCGCCTTCTTCCTCTTCTGCTGCCGCTGCGATGCCGATGCTGCTAACTCTCGTTCGATCGAGCGGACCGTACGGACCCTCAGGGCCCGCGCTGTAACGAGCCGGACACGCCGCGCACCAGTTGTATTATACCGTTTCGCTTTCTTCTCTCCTCTCGTTCTCCCGACCTTATCCCATATTAATTCACAGATCGCGAACGTGTACGACGCGCGACACAACCGAGCGATATCAGCTGCCTATCGATGATACAACGAATATCCCGAGATCCTTTATCGTCGTGCGTGTGAGTCGTCGGTTGTTAAGAGAGAGAAAAAAATCCTTATCAGTTAATTTGCACATTGCTTCCGAGCCTTTTTTGGAGATTTTTTTGTCAAGAATTTTTATGCAAAATATAGTTTCTCTATAATCGTCGACTTGAGAGTAACATCAAGAATTTGTACTAAGTTTACCTCGAAATATGCGGGACGCAAAAAAGAAAAAAGAATTACGCTCACCTTATCTAAGATTAAAATCTAAATTTCTAAACAGCCCGCAATGACGTCACGAAAACAAGAAACCATTGCTGAAAAAAGCGAAACAGAAAAAAAGTGTGTGCGCGCGTCCCTAAGGATAGAGCGTTGAATGGGCCCGTATGTCTCTGATTGTAATATTCGTTCGTGTGATTCACAGTTTCTACTCTCTCATTCTCATTATTCCGCTTCTACCTTCTCTTTATCGTATATTTCGTTGCTCGACGTGGAGTCTGTGTGTGTGAGTATGTCTATATGTGCGTGGTAACGCATTTGCGCCAAGTCATGCACACTCCCCGTAGTTATTATACACACAAGGAAGAAGGGGGCATCGTCGGAGCGTCGGTGCCGCGAAACTGTGAGCACCTTGGCCAACAGGCAACAGGCGAAACGGCGTATCGCGTTTAATGGCCGAGATAAATCTGCGAGGCCCCGGGCGACCTTTGAACCGCCTCGCGGCCGCCGGGTGTCTTCTTCCGCCGAGTCCCCCTGGGCCCGGGGATAGAGGCGATGATGCCCGGCAAAAGCGGGAGGTGCGTAGTACTCTTGCTAGTTGCTAGCTGCTGCTGCTGCTGTTGCTGCTGCTGATGCTGCTGGTGCTGATGCTGCTGATGCTGTTGATGCTGCTGATGCTGCTGATGCTGCGCCCAGCGTGTACTGTCCACGGTTATTATCATACACCGCGGCAACCCTCGTGCTCCGCCAGGACCCTGAGGAATGCTCTGGCTGTCCCTAATTTTTACAAACGTGTTAATTAAAAAAAATAAAAACTTTTCGAAGGAAACAGGCAGACGGCGGAGTGCGTATGAATTATTTCCTGGATTTAATGGCTATGCGCCAGGTTCTCTCTCTCTCTCACTCTCTCTGAGCACCCGCTCCATCCGACCCATTCTTCAGGAACGCCTCATTAAGCCAGTATTATTCTCGTATAACAAACCACTGAAAAGGGCGAGTGTTATGCGCTTGACCTCGATGCGAAGTTATCACGTTGTTGTTTCAACGAGCTGCGCATACGCGCACCGCGCGATAAAGTTGACGTTTGCGCGCCGGGATGGGCAACAAATTGTCGTGAATAAGTTTTTCCGGCTCGGTTTGATGGTTAAACGAATATTCGTTCGCAGTTGCTGCAATTCGAGATGCAAACGACGAGAAACAGAAATAAATCCTTTATTAAAAAGTTCGTAAGGAACGATTGTTATCGATTTATTCAGCATCTGATTGGTCGTTGGGAAACCGGCAGCAGTTTGATGTTTAATATCGCGAAATTTGGCAGTTTGTCAGAAAAAAAGTCGTTTTTCGCGTTTTTCTCCTCGAATTTTCGATTTTTTGGGCAAACGCCGTTTGTCGTTTTTGGAATCAGCGGGAAATTTGCCATTGGATAGGGTTTTTACACTTGCCGAAATCGAAAATTTTTTTTTTCGCAAAAAACGCAAGGGGTACCCCTTCTAAAAAATTGCGATTTTTGAGGGTCACCTTTAAAAATCTGCAAAAAATCGAAAAATCGAGACATCGCGTTCCGCCTGGCGGCATTCTCTTCGTTGAAGAGTCTGCTTTCGGATGCAAAAAGAAAATCCCGAATATATTGATCCAAAGAAAAATTACACTGATTTTAGTAAAGTGCCAAAATTGGGAAAAAGTGAAAAATCGTTTTTCGGGTTTTTCTCCTCAAATTTTTCATTTTTCGGGCAAAAACTTGTCATATTTGGCATCAGCGGGAAATTTCCCATCGGATAGAGTTTTTAAACTTTGTTAAATCGAAAATTTTGTTTTCGCCGAAAATTGCAAGGTTCTTCCCTACGCTGGCGCCCTCCGACCGCGCGCGTCAGCGAATATCAAATCGTTCGAAACGATATTTGCCGCACTCTGTGCACAACATTTTCTCGCTCGTTCTCGAGACTCGCACGAGCGCACAAGTGGGATGCTTCTCACGGGAACTTCGACGCCCGAACGAACGCGATATTCTCAGAGTCTCCGTGCGCCCTTCGCGGTTTTTCTATGCCACTTTTTCGTCGCTCTTCGTGAGCGGGTGAAATTAAAAGGTGAAATGACAGGGTTGCGCGCCAATCGACCAGAGCAAACGGCGTAATTGCGCCACGGGTGCAAAGCCCACGGCCCACGAAGCCCAAAGGGTCTCTCAGTATTTCTCGAGGCAAAACTTTTATCCGGCGATTGCCGAACATCTTTTCCCAGGTGTGCGGAACAGCGACGGAAAGAAACACGACGCTCCAGATGCTGCGTGCTGCGCCCTCGGCGAAATTCTTGCCTCCAGGCGTATACCGCGAGGGACTCGTGGCGAATGTTATCGAAAGCAAATTTTTTTTTCGGACCAATTGGCGCACCGAAATTGGTCGGGGAAACCCGACCAATACTTTCCCATGCATCCCTTCTACTTTAGCCGCTTTTTGTTTTGTTTTTTTTTTTTTTTTTTTCGTTGACAAAAAAAGTCCGAAATTTATTTCCGACTAGATTTAACGTTAACAAAAAAATGGTTGTAAATTCAATTATTTCCTGTCTCTAATATACCGAAGCTCAATTTTCGTTCACACGAGACGACACCTCAATATCCGTCACTGCACCGACATTTTGCTATCGTCGTCTGCCCGACACGCAGTCGGAGCTCTCGGCGTGGGCGCTCGCAGATAGAGCGTACACGGTCGTCAGGGCACGCGCGCGCTCGCGCGTTGCACCGATTGCCAGACATGGTGCGCGTGCGCGCGCGCTCGCCGAGAGGATTGCTCGACTTTTTCGACCTTTTCTTCGTCCGACTCGTACGTCGAACCGAGTACCGTGTGTGTGTGGGAGGCGTGGGAGGCGAAAGAGACTACCCGCGCGGCGCGTGGTGCGCGTCTGGCCGCTTGCGCTTACAATGTCGCACACGCGCGTCTCGAGCCACGCACCCAATTTGCCTGGTGGAAACGTCATTGTGCCTTCTCTCGCGTCTTCCGCGCTCGAACCCAAAGAGAAATTTTCTTCGTCGCGTATTAGGCGCGGCGTGACGCGCGAGGTCAAAGCGTCACGACTCGCGCCACGCCGAGAGAGAGATATTATGCACGCCTGTCCACCTACACCTCGACGACTCGGCGCGCGCGATGCTCCACTTCGCTCTAAGCGCGCGGCGAGCCCGAGAGCCTCGGGGTTCCGCGTAGCAGGGCTGTATGAATATGCAGAATACGAATATAACACACGCGCATCCATAACACAACAACCGCAGGAACACAATGCGGGCGCTTCGGGGTCACCGGGCGCAACTATATCGCACGTCTTTAAACGGCGTAAAATAACCCAAAGCACATGCTAGGGGAGTTCATCGTCGCCACCACATCTCTCACCCCAGCAAAAAAAAACTCGTGGCAAACCCGGAACGCTTTGAATAGCAGAACTGTATTTTTTATAGTTATTTAATCTCCAAGCAACATCAGCAAGAGTTATTTATCCGATCCGAGCGACTAAGTAGTCGTCGAGTGCCGAGAGTAATGCGCTAATGGTGTCCGGGCGGCGTCGAGGCGAAAACACCCAAAGTGCTTTTTAGACAGTATCCTCGAGCGCACCTTCGAGTGTCTCGGGCGCGAACTAGTTGAAGAATTTACTGACAATAAACGCGCGGGTAATAATTTACTGATAATTCGCGAGTAATAAAATGGCATAATTAACAGGAGCTCTCGGCGCGTGGCCCACATAGCTAAACACTAAGGACTCCGTGTTCCGCGTGTGGACGCCATGTGCACCGCTCGCGAGGAATTTACGCCCGGTGATTTTTTTTTTCAACGCGTTGTACGCGTATACGTATCGCGTTCGACTGTACGTACGTCGGGTACGTATACGCCGTGTACACGTTGCGCGCGCAGCGCATACCGTATGGTAAAACGTAGCATTCGATTTATGCGACGTACGTGCGAGCGGCTATCCACCTAAACGTTATGTAAAGCGTACGTGCTTCACACGTCTCACCGTCTCCCTTTCTCCGTCTCCGCGAGACGACGACGCGCTTCGCTGTGCCCACCGAAGGGTGGGGCACGTGGGTGACTCCGGATTCCTCCCACGTCGCATTGCTGATCGCCTCTGATCGTCGGCGTTCTCTCCTCCCCTCGGCGTCGTCGTCGTAGCGCGCGCGCAGTTTCGCGGCGTCGTCGAATCCATTGAGCCTCCGTCAAAGCGACTGTATCTGTCGTACTTTGTTAGTCGTTTCGCTAAAGAGGCGATAAAGTAACGAGGCAATCGAACACGACGCGGCAAAGCCTCGGCTTGATGTACAAAGCAAAAAGTAACTAAGTAACATTGGTGTTTTGATTAAAAATGATTTGTAACGACACTATTCGACACTACTTGACATTATTTTGTCACGTTTGCAATGAGTAGAAAAAATGTTTGTCTACAGTAACGTATTGTTTTTTACGGAAGATTTTTCTTTCCGGTTGTCCCGGCGGCAAATGCATCGACCTTAAACCGCGCGAGGCTGCAGGACAACGGAGACCAGAAGGAAGTCGTGATGGAAGAAGTACGGCCCGGCTATTCGCACTGTTCCCGGGACAATGGGGACACAGACTCAGCGCGCAGCGCAAAGAGTTCTCTCGCGTCTTGGTCGCCCGGGACGAGTTAGTGCGGTATCAGTCCTCGGCTGGCGCAAAACAACGCGAATGCCCGTGATCTTTTATGCGTCTCGGCGTTGGCGTTTCCCTTGTTCGCATAAAGTGTAGCCGCGTGAGAGTTGCACACGAGAGATAGTCGAGTTCGCTCGATGCTCGCGCGCGTTCCGAGTCTTTCGATTAAAACTATCGATGAGAGTCCCTTTTCCTCTGGATCTCTCTCTCTCTCTTTCTCTTTTTTTTTCTCTCTGTCTGCCTGTCGCTCTCTGTCTTTTTCTACCCCCGACGCGACTTTCTATTTTTCTCTTCATTCCCGTTTCGCGTCCTGGTGTCGTTTGCCACTTTGCGTCGGAAACTCGATCCCCGAGACGGGACGTAATTTCATCGTTCACAATTAATATTTATCGCGTCTCGCGGTGTATACTTAAGAGCGTTTTCATCATTCAACTCGATTAATTCTTACGACGTTGCCGCGGCTGCATAACGTCGCACAGCTGCTGCTGCGAACCGTACGATTATTATACGCGCGCCGGTCAGCCCAGGCCACCAATGTTGCTGCGAGTTTCTCGTGTCCTTATAACATCCTTCTTTCTGCCAACTCCCTCTCGCTTCTTCTTCTTTTTTCCTCTTCTTTGTCGTCCTCCTCCTCTTCGTCTTTTATCGCGCATATGTTCACCCTCACCCATTCACCGATTTGCCCAGACGCTTTTATCGTGTCCCCGGACGACGTTTTCAGTTTTCAAGATCGTCGAATCGCCCTTGCGCTTATCTAAATTGCATCGGAATCGATGTCCCCGGCTGGAGCCCACGTTTCGTGCTCCGAACCCATAAACCAACACCTGTTGATACCGCGCGCGTGCTCTCCGCTTGCTCGGGGAAACGCGGCCTCGGTCGGCATCGGTTTCGTCGCCCTCGCACTCTGTATACCCCGAGACACTGCCCGGTGTATTTCTCGATCGTACGCAAAATCGCGCGTATCTCGAGCGGCGAGCAAAAGGAAAAAATTTACTTCAAGCTCGAACGACGTTGGCAGTGACTCAGTATTTTATTTTTATTCACAAAGATGAATTTAATTTGGAATATTCTTACATTATCCGATGTATTTTTATTAACAAAAAAATTACTTCCATTTATTCATTAAAATTGTTCGCAGTAAATACGTACAGTATTTTAAGTAAAACTGACGTTTAAGCGCGACGACGATAGTTACGGATGAATAACGACGGATTGAATTACCGCACGACAATCGTAGAATCGTAGGAAAGCGACGAAAAAAAAGGCCCCACAATTTTTCTCTCAACGATTATTCAATCCCGCGATGACAATACGTGACGTGGGCGTGGGTTGTGTTTTTCGCACGCAAAATCCGTCGGGTGCCTATTACACGTCGGTGCCTGGCACAAGCTGCGGCGGCTGCGGCGCGAGACGCGTAGAGCGGCAGAGTGTGCGGAGGGAATTCTTCGAATACGTTAGATCCACAGGGACAATGGTCCACATCCTACGCAGGACGACCGCGGCGAGTGAATCGTCGGTCTTGGAAGTCTGCGCGGCGGCTGCGCGAAGACTCTGCGCGACGCGGCGAAGCGGTGATCGTCTCCTCGCGTCCTTTGCCGCGAATATTTCATCACCTTATTAGCGCGAGCTCTCTAATTACTCACACGCGAGTTTTCTCTCCGTAAGATCAACAAAACGTGTGGACGAAAGGCACACGACGCACACAGAGACACGCAGAGGGTTCGCGCATTTTACGCACAACGTTCACAAACGTTGATAATAACGCGAAGTCTGCGCTGGGGTCACCAGGCGGCCTTCCAAGGCAACGGGCGACTCGAGGCCGCGCTCAGAGTCTCGCTAGACGCGAGGTCATGTTTGACCTCCATCGCCAACGTCGCTGACCACCTGGAACAAATTTCACAGTCGTTACTAATGCCTCAAATGCAACCAAATCTCGAAATATGTTTTTTTAAATATTGAGCATAAAATGCATTCGACAAAACAGAAACCAGATAAGGAGTTAACGGGCTTGCAGAAATGTTAGCCATAAACACGATTGAAACCGTAAAATATGATTGATGGGACTGCCTCGTGAAAGAAAAATCTCAGAGACTCCTGAGAACTCCGAGCTCTTCCGATAGAGTTCAATGTCGAAGCTTCGATAATATTTATCTCGATGTATCAACGCAGTCAGTGTAATACACGACCCGAGCCGCTTGACAGGCGCAGATCAAAAGTCCTCACCGTCGCTCGCGCTGCTCCTGTTCCTTGTACTCATCCAGCGTCTCTCGTCGGTAACGTCTGTATCAGGCATCGAGCACTCAAGGCCGATCATCGTTCCGCGATCAGCTCGTAAATCAGCAATATATTTCGCGTTGTTTTGCTTGTTAGGAGCGATATGAGTCCCCTTCGGTATATATAAGTTGACTCTCTCCCGTCAACATCTCGCCGGGACTAGAACAGAGCGACCAAGATTCCCCCCGGCTGACCTCGGGAATATTCAGCTCTTTCTTTCGGACAATCGTCTTCTCTGCGGTGTAGAAACGAGCGTCATAAATTATTTTTTCCACCCACCAATGGCACAATCTCCGTTCCCTCGGATTCTCCCCCGATTCATCGTCTCATTCAGATCCGTTAACCTCCTCTCGTCTCTGCTTTTCCACTGTTCTTCGCGCCATCATTTTTGCTACTTTTCCATCGCGACTGTATGACTCTCTTAATTGATATATATAAACCATATATGGAGCAACTTCTGCGGTAATTGCGACTTATTTATTAACTCTTTGAGCACCAATGCCGTAAATTCACGTTGCCCTTTAACGCGGGCGACATCATCGCAATGTCTAGCAACATTGTTTATTGCAGCTGCGACGGAATAATCAAAAATAAAACAAAAATAAAAATAAATCGGAAAAACTGGTCTTGAAAGGAGTCTAAATCAAATTCCTAATCTCGTAACGTAACTTCAAGTGTCACCACGATTGTTAATGGTCCCCGCCCTCTTTGTGTTTCCAGGCGACACTCAAGACGAATCTACACATAAAAATTACCGCAGCGAAAAGTTCGTTAGACGAATCGAAGCCACGACGACGGAGCCACCGAAGGGATGCGTCGCGACCCATCAGGCGCAGATAAAGGGTTGTGGACGAGCCCGAAGAACAACCCCCTGGATTTCGCACGCGGGACTCAATGTGTCCTTCCATCGGCTCTTCCATCGCGCACTCTGCTCTCAGCTGTCCCGAGTTCCCACACTTCCTTCCGAAGGGGAGTGAAGTTCCTGCACCGAGAACGCGCGTAACCACCCTTGGTCTCGGATAAGAAATGGGTGGCGGTGGAGTCGCGCACCCTCTTCGCATTTATCCGCCTCGTCTCTCGCCCTCTCGTTGCCGCAGCCCCGCAGCCGATTTATCGTTGACGAGGAGCGTAAACCTCGGGCGATTGTTTGTGGCCGATATATCCGGAACTTGCAGTCCCGTGACGTAATCTGACGTAGCGGAGAGACGAAGAGAGTAGTACCGGGTACACAGTAACGGGGTCCCGATTTGCCGGTCGGTGACGTCAGGCCACGGGCCAGGTGGGCCCTTCGCCCTCTCCCTTCGCTCGAGCACCAGCCCAGGGGCCAACGTCTCCTTCCCTTCTTGTTGTTTCCTTTCTTTCCTCGTGTGCGTCCTTCTCCCGGCTCTGATGGTCAGCTACGCTGGTGTACGACGGGGTGCGTCGCGTATTTATAAACAAACCCTACGGGGAGTCGAACCCCTCTTAACGAACCATTATGCGCCTTCGGGCTCTTCGGCTCTTGAGACTTGGTCCTTCGTGTGTGGGTCCCACCGGGGCAACTTGGGCCAACGGGAATGGTCCTGGTAAAAAAAAAACAAACGTCAAAATAATTGAAATTTTATTTAATAATAAGTACGATTAAGTTCGCCTTCTTCGCCACTTCTTAACCACGATCTCGCTTGGTCCAGCCAAGCGTTTCCACTCTACGTCGGCTTCGTACTTGTTTTTTTTGTACACGTGGGTAGTGAACAATATATACCGCGATACTGCTAAATGTTTCCGCGCGAAACATCGCCGCAGATTACGAGGGTATTTAAACGAAATGAAAATTGCAAGCAAAGCCACGTTATTCAGCTCGCTCGGAGTATAATGGTGAAAGCCCCCGAGAGAAAATGCAAATTTCGTGGGCGTCAGGGGGGAGACAACGTCATATTCGTGGCGGCGTAATACAATATTTTACCGGTCGGTTGTGCGCGCGCGCCTGCAACCGGGCAAGAAGCCTCGTTAAAAGGCGCGCACCTCCGATATAACACAGCGAAGAGAATACGCCATCAGACTAGCTAATAGTTGCTTCATAACCGGGGACAACTTTCGTGATGTAGGGTCCCTCTTATAGGTATATCTGCTTAATGCTCACGCGCGCTGCTCGCGCACGACCGCGAGACGCACCGCGATGACTCTCGCATGAGAAGTGCACATGGGCGAGAGATGATCTTCTTGGGCCTCTCGCCGCCCACGCGATTCCCGACGGCGCGATGATTCACTCGATGACTCCGAGAGAGTCGGCTCGTCTAGGATGACACGGACGTGTGGTGCAATGCATTCATTTTTTTTCCTTTTTCTTTATTCACATTCACATTCGCTCTATCGTCCCTAAAAGGAGAATCGAGAAAATCGGTCTACTTATCGTTGGTAGTTTTATTTTACGATTGATGTGTCTAAGATCTGCCTTATTTGTTTTGTTTAGTCGAAAGAGTGAAAGTGAAGAACGAGGTACACGAGCCTTTGTTTTGCGAGAGAACCTAACCGACACTGAGGGAGAATCCTCGCTCACCGATAATAAAACCTCGACGCAGAATTGCGAAAAAAGGGCTGCGGCCGCGGCTTCGACTTGGCCCGCAGGACACAGGAAGTTCTCGTCCTCGGGCGCCGAATTTACGATCGCGTAATCGTCCTACTATCGCGACGGGACCAGGGCGCGTGAACACAGTATACGCGCCGGACTGTACGTTCGATCTCGGCCGTCCAGCCAGGACCTCCCAGAACGATCGAGCGCACGTCCCTCGCCTTACTTCTCGATATCCGAACGCGTATATCGGCCGGAGAAAACGCTTCTATCGTATCTCTAGCTCTCCTTTTTTTGCGTCTGAGATTTAAAGTCGTGGGCACGATTTAAAGCAGAGGCAAAAGGGCCTCGAGCCGCAACGACGCGAGGAATTTTTGCTAAGTGTTCGAGACCTAGCAGTGTTCTTTTTGCGAACTTGAGGCTGGATCTTTGGGCGGGAAATATTTTTTAAAATATCCAAAATAAAAACCTGAAAATTCTTGGTAATAAATCAATATTTCTTTGCTTGCAGTAAATGCGAACTCCCTTTGAAATACAAAGCGGAATCTCACTCAATCTCAGAGCAACTTGAAGAGCAAACAGAACGAGCCACTCGACTTTACGACTTATCAACGGCATTCAGACGCGTTTAGAGTAGTCATTGAGACTTGGCTTGCGCGGTGTGTGTATACGTTTCGAGCATAACTCGGTACATAACGAGACACGCGTTGCCACCTCGTAACGTCCACGAATAATGTCGTGCCCTTACTAGAACAATGGCGTCGCCGCGGGACGCTCCCGGGACACCATCTCCTTTATCGTTCCTTCGTCGTCGCTTCGTCTCGCCGCGTCGTCCTCGTCCCGTTGTCGTCCTCGTCCTCGTCGCCGTCGTCGTCTCCGCGTTGCACGTCGTGGGCATCGAATTTTTCGCGGAACAGCCTCTTCTCGTGGGAGTCTCAGCGCGCGGTATCCCATTGTGTCTCGGGCCGAGCCTCGGGCTCCCCGACGCCACCCACATCACCCGTTTTATTCGCCGCTCCCGCGCGCGGCTCCGCGTCGTCGTCTCGCGAATTATCAATTCCCCCGGTGAATCTCTCCGCGTCGCTTCCCTATCTTTATTCCTCTTTGTATATCTTTTCCCTTTCTCCGGCGGAGTCTGTATTTCATCGTTGCGACATAATTCAGGCGCACCGCCAGCAGCCACCAAGTTCCCGGAGAGGCGAAATCCACCTCGCCGCCGCCGCCGCGGAAAGAGGTTTACGAACGGTGGATACGTAGGCAGACGTCCCGCGACGATCGTCGAGAGCAACGAGAATACGCGAAGAATCATAGGTGGGGCAAGATGGATTATGGGTATCGTGTCTCGTTCCGTTCTTTTTTTATTTATTTTTATTTTATTTTCGATTGGAGGATTACTTAAACTTGCGAAAATCTATAAATCACTTTCAGATGTGAACAAATAAATACAGAAAAATTATTACGTGAATTGATGATATTGACGTTGAGTTATATTTTTTTCGCAGCACCAATCGCAAGCGCCGTTTTGACCCGCATCTGGGCCCGGAGAGCGATATCATGAAGCGACGGTGCGAGCGACACCCAGAAGCGGCGGCAGATCTTGCGAATGTACGATACTCGCCGTTGGGTCAGTCAAGCAGCCGCTCTTCTCTCGCGGCGAGCGAGAACCGGATGGTTAACACCTACTCCGGCTCGGGATAAATGTCTCGCTGTCGGCTGTCGGTGCAACGTGTCCTGCGAATTCAATTTGCCACAAAGTGGTGGGACGACACGGAGCAGCAGCAGCAGCAGCAGCAGCGCCGCCCGAGGAACGAGAGGCGAGTGTACACGAGTTGTATACGAAGATTATCTCCGGAGCTCTCAATATTCCTGACACGCTGAGAATTCACGCGAGGAGCGGTAAACATTATTTTTCCATTTTTGTTCGACTTTTTCTCGATGCCACCTGGCACATATATCGAGCTCGGAGCTGATTCCCACGTGGGAATTGACTCCGAATCTTCCCGCCCGCACCGGCTTCCGATCTTCCGAGAGAGATTCGCTTCCTCGTGTCCCCCCCCGCGATCTCGGCCGGTGGACGTGATGAGAGCGAGAGAGAGACAGGGAGACGAGAGAAGAGAGAGATTTTTCCGGGTCAGGCGGAGCAGTTGCCGCAGGGATGTCATCGACCCCTCGGCGCGTCGGAGAACAAAGTGGGCCGACTGTGGTACACGCACGAACGAGCGACGAGGACTCGACGTCCTTCGTCGCGTTGCGCAAACCAGGTGGCCGCGAGACTCACCTGGTCCTTCTCGCAGTATAAATGTTACTTTGGCTCGAGCTACGACGCGCGCGTGGAAAGATTTTCGTGGGTAACACTCTCTCCCTCGCCTCGTGACATTTTTCTCACTTGCGCTTCCCACGAAAATTCATCGATCTCGCATCAGCTTGCAAACGTCGCTCATTGTTCGTCAATTATCCGCTTATCCAAACGACTCCGTTTGTATTTGAAATTACATAGAAGACGTACCATGGCGCATTCAACGAAAAAATCAATTGGCATCCAAACGAGCTGAGATTAATTTTCGTTCAATTTAAAATAAAAATTTCCGCAAGGTGCAAATTATCAGCTCGTGTTATAGTCCTCGTGAAAAAAAAATCAAAACCCGGCTAAGAGCAGAACTCGTGAATTTTTAAATGCTCCGAGATCTCGTGACGTCTCCGATTTCATCATCATGTTTGCTCTTTACCACACCCTGCGTTATAATACAACTGCATGTGTAGTGTACAGGAGAAATTGTGTATCGACGGTTCGTGTAACGTAACGTGAACGTTGACTAACATATGGACGGATGGTTTGGGAGCGTCGCGTGACGTGTTCATTCTCTCGTTCCTCTTCCCCTTCCCGCTGGAGCCTGGAGTTTTGGCGGGAAGAGCTCTACACGTGCCGCCTGGTTCCGAGGATCAGCAGGGATTCCCAAGCCGGGCTTCACCCTCGTCGAGAGTCGCGCGCGCAAGGTGACCGCGCCCCTCTCTCTCTCTCCTGGCAAACGGAATTCTTCGTCTCGCGGGGCCCACGTGACGGGGGAGTCCACCGGGATTTTTGGCGGGACGGGCGCGCACCCTCCGACGAGCCGCAACGTCACGCACTAGGCTAGAGGAGGAGTGGGGGAAGGCTGAGATTGCTGCTGGCTGCGCGTAGCCGCGCGCAGCTTGCGCGAATTCCCACACGTCGTGGGGCGCAGACTCGTGTGCAAAGTTATTCCAACCCTCGCGAGACCGTCACCCCTCACCCTCCTTTCGCGTCTCTTCTCTTTTCGTCCTCCCGTCTCTTCACCCTCCCAACCTGGTCAGGCGGCGAGGCAGCTCTCCCCCCCCCCCCCCCCCGCCCCTCCTGCGCCTTAATGACTCCTCGAGGTACACGAAGAATTTTCAAGGCACAGTTCTCCATTTAAATCTTCAGCGAAGAATGAGAACGAGTGCTGAGGGTGGCGGCGAGTGCAACGGGGGAGAAAATGCACCGAACTCCCGATGTACCAGCTGGAGGCTGATGACGCGATCGTGGGAGCGTCGCGAAAAGTCTCCAAGCAGTTGACGCTGTAATTTTTCCATCCAGGTGTGACTTTTCGTCCTAATAAATAAAACCTATATGAACCTGATAAATCCTGAAAGTGAATGGTTCAATGTAAACGCGACGTATCGACGGAATCGTTGATTAGAACGTGCTCGAAGGACACTCGAACGCGTATTATGAATTAATTAGTATGATAGTTGACGATATATTTCGCGGGGTAAATTCTGTAACTCATGTCGCGCGACGCAATATCGTCCAGCCTGGTGCACTTTCGCCTGTATCGCGAGGTCAGGAGAGGCTGCGTATCGCTTCCATATGCTCGCTGAGTCACCCGTGAGTGCGCGCGATTCTTATCACTGCGCATCGTTGTCGTTTTCGTCTTCGTCGTCGTGGCGCAGCAACAACGCGGCGATGGTAAATATCGCAGACAGGTATAAACCCCCTCGGGTCCACGCAGTCACCGAGAGAGCCGAGCGCGAGCGATAAGTCAGCGCATGTCTAAGCATATCGTCCTCGTCGATCGTGCGCGCCCGATTATCTGCAATTCAAAGAGTCCCGGCTCGTCCCGTTCTTTCTTCCTCTCCGTGCGTCTTTTCGCGAGATTCCGCTAAATGATCGCATCTTCGGTACCACCGAGAAATACTCCCGGAGCTCTTGTACTATTTTACCGTATTTTTGAGGCTCGCTTGAAGTTTAAAATTACAAAAAATGTCTGCGACTGCTAAAAAAATTCATCAGAGAATAAAGAATATTTCTGATAAAATTATATTTTCATCATTCACCCCAAATCAAGTAATATAATTCACACTAATATACCTCATTGAATGAGACTTAAAAATTCCACATCCCAAATTCACACGCTTGGTCATATCAACTCGACTCCTCATAACACAGTCTCGCTGTTATGACGCCTCCGGACAACGCGATCGAGAAATCGCATTTGCATGACAAGAAGCCTCGCGCGATTGCAAAGAATTCCAGCAGTTTACTGCCGGTGGAAAAAATCTCGCGCTAAGGACCGACAATTAAAGTATCGCGTGTCCTTCGCTCTCGGATCGTGGGAACCGGAAGAAAGTGCGAGCTTATAAATCGTCGCGCGGGTTGGTTATACTGTTTTTTTTTTCTAGTGGATTTCCTAGTGGAGCGCAGTTATCCGGTAGGACCCTCGGAAGCAGCAACCCCTTTCCGCCCGCTGTGCCACCCCGAAGGAATCCCGTAGTAGACCAGTCGCGAGGTGTTCCCGTATTTGCATACACGGAGCACGATGCCTGTGGCCTTCCTCTCTTTCTCCGTCGGCTCGAAGCCGACGGAGCCAAAGCACGTGCTACTTTCGTCGGGGAACGGTCTTCAGGTTCACGCGCGCACGTACAGCAGCGACTTTGTTTCCCCTCTACCCTTAGAGGGGAGTGGGGGAACCCCCCCCCCGCTGCCCCATAACACTCGCGCATTTTGTTTGTAAGAACTCGGTGTACGCGGGTAAAATAGCTCGAGCGCGTAGGTAGAGAAGGTGCACACACGAGTGCGTGAGTGTTGACGTACGTGACGTCAGCCCGCGGCAGAAGCAGCTGCTCGAAATTTCTCACGCGTCCAAAAGCCACCCCAAGACAATCGGCTCTGATTCACTGGGCTCAAAGAAGCGGGAGAGCGGTCGGTCGCTCTCGGAGAGAAGAACGAGGAGAGGGCAGGAGGGGAGGGTCACCTACGGGCCACTCGCTAATTCTCCGTTGCTCGGCCACTGTCCTCTTTTTTTTCTTCTCGTTCTTCGCCTCTAGCAAACCCTTTCTTCGAATTATTGATTCTAATCAGCGCCTTTCCAGTCGTGCGAATGTAACTTTTTACCCGTAGAATTAGATAATGAAAACGAATTCAAGAAATCAGTCTTATCGATCTTTCTTCTTTTTCTCAATGCAAATAATTCTTCGCAATCGCGCATAGAAAGTCGTCTGACTGAGTACAGTCAGACGACTCGATATGGACCGGGGAATCGATTGACGTATTCGATTAGGACACGCCTAACTGTAATCCCGGTCATTGAATTTCGCGATGCGGTTACATGCATAATGCACCTTAGACGTCTGCTCGATTTCGGATCCTCGAGCCTCCCGGGACTCTCTCGAGGATCCGAAATCCTGGCCGAAAATTGTCGCGATCGTCTCGTCGATTATCGATTATCGTCGACGATCTCCAGACGAGGTGAAACGACGCGCGACGGTGATGACGACTCGGGCGAACACCTGGGCCGAATATCTGTCTCACGTATCCGAAAGCGTCGGGTTCATCTGGTCCTTTTCGGGTGTGATCCTTGTAGATCAGCCGATATTCGCCGGCGAATTGAGGAAACGACTGCGTGTTGACGCTAGACGAAAGGATAACATACCGTAACAATATGCATTCACGAGTGCGCGAGCATGAATTATGCAGCGGGACGCGAGGAGACTCGGAGAGACTCGGAGAGACGCGCGGACTCTTTATGCAACGAGAGATCGGCTACGCGTCGCGCTCTCGGCTCCTGCTGACCCAGAACCCGCACTAGACAACCAACCAACGGGCGTAGAGAATTCGCCTAGGATTTCGCCGGTGAACTGCATTTGATTTAACGGACCCCGGCGAGTGTCCTGGATCTTGATCCGGTTGGTCCGAGAGAGTCAAACGGAGCCAAGCGAAAAGGAGGGACGAAACAACAGTACCGCACATAACTGCGACTCTGTACACGCAAATACGATGGCCCAGAAAAATAAGGAATAGTCTAGTAGAATCCTGATTTCGAGGATCCGACCGGGAATCTTAGAATGGAAAAATACAACGAAAAAAAAAAGAAAAAAAAATTGTTTCCGCCCGGGATCGAACCGGGGACCTTCCGCGTGTTAGGCGGATGTGATAACCACTACACCACGGAAACTCGATGTCTGCGTCGTCGGTTTTTTAAGCCCGACCGTGCGACGAACACAAGAAGGTTTGTTTAAATCTAATAAAATATTTAAAACGTGCAAAAACGTGAGTTTTTTTTTTTGCAATGACCCGAGCAACAGTCGGATGAAAAATTTTCCTGGAAAAAAAGTTAATTGGTCGAACGAGGGGACGCCACGAATAATTGCAACGACGGAGACTACGAGCGGTTGTGTCTCGGACTTGAAGATAGGAAATTCTCCGTCATCGCTGCTGCGAGTCCAGCGAACGAGGAAGGCAGGACGAGAGGCTGAGAGAGACTTTGAATCGCTGTCGCTGGATGAGACGACAGCTCTCGGAGGTCCGCAAGGCGCCGCCGCGGCGTTCGCGATGTTTTATTATTTTTCGTTCGGTATATACCTCCGGTTAATTAACCATCGGCGTCCCAACGGGGCTGCGAGAGGGGAGGGGAACCGTAGAGGCAAAGGGAAGGAAAAAAAAAACGAAGAGGAGAAGGAGGAGGAGGTGCAGGAGATGGACGAGGGAGGGGGAAAGGTAGAGATCGAGGCAACGCGCTGATAGCAATTAAATTAAAGCGAGATCTCGTCGTTGCGATAAGCGGACAATTAATCAGTGCAGCGCGACAATCGGACATTTCATTAACGACTCGGCCAGGCGACCGGCATGATTCGCGAACCGTGAAAGCTCCTCGACTCCTTTTACACTATATAACCACTGTGCACAACATCAACAGCGTCGCTACTTTGTAGTCAACAATAATTTCAATGCTTCGCCTGCCTCCAACTGTACAATAATTTTATTGTACAAAAAAATGTTCAATCTTCGCTCTCGTTAAAAGTGAATTAAGCTACTATCAATTAATGCAACGAATATATCTTAACGACCGAAAAGAATAATGAGATTGATAGCCAATCTCGCGACTATCAGTTCGCCGATAAATCGACCCATTAATTACGTCACGAGTGTTCAGAGATAAAAAATACAAAAAAATATTTAAAAATACGTATTCAATTGCGTTCGATTCTCTTGACTAATTTTTCTCTTCTTCTCATACACAGCACAATTATTAATTCAGTGCCAGTGCCTCCCGCATCGTCGATTTAATAAGAGCGAATACCTCGCCGACTCATTTGCGAGCTCATCGGCTGTGTCTTGCGTCGAGCCACCTGCTAAAGCGTCCGCAACCTCGAGACAAATTAATTAACGAGACCTGTGATAATTCAAGCGCGTTTGCCACATGGCGAAGAGTTTTCACCTCGTAAATATCAATCCGCTATTATTATTATCCGCCGAGACGTTTGTCGCGCTGCCGCCGATGAAGCGTTCCGCCCGAAGCGGTTGCGAAGCGGTTGAATGAAGTGCGTTCGTTCGTTATTTTGCTTGCGGTTCGGTCGAACCGCGAGAGCAAACCGCAGAGTTTAATTTCTACCTGGCGCGTCGAGCCAGAGAGATATTTGCACTTTGTTGAGGAAAGAGGAAGGAGGGAGGTGAGATGGAGGGATGTAGGTGGGGGGTAGAGGGGAGAGAGGGGGGGGGGAGAAACCGAGTGAGCTGTTGCGGAGCGTGGGCGAGATAGCGAGGGTCATTCTCTCGCTCTCCGAGCCACGCGGATATAATTATTGGTCACGCCACCGCGTGGTCAAGGGGCAAAAGCCCCGCGAGACGATCAAGACTCTCGTCCGCGGGCTCCGAAGATTCCATGTTATTTTCGCTGATTACATTCATTATCGTATTTAGCGGAGCTCGGAGTGAACTCTCCGAGCATCGATCCCTTCCTGGTTTTTCGATAGACACTCTAGCTCATATTCATTGATATACACGTGACGCGCGCGCATTTGCCGATGAACAGCCGCGCGCAAATTCTCGTGAACGTTCGATTTCGTGGGACGAATTGCCCGGCGAGTCTTATCGGGTAGCGCTACGCCCACGCTCGATAAGAGACTCGAGACAACCTCGTGACCTCTGTGGAGTCATCGAAAATCCCGAGAGAGTATCGCGCTCGATTTTTTTTGTTTTTTTTTTCATGTCCGGTATGAGAGACGAAAATACGGCGAAATTTATTTGCAATCTCTCCCTCGAAACTCTGGTGGACGTGCAGGCCTAATTTGAATCTTTCGCAGTGTCAATTCGGCAGGTCAATCGGAGTTTGGCGTCGATGACGTTCGAGCGTCTCAATCTAACTCACGATTTTCTTCTATTTTTATTACGTTATTTTTTGCTCGATGTGAAATTAAATCGCGATGTTGCGACTTTCTTAGTGAAAATATTGTTGCCAGTGCCCAATCGATATTGCAGGCAACGTCTGTGCGATCAGCGGCTCCGCGGGTTTGACGTACGACAATTGACTCGATGTATTTTTGCGAATATTCATCGCGTCGGAGACGGTTCAAAATAACAACAGCCTCGCGACACTTCGCCGTAGTGTCAATCGCGAGTCTCGAATCGAGCGTGAATGCTCGGTCAATTGCAGCCAATTGCCAAACGCTCCAATTCGTTCGATAATCGATCGGAATCCGCGGTGGGTGGTTGCGCCGCTGCTGCTGCTGCATCGGTCGAGTGCGATAACAAATCGCGCGGACGAGACACCGACGCGAGGCCAATCTCGTGAGTGTCGCTGCTATGAGTCTCGCGCCGCTCCGCGGGGGAATCGTGCGAACGTCCACGACGATCGCAAATATGTGCACAGCGATCGGGCGATATCGCTTTTTATTTTTTCTCGAAGCAAATTTTCTCACACTCTATTTTTTAGCGTTTGTTCTTTTTTTTTTTCTTTCTTTCCTCTGTGAATCAAGTGAGAACGTATACCACGGACTCTGGTGTACGCATCGCGCGATCGACGCGTGACGCACGCCCACGCCGAGAGTCAAGCAAACAGAGATAATCCCTCGATTATTTCTTATCGGCGAAAATGTATATATATTTTTTTTCTTTCACCGACATTGTAATCGCATCTCCGCTATTTTGTGCGGAGCACACATACACTCGGATAATTTCGAGAATTGCACAGATTTTCATTGCTTTTAATCCACATCCTTTTTCACACATACGTGAATCAAAGCTCACAAGCAGCAGGCAAAATTAATAATTAATTATTAGTGAATTGTTAAATAAGTTTACATTTCGGTGTTCGAAAAGTCTTTTCTTTTTTTTCGTGGATTCAAACTCAATACATCTAATTTCATTAGTCGGCCGCATCGCTATCGGTCGGACATTCTTTTTTTGTTTAGACGACGATCGGCGCGGACGCCCGCAGAGTCCCGAAGGATTATGCATCGATTATCGATCGAGCGCGACCCACGCTCCGATACTCCGGGGATGTAACGTCACTATCGATACGTTAATTAAAATATCGCGGCGGTAGAGAGGCCGCCGGGCGTGCATACCCATCGGATCCCTGGGAGAGATTCTCCTCGCACTCTCTCCCTCTTCCCTCTTTCTCTTTTCCTTCCTCGCTCTCCCTCGCCTTATTTTTCGAGCTCGCTTCATTAGCATACTCGATTCTTAATACATTTATCCCGCGCCCGATGCATACGGGACGTTGGTTCCCGGCCTTTGAAGCCCAACGACTTGTTGCTCCTAACCTCCGAATCGTTTTCACTCTCCGTACGCTCACTTTGTCCTGTCGACAAATATACGAGCGTCGTCGTACGCAAAGTCCGGCGACGATCGATCGACGAGAAACGCCCGAGAGTCCCGCGACTCCCGTGGGACGTGCGTGACGACTTCGACAACGTCGACCGCGTGCGACTGACACCCGAGAGATATTCACTGTCCTATTGCTCGCCGCACGAACTGCTCGCTGTCCGCACGGCGTTACGCAACGCAGAGATTATCACTGCGTTTTGCGTGACGTATTTATACACGTGTATAGTTCGCGGCGTAGAATAGTGCGATGTTTACGATAAACCGCGCAGCCCCGCTCGGCTCGTATTATACCTGACTCACGCTGCATTGTTTTCGCGGATTCTATTCATTCTGCTTTCGGCAAGGGAAAAGACATCTCTGGGGTTCCACTCTGCGAATATTATATATGAAACACGAGAAGTTATTATTTGTTGTGACAAGATTTTAAAGCCGAACCCTAAAAACTCGCAAATTTTTGCATACATACTCTTATAAAGCTTTAAAAGGGTAAATCGTAACAAAAAAAACCCGTGTTTAGATGATTAAAAAAAAAGAAATTTGTTGTTTTGCTTATCAGAAATCGTAGAAATTTGTTGTTTTGCTTATCAGAAAAATGTCGTGACCCCGATTTGGGCGGTTTTCGGCCCGGCGGCCAAATCTACGATTTCTGACAGACTGTTCGGCCAAAATTTTTTTTTTTTCAAAATCAACTAAAAAAGGGTTGTAACCAGTGTTTTCAGGGGTAGAATATGTGACTTGAGAACGATGGTATAGGTTAAAAGTCGATATTTTGAAAAAATAAATTTCGTGACCTCGATTTGAGCGGTTTTCGGCCCGGCGGCCAAATCTACGATTTCTGACAAACTGTTCGGCCAAAATTTTTTTTTTTTCAAAATCAACTAAAAAAGGGTTGTAACCAGTGTTTTCAGGGGTAGAATATGTGACTTGAGAACGATGGTATAGGTTAAAAGTCGATATTTTGAGAAAATAAATTTCGTGACCCCGATTTGGGCGGATTTCGGCCCGGCGGCCAAATCTACGATTTCTGACAGACTGTTCGGCCAAAATTTTTTTTTTTCAAAATCAACTAAAAAAGGGTTGTAACCAGCGTTTTCAGGGGTAGAATATGTGACTTGAGAACGATGGTATAGGTTAAAAGTCGATATTTTGAAAAAATAAATTTCGTGACCCCGATTTGAGCGGTTTTCGGCCCGGCGGCCAAATCTACGATTTCTGACAAACTGTTCGGCCAAAATTTTTTTTTTTCAAAATGAACTAAAAAAGGGTTGTAACCGGTGTTTTCAGGGGTAGAATATGCGACTTGAGAACGATGGTATAGGTTAAAAGTCGATATTTTGAAAAAATCAATTTCGTTACCCCAATTTGGGCGGTTTTCGGCCGCCCGGCCGAAATCGGGATCACCATAGGTTAAACAGTGCTGCAGCGCTCATTGCGACAAACTATCAAATCTCGCGCTATTGAACAACGAACGGTCGATATTGACGGTCCACGACCAATCAGAGGCCGAGTTATATTGGCAACAATGGATGCTCATGCACTTTTTAATAGAGGATCTTTGATCAGAAGGTTTCACAATATTTCGCGAAACATGAGAAAACAGAGCGACGAATCTACGACGATGTAGCGAGCGCAGAGAGAGAGAGAGAGCTCCACACACAAATACTGCGGTGGAAGTTTTATGTACAATTTTATATCGCATTGTTTGCCCGGCGAACAATGACTCTCGGAACCGGTGTTGGCCGCCGCCGCGGCCTCCCTCTCCCGTGGGGAAAGAAATTTCGATGCATGGACGTCGCGTGTACGTGAGACGCACGGCGTGGGATAGAAATATTGCGACCCCCGTAGTCTCGCGACGCAGGTTACCGCGCGCAGTAATTCTCGAACCTGG
Source organism: Itoplectis maculator (assembly GCA_964034905.1). Lineage (NCBI taxonomy): Eukaryota > Metazoa > Arthropoda > Insecta > Hymenoptera > Ichneumonidae > Itoplectis > Itoplectis maculator. The sequence goes on from OZ035862.1 coordinate 4,024,280, forward strand.
GGGGGTTACATACACTCAGCTGTGCAGTACGCCGCCCTGTCGGGAGGAGGGTGCGGCGGACTTTGCGTAAGAAAGAAGGGAGAGATGCTGGAAGGGATGGGGCGGGGGGGTCGAAGTCGCGAAGGGTGTGTGCGTTCGTGTGTGGAGGAACTCTGGCGGCGTGGGAACCCGGAGGGTTCCTCGAGCCTACGACGAATCCCTCTCCTGCACTTCACATCCCTCAATCGCAATTTTTCCTGCGCCTATTGTAAAAACCCAAATTTAAATCGAATGTCTCGAGTTTTTGTCAACCCACATCTGCTGCTATCGATCAAATGTCGTGTGAACATTGTGAGCAACAAATTTATCGATTATCGATGCATCAAAATGTAAATTATTTTTTTCTCAGATAACCACATTTCAGCCGCGGTAAAAATCGCTCGAATGAGCTTCCAGAAATGTAAGCCATTATGGTGCAATCTTCGCAAAATCGTTTGCTAAATCTCCGCAACATTGGTGCAACAAAGTTTCATTTCCCCAGGAATCCGCTCGCGTCGGCCGAGGCTTCGTACATCGAACCACGAAGATAAAAACGATCGAGCGGTGGAGAAAACCAGTGGAGGAGGATCGCCGCTGCCGCTGCCGCTGCCCCCGCCGCCGCTGCCGCCGCCGCCGCCGTCGCCGTCGTCGCCGTCGTCGTCGTCGTCGTCGTGGTTGTCGGGGCGAGATCGCGGCAAGAGGAACGAGGGGAGTTTATCCCCACCACGAGAGACCCTCTCTCCGGTTCCTACTGTCGCGTGTCGCACCTCCCACTACTCTCCTTCTTCTCCGCGTATGTACGACTATCCGTTCGCGAACGCGAACTCGCTTTACGGCAACGCACACGCTGCACCTCTTCTTCACGTACGTGAAACCAGGTATATACTACCCATACAAACTGTATATATTTATATTTATATATATACACCACTGGTACATTACTATGTATGTGCGTACCTGAAGCAAAGACTGGCAGCAACTGCGGCGCGACATACAACAGGCTCCTCGCCGCACACACATATATATATTTCCCCTGGATCTGTACGAGACTAGAATAGCGAGTGCGCAAAGTGACAAAGAGAAAAATGATTCTCTCACTCGCTCACTTTCTTTCTCACCCTCTGCCGTCAAACAAATACACTGTCGTGGCCCGTGTAAAAGCTGCCGCGGTGTGGAGCACATAGAGCCAGAGAGAGAGAGAGAGAGAGAGAAGCACATAGAGCAAGAGGGAAAGAAAGAGAAAGAGCGAGCGAGTGGGACAACCATACGCCAAGTACACTGTATATTCGCGGGTCGTACATGTACCACGTGTGTGTGCACATAAACGTACGTAGAGAGCAACTAATACATTACAGGTGAGAGAGAGCGAGAGAGAGAGAGAAGTGAGGACGAGCGCGCGAATCACGTACACCGGGAGAGAAGGCAGCCCCGTCTCAGCCGGCTTTAGTCGCCGACAGTCAGTCGACTACGCCGCGGTTACCGACTCCTCCACCGTCGTCAACGTACCTCGCCGCGTCCTCCTCGTCACCTGTTGCTCCAGCTTCTGCTCGCTCTCTCTCTCTCCCTCTTTGACCCTCTCTCTCTCACTCTCCTTCTCCGTCCCTCCGACGGTTAGAAAAAGCGCGGGTGACGCGGCCACCGCGAGAAACTGTGCGAGGGGTTAGCGACGATTGATTTCATTCGATTTAAACGCGCGGCGATTTGTCGATTGTGATTAATTCGTTAATTAATCAATTAATTTACGATACACGAGGGGGGCGGATGGGGGGGAGCAGTACACACTTGGTTTTTGTTTTGGTTAGTGAGTGAGATTAATTGACGTTGATTTTTTTTTTTTTGTAACGGCAGATTGTGCTGCGAGTGACAGTGTCGGATATATCGATGATTCGCTCGTGTGGTACCCTGCGAGGTGCTGTGTTGTCGTGACTGAGATTGTACGACGCGACGAGCAACAGCGACAGCAGCGACGAAAAAACCGAGGAAAATTGTTTTCCGTGCTGTTTGCGCGAGGAAAAAACTGGCGAGTGAAGTCTCGGCCGACATCGGACGCGCGAAGAGGCGAGGACTCACCCTGCCGTCTGCAAACGAGGTGAGTACGCGGCTTCGCGGCGCCGTCAATGAGAGATCTCAGTTGCTGATTGGGAAGCACCGATGGGGGGGAACCGTCAGCCGATCTCGGCGATGCTGCTGGGCCGATAAGACTCGAAAACTTTCGCTCGTTTGAGGCTCTGAGAGTTAATGAGCCTGTTATGGGGGTGGCAGATGGAGGGGCAAAACATGTTTCGGTAATTCCATTCGAACCAATGAATTTTTGTTTTCGGTGATTTAAGCAATATTAACATTTTCGTAATTACAATTAATACGCCACTGTTCTCCAAATCGGTCCTGTCTCGACGACAAAAGAGTTTTTTAGCCCAGATCGTAAGTGTGATTATCCCAAAGGACCCGTATAAAATCAGAGACTCTCCATCAGACTCTCCGTCCCCGTCAGCAGCTGCGTCTGCGTCATCCCCGCGAAAAAACGAGCGCGTGCTACGTCTCGTAATCGTCGGACACTGGATCTCCCCGACGGACAGAGGCAAACGGCATAAGCGCGGGAAAAAGAGAGGTAGGAGAGGACGGGGGGATCCCGTGACTACGAGTGTGTACGCATAACCGGAGCTCAGTCAGGTATAGGTTTACTCAGCGGCGATGGTCGACGATGCCGGATCGCGACCGTTGTATGACAGAGTCAGACGGGTAGACAGACAGTTTCTCGCTTGTACATATATATACAATATTCGAGGACGACGGAAGCGCGAGGCATCTCTCGAGAGCGAGGCACCGGGTGCTGCCGCTTGCCCCGAAGATTACGACAGAAGGAGCCGGGGAGATCCTCGGTGCCCCGTAGCACGTGCCCCATTCATCGAAGCGTGGGCCCCGCACCCTCGCCTTTCGTAACCCAAGATTCTTTTTCTCGGCTGCTGCTGCTGCTGCTGCGGCTATGATTCTCCGACGAGAGAAGACGAACACGAGGCGACTCGGGGCATTGATGCCCCCGCGGCCGCCGTGACGAAGCGCCAGCTTTGTGTACGAAAAGTTCAATCCGAGACCTTGGGGCCTCCTCTCTCTCGATTCAGAGACCCGCACGCGTTTTTTCTTTTTATTTCTTTTTTTTTCTCCTTCGCTCCGTCATACTGCAGCTTTCTTATTATATCACGCATCAAGATGTAATGTCTGCGCTTCTCCAAGGGAAGGAGAGAGATAGGGAGAGCGAGGGATGAGGGTGGAAGCTGCTGCTCTCCCTGGCAGCCGAGACCTGGAGTCGAGAGGGCCAATCGGCGCGTGCCCAGTCTTTGAGGGACTCAATGAGAAAAAAAATGAACAAGGAAGAAGACACAGGATATGTTTTCACTCTTATTTAAACACCGTTTTTGCCTTAACCTTGACACTGAACGAATTGGACATAATATCATTCGTTGTAAAAAAGGTTCTGAATTTGATTTTTAATTTGATTCATTCGATGTGTCGATTCATTGCATATTTGCGGGTTATCCCGGACGCTTTTATGAATGCCGAATAATAACGGACAATTTGTCAGTGGGCATTTGTCGTTGAGAAAGATGAATACAGCGGGGTGCGAACACAAATCAGGTCAACGTCGGCCAGACCGAGGGAAACGCCTTCGCAAACTCGTAAACGGTACAGGACCCCTGAGGGCGGGTAAGAGGCTCGTTCTGGTCAAGCTCCAAAGACGTGAAAAGGGCTACAAGACGTTAACACTGGTTCACAACGCGCGGGGGTGGCGTCTCGACTTTTCCCCATTTTCGTGTCCTTTTTTCCTCGGTTCCTTTGGGCCCCGGAAAAATATATCGGCTCGTTACACGCTTCTTCGCAGTGTAAACGCGAACGCGACCACCCGCGGCTCTTGTTGGCCGTGTTTGCGCCGTTTAACGGAGGATGTAATACCTTCTGAGGCTGCGACGCAGCTCGTGCCAAGACACGATGCGGCCACCGGTCACTATTGTCCGAAACCAGCGGCAGAAACCTGGACCCTCGGTCGACCGGTGAAAAGAAATCGGCACAGCCTTCTTAGTGTCGCGGAGCCTCGTTGGTTTCCAGCCCCAAAGATGCTGAAGCAAAAGACTCGTCGGTTGAAGGCGTGAAGCCAGGAGCGATGACCATTGATGACCACACTGATACCGGTCAGCTGTGTCGTCATAGACAGGATTTTTTGAGTCAGCTCCTCTGATCCTAGAAAATGCACTGCCATCCTTAGTAGACATAAATGTACATAAATTAGCATGGCACTTTTATTCAGCATTTTTGCTACTGATCATATTCACGCCACTTAATATTCATCCACTAAAACCTCGTATGGCTCCATAGTCTGAGAGTGACCTCGAAATTTCATCTAAAATTGTGCTGACTTCGCAGGTCGAAGAACTTGTCGCGAATATCAGCGTGGGATCGTTTCGCGGCGTGTGAGATCGAGGAAGCTGCAGGAGTCGCGAAAGAAAAGAAATGTCCCGGAGGCAAAAGGTGGACTGGAATAAAAAGCAAACGCCCGGAGTGCAAAGACACATAGAGGAGCGAGTACGACGCACGAAGATGAGTAGCAGCAGGAGAAGGGGGAGGTGGAGGAGGAGGTCGAGGAAGAAGTAGAAAACGGGCGACGTAGCCGGAGGCCACGGTTGGTTAATCGTCGGGGTCACAAGGCGGCGAAGACGATTCCTCTCTAGTCCCTCCAAAGCGCGCACAATTCCAAGCACGTATAATTACGCGGCGCGTCCTGATTCTCGCGTCGCAACCTCCGCACTCGCGCCGGCCTCTGGCATCGGCGCACACACCACGGCGTCTGGCTCCGGGGCTAACGAAACCAGGAACTCCCGCGGCGCGAGTCGACGGCCAGAGGACTTCTGACTATTTCACACAAAGGAGACCGGGAGGACCATTGACCGCACCGAGCCGTCATTAAAGTGTAACATCTCAACCCCTCTGGCATATTAAAATTGCCGGGATCGCGTGAGGGTGACGGAAGGGGGATAAATTAAGAAATTTAAACAGCAATGCGTATGCGCATTCAAAATACGTCACGAATATGTAGATTACTAGAAGTATTTCTAATTTATCGTGGAAAACCATTTTCATCTTATAAATCAGCAAAGTTTACAATCCGATAACTAAGACCACGTCCTCAAAGTTCAGAAAATTCTCATTTTAACAAGATAATTAATTTTTTTTAAGTTAACGAGGCAACTTTTTACTACATTGTCGTCATACCTTCGTAGCGTCGCAGTTTCTCCACGACATTTTTTTCTCCGCACGGTCCTCTCGTCACAATCGAGTCCGTGACACTCGTCGCCCAATTATCTCGGAGCTAATAAAAAGCTAAACGGAGCCTTGGGGCACCCGGTAATATTAATACATTTAGCAATTTCCCCCAGTAATTATTTCGCACACACACACCCAGAGGCCCGAGACTGTTATATACAATTCTCGGCCAACCCTTCTCGACTTTTGTGCACGTGCACCCTCGGTTTTCTTCACGAGCTGTGTGTACGTGGCTGTGTTGCACGTGCTAAAAAAAAAAATAGGCGGCGCTCATTGGCACAAGACGTATTCTATCAGTACGTTGAATAATTCCTGTGTGTGTGTGTATGTGTATGTGTGTCTGTGCGGGGTTGGCAAGGGAGGCTGCAGCGTCATAACGGTCGTATATTCGTCGTAAGTCCGCTCGGTCCTTCTCTCATTCTTTCGCCTCTCCTCGTTTTTTGTCTGCCCTTCTCCTAACCATTACTCGCGCTCCCTCGCGCTCGCGTTCGTGCGACGTTACACACGAGGGCTAAGCGACTGTACAACCGACCGTTATTGTACGGTCGCCGACGCCGCCGCCGCCGCCGCCACCGTCGTCGTTGTCGTCGTACTACGATCTTTATGTAAGATCTACCTGGGGTCTGTCCCGGCGTGCCCCACGGCGCACGCCCATCCCACTGAGGGTGGCTGCGGTTTACTGTATTTTTATTTTTATTCTTTTTTTCTCGCTCTCTTTTTCCCTCCTCTCTTCTTCTGTTGGAAAGTAGCCCTTCTCGCTGCGAGCTTACACAGGCGGCTCTCGCCGACTGCGACGACTCGTAAATCTCCTTAGGTGTTGAAGAGCACCAGTCGAAGGAGCATCTATTATAGAACAGAAGGAGAAATGACGGGGACAGAAGAATCGAGGTTTTGAGGTGACGCATATCATCAAATGGACGGATTTAATTGTTTCCACAGGGCTCATATTTGTAATTCGAAATATTATAAAATCTCGTCAGAATACAATCTTTGGCTGCTAAACCACAAGAAAATTTCTCCGCGCGTCGTGCGGCAAAAAATCCGTCCGCCCGCAATCTCCACACGCATTGCCCATTTTCATGGCCGGCATCTCATCTGTTTCCACAAAACCGTTTCACGCAAATGCGTCTAACCACATTTACGGTGTAACGGTGAACCGTACGCACATGGTACTGTAACCCCAAAGACAGACAGAGAGAGAGAGAGGATCTTCGTCCATGAGAAGGAGAGGAGAGGAGAGCTGGAAAGTGGCTTGTCGGACTGTATACATATATCTATGTACCCGAGGCACGTACGTAAGTGCGTCGTCGCTTTGGTACAGCAGCCTCGCAATCCCCGGTATTCGAGTTGTGCAAATGCACGTAGAGTCGGACAGCCTCAGGATCCAGCAGCGGCAGCAGCAGCGGCAGCAGCGGCAGCAAAGTGTCTCGTCGGCGCAGCCAAGACTCACGTGATTTGCCGGGAGACAGAGAGTTAATGGCTGACACGGGAGCACGCGTCCCTTCTTCTTCGTCTCGCGCGCGAGTCGCCGAGTCCATACGCACCTATGTACACGTCGCTATGTATCGAGACTCAAGCGACTGCTCGCTCGCTCTCTCTCTCTCCTCTTTCCTCCCTCGTCACCTCTCGTCTCGTATCTGGCATATATATAGTCGAAGCGTTTCTCGAACGAGAGAGGAGACACGCGACCGGAGCGCAGAAAACGTATAAGAATGTGGCGCGGGGTGGTCCCCTGCGCCGGCAGCTTGGAACTTGCGAACCAATCGCCTCGATTCCGATCTCACCTTCCTCTCCACGCGACCGCTCGACGTCTCTCCAGCAGGCAGCGGCAGCGCCAGCAGCCAGCGGCAGCCGCCGCGCACTCTGAAAACCCCAACAGCGTCAACAGAAGCCGAGACGCGATTACCCGCGAGTTGCGCGGCCACGATGCCGACGACGACGTCCACGTCACATTTTCCTCCGGCTAATCGACGGCTTCCTACGTCGCTAACTCAGGTGTCAATATGCGGGTCAATAAACAAGTCTCCAATACCCAGAAATCGTAGCTGATTGACGAGACTTCGCGGAATTCGCTTTATAATTGTTCCAATCGAGGCGGCTGGACGTGATGCATATAAATTGTTTTTCAAATGTCGCGTCGTTAGTCTATTAATATTGATATATGACATAGATAAACAGGACAATCTTTTGTTTTCTCGAATTTTTTTTTCTGACAAAATGCCAAATTTTGTGATAAACCACGAACTGCCAACAATAGTTGCTCACGAATTTTTCAATAGAGGAATTATCTTCAGACAGACGTTGACGTCTCGGAAATTTCCCGCCACCTGCGAAATGAAAATTTTCCCGAATGCCCACAGCATCTACACGGAGAGAAGGGTCTGATAAATTTTACCATATATCTAGTAAAAAGTACCATTATTTCCTGGCACAGGGGAGTCACGACGCCATCTATCAAGAAGTACGAGAATTTTGAGAATTTTTACCACGAAATATGGTAAAAATATCCATATATATGGTAAAAATTCTCGTAGTTCTCGTACTTAACGTTAGATGGCGGCTATGGCGGCCAATTACCAGGCGCATTGGAAATTTTTACTAGATCCATTGGTAAATTTTATCAGATCCTTCTCTCCGTGTACATAACGAAAATAAATAAATAAATAAACGTCCCCTCCGAAAATAACGTCTGCTGGAAATGATGAGTTATCGTGTGGCTCTCGGGGTGTAATACCCCAGGATCATTGCATATCAAGTGGCGCGTCTTGTCTTGATCGTCGCTCTTTGGCATCCGGTGCGTTACACGATGATTACGAGACGCGCGCGGATTATTCTCACTCAGCGCGCGCGCGGAACGGGCAGATTTGCGTTGGGTTGGATTTTAATGCGACGGAAATCACGGTGGATGATCCGAGCGATGATGAGATCGAGCGAGCTCGGCGAGCTCGCACTTTTTGTCCGTACACGCGCGCTCGGCTAGGCGATAGTTAGGACGCGGAGAGTCGCGATGCGCCCGTAGCGTTCGGTGGCGGTTGCTGCTGCTGCCGCTGCCGCTGCTGCTGATGTCGATGCAGCGGTCGGAGCGCGGCTCGTGGAGGTGGCGCACGATCGTTCCAGGACAGAGGGGGAGGGGGAAAAACCTAATGAGCTCTGCCCCCTCCGCGCGGTCGCGCGCGGCGCGGCACGTAAACTCCTCGGCTCGTTGCTATAAGCTAAGCGCCTCCAACCGCCGCCGCCGTCACCGCGTCGCCGCCGTTCTGGAACGACGATGCCGCGCGCGGCGGCGAAGTAAACGAGCAGGTGCCTCTGGTATGCCGCGTCGTTCCTGCCCCGCCTACGCTTTACGGCAACACTTTTCTCGGGGGGCCTTCTACACTTCTCTTCGCCAGCTCGTCGTCGTCGTTACCTTCGTCGCGTCCTCCGAGACGCCGCCGCTGCCGCCGCCGCGACACGGCCTATTATAAAGTGCCCGCTGGTGCGCCGGGCAATGGGGGTCGAGTTTTCTCTGCGCGGTTTACCTGTATTTAAAAAGGTATCTGGAAGTCGCTCGGAGATTTTCTGCCTTCTTCAGTCGCCGCTTTGTAGATTTCTATCGAGGGTTGAACGATTTTTTTTGGGAAACAGCTCGGGGCAAATAGATGAACTTTTTTTTATCTACGTCACAAGAATATCTCGCAATAATTTTTTTCTTATTTTATTTTATATTATTTTATTTCATTTTATTTTTGCGCAACGAGGTACGAATTCACCTTTAATTGACTCTGATTTTGCGAAGAGAGTGACAACGACCCAGGCGAGTGTCGCGCGCAGGGAGCGAGGGAATACGTCGAAATAAATGTCACGCGTGTTGTACTATAGTCGCGGTGCGGCGTGACGCCGAGATAGGTAACGTAATCCCGTAGGATCGCGAAGACGGACGGCGGCAGAATACGATACCCTCGGCCGCCCGAGCGCGCGTTCACGATATCCACACGCGGTGCTGGACTGGGGAAAGAGTCATCGTTGCCTGCGCCGCTATATACGCTCGAGGTGTGCGACAACGACGACGACGACGGCGGGCAGCAGAGAAGCAGGAGGACGGGGGAAGAGGGGGAGGAGGACCCACGCCGGTATTTCGTCCTCATCTCGTATTTACATAGCCTGGACCGAGGGAGAGAGAAAGGGAGGGAGACAGAGAAAGACGGGGACCTCGTCTCTCATCTCTTCCCTCCGGGCGTTCACTCGGCCAGCGGCACCTTTTCGATTTATTTATTTCTCTCCTTCTCTCTGCCCCCCCCCCCCCCCCTCACTTTTTTCGTGGCCCTCTACAAATAATACTCTCGCCACTGATTTACGAGTACGAGAATTACGAGAATTAACGGTTCGCCGCGTCCGTATTATATCGTTATTTCCAGAGAAAAAAAGAATTTATCGCCTCCGATTTTCTTCGCCACGAGACACCGATTCGCGCCGATTCGGCACCTCTTCAATCGTCCGATTTGTCGCGAGCGAAAACGGTCGGAAACGCGTCGAAAAAAAATCACAGCTGATTCAATTCTCGGGGCAATTGAAAAATGTGTGGAAATAACATCGAAGTGATAGCCGATAACCGGGTGATCGATGGGAAATCCACGTCAAAGCGAGAGACTCTTGAGAGCTATTTATAAAATCGGCAAAAGGCCGCGAGAGGTGAAGCTAAGGACGGCCGATGACTTTTCGCGGTCGTCCGCGCGGTGCCCTTTTTTTGCTTATGTGCTCTGTGTGTGTGTGTGCACTGTTCTCTGGTCAATGCGCCGCGCTGTGCTGAGATTTTGAGCAAACAGCAGAGCCGCTCGTCGTCGTCGTCGTTCGTCGTCGTCGTCGTCCGTCGTCGTCGTCGTCTTGCACCTCGCGGCCCCATAATCTAGCTATGGATATACAGATATAGATATATGTGTACTCTGTGCGTTAAGCGTGTATACGCGAGGCTAGCACGAGTCGTAAATTGAAAAGCTCGCGTGTGCATTTGCTTTGGCGAGGCGCGAGGGGGGTGTCCACCTCTCGGCCGTTGGTCGGAGCTACGACTAACACTGAGGCACACGAGGAGCGAGCGAGGAACGAAGAAAAGCAGAAGACCCGCCGTTGCACTCGACGATGCACGCACGTTCCTTGTACTACTACCACAACTGCTAATACTACACACTCTGTACTCTTATGTCTCTTGCGCGAGGAGGGGTACACAGGGGGAGGGCGGGGAGGGCACACAGAGGGCGCTGAGTGTGCAGCTAGTATGCAGCGCAATGCAGTCGATATGTGTTGGTGGCTGCATCGGGTATCGTGTCGCGCAGCCTTCCACTCGACGATTGCCTTGAGAAGGTCCCGACCTCGCTAGGTCGTTTGCCAACCTCTCTGTGTCTCTCTTTCTCGCTCTTTCCATCCTTTCCGCGTCTTTCTCCCTTTCTCCTCGGCTCAAGGACTCGACGATACGACGACTCGCACTTTGGCTCCCTGTCTTATGTATTCACAAATTTTATCGCTGATAAGACACGAATTTTGACGAATTTTGAAATCCACATTCGCTAATTTGTGAATTCGTTACATTCGTATTATTCAGTCACGCTTGAATATGAATTTCGCGGTGAAAGCGAAAAAAAAAGGTGAGCGACGAAATTAATTACCAGCGTTTTGTGGGTTAACTGGCGAGGTCGATAGACACTCGCGAATTTATGGGTCGAGGTAAAGCGCGAACGGGGCGATAGGTCGTTGAAAATTGAACGGAAACTTGAACGCGCAACGAGCCCCGAATATCGGGCCGACGTTTACCGAGAGCGACGTCGATCGATTTCGCTTTCCGGGACCGAATCGCCGAATGTATATATTCGGTGATTCGCGACTTTCGAGTCCCGGCGCAAATAGTGGCAGATGCGTTAAATTCCCCCCGCGTAGAAAACGACGTCGTATATATAGGTAGGTAGACGTGTGGGCATAGGTAAAAAGGGAGCAAGTAGCCCACGTGGTTAACATCAAACAGCTGGATCATCTCGTGCGTGCGCGTCTCCTCGGTCCCTTCGCCTTCGGCTTTGCGCCACCGGTATAAGGATCTCTTTCTTGGGTCTCGCGCGCGCGGGAAAAAAAAGCTGCCGGGAGAAGCCCAGGTGCCGGGTCTCTCGCCGCGCGGTGCTGCTACTCCGGCGCAGTCATCGGACACACCGAGACGAGGACAGAGACAGAGTGAGAGTGAGAGAGTACGAGGCGAGGAGTCAGTCAGTTAGTCGCGCCAAGATAGATGTGCGCCACGTTCACGTCCGAGGCTCTCGGAGGGCGTGAGCGGGGCTGACGATATGCGAAAGAAATCTTCGGCGAAACTACTTACAGTCTGTATGGCGCGAGACGCGTGCGAGATGTCTACGGCCCTTCAGACCGCATCTGTCCCTTACACAAGGCCCACGTTGATTCTGGACGGTTTGCTTTGTTCGATCAACTCGAATATCGCAGATATCGTTATCAGTGCCTGGAGGTGAAGGTCACGACGAAAAACGAAAGATTCTATTCTACTTTTTTATCAGGAGGATCAATTTTTTTTTTTTTTTTTAGGAGGATCAACAATTTTAGTCAGCGAAAAAATTAAATATCGCAAAATGCAACGAAAATTCAAGTCTTATCGCAGGGTGACCCAGTCCCATTAGCAAGACGACAGATTGGCGACCAGCGATGGAAAAATCCGGTGGAATGTGGAGTGCGTGTCAGTAGCGGTATATTGGGCGTTCTATGCAGGATAGTCGCAAGTTCTATTACGACGAGTGCCACACGTAATGCGTACGAGGTTGCGGGCGAGTCTGTAATTACGATAGATTTTACGGAACCCGCCGACGCACGGTGGTCAGTGCGTGGGCATGAGCAAGGGATAGCGATCGAGGTGAATAAGTCGAGTGAGTGGCCGCGGCGCTGTATATTACGAGTAAAAGAATGAAAGGGAGGGCGAGATAGTTTCGAAAGTGCAACGGGGCCTAAGAGACGTTAAGCCAGTTTCTTCGTTTCACTGCTGTACTATGTATATAGATATTTCTCTATGTGTACAATATATATGTTTCTATGTGTATACGTAGACTCGGCTCATTAAGGCTAATGACGCAGATCGCGTAATTATTCCAATAAATGGTTGGTCTACGGTGAGAGAGACAGAGCGAGACTGCGGCCGAACCCGAAAACTCGGGGCACAACGCACGGAGCGAGCGCGATGATATCCGGGGAGTCGAAGCGAGACACGAGAGACCGAAAACTCTGGCCGCGAAGCCGCAACGCAGTGCGCGCCGCAACGCGAGGACTCTCTCGAACGTATCAATTTATTATAATTACAGTGCTCGAGCCATTGTGCGCGCGCTGACTAAATTACACGTTTCGTCCGCTGGCATCGCCATTGATGCTCTCCGCGCGCGTAAGCGTTAATAGGCGAGGAAAAATAAAGTGGAAAGAGCGTCGTGGTGCGTCGCGTCCCGTGGGAGCCACCGGGAGAAGCGACGGGACCGAACGACGGAAGCGAACGAGCTGTCGATGCGCGTGTAAATCATGCGGATTCTCACGTTGAACCGTGGATCATTAAAAGAAATATCTATTTTTTTTTTAGTATTTTTTAGTACGTTTCTGAAGATAACAGCTAATTTATCAGACAACGCAATCAAGCGTTCAATTTATAAAAACAAACAGTACTAATTTCCGTGGATGTTTCATTAACAAACACTTTTACGGTCATCGTGGTAATATTTTCTCAATTTTTTTTTCTTATTTCAATTGGTCGAGAGTAAACAAAACAGAGTTAGGATCGGGACCTCCAGATGGCATCGAAACGGCTCTTTACTATATTTTTTTTTTTTTCATCTCATAAAAAGGTAAATATTATGTGAGCCTCGAGAAAGAAAAAAAAATCAAATGGACCGGCGCGCGGTCTGCGCGCCGGTCACTTAGCGGGTTGCGCTTTCTTCTGGTCCTCTGCGGACCGCAAGTACGCGTGACACGTGTCCAAAGTGTCTCTGGCGGGGCCGCGCGGCGCGGCGCGCGCGGCTCTCGTCGCTCAAGCGTACGGCGATCGCGCGCGTATACATATATAAGATATATCTCGCACGTGTCAATAATACTCGAGGCTTACGATTGTTTGCTCGGCGGAATGAGCGAACGAACTGCGCGCGAGAGACGGAGAGAAAAGGGGGAAGAAAAAAAAACGAGCGTCGCACCAGACTCGCCGTACGGACGTAGGAGAAGTGCGTATACCACCCGTGACTCCTACGTAGGAAAATATACTACGTACTCGGTGATGCAAATTGACTGGTCAACGCTAAGAGTTTCCCGGAATCGGCCGATGTCTACTCTACTCGCTTTCCTCGGCGCTGCTGCACTCGACGTCGCTGTCGTCGCCAGTGCCTCCATTTTTGCAAAGAAATTCTGCATCATAGATGTTTTTAATCCCCCAATTTTTTTTTCTATCACCTTCATTAGTCAGTCAATGAACCGAGTTCATTTTTGGCAAATTATACAAATATATGTATGCACAAAAAATTGTGTAGCATTATCAATATTATTATTATCGACATCATTATTCTTATTGCAGGGTCCAGTTGCACTGGAAGTCGACGTGAGAGATGGAGTTTTAGCTGATAGATAACGATCAAGATTGCAGCACGGAAAACATTTCTCGACTTTGAGGAAAAACCGAGCAGGAAAATAAGATCTCGCTCCTGCAACGAGACGTGGTTCATCGGCTCGTTGCCAAAACTTTTCCCCCGTCGAATAATTTCCTGCCTCCCGCCGCTGAGCGCGCGGCCGCGTCTCATAGCGTCGCCACACTGCCCCGCGCGTCACTTCCGCGCGCGGTTCCGCGTCGGTGGGGGATAAATAATAGCGTCGGTGGTGGAGGTGGCGCGTAGAGTTCTCTCTCTCCGCCGCGTCCGACGACAACGACGAGACGGCGGTGGTGGTGGGATGTCCGCGGGGGCGCCAGGAAAAAGCGTGTGCGCCGTTCGCCCGGTGCGTTTCGCATAGCGCGCCGATTAAGTGTACTACCGCCCGGCGCGAGAGAGACTGCGAGGCGAAAAAGAGGCGAGAGCGATCGGGAGCGAGAAAAGACACAAGCGCTGCGAGAACCTACCCGTGCTACTAGTCACCGGCCCCGCGGAGTTGTAGGAGGGGGAACGAAAGGCGTGGCCCGTTTCTCGTCGTCGATGAACGCTCGCCGCTCGAGATAAAACTCGGCGGGTGCGTCGGTGTGTAAGCGGCGAGCACCCACCTCGAGGAGCGCGCGCCTACTCGGACGGCTTCGGTGGGAAAGAGAGAGAGAGAAAGAGCGAGAAAGACAGAGAAAGACAGAGCCACAGCCAGAGAGAAGGACGGAAAACGCTCCCCCTCCTCCTACTTCTCATAGATATCCCTACATCCACAAACACAAACACACACACACACACACACACACACACACACACACACACACACACACACAAAATGCAAATACACACATCTACACCTCCGCGGTAGCCAAACCAGCAACAGGGTTTCGCCTCGCGAAACCCCCTCGATCGCAAGGTGGGGATCCTCTCATAGTGCTCTCCGAGTATACGTCTACATCGCGAGTCGAGGCGACACAGCGGGTACGTTACGAGCGCGCCCGACGAGGACGGTAGATGCTGCAGGAGCGCGGGCAGCGCTGTATATACGCGAACTGTTGGGTGCCACCGCCGCTCGCGATCGGCTCTCGGGTGGGGATGAAAGCGCAGAGAGACTTCTGTCTCTGTCTGTGTCTCTGTCTCCCTCTCTCTCCCTCCCTCCCGCTCAGACTCGGGTGGCGGAGGAGCCGGTTCCGTATCGCGCGGCTGCTGCCGCTGCCGCTGGTGGTGCGCGCCGCACGTGGAACGAAGCCGGAGTGGTGGGGGGAGGCGGCCGAGAGCGGCAACAGCAGCAGCAGCAGCAGCAGCGGCGGCGGATACTACACAGCGGAATCGTGGAACGACTCGGCGCGGGGTGGGGGGACGACGCACACAGGCAGCGAAGAGTGTGGCGTAGGGCCCGGCAGCAGCAGCAGCAGCAGCAGCAGCAGCAGCAGCGCGCGCGCGCGCGCTCGGCCGAAGGTGAAACTCGCGAACACCCGCCGCCTCGGTACGGCCTCGCAGTCGGCGCGAGACAGCGCTACTGGAAGGATCGTGTGTCGTGTGCGTATACACGGTGTGTTGTCGAGACACTGGTGCCGGGAGAGCGCGGGAGTTTGTCTCCGTACGTGCGCGGTGTGTAACCCACCCACCTCCTGTATAGCGATTCGCCACTGAAGAACGAGAATATCAGTAATAATAATAATACAAAATAATAACAACAGCAGCACACGTGACGTGTTACCCGTGACACACTCGGCGATTTAGCGGAGAACGATTTTTGTTTTTTTCCCGGCGATTGAGTCGCGATCAGACCGAGGGAGAGATTGAATCGTAAACACGACACGATTGGCAGATCTCTGATTTTTTTTTTGCTCGGTTGTGATTTTGTTTTTCTTTTTTGTTCGTGTGCTCGGCAATTCACGTGCGGCAAGGACGAATCGTGGGAGTGTCTCTCGTACCCGGCGTGTTTTGTTTTGGTTCGGTACCGAGAAACATACGTGTGTGTATATATATATGACTCTATGTATATACGTCTATCTGTATGTGTGTACGAAAGGTGCGCGAGTTGAGAAGCCAGAGGGATTTTTGAGTCTGTCGACGACGAGATCCCGGCGAGTGAATCGTCGGTGAAATCGCAGAGTGACAAGCGAGACGGTCTTCTCGATTTGCACGAGTTGCCAGGCCGACGGGGGTTGGCGGACCGAAGGACGAGAGGAATTTTTCGATTGTTTTTCGTCGGGGCGACGCGCGTCTGTGTGTTTACCCGGTCTCGCAGCTCGCGACACTATCGCAGAGCCTAAAAGGCGAAATATACAGTCGACGGTATACGTCGTGTGTGCCGGAAGTGCGGGATACAAGGAGAGGCAACGACGGAGCGTATAGTAAACGCAGACACCTCGTGGCCAACGCGCGGGGTCGATACACAATCAACAAGTTAACGCGCCCGCTCTGCGTGTCGTGGTTCTCGACTGTGTGTCGCGTGTGCAGCTCGAGGGGCGAAACTGTGCCGAGAGAAGAGCTTTCGCGGAAAGCCCGACGACGATGCCGGTGTTCTCGAGAAGCAGAACAGCCGAGACGAGGAAAACAGAAGCGGCGAGAGCTTAGCCACAACGGACATATCACTGATGATAATAAAAATACAACCTCGACGATACATCATATCATTGTGATAAACGCAAAGGATATTTAAGTTCTTCACAATACAAATAATAATAATAGTAATAATAATAATAATCAACGAAAAATTGTGCCAGGTGTCGTATTGATGATAATAATAATAAATTACTATACGACGAAAAAAGAGGAATAATCCGTGACTATCCGAGTGTTTTTGAAAAGTGGAAGACATTCGATTGGCCGACGACAATCGGTCGCTGGGGATTCGCTCGGTCACGCGCGTTGGATGCTACACGCGAAGCGACGACAACAAGCTTAACGCACTCGACTGGGTAAGCGTCACACACTTTTCGCAACTACGATTTAGGTTCGTGATTTTTAACGGACGATTAATAATGCCGGCGACGGATTTCGCGTCTGTGATTCGCGCGGACAACACCGACGACGACTGGGTCGTCTTCTCGTACCCCGGAACCCGAAGTAGGTCAGGAGTGCAGGAATAACACCGGGGAGATTTCGTTCCCGAATTCGCGGTGTCTGCTGCCGCGGTGGCGCGGTCATCCGTTCGTTCGACCGACGACGAGACACGCAGCGGCGCGGCGGAGTCGACGAGTGAAAGATTCATCGACGTGTCGCGGTCGGTTATGGATTTCGCGCCGGTCGAATCCGGGTTCCGCATTTGCATCTCGCCGACGAGAATCGCATCGTTTATCAACGCTTTTTCGCCCGATTCTCGCGTGTATTTTTTTCGCGTCAACACCGCGCGCGCGGTGGGACTCTCGCGCGATTTCGTGATGGATCATGCGCGATTGTATCTCGGGCCTAAAATATTCCTCACCTCGGCCGCCGCTGTTTGCGTCCAGACACGATATTAACGATTCGCACGAAAACGGCGGATTGGTTATTATCGACGGGTGAAATATATCTCTCGAGTCTCGCTATATGCCCCAGGAATATTCAATATCGAAATTTTCGTCCAGTTTACCGGTTCGCAGGCTTCGAACGAAAAATCTCCAGGATTCTTTCTGCGCGACGTGCGAGACGACATCGACGAACCCGCGAGCGTAAACACAATCACCTTGAACTTTTTCTATTTTATTCTAAAAATTCCCGGGCATCTTGAAAGCGAGGAGGGGAAAAAAATAAACTATCCTCGCGCGTATCTTGTCCCTTAATCGGATCATCCAAGCCGAGCGAGCGCCTCAGCTCTCGGATCAGGCGCTCTCAAAGTCGATATACCCGATGGAGGTTTAGTACAACGGGTGTATACACGTGCACAGAGCAAGCACACAGGCGTCGAGCCCCTCGGTCGAGTTAGCTAGGTCAGTGGGGTTGGTCGGTCGAGCGAGCTATCGGTCCTCTCGGCGCTCGTTCGCTCGTTATACGTGTGTCACGTGCGAGGGTGGCAGGCGGCGGTGGCGGCGGCGGCGACCGGTGGCGGTGGCTGCGGCCGTCGCGACGGCCACGAGGGACACCAGGGTTGGTAGATCGCGGCGGAGGCGTCGGCGGGCGCGCGCGAGCGGGCTCATCGAAGCGTCGCGGCGCTAAGCGACGGAAGTGGAGCGGACGGGTCGAGTCGCACGCGCGCGCATCCGTTGCGACCCCGGAGCTCACGCGCGCGCGCGCGCGATCCGCACCCACCGGGTACTGCACCACCGGGCGCGTCGACGACGACGTCGTCGTCGTCGTCGGTCGTCGTGTAAAAGCGAAGAAGCCTCTCGCTTGAATTTCCCTCTCTCTACCTCTCCTTCTCCCTCGTTCGCGTTGTCGAGGGAGAAGGAGAGTGAGCCACACCGAGCGACTCGCCTCTCCGCTTCTCTGCTTCTCTGGCACCGGCGACGTAAAACAAAGCGCACGTGCGCCCCTTTATTCCGCGTACTGTGGGCGAGAGACGCAACCACACAGACATAGACGCATATACACGCAGATTATATACACAGACACAAGCGAACCACGCGCCTCGCGCGGTTCGTGCGTTAAAGCGCGTGTGCACCTTCACGCTTCGCGAACTTCAGGACGCGTGCCGCGAGCGTGACGGCCGAGAGCCTCGGGAGGCGAGGAGACCGGAGGAGGCGAGAAAGAGAGAGAGGCCGAAGCGCCTTCTAACCCTTTGACACGCGCGGACCCACGCGCGAGATTGATGCTCCTGTTTTGCGGCGCCTAAACAAAAAGTCAAATGATTATGCCGCGCGACCCCCGGGCGAGACAAATATATGCGCGTACGACATGAAAATTGACCAATGTGTAGTGATGGAAAAAATGGACCAATGATAAAATAGATTGAAAATAAAAAATTGTCGAATTATCGTCAGGATATCGATAAGAAATAAATTCTACGAATTCGTTCGATAAATAAGCCTCGACGATAACTGCGTCACCCTCAGTGACATCTTCATGTCTTTGCGATCATTGAAGAGAAAAAAATATCTTTTAACACCGTCGAGTTAGCAGCTGCGCGAAAGACTTTAATTGCATTTCGTGGCGCGCGCGCGCGCGCGAGCCCGCGAGTGGGTATATTTATAAATGCGTAGAGGATAAAGTGTATGCATTTAGTCACAGGCATTTAAGCGCGAGCGAGCGCGTGCCACGGGAGTGCGCCGCGAGTTTATTGACGTTCACCGCGCGCACATCGCGTCGTAACGTACAACGAGCTGCGCGAGGCGCCTCCGACACGACTCTCTCTCTCTCTCTGTCTTGCCCCCCATCCCCCTCTCTGTCTCTCTCGTGCACATACAACGAGCATCGATGCATGCACACGGCGTCACTATGAACGCGCCTCATGCGCCTTGTGTGTATAACACATGCACTTATAGGTGTGTTAGGCGTGCGAACGAAACTCTATTGTCTCGACAATCGCGTCGGCGGCGCTAAACCGCTCGTTCCGTTCGTTCATTCGGTCGCGATCGCATCATCATCATCACCATCATCGCCGTCGTCGTCGTGGTTGTCGCATGCACACACCAAACTATAGGCCATTCGCTTCCGCACGAGGAAGCGAGAGCGCGCCTCCTCGGGGCCGCCGTCCGGCGACTCCGGCCGCGCGTGTACGCGGTGTCAGGTGTCACGGCTGTCCGGTTTCGTTTGCCTCGTCGGCCACGAGCGCGACTCGGAAATTGCCCGGGAGACGACCGACCGCGCTTCGCGATCCGACGACGCGCGACGGAAAAAATATAATTCCCCAAACGCGAATTATTTTTGACATTTTTATGTCACAGAAAAAAAAAATCGCAAAAATGTGCAAATTGATATTCGATTATAATGAGATGAGAAAAAATAAAAAAAAAAAACGTACACCGAACTATTTACGTCTCGCGTATCTATAAATAAATCCTCTCTCGTCCGAAATTGAATAAACGTTCTCGCGAGATCGAGTTTCATAACCCGCGCATTCCACGGTCGATCAATGTCGATTTCCTCGGACTTTCTCCTCGTTTCATTCTCAATTTCTTTTTCAGTTTTATTTATTTATCTGTCTTTCTTGTGTTCCAATGAATCCCATCATCTCGCTCGTATTTTAATCGACCTCAC
This sequence comes from Itoplectis maculator, assembly GCA_964034905.1. NCBI lineage: Eukaryota > Metazoa > Arthropoda > Insecta > Hymenoptera > Ichneumonidae > Itoplectis > Itoplectis maculator. Next base: position 4,044,346 of record OZ035862.1, read on the forward strand.
TGCTGTCGGTCCCCTCGCCAGGGTCGAATTAGCCCGATCGGGCTAATTTATCCGCCGCGCCGTCGCCGCTGCTGCTGCATCAGGTGGATATAATGGAGTAGGTGGAGGCGCATGAGACCGGCGCGCCCCGGAGTCTCCGCCGGTGGCTCCGGGGCCGGGCGCCTCTCGGGCACGATTTTTATCGATAAACCCGGCGCGCGCGCGCGAGCGCAACTCTGCATTACCGTCGGCTTTCGTCGGCGCGTCGGCCACTACCGGGCGCCGCTTTACTGGCCTCTTGGTCGTTGCTGCTGCTGCTGCTGCTGCTGCTGCTGCTGCTGCTGCTGATGCATCGTATGCTCGTTGCTGCTGCTGCTCGCCTCGAACTCGCGGATCGCCGCTTCCCGGCGATGATCGAACGTGAGCAATCACGTCTCGAGAGCGCCCCGGACCATAGCGGCGAGAGAGAAGCGCGAGCACGACGCTCGTACACGAACTCGGCTCTCGCCCGGCAATTAGGAAATCCATTCGGTGTAATTGCGCGCGAATGGCTGTACGTCTCCCCTCCCCCTCTCTCTCTCCGCCACGGAGGGAGGGAGGGGGCAGATAAATATTGCTGGTATTGCTGGACGAGCTGCGAGGCCGCAGCTACCGCGTGCCCAATCGCACAGCCGACGATTCGGCAAACACCATTGTTAAAAAACAGTATCGAGAAAATTCGATTGCGAATTCGGCAGCAATGATACGACGAGCGATTCTCGCGCGACGCAATTTTTTTTATTGATCCAAGTGTCACGTATGGCCGGGTGAATCAATCGGGGATCGTCTTGGCGTATCTCGGATCGATCGTCACGTAGCGCTCCTCGTCGCGTTCGTTCGAGACGATTTGTGTTCTTAATTTGTATTTTTGGTTTAATTATCTCCACTGCCGATTTTGTACAATGTTATCGCTCGACATCTGTCGGCTTAATCGCACTCTCGTCTAAACAAAAATTATTCAGTGTTGCGAATAAAAAAAAAGTGGGAGAAAAAAAAAACCGTGGGAACTCGTCGAAAATTCCACAGCCGCGTGTGTCCATCCCGAGTATTATCCGGCCGGCAATCGCACGCGTCTTGATTTTCGAGGTCGTCGACGTCGTCGCCTGGATTCTCACAGACTGCGCAGTTTTGTTTTTTTTTTTCTTTTTCCTCAAACCTAGAGTCACCGATAAATAATCCGAAACCGTTTGAATTTCAATTGACAATAATTTTTCGGTTACGCCAGCGGCGGCGACTGTGATACGGCGCGCGCGCGGATAAAGGGTACAAGGAGCCCCGGGGGAATATGGACCTCGCGACGAAGGCGCAGGTGAAACGAGAAAATGGTCGCGCCCACGCGCATTCGCACGGTGCGTCAGGTCCGCGTCCCCGTAATACGTTATTCGGTGAGACGCGTGTGAATATAGTAAATGTCTTCTCTCGCCGCGGCGAGCGCGGCCGACGAATTCTTTCGCCGCGCGAGCTCGACGCGTAACGAGGAGAACTCGCCGTCGCCGCTGCCGCTGCTGTCGCTTTGGCTTTGGCTCTGGACCGCTCGCGCATACGCACGAGCTCGGTTCCCCGGCGAGTCGCGTAGGTGGCTGCGGGCGGCCAAGTTTCCTCACCGCTGCTCCGGCCACAGGTGTACGTATGTATATTCATATACACATGTGTGTGTGTGTATGTATACGTGTATATACATCTACACAACAAACGCGGCGAGCGCGTCCGCGTAATGGACGTCGATGCTACCCGGTGATATTTTATCCGCGTCCCCTCACGATTCTTTGACTCGCGTAGAAAGTGAGCAATATACACAGAGACCAACAGAAAAAAAGTGTGTGTGTGTTTGTGTATAATAAAAATGTATATATACATTGTATGTATGAGTGCAAACGCAGCCACGGGCGCAAGTTGCGCAAAGTCCCCTCTACGCTCCGGGCGGTGAAGCGCCCGAGACCCAAGATCCGAGCAGCGAGCACAGCACTCGTTTTTTTTTTTTCTTCAATTAAGAAACCGGAGGAAGAAGAAATAAAGAGTGCGCGTCGTCTTTACGAAAGCAGGAAAACTCTGAGAGGATCGCGGGCTCGACAGGGTAGCAAAAACTGGCAGGAGCTTCGATTGGTAAATATAGTCGTGAAAAAAAATTGCATACACACGGAGGGAGTGAAAAAAACGAGGTATTGCTCGTCGATAAACGATATAGGGGCGAATGTGTGACGGACACGTGTATTTTGACGGAGCAACGACTATGTTTTCGCGTTGGCGGTAACAGGCGATCAAGATGCGCGAGGAGGTTGTGCTTCGTCTTCTACCGCTGTTACACGCGGTTAACCGACGAGGGAGCCAGAGAGGAGGGGGGAGGGGTGGGGGGAAGGGGTTGGCGTCGCGCGAAGTGGGTGCTCGAGGGTTGAGGGTGCCGCGCTCGAGTTGGACGGCATCAGAGGAGAAGCTGAAGGAGGGAGGAGAAGGAGGAGGATGCGATAGTCGGGCACAGCGGAGTCCACTGAGCCGGGGTGGAGGAGAAGGAGGGGGTGGGGGCGAGGGAGGAAAAAGCTGCTGAGTGTCGAGGGGCTGTGTTGGGGCTGTGAGCCGTGCAAAGCGGCGAGGCGAAGCCGCGGCAGCGCCCTCGACACCCCGGAGGGTGTGGGAGAGGACGACGAACGGTCGGAGAGGAATAGGAGGAGGAGAAGGGGGAGGAGGATGGATGGATGAGGGACGAGGTGAGGGAGCAGCTCGCCCGAGCTGAGCGCGCGCGCCCGCTCGTCCGTTGCTAGGGGTTGTTTGTCGACCTTGACCGTGAATCCACCCTCGAGTCGCGTGTACAACCCGGCGTCGACGGGCCGCGCCGGCCCGACACACGCCGGGATGCACACAGGGTCGATCCACTGGGAATTCTGCACGAGGTGTGTTACCCACTTCTCTGTGTGCGTTTGTGTGTGTTGGTCGCTACTCTCGACGTGTTGCGTCGAAGCTCCGAAGCTTCGCCGGCAAAAGCGATAGCCGGGGCAATCGATATCGGTGGTGGCGGTAGCTCCGGTCGCGTGTGTGCTCCGGCGACTCTCGCTCCCTCCATGCGTTCCTGTGTCGCTCTGTTTACCATACGGACACCTTTGTTTTATATTTTTTTTATTCCCAGATGACACTTGTAGCGTGAAGAGGAGATTTTTTTTCGCACGCTGGATACACAGATGGAAATGTGTTTCCTTGTTTTGTTTTTTTTTTCTTTTTTTTTTATATATTTGTTATGGAATTTATATAGGACCGACTCAATTTATTTGTGTCGTCATATTTTTTTTTATAATTGGATTTTTAATCATTCATTTCTTCTAACTTTGTTATTTTTTTTTCTGACCACGATTCGTATATTATTGTTTTGCCGTTGTCGTCGGGTTCGTCGGTGAGACACCGAGCGCGCGGATTGTTTTACCAATCGCGGTCATGCTATATTATTACTGTTACGCGATATACGACTGCGGGGGTGAGCGAGAGTTCACACGTGCGGGACGGAGATAAGAGGCCGCGCGGTGCGTCGACACGATTCGCGCTCTCTGTATGTGTGTTTGCAGGAGGCGTCGGATTACAATCCGTCGTAGTGGGAGACCGGCGGCTGTCGACGGTCGCGCAGTATTTACTACACGGGCAGCATTGTTATATATACACGCTAGTCGCGGCCGAAGACGATGATCTCGGCCGCGCGACTATTCCGCCGCTGCACAATAGAATTCCCCGAACGCACGAGCCGCGCGTTTTTTTTATTCTATCGCTTCTCTCGCGCGGTCATGTTTACATATATCTATATCATTGGGTTACCCGCTGCGCGCGCGGCTCGATGCCCTCTTATCTGCCGCTCGCTGACCGCGAGCCGGCAGCGTCGCGCGAACCGAATCGAACAGCCGCGAAAAACGCGTCTCAGTCTCTTTTCTCAAGACAAGATTGAAATTCGAGCGAATGTTTGCATCGACTATTTTTTATTTACGCTTCTTCGCCGGGGCAATAAAAAATGCTTGGCTTCGAGATATTGCCACAGGCATATGCTACATTTTTTTTTACTTAAAAAAAAAAATTCAAAATCGTATTACTTTTTAATCACCATTGAGGGAGCGTTGAGCTCTGCGATTAAAGGAGAATCTTCTTCTTATTTTTTCTCTTCTGTTCCATCGAGACACGTGGAAAAATGTAATTTCTGTGTTGCACGTCGCAGTTGAAGCTCCGCACCACGGGGATGAGGATCCTCGTGTACGTGAGGGATTTATAAAGACGTTTGGGTGGGTTAGTGCGAGCTCGGCTGCTGCTGCTGGGTTTCCTATCGTACGAGCAGCAGCAGTAGCAGCGGTGGCACCGGCTGCGGAGCCACCATCCCCCCTGCACTCGTGGCGGGCGGCGGTGGCAACGTGTCAATATAGGTCAGGGGATGCGCGTGGCGAGTATCGATCGCACGCGGCGGCGGCGGCGGTTACCTCGGCTCTCGCGAGTTCAAGTTCGAGGTCGCGCGCACGTCGACGCGGTCCTGCGATGCTGTTCACCGGGGCCGCCGGTGGTGGTGGAATTCGCGTCTCGTGTCGAGCCTTTTGCCCCCTGCGGAGGTCGTCGAGAGTCGACTCGGTGGTGGTTGTGGTGGTGGTCGGAGCTCCCGGCGAAACTTCACACGCTCCTTCCTCCCGATTCTCAATGACCTCTCGGCACTAATTTTTTTTTTTTTTTATTCCGCGATAACGAGACATCGACTCCTCGATGACTCGAAGACGCAAATTTATCAAAATTACTGTCGATAAAAAATACATAATTTTTTTAAGTATACTGTTTAGCTGGGCAAAAAATGTAAACCAATTACAATTTTTTTAAATCCGAACAAAAGTAAAAGTCGATGCAGTCATCGTACAGATGATTGTTGTTTTTTTTCTTTTTTTTTTCATTCACCGATCACGCGGTCCGATCGAACGAGAAACGCGGTTACGATATCATTAAAATAATAATCTCCGAGACATTGTGCGGAGCGACGTATCGAAAGCCTTTGGCGGTCGATGGCTTCGCGCCTCCTGGCACCGGGATTAACGGTACACACAGAGCCAAAGTGAGAGAGAGAGAGAGATGTGTATAATACGCCGCGAGAGAGACGCACGGCTGGCGAGACCCACCGCGACCGAGGAAGCTAAAAGTCTCGGGCGTCGTGTACACACAGAGAGAGAAAGAGAGAGACTAAAAGGTTCGGTGTACACGAAGATCTTGGCCGCTGCATCGGTGGCACACCGAGCGGCCTCTCGTTCCCGGAACGATCCTCACGGTCCGCAGAGACAGCGTCTCCCTCTCGGCTTTGGCGCAGATCGCTCGCGATTATTGTCCACGGATCGTCGCTTCCGCGAGCGACTTCCTCATTTTCCACGCCTCTCGTGGTTTATGGTCTCCGGTTTCTCGCGACTTCTGGCCACGAAACGAAACCGGCACAAAAAAGGGAAAAAAATATCTTAGAACGTAAACAGAGACATCTTCTCACTATTTTATTTGTCATTCAAGAAAACAACAAAAAATTAGTATATTATTCCGCAAAAAAAAAAAAAAATCACTTGCTCCCGCGAATTGACTTTCCGATCGGCCCGGTTGCACACAGGTCCCGGGTGAAAGTCGACGGACGCGCGGTGTGGGCCCCAATGTGAGAAAATGCGCGAGGGGGGCCCCATAATGTAAATACGACGGGGCGGCTAATGGGACGTCCGGGTGTGCCGAGATAAAAAAGGGCACGACGAAAGGGATTGCGAGTGAATGAAAATAAAAAAAGTAACATGCAAAAAAATATCGCGGAATATGAGGAACGTCCGTGAGCCATTAGACTTCAGGCCTCGGTACCAAAAAAAAAATCTTTCGCATGGAGCAAAGAGTAGCCTCCCCCCCTGCCACGGTCGGCGAGTTATCGTCGATCGGATCGTCCTCACGGTCTCTCGGGCCGTTCGGCAGAAAAGACACAGCCAAAGACCCCGACGGAGCGAGCGCGCGGGGCTTTGCCCAAGGTCCCTTCTTAGGCCGTGCGCGCGCGTCGCACCTGTTACCCAAGAACGGGGAGAGACACTCGGACGGAGTCGGTGCCGTTTCGAGTGCGAGGAAGATGCTGTGAAAGCGTCTCATACAAACACACATGCACATATCTATACATGTGTATATATATACAAGATCCGAGCGGTGCTCTGGGGCCACAGACCGAAAGATCCGAGGCAAAGAAGCATCCGAGATGCCGGTCCACCCACGGTGACTGTTTTTCTTCTCTCTTTTTTTCCCTCCACTTTTTTCCTCCCTCTCTCTCTCTCTCTTTCTCTCTCATTTGGTTCTCGCTTCCTTGTCCCTCTCGCTCCCTTTCGCTCCCGGTCGACGATTCTCGGCTCGTTTGTACTACAAACTTTGTACCGGGCGACTCTTAGCCCCTTCTCGCTTTTGTGAGTCCGCGCTCTTCGCCTCGCTCGCTCGCTCGCGTGTAACTCTCGTCGCCTCGTGTAAGGTACTCGCTCTCGGGCCCGAGCGCGTTCACCGCGGCTCGTCCCGTGTACGCACCCCGGACGACTTGTACTACCCGGGCCTCTCGTATGCGCCGCCACCGCCGCCGCCGACGCGCGCTCGCAGTATCCTCTCACCGCGTAATAAATATCTTGTCTTTTCTTTCGTTCGCATTCGCTTTCCTCTCGTTCGTCGACGCGAGAGAGAGAGAACGAAAGAATAATCCGTCTCTCTCTCTTTCTCTCTCTTTGAGCATTCGTTGCCCCGTTCGGTTGCCCAATCCTCCTGTTCAATCCTTGTGCGCCACCAGACGTATAGTTATGTACAGCTACCTATATTATGTATCGCCAAGGGGAGGGGGAGTACATGATGGACTCTCCGCCAGTCTCTCGCGGATTATTATACGAAACAGGCATTCGCGGTTATTCGCTAGATATTTCCCTGAGTCGTGGTCTTATCTCCCACCGAGTGGAACTCCTCTCGCGCATATACGCGAATATTATTTCGAAGTAAATAAATTATTCCGCTGGATTCGTGGCGCGGTCTCGCCGGGTGTCTGCGCTGTCTCTGTGTGTTTCTCGCTGTTGGATGTCTGAGAGACTGGGAGAGCTTGTCCCATCGATCGTCGCTGGACCTAATCCGCACCGGAGCGAGATGAGGTTTGCTTTTTCCACCGGGAGACTCGATAATATGTATATCTGTGTATAGCGAGATACAGCATATATATTTATAGATGTGTCCATACATATACACGTATAATCTATGTATATTTATATACGGTGGAATCAGTGCGAGCGTGAGCCTAGCAGCCAGCGTGGCGTCTCTGTTCCCTCGTCGTGTGGATATAAAACGAAATACACACGACGCAATGGGACTCGCGACTTTCTACGCGACGACTGCGAACGTCCTCGCCAGTCGATTCCACGGACCTCTCGGACGTTACTACCGATGTTGCTGCTCGTGCGGCGGCTGCTGGTGCCGTTGCCTCTGACATTTACGAGCCTTCGCGTACATCGAGCCCTCATCACACTCGCCACTTCGCCTCCATTATTGCCAATCGATTGTGAGGGACAATCGACGACGATGTATACATAGACACAGACACACGTCCACCGCGACAGTCGATGAAAAATCTGCGGACGTTTCGTGTCTGGAAAAAAAAAAAACCGTCACGACCGAGATGCATCGGAATGCCGAACGATGAACTCGAAGTAGAAGAATAAATTTCGACGAGTGGTAAATAAATAAATTCTTTGGCGCACGCGAATGCCGGAATCTTAAGAACGCAGAGCAAGTTCCTCCGCATTGACGATCACCCAGGACGTCATCGCGACGTAGGCGCAAACCGCCAACGTCCTACCGAGATAAAAAAAACGTGGCTACACGGTGGCCACCGAGTTGTGCATACATGTATACATATATATTTTTTTTATTATATTTTCAACTCGCTTGGATAGGATGTGCGGCTAACCAGATCCGGAAGTCGCGCTGGCCCCGAAATGGACCCTTCGTGTTTTATTTTTTTCTTTTTATTTCACTCTCGCCTCTCATGTCTTCTCGGAAAATAATTAGAGTGTCTAGAGTCGTAGAAACGAGAGGTAGAAAAGGAGCAGCTTTTAACATTCTTTTAGGGAACAGACTTGTGTCTCTCCCTTCCGATCCCACTTAACCCACCTCCCTCTTCTCTCTTCGAGAGGGACAGGAAGAGTGAAAAGAGTTGAGCACCCCGGAGGATTCACCTGCCGGGCACGAAACGGTGGCCTGTTAATTACGTGTGCCGGTAACTGCCTCGTCGTCCCCGAGCGGCAAGCCTGACGCTCCCGTCGACGTCTCAGCATCCTTGGAGCTCACAGGCACCGCTGCATGTACCATTTTTTCCCCTCTCTCTGTCTCACTGGTTCTGTGTGTGTTACACACGAACCGCTCGCTATCATCCGCCGCGGTTTAGTGTGTTTTAACGTCCCCCCTCCCCCCCCCCCCCTCCACCCTCCCTTCCTCGCTCTCCTTCCTTTTTCGTCAACCGCCTCCGCGCCCCCCGGATTCCCGATGCGGTTCGCGCGCCTCCTCTCGATAAGTTTTTTTTCCTCGTTCCCGCCGGCGACTGCATCGCCGACTGCACCGAATACCGCGAGCTGCCGGCTGCTTCCTTCCTTCTACGGGGGCGGCGGGTGTCCCTTGTTCTCTCGGAGAATCGCCGCTCGCGCTCCGACTGATTTTTAATAATTTTTTTTTTTCAACTCCAGCTATTTTTATGCGGAAGTAACGCAATTTTAATTTTAATACATTTTTGCCAAGGAATAAATTTCAAGCCTTGGAGAAAATTTGTCGTGCGAATTTTTATCGAGCATAAATCAAGGTTCCCGTCGATGAGCAAACCCGACGATTTTTCATTTATCTCGATGTCAGTTTTTTTTTCTTCTTTATTTTTCCCGGTAAATTTATTTCGTCGATGAAGGCGAGATAAAAAGCCGAGGCTGCTGGGTCTCGGGTCGACTATTAGGTTCGAGGATTTACGGGGTAGGAAGTCCGAATTGGTTGTACGCCCGTTTCAGTTTCGAGCTTGAGTACAACGACGACGACGACGACGACGACGACGATGCGGCGAACGGTCAACGTCGACGATTACGAGATAAAGCTCTCGTCGTCCTACGCGCCGGCGTCCTCTGATCTCGGCCGCGCGCGCGCGCGGCGCTCCCTCGGCTCGCAGCGAAAACCCGAGGCGAAGGACCTCGGGGGCCCCGACGCCGCCGCTTCTTCTTCGACTCCCACGAGAATCTCCTCGCCACTTTGAGGTTTAAAGCTGCGTTCACACGCGCCTCGCGTAACCCCGTCGACTCCTTACGAAAAACTCATCTCGTGAATCTTCCTCCTTATTTATATCTCTCTCGCCATCCGCGAAATTTTTTCCATTAAAAAAAAGCACTCAATTCCGAAAATATTTTTTCGGAGAACCCGACGACGACGACGACGACGACGACTCGGGCGTTTCTCTTCCTCTCGAGTGAAATAAGATATTGCGCAACAGGTTGGACCGTCGCTGATTTATCGAGGTGTTGAGGCCGTTTTTTTTTTCCTTCTTTTACTCGGACGTAGCCATCTGCATTAAAATGATTGGTGTGAGTAAGCGTCGAGTGTGCGAAAGCCTTAAGGCCGAAAAAAAATGCCAGAGGCGTCGCGAGAGGGGGGCGGGGGCGGGTCTTCTCCCCGCGGGCTCGGGGCACCTGAAGGCCTCTCGTCGCGGACGCTAATGCCTCTCTCGTTGTGCCTCACGCGAGAAAGAACGAGAGAAAGAGAGATAGGGTCACCCGCTCTCGCGGAATCTCTCGTGGAACGCGACCCGAGAGTTCCTGAATCGCGATTTTTTTTTTTTTCACCTTTTTTTTCATCTCACTCTTCGTTCTCGTCCCGCGAGAAGGAACCGCAGAAGGGCTCGGTCGATAAATCCCGAGCCGCGCGATAAATATACCGTCGATGCTATATATTTACACTCGTCATTGACAAATTAATTTGCCCTCCTGACGCTCGCGAAAAAAAATAACAAAAAATAATAATGATGATATCAATAAAAACCGATTTTATTCTCGGGTCTTTTTGTCGTCTGGCGTTTGACGTCGTCATCGTCGCGGCGAGCACCGAGGAATCCGGAGAACATCGCGCGACGTCGCGTGAGGCCTCGGCGCATCGCGCGCCGCGCGTTGCCGTATTATACTCGCCGCGCGGGGCGCACCGTGGAAGCGTCGTAATTTCCCGGGACACGCCGCGCGGAAAGCCATAACGCAATAATGTGCCGACTTTATGCGACAATTATCGCCAGCGGGGCTCGCGCGCCCAGCGCTCCGGGTGAGTAAGAGCGAGACGAGAGAGAGAGGGACAGAGTGAGGGAGAAGGAGGGAGACGCTGGACAAGCTACGAAGAATCATCGTCCCAGCGCGAAGCTGCTGCTCCCTGCGCTCGGTATCCTCGTCGCAGCCGCGGCAGCAGCCGACACGGTGCACCGGACCCCGCGGACGATTCACCGCAGCTAGCACGGTGGGCGCACAGCGTGTGGCACCTGTCCGCAGCTCGTTCCTCCGGCCTTCGCCGTAACCCCGCCATCTTTTCACCGGAGAAAATTTCGCCCTTTTTTCCCTGGCCGCGTACGTCTCGCGAGGTCAACCTTCCCCGACTCGCTCTATGCGGGGAGGATTTCACGTGAAAAGCTGTTTTTTTTACGGTTGTCTTCGCCGATTTTTTTGTTTTTTTTTTTCATACGCTTATAGTGATAATAATGAGACGGGGAAAGAAATGTGTAGGAGGAGAAAGAGGAGGGGAGTAGGGGGAGGGGAATAAAAGAGCCGCCCCGAGATCGGGAGCACGCGGGGAAGGTAATCAAAACGGGTTAATTCGAGGCAATTAAAACGGGCCGGTGCCGCCGAAGTCGCTTATGAAATCGACTTTGGACACAACCGCGCGGATCGTATAATAATACCGAGCCAACGTGGATCGCGCATACCGCGCGCTCCGCGAGGCGGCGAGTCGATCGGCTACGCCCACGCTCCGATGTTCGCTTGGTCACCCTTCGAATCGAGCTCCTATTTTTTTTCATTTTTTTATTTTTAATACACTCTCCAAGACAGACTTGCTCGAAGTTAAATCGACTTCTAGGAGGGAAAGAGAGAGAGGGCGAGCAGAAAAAAAATTGATTACGATCTCAGTCTTCGCCGGTCGACAGTCCCGACGTCACGTGTCGATCGTGCCTGGCGTCCAGTTTCGCGCGCGGAGAACTCCCAACAACTGGACCGGGGCGACCAACTTATATGCCTTAGCGAGACGCAGAGTGAGAGCTCGACTCGAGCTGCGCGTATCAGTCCCGCAGACTCGTACGAGGGGTTACTTAGCGCGGTAATGACGAGAAGTCTCTTTTTCCCTCTCTTTCTCTCTTCTCCTCTCTTTATCTGTCAGACAGAGAGAGGAAATGGCGAGCAGATGGCGAATGTCATAAAAAAAACTTGTCTCGCGACGCTCGCGCGCGCGGCCAACGGCCACCATATAATACCTAACTACACCGTCCGGTTCATCCCGTACGTTTCTACTCATTTCGTACGTGGCCGAGCGACCAAACGCATTTCGCTAATTACGTCGAGGGTTCGAAAAAAAAATAAATAATAATAATAACAACACCAACCATCGCTTTATTTGGTCAATTATCGGGACGTCATCGCGGTGAAACGCATTGTGAAATATTCACACTCGCGTTTCGTGTATCAAAAAAAAATATATATTCCCAAATCGATGTATATCGCGGAATTATTCAGCGGTTGGTTCCCCGGCGCGTTTGCAAGGCAAAACCTCGACGCTGGCGAACTGACCAGCGCGATTCTATCCGCGCACTATCGACGCATAACTAAACCGTGGCGGGTGGGGCGGGGGAGGGGTGGCGAGCTATAAGAGGGATTCATTGAATTTGCGGATATCGAGGGAACGTTGCACGAGAGAGTAAAGCGCGCACAGAGTACAGAAGGCACAGGAGCTACGGAAGGATAATCGAGATTCCTCCTGTGGGTTGCGTTGGCTCTGACGCTGGATGGTTTGTTTGCCTTGTTTAAAGCTTTAAAGGCGAGCACGCAGCATAGATGCATAGCTGTTGGCTGTTGCTGCTGCTGTTGCTGTTGTTGTTGCGGCTCTCGGGCCACACATTCGTTGCTCTCTTTCGCCTGTGCATTAAACCGTTGTTGCCTTGCTCTCGCGGTGCTCGGCAATCGCGCCCGCGAGAGATGACGGATAGCATTGTGAGTGCTGCGTGCGATATCTTTAAAGGCGTTCGAAACTCATTCCGGTAGGCAGCGCACGGCGCGGTGGCACTGCACCCAATGCGGTAACTTATTCCGTTGCGGTTTTATCGTGCCAGCCAAGAGAGAGACAGACTTATTTCTACGCCCGTCGACGACGCCGGTTGTCGTCGCCGTCGTCGTCGTCGTCGCATTCCCCCCGCGTTGGGTCGCGCGCGGTGACAAACATTTTTGTCGCGATGACGAGAGCCACGATGTCGCGAGACAACGCGACGAGCGAAGGAGGGTGGGGAGGGCAATGCGTTCACTCGCGCGCGCAGCTCCCGCGGGGAACGCGTTCCAACTTTTTCCACTGTTCGCGATATACGCGCCCCGCGTCCCGATTCGCGAGCGTCCTTAGTGGTCTTGAGGTACCATTACTCTAGGTACCATTGTCATTCGCACGAACTGAAAAACAAAACGTGCGTCAAACGTGCAAGAATTCTTACTGTGATATTTTTGACCGGATGATTTTTCGCGTTGTTATTATTATTATAACAATTAATTGTATTATATCAACCCATCGGAGGCGATTAAAATTGAATTTTGCAAATACGTCCCGAGACGGTCAATGACTGGGACAGTCGGCCGAGTCGCGGACGCGTATTAGCGATAGTTTACGACGAACGCTCGTGCGCGTTATTAATAACGAGCTTTGTAATTGCGACACGGTGTTAAACACAGGGAACGCGAGCTGCCGTTGCTGCTGCTGCTGGCGTTGCCCGAGTGCAGCGGGAGAGCAGTGGGTGTACGGAGAGTCGCGCTCGTTGCACGCGACATGCGCCGCACCGCCGTCGCCGTCGCCGGAGCAGCAGCAGCAGCGGCGGCGGCGGCAACGCGAGAGAGCGATCGAGTATCTCCTTGTGTTGCTGCCCGGTGGATACAACACGTGCCTCGTGGTGGAAGAAAAGACGGCGGTGGCGCGCGACGCGAGAGGCGAGCGAGTGTACAGAGAGCGAACCGCCGATAGTTATCCCGCGCGACAAGCGTCAACTATGCGGTTATGAGTGTCAAGTATTATGCCGTGGATATACCCGCAGGGACATTTAATCGTTTCCGGTCTCTGCGCCTGGTGCACAGGATTTTTTTTCATTTTTTTTATTTTCTTTTTTCTTTTCGTTTGATTTTTTTTTAATATCATTTCAAGTGTCTCAACCGTCCATCAGATATAAACATACGTTCCCTTCTGCTATATATGATACGTGAGCCCTGACGCATGCGCAGCAGCAGACTCGATCCTCGCGCCAAAACTGTCATTCGCTCTCACGCGCCGCAACGTTTGACAACTTTATAAAATCGCCGGCGCGCGTATTTATTATATTTATCCAAGGCGGTTCTCCGATTTGTCTCGTCAATTTTCGCCGATGCGTACACTGCAATCTTGGCTCGCTCGTTCTCGTCTGTGTGTGTGTTTTTCCCGCGTCGCTCGACGCGAGCAGGCCGCTACTTAAGTCCGTCACCGCGTTGTGGCCGATCGATAAAGCATTCCGGCGTTATTAATAGAGCGCGTAATAGCTGTGAACATAATCGCGGAAAGTGCTTGGCCGACCCCCCCCCCCCCTTCCCCCCTCAGGAGGGGGAGTCCGCGCGCACTGAAACCCACACTTTGTCGACTGTCTCGGTGCGCTTTGAATTTTTCCAGACTCCTCCTCGCTCCCTCCCTCCTCATTTTTTTCTCAGCCCACAATCGGCGAACTGATTAAAATCGTTTTAGAAGGTAAAACCGGCGGGTAATTCCCACCTCGACCTGCAAGTATCTCGCGGCACGCGACGTTCGTTAGTCGTTCGCCGCGTTCCCACTCGTTATTTATTTTTCACGAATTTTATTCTTTTAGTTTTTTTTTTTAATTTTATTTTATTTTTAGTTTTTTTTTTCGGTTTTATAATCCGCCCGTTGCCGGTACCGGCGCGCGCGTTGCCCGCGGACGCGAAAGAGCCGCGATATTACTTTCGCGGTCGCCATTACTGCGTCTCGGGGGCGGTTAATTTACGTGCCGGCTAATTTACGCCGGCCACTCATCATGCGGGGGGGCTCCGGCTTATTGCGGCTGCCCGAGCGAGAGCGCGAGCCTCTCTATCCTCTTTCTCTCTCCGCACGCCTTTCCTTTTCCTCTCTCGCACTTATCCCGCACTGCGCTCTCGCCTTCTCGTCGTCGTCGTCGCGTTGCTCGCGGCTGGCCTGCATTTTCCCTCCCGCGCGCGCTCGCGCGCATTCGGAATACGCAGCGCGCGTGCGGCACCGCGACTCCACCCTCTACCGCCAATTTGTATGTATGTCAGTGCACGAGATTAGCGCGAGCGCGCGCGCGTGCGACATTGCGACACATTTCCCCTTTCTTCGTGAATTACGCAACGATAAATCACCGCGCTGCGCGATTTAACCAGCGATATAACTGCCCGGATTATTAGCATCAAAATTGCGATGCGGATGTTCCAAAAGTTGTTTCGGTCCGACGTGATCTGATCTCGTCGATAATGCGACTAGAGAGTCGACCCACGCTGTCCCGCGGGCGTCGATACGCTTGTTCCACGATATTAGCATAATTCTATTCGACCTGGACTTCCGTTTCCTGATGGATTTTCCCGCGTCGCTTTATTTAAATTAGGATGAAAACTCCACCTCTTTGATGCCTCGTGGGAGTGATTTTCAGTGACTTGCGGGTATTGAAATATCGTGTTGATATATTTTGTTCGATCATTCCAGTCACTCGAGTCCTCGGTGTATATTTTTACTCCATTTGACATACACGCGGAACGAGTTGTGCAAAATATTTTTTCAAGAAATCATTCGACAGACCATCGAATTGCGTGCTAACCGTCGAGATATCGCGAAACTGCCGAAAAATATTAGCATATATCCACGGGAGCCCGAATAAAAGTACAATGAGGGAACCGCGCGGCGTTTACGAGACACTCGCGCATAGCCAATGAGCGCGTGGGCGATTCTCGCGCGCGCTATCGCTGCGCGCCTCTCTCGTCCTGCGCGCGGGGCATTTACGCCTCGACGTGATACCCGACGCCGGCTGCCAGCAGCGCCGCGCCGGTGAAACGCTCGGCTTATACGACACGACCGAGACTCGTCGGGCGTATCGCATTTATTCCGGGCTCCGCAGTTGTTGGTCTTAAATCGATTTAACGTCCCTCGCTCTTCGGATTAGCTGACGCGCATTCGACTTTTTGCCACTGACAATCTTTCCCGGTAATCGCGATACACTTGTGAATAAAAATAATAATAATAAAAGAAGCTAAGAAAAAAAATGGGAAATTAATAAAATGACGTTTTTCGTCGAGCGGCCGAGAGAGTCGTATAATCGGCGTGAAACCTGGAACGAACTGGATGAGACGGCGAGCCCGGCGACTCGATCTCGGACCTCGGCGCGACACACGCACCGCGTGCGAGCTGCGAGGGAGGAGGAGGAGGTGGAAGAAGAGGAGAAGGAGGAGGTGGAGAAGAGCTGCGGGGCGGGATGCACTTGTCGCCCACGCCACCGCGAATACCAGCAGCAACAGCAGCAGCAGCATCAGCATCAGGCGGCAGCGGAGACTCCCTACTATTAGCTGCCAGACGGCCACGACGAATTAACCCGCAATTACGCCTCGCGGCCCGCGATAACGCTGCTCCTCGGGCATCGCCGGCAGTCGTGATGCTCTCAATTCTCGCAGTCCGGATCGTTTCTTCGTTGAGAATCGCTCCGACGTCGGATACATACACTGAGCTTACCTTTTTTTTCACGCTGGTTCCTCGACTTCCAACATGTTTGCAAATGCACGTGAATCTTAATTTCGGCGTTGCATCTATTTTTATTTTTTTTATTGAGATAAAAATATTTTATTATTAAATGCATATGTGGAGTTATACTTTTCCTGATAAAAAAAATAGAAGGAATTTTTTGGCAGACCGCAGGGTCTATATTCGATGGCCAAAGTTGGCGGAGGCCACGTGGCCTCGATAAAGTTTCACTTCCTCCGCGGTGTCCGGCGAGCACGTAGGGGCACTTTCACCCCCTACGTAGGACTCTCTCGGGGCCTGCAGTGTCCTGCTGCACTGCGGCGCTCGTGACTCTTCCCTAATGCGGAAGAGGAATTTTTCGCGCCACCCACGCGGCCAGCGACCCGAAATTTCGAGGCCGAAAAAGCTGCGGCGAGAAAAAAAAATCCCTTGCAGCCTCGGCTTGACCATAAAACTGCATCGCGATACTGAAAAGACAAAATAAATAAAAAATAAAAAAATTAAATGAGACTGCAGACGGATGCTGACATTGTGAGGTGCTGTATATAGCTCCCTCGACAAATCAGCAGCTTCTAATTAATTCCCCGATCGACTCTTTTCAGAGCTCCACGGGTTGGGAAAACGTTTTTAAATAGTCTCGTCTCGTATGCCGCGGCGGCGACCGCCGTCTCGCGCGCGTTCGTGACTCAACTCGCGACAAGCCCCGAGACCCCGCCGGCAATCACTGGGCGATCGCAGAGCGAAGTCCTCGCGTACGCATCGACGGTTCGCCGATCGTCCGAGATCGGTTTCTTACCAATAAAAAGACAGCCCCCGGTGGCCTCGCTATATTCATTTATTTTTCTCCTCGTTCGCTCGTGGCGGATTTCGCGGAATGGGCAGCCGTATTCTCTTCTCCCTGAGCTCCGAGCAGCTTCAGCTTCAGCTTCAGCAGGAGACCAACACTCACGGGACAGAAGACCGAGATGAGTGTCACACTCAACTGTCCCGTGCGGATCACATGGCGACGAGCATAATGTGAGAAGCTCTCGACAGGAACTCACGTTCACGTCGTTCCCCGTGTGTCCCCCTCCCCCTTCCCCCCGCGACGACTCTCGCGCACGGAGGAACGAAAAAACCTTCCGGCCGATGATTACCAACTCCCAGGTGGGCGCTGGGTGCAAAACGCGTCCCAGAAGTGGCGCTCAGCGACGCACCGGCGAAAAACACTAATTTCCCAGGCCCGGCCTCGCGGTTCTCGTGACGACCAAACCAACAATGTTTACTGCTTGGAATATGGTGATCGACGACCGCTTTCCGCGATCGTCAATACCGAATTTCCGGGGGATCGGTGAAACGCCAAGGAGAAACCGAGTCACGAAGCGGGGGCGCCTTAAATCAGCCTTAAGACAGTCGAGCTGTTGAGCTTCGCCACTCACTACGCACAAATTACAACGCGTTTAATTATCGGCCGATACACAGTCGCGTCGTGACGAACCGTACACGTGGACATTAATCAGCGCGGGAGAAGCGACTGTGCAGCGACTCGACGAAGCGCTCAGATTTACCCTCTCTCTTTGGACTCACGACTCGATAATCCGGCGTCGTTTTCCGTCGAGATAAAATCTGTGGGATAACCGAGTGCCGATCGTGGACGCTGTAACTGCATCGAATTTGTCGGTACTATATCGACTCTTTTTCTTCGCCTCTCCTCCCCTCCCCCATCTCTCTCCCTCACCATCGAGATCTCTTACCACGTTGCTTAGGCTTTAGTGTTGGTATAATTCACGGCTCTCGGCTCGGCTTGTTCGTGGAAAGTGCCCGGCCAGCCGGGACCCAACCGGCCGACCATCAGTTCTCGCTGCAAAGTGCGTACGCGCACGCGTTGCGACGCACTGCGTTCCGTCGACGCTGACGGTGGTGCGGTGGTGTGCTCGTGAAATTACCTGGAAGCCGTACTTCACTCGTTAACGAGACGCGCGCGGCGTCGGCGAGAGCAACAGAGCGGAGACTAGAGACCCCGGCGACCAAGAGGCGCGCGCCGCAGCACCGACTGAACGGCAGCAGGGCTTACAGATAGCGCGGAGCGCATCAATTTACGTGTCATCGAGCGACAACGAGTCATCGTGGATTTATCATCGTCATTATCGAGTTTATTATTTCAGTCCCGGTGGAACGACATTTCATTTTTTTTTCTACTGTCAACGCTGGGGAGAAAATAGTTACAGGGATCATTAATTGAAATTAATTAGAATTATTTTTGCGATCGTTATATTTCTAATATTTTCACTGTTTTTTTTTATTGATCTTTTTTTTAACGATTTAGATCAACAAAGACTCGGGCAGTAACCGCGAAATTGGATGTATTTTTATGCAGTGGAAGAGGCATCAGCCTCAGCCAAAGCCCCACCCGCTTTTTCTTTCTGGTGGTTTCGCTTCCTCTCTCTGTTTGCTTCCCCTTTATATCCGCTCTCTTTGCGCTGTGCGAGCTTTTTGCTCGTCTCGTCTCCCCCGTGCGGCTCGTTGTCTCGGCTCGCGCGCGAGCGCGCGGTCCTTATAGTTTCAGCTCGCAAACCCCGGGAGCGCGACTTGTTGCTCTCGCGACAGCGGAGACTCTCGCTCTGTCTTCCTCGTGTCTGTCTATCTCTCTTTCCCTCTCTCTCTCGCTCTTCGTTTCCCTCGTCCCTCTCCCCTCGCTCGCGTTCTTTATTATCTCGGCTCTTTTCTCAACCCGGCGCCGTTGTCTCGCTGGCATCGAGAGAGGGGCCCTTGGCATCGTCGACGAGTCACCGGTAGCCCGGCTGGTTTTTTGGTAGCACCGGCAGCAGGGCGAGGCTGTTGCTGCTGCCGTTGCTGCTGCCGCTGCGCGCTCGCTGCTGCTGACTTCGCTCGCGTCTGCCCCGCGGCCACTTTCCTTCCGAGCGCGAGATACGCCGGGAGAGAAGAATGGGTGCAAGCACGTCAAGACTCCCCCACCACGGTTTCTGTATCGCCCCCCCCACCCCACTCCACCCACCAGCAAGGAGAGACTCGAGTTGCGAGCAATCGCAAACAAGACAGTCAAACATACGCTCTGAAAAATCAACAAATGATTTTTTTTTGTAATAAATAAATCCAAATAAATTTCCAATAATCCGCATAACGAGAAAAAAATGAGGTCGAGCTCAGCTTTTTCGTTTTTCCAATTGTCTGAATTCTAGAAAAAATCTTGTAAAAAAATTTTGAATTAGAAAATTTAAATACACTGGTATGTTTTTATTTTATTTTATTTTCTTGATCTAATTGGACTAATGATTGAGAAATTCTGAAATGATTTGTTCGCGGAGCGCGTCAGGGCGGTTTCAAGCCATCGCTGAGACGCCGCCGGGGCCGCCACCGCCACCGCAAGAGTAGTGACCGGCATGTGTATGCGAGATCGTATACTATACACGAGAGAAAGATCAACCGCCCCACCCACGCCCACCTTGCCTTCTCTCAACCTGTTCTCTCTCGGGTTGTCCGGCGAGGCGCGCGAGCTCCGCTTCTGCTGCTGCCGCTGCTGCTGCCGTCGCCGCTGCTGCTGTGGTTACAGGTGCCTCCCGGAGGCATTCCGGAGGCCGCGGTGCCGCGCGGTGCTCTCGCTTCGCCCGCTCGTCCACCTCTCCGGGGGTCTCTCGCGATCCTCTTTCGCTCGTCATTCCGGCCTGCCTGCCATGCCAATTTTTCCACGCTCCATCATACTTCTCGTCCTTCGATCCGGGAGACGTTTTTTTTTTATCCATCGACGACCCGCTTTTAATCCCTTAACGATCTCGCCCGGAGGATCGGTAAGGACAATTCGCCCGATTGTTCGCATTTATCGTAACTGCGAATTCATTCATGGAAAAGATTAAATATAATTTTCACAATATCCAGTAGAAAAATTACGGCGTTACACTCGGCGCTACTCAAACCCTGGTCAGGCCTGATTAGTGCCTGGCTCGGGCCGAATGTAACGCTGCAGATTTTCCGCGAGGGATATTCCATATTTTCAATTTATCGGATTTATGTGTTTGGGAAATATTTTATTCAGCGACGGAATCATTTTAATAACTCAATCGAAGCGAAGAAATATTTTGTAGCGATTATTAAAAGAAAAAAAAAATATAGATATATATAGAAATATACATACATACATGTATACAATATATGGCGGAGTTCGTTAAAGAGATAACAGTGTGCGAGCTCAGAATTCTATTCTGGAATCGTCGTCACGCAACGTTACACAGCGTTACGCTCGTTTTATCAGGGTTTATCAAAGGCGTGCACCGTGCACCGTGCACATGTACAACCGGGGCCTGCGCGCGGCGGCGGCCGGGAGTCTCTCTCGAGGAACGGGGCAGCAGCAGCAGCAGCAGCAGCGCCCGAGACAGGAACAACACGCGCGGCGGCGCCGATCGGCGCGAGAATACCGCGCGCGCAACGCCTACGCTTCGCTCGCTCGCTCGCCGGGCGATCAACGAGCGAGCAACGCGTTAGGGCAACCTGTTCCCTCGTCGCGGCCGGCAGCCTCTCGGGTACTCGCGGATTTTTTTCCCCGATGTTTTTTTTTGCTTTTGTTTTTTCATCGTCGTTTACGAGCTGCCCCCCTCGCGTTTTACGACGTTTATCGTCGCCGATACGCGAGGCTCTTCCGACCGCTCAACCCGCGGCGGCAGCTTCTCCCGATGCCGGCGACGACGTCGCTGCTGAAATGAAGAAAAAAAAAAAGGAAAAAAAAAGAGAGACACACAACGACGTCCCAAGGACGACGGATAGAACGAGGCTCGGGAAAACTCGAGGGAGGCGAAACGAGAATAAGGCGGCCGGAGTTTCGCCACCGCGGGGTCTAATTGGACCGAATTCCACTTTTTTTCAATCGAGCAAATCAACCAGGAGGGGCCGAGGAGGCTGGAGGGGGAGAGATTACAGCTGCCGTCGTTGCGCGATACGCGTCGACGATAAAACGAGGCTGAAAAATCCTCGCTCGTTTTCTGCGCGAAAACGGACGAAGAAAGGGTGAACCTCTCGATACGTGAAACAGGATGATTCATTTTGCTTGTTTCATTTGCCTGATAATAGACTGAACGTTTTCTGATATTTCCTGTGGATTTCGTTTTTTTCTTTCATTTTTTTTCTTTTTACTAACGATTCAATTAAAAAGCGACGGCACGGCGAACGAGTTGTCTGCCTCAAATTAGTAAAAGGTGGTCGTGTCGTTCGTTCCCAGAACGAGCAGCGTGCGTTTGCTGTTGGCCTGGTGATGGCTCGATCCGGAAGAGAGTCGTCGTCGCCGTCACCGCCGCGTCGTCGTCGTCGTCGTCGTCGTCCTCGTCTCCTGCGTCACCGAACCGACAGGTGATCGAGGCTCTAAATCACTCTCCCAGCTCAGACGTATTTTCCTTCGCTGTTCAGCTCCTCCACAGTCCACCGAGTCTCCCCGGAGCTTCCTTTCACGTAACCGCTGCCTGAAAATTTCGCGGTAACATGTCCAAGTGGCGCCTTGGGGACGATAAGTCAGCGTTAAGCGAGCTCAGAGCTCCATCGTTCGCGATCGAAGCTACATCTCGGCCAGACTTAGACGACGGGCCCCGGGAGTCAGGTGACCCGGACAATCTCTCGTTCTCGTTTCTTTATCATTTTCTTCCATTTCCTCGTCCGCCAGACGACGACGCAGAGACGACGACGGTCAACGGGTTCCTTCGAGCTCGCGACCCACCGCAATTGACTCCAAATGCGAATATTTCGATAATTTCACTCGAAATATTCCATCAAAGACCCATTCTCCCCCTCCCCTTACTCCCCAAATTTGCATACCCGCTCTCTAGCCATTTCCCCGAATTCTCACGGTAGTCGCGAGAAGTTGCGAATTTTATGCCCAATTTCGCTGCGACGAAATAGAAGTCGACGAAAAAAAAAAAACAATTATATTATTTATTTCCATGAAATGACCGCTAAAGCGGAGCGTGACTGGATCATCCCGGCAGACGAATGATTTACAAGCAGGTCTCAACGCCTATTTAAAATTTAAATATTCCAGCCCCGATGCCTCCGAGTCGACGGTTGTGGATATCTCTCCACCGCCGCGCGACTTTATGACAAAGTGCCGTTGTCGCGTCGAACAAGACGCGCGGTCGACAAGCGGCAACGGGAGGAGGAGGGTCACATCCTTTTTTTCTGCCACGGGATATTTCTATCCAGCCTCCTCGTCCTCCTTCTCGCCGCGGCTCCGGCGAACGCCTCTCCTCAATGCCTCAATCCGCGTGGGGCGGGAGAAGGGTGGGGGGTAGGGAGAAAAAAGGCTGCGCCAGGAGTCCCATAAATTTCTCGCTTTCCTAATAGTCGGCGCGGTGCTCCGATGGCAACGGCCTTGCGCTAAGGCCTACTTGCCTTATACGCTTCGCCCGCGAGAGGATTCTGCGCCGCGCGCGGACAGGCGAGAGACCCCAACGCGCAAGCGCGCGAGCGCGCGCGCTCGTCGCGTTCGACGATAAATATTTGATGACGTCGAATACTTTTGTTCGAGAAAATATCTCTCGGCTACGAGTTGCGGACGACACGCGTGAGCCGGCGCAAATTTATAAATAAAGATTGTTACGGCTGGATGCCTCGCGGGCCATAAATCTCCACACTTTTCTCGATGCGAGCGAGCCCCGGCGCCATCTGTGGACGGGGGCTCTCGTGTCGCGGACGTCTGTCATTTTTTTCCCCCTGTCTTTCTCATTCTGCTCTTGTGGGTTCTTGTATATTAACCAATGTGCGGCGACGAGAATGTCTCGGGTCGGCGGTGACAGGAGTTTGATTGAGATTCCCCGGAGAAAAATGGAGCTGTATGTAATTGAGCTGACTTGATCCCTTCGTGCGATTGATAATTATCCCAGCGATCAGATGACTGAGAGCGTTTCTCCTGGGACGGAGAAGCGATAGCTGCTAAATGTGTCAGATGTTTTGACGGACAGAAAAAAAAAAGTGTTCGGACACTATAAAATAATTAATACATATTGACACATCGACGAGTCGTCAATAGCAAGTGTACTAATCACTCCCGTTTATTTCTGTTTGTTCCAGGACGAGGTGGGAGGCAGTACGGTGGTAGCCGAGGGGGTAGTAGGCGGCATAAGGGGCCCAGGCGGCGGGTGCCGCGCTACATCGATGACGATGGCCGAGAGCGCCGTGGAGGACGCCGCGGCCGCGCCCCCGGGTCCGGCGAAGCCGCCACCGCCCTCCTGCACCAACAACAACACCCTGGCCGCGACGGCAAACAGAAATCACCGGCCGTCGCGCAAGCGTCGGCGCCTCAATCAGGTGCTCGACGACCTTCAGGCCCACAAAATCCTCCCGTCGGAGGGCGAGGTCCCGGCGAGATTCGACGCCACGTCGCTGGCCTCGGAGGAAGAGGAGGACGTCTTCGGCTCGCCGCGTTCGACGTCGCGCTCGGCCTCGGAGAACGCGTCGCAGCTGTTGTCGAAGCGCCTGAAGGGCGAGTCCGCGAGATCGACGACGACAACGACGACGGACGATGAGACACCGAGTCCGAGTCACCAGCCCTATCAGCACTATCCCCACTATCTTCATCACCACGAGCATCACAATCGTCGTCATCATCCGGCCAACAGCCTTCAGTACCAGAACAACAACAACAGCAACAGCAGTAACAATAACAACAACAACACCACCACCGCCAACAACAACAACAACAACAACAGCAGTGGCGACAACAATCACCACAGCTCGCACGACGCGACGAGCGGCCAGCACCACAATTCGCATCAGACGAGCGCGGCCGGTCAGAATCATCACCCGTCCACCTATCACAGACCGCCGCAAAAGTTTCGCGGTTGCGCTTGCGTTAATTGCGCGAATCCTCCGGTATCGGCGGCCGCGGTCGCCGCCGCCGCGGCAGCCGCGATGCTGCTGCCCTCGCCGACCTCGCCGCTGACGCCACTGACGCCGCTGACCGCTCTCACGCCGATGAGCCTGACGCCGCTGACGCCGGTGTCGCCGTCGTCGTACAGCTTCGAGCATTACCTCAACACAAAGTACCTGCCCACCGCGGACATAACCCGCAAGCGAAGTCAGTCGGACTGGGACGTGCCGGGTTGGGAGCAGAGGCCACCCTCGTCGGTATCGTCGGTCGTCACGTCGCACACGCCGCGAAGCGGATCCCTCGAGAGTGAGTCGACGAGCCCCCAGGAGTCGCCGCTCGATCTGTCGATGAAGAACCTCGGTCAGGCGTTACTGAGCAGCACCACCAGCAGCGGCGGCAACAGCGGCAACGGCAGCAACGGCGCCGGAGGCACCAGCAGCAGCAGCAGCGGCAGCAGCAGCGGCAATCGACCCTCGGCCCTTCAGCTTCTCCCACCGGGTCTCGTGACCCGCGGATCCGTCAGCGTTCCCGTTGTCCGCGGCGACGTCGCCTCGCCCACGACCAAGGAGAGCGTCGCGGTGCGCTACAACCTCGAGGTGTCGCCCGTAGTCGAGGAAATGCCGCCGGGCGCGGACGTGGCTTACGTGTGTCCGGTCTGCGGTCAAATGTTCAGTCTGCACGATCGTCTGGCGAAGCACATGGCGTCAAGGCACCGACGGCAGGGACCCCGGGACGCCTCGGCCAAGGCATATCGCTGCGACGTTTGCAAACGCAGCTTCGCGCGTTCAGACATGCTCACGAGGCACATGAGGCTGCACACGGGCGTAAAGCCGTACACGTGCAAGGTGTGCAGCCAGGTGTTCAGTCGTTCGGACCATCTGAGCACGCATCAGAGGACTCACACGGGCGAGAAGCCGTACAAGTGTCCGCAGTGCGTTTACGCGGCGTGCCGGCGAGACATGATCACGAGGCATCTGAGGACCCACGCGAAGATGGGCGACGGTCAATCGGCAGCGGCGGCAGCGGCAGCAGCAGCAGCAGCGGCGGTCAAGTGCGAAGGCATCGGCGCCGGACCTGAGAGCCCGAGCTACGGCATCGAGGCCATGACCGGCGTCAAGATGGAATGACGAAGAGCCGCTAGATGATCGACGGAACGAGGAAAAATCTCCAGGAGGGAACAACTCCACGGCTGAATCTCCGACAGAGAGAAAACAACGAGGGAGAGAGAGAGGGAGAGCGCGCAGTTTCTCGCGAGAAACCGATTACTGCCCACGCGTGTATATGTGTGCAGTCAGGCTGCTTGGCGATTGCGATTCGCGCGCCTCGCGTCCGTAGCCGAACGCGGCAGCAACCCCGAACAGTATTATCCGTGTATCTTCGTCTTCTCGTTATTCACGATTTTTTTTTTTCGACAAACCTCATTGTCCCGGATTAACGATTCTCTCGCCGGTGCTTGGGAAGCCCGAGGACTTTCACACACTCACTTACATGATGTTACACATGCACACGGCGCGACGGTTTGTGAGAATCTGGACCACTCGTGAGATTCGAGACGAACCGCGCAGTGACTGAGACCCAGTTGCCACCCGTTCAGTGGGAGCTACGATTATTAGTTGATTTTTTTTTTTTGCTCGGTAAATTTGTTAACATTTTTTCGGTGGAACAGAATTGTCAGTTCTTCGGCGAGAAATTACGTGAGATTCGGAAATTGTGACAGTCGTCGAGAGAAAAATATACCGAAGTCGAGGCAAAAAATTTGCTTGGGAATACGAAAATACGTCTGTGGTATCAGGAACTGCGCCGTTTGCCTTATCTTTATTATTCCACTCGGCGATTCTTCATTGTTCCCCGTGGCAAGGAGCCCGGCGATAGCTGCAGGACGGGCGGGGCCCTCGGGAGACGAACTGAAATCTCGAGACCCCCCGCGAATTTCATTTCCACGACACGAAAAGAAAGACCGAAGAGAGCGAAATTGAGGGTAGCCATGGAACCGAATGAGACAGGGGAAGGTTTACTCAGTGTACATATAGGTGGCACGCTTAAGATTATAAGGCGTGATGAAAAAGCGGTGCTCAAAACTCGACGACGTCGCGAGCTATTTATTATTGTTTTTTTTTCTTCTATTCCCTCAATTAATCAATTTTTGTTTGATTTTATTTTTCTTTTGCTCGTTGGTGTTGCTATTCATTTTTTTTCCTATTTAATTTTAAAACTTGATCGAAAGACCTGTTATCCTGCTCGCGCACTCGAATGTACTTTGCCAGATGTTTTTTTTAACGCGTGCGGACGAGGGCGACGGGCGTTAGATGTAATCTTTATCAATGTGCCAAATTTCTTGCGGTCAGTCCAATTCATCCAACTAACCCTGTACGAATAATTCCACAACCAGCCGATCGTAGCGACGGCTCGCTAGGAACGAAAAAAAAAAATCATAATAATTCCCACGGGTGGAAAAGAAAGGATGATGAGAAAATCTTCCCTCCTACGATTCCAAGATCGACAGGCGTGTCCCTCTCTGACAGATAATCCGGAGAAAGAAAAGCGAGCGTCGCATCAGGAGACGGACAATCGTCGTCGGTGATAGAATTTAGTTTGTTGTATTTATAAAGAGGCTCTCGTTGCCAGGTTGATCCTAATTTATTTTTTATCGGATCTTCGTCGTTTGACATTGAATTAATAAAGTTAAAGTGTGGAAAAGAATCTCCGGATATTTCCCAGCGTCGAGGGCCTCGTTAGCTGAGCTTTCACCAGATCGAATCGACGAGAATGCAAGAGAGTAACGAATTAAAAAGATAAACCGAGAAAGGCTTAACAGTAAAAAAAAAGAAGAAGAATCGATTATTGTGCTGCGTACCTGTTGATTGAGATATAGCGAGAATGATAAGTCCGAATCCTCGTCAGGATTCAACGCCGTTTAATGATATTGGAGCTTATATTGATATTGGAAACCTTAACACGTTGAATAGTGATTAAATATTGTACCGTTAAATAGATTGTTAGTATTATTTACTAACGAAGACTCCTCGTGTCTGGACAAAGTCGAAAATAAAAAAAAATCAAGTTAACTATACACGGAAAGAAGGGTCCGAAAGTTGAAAATTAGAAGAAAATAAGAAATAAAAAAAAAATTAACGAGTCTCTGAGACTCTTGATAAGACAGTCGTGCCGAGCGTGACTCGTTATTTGTTCGTTCAGTCTCGCCTTTGAGAAGCTTCGAATTGTTCGTTTGATATTGCGCCAAGCGTGCTCACGTTTTTCATTTTTTTTTGGGTCATAAACGCAGGGTCGCTTCACGACTGAGTGACTGCCCGGTAAATAATGACAATTTTGTAAAATTTCTTTTCTCTTTTAGAAAACGGTCACTCACGTTTCCAGTTACCCTGCGAGACGAATTATGTTCTCGGGCAAAGTCGCCGAGCTCCCCGCGCTCGCGGCTCGACGTCCAAGCATAATATAACATACGTCCGTATTTTTGTATATCGAGAGATTTTTTCTAAAGATACCTTTAAGCGTCTAAGCGTGTGAAAGACACAAACACTCACACACAAACACAAACAAAACCACTCGCGCAACTCACTCAAATGAAAAAAAAAATCGAGTTGTACTTTGCCATTCTACTTGCCCAACTAGATTCGTAATTAATGATTCGTCGGTCTCTCCGTTCTACCGCTGCGACGGACTGATCGAGGGGGACCGTAGGACGATAAATTTTCGCGCGCTCACCGCGCCGGAACTCGTCATCTCCCACCCGTTAAAGCGCAACAAATATACAGATGCGACAGTCGTGCCAGACGAGAAGAAGAGAAATCAAGCTGTTCTTTGTAATTATTAATTATCTTATACTCGTAGCCGTCATCCTTCCCCTACGAACATTATCGCTATTTTCTATTATTAGTTAGTAACTATTAATTATTAGTTAACGATTAATTATTATTACCTAGCTCCGTTGTTAAGTAATTAATCATGTTTAATATGCTTCTATTATTTATTTTGTTATCCTCCACCCTCCATCCGCTCACTTTCATTTCCCCGTCCCTCCAATTCGTCAGAAGACTCCTTTCTCTCGCCTTACCCCGCACGATACTTCGATAAATGATAAACAATGATAAACAACAACAAAAATAAATAAATCAACCGATACGTATATCGAGATATAATTCCCGATCGCATGTACCTATATGTATTTTTGTAACTACGAAAGCCGGAACGGAGCCGAGAAAAGCGTGATATAGAAAGAAATGAAAGAAAAAAAAATACCGCGACGAACGACGCTGGAATTTTCACTTTACCGCACGACGAGGACCGAGGGAGATACGCGATTGTAGTGTGTAAACCACGAGAGGGCTTGTATAAATTATTGATGATTGTGTACGTTAATTTATAAATTATGTTGTGTTTAAAAAAAACGTCGTGCCAGAATGGAACAAAACGAAAATATAATTTTTTGAACGAAGAATCACAGATCTCACGATTTTTGTATTTATTTTACCACCGACCCTTGTTTCATCGTCCCCTGCGCTTACTGCCCATTAATCAATTTACTTCTCATCGAACTAGTGAGAGAAAATCACTCGGGTGAAGTGAAAAGTTGAAGTAAGTTACGAGAATTTGGGTGAGACATAACTGGTCCCCCAATTGAATCTAAAACCGATACAACTATTCGATGATTGTATAAATTAAAAAAAAAAAACAAAAAATAAAACAGTTTTTAACTGTAACGAGCTACCTGTGGTATGAACATTTTTTGTAGATGCTGTGTAATTCGAACATGTATTTCTCATCAAGATATATATATATTCGTCAGATGAACGAAGAAGATAGGAGATGAAAATATATACGTGTACCATATGTCCAAGCGTCTTGATTACTTTCTCACAAAATTTCACCCTGCAAAGTTGAAATTTCTCACTTAGAAGAAATCCTTTACCTCTCGTTATGTCTCACAATTAATTGGTACAATTTTGTAAATTAAATCTTATTCAAAAACCTTACATTAGTTTTGAATACAAAAAAAAAATTATGTTCCAAAAGATCATGGGACAACCCAACGTTGTATTTTCGATTGGCAAACAAAATCAAACGTCAATCAATTGATTCCAGTTGGCGAGTGGGAAGCCACGATTTTTTTTCTCACAAAGTTAACCAGTGGCCGAGAGCGTCAGGTGTGATCATACACCTGTCAGGACGTTCCGTCATTTCATCTAACGCTCGATCACGCTCGAGACATAAAACGGTTCTCCGACCGCGGAGTTAAATGTACCGAAACTCGTGTACAACTCTGGCCGTTCGAGCCCGCGGGGGAATGGAGGTCGATCTCGTCTTCACGTATCTCAGACGAAAACCGCAGACTCCGTCGAGTAAGTCTCCGCGTGGCAATTCGTCTCGACTACGATTCTCGGGGCGTTTTTCCATAGTCCGCGGGTTTTATCATTCAGCGGCTCGTCGCGAACGCGGCGAACGACGCGGCGGTAGGAGGAGGAGGAGGAGGAGGAGGAGGAGCAGGGAAAACACCGAGAGACCGAGTTATTATCAGTCAGTAAGTCGGAGTACGTGACGAAGCTGCGATAGCTCAGCGGTCGCGAGCGTCGCAGAACGAGACGAGACGACGACGAGGCGATCGCCGAGCGCGAGAAGCGCTGATCCAGCGGGTCAGCCACCTCGAACACATTCTCGGCTATCCATCCGCTCTCGTCTTCTCTTACTGTACAGTCGGCAGGGGAGACCGGGGTCTGTTGGTTCAAAGCCTCAGCTCTTTGTAGAAATATTTATTTTTATTATTTTCCTTACTGATAATATAGAAAGAAATGAAATAAATATGATGTATTTCTTTTTTTTTATTCTTTTATTCTGATACATTTCTTTTGCATTGGTGCATCAAAAATTACAACGACGGTTGTCAGCTTCTCGGAAACAAATAAAGCGGCACCGCGAGCCGGTGCACTCAATCCTCGCTGATTTCACGGCGAAGTATTAAAATCCCACTCGTCTTGCACCTTCCGCAAAGAGGACAGAGCGGGTCGTGTGACTACGTTGCCGACTTGCGTCCCGAGGCGTGACGGAATTTTTCGGAAAAAGAAGCGAAGCAGAAGGATCAAAACGGAAAAAAAAAAAACGGAAGCAAGGGTTAAAACCCTGAGAACAACGTCTGCAGTTTCTCCGTCGTCGTCTTCGGAGCAGTAAATTCTTCGATAAATCGATTATCGACTTTCCGGGCGCGGTGCGCGAATTCCTCGCGACCTGGAATCGCGCCGCGAAGCATTTTTGCCGCTTCTGCGTTGCCTCCGAACGTCGCGCGAGTTGCCGCCGATATCGACGAATGATCGAGGGGCGCGCGCGATCGATCGGGATCGCGATCGATATCCCCCCCGGCTGACAAGGAAGCGCGATCGTCGGGGCATTATTAATATCCTTTTTGCCGCGCGCAGCCGAAACGAGACCGCGCGCCGCGTCAGTAGTTGCGGCATCGACGACGCGAGTTCCTCCGCGCCGGCACCGCGCGCGCGAACTCGACCATCCATCTCGCGTGTCGCGCGCGTTCGAGAGTCTCGCGCGGCCCGCGCGACACTCGTGACTTTCCGCGATCGCGCGACGAGAGTCTGGCAACGATCGCAACACTCGGGAACAACGGGCTCGATCGACTCCGCCGCTCCGTCAATTTTTGCCAGACGCGACAACCAGAAAAATTGTACCCAATGCATTGAGTGTAGTGATAATTGCTATACACCCTTCGCTCTCCGCGCCGCTTCTTCCTTTTCTTCTTCTTCTGCCTGTTGATTCGTCGGATCCGCTCCGCAGTTTCCTTCACCTCTCGTCCCACTGCAAAACTCCTCCATCCCTCTTTCTCTCGTTCTCTCTGTATCGTCTTCGCCTTCGTCTCGACGACGCTCCCGCGTCTTCCGCCGACGCACGCGCGTCGCCACCGCCGCCGCTCGGCCGAGTCGCCGTCTTGCGATCTCTCGCTCGCGGATAAATTATTGCGAGCTCGCACCGACATGGCCGTTGTCGAGGAGGAAGGGAAAAAAAGGAAGGAAAAAAGACACGACGACGACGACGACGACGACGACGACGACGACGACGACGACGACGACGAGGGGGGACCCGGCGGCCCATTAGAAATTATAAATCGAAGCGAGAGCGAGCGAAGGAACGAACGAACGAGAGACGAATAAGTGGGGAGCAGAAGAGACGAGAGCGCGAGGCGGAAAGGGTGGTGAATGGTGGCGGCTGCAGCGGCAGCAGCAGCAGCAGCAGCAGCAGCTCAGCGCTCTATACGAGCAGGTACAGGTACGACTTTTTGCCAGGTGATCGGTAAACGCCGACTGGAAACCGAGCGCGATCGACTACGCGCGCTGACTGCTAATCAGCTCGTCGATACCGCCACCCACGCCACGACCGCCGAGCCGACCACCTTTCTATTTCAGGCACGATCGACGCGCCCGGTAGACCGAACCGATTTTTCTGCTTCGCGAGAGAGCCACCAAATTACTGTAATATTATCCGTCGAATAGATTATTATACCGCCGAGAGCCGAGACGAGTATCCGCGAGATCTCTCACGTTGATACGACGCCGGGGGAATTTTTCTCCCGCGGCGCGCACTCGATCCGCGCGTGATAATAGTTATTAGATTTTTGTTTGCAAATCTCGACGATCGTTGTTCGCGTTGCCGGGGCTAATAAATTCCGCGCGCGAGCGACCGAAGCGGCGACACAGATTATTTTTTCTTTTTCTTATAATTTTTATTCGTGTCGTTATTGTTTTTATATTTTTCGGATTTTATTTATTTATTTATTTATTTATTTTTCGGATCTCGTGATGAAATAATCAGTCGTGCCAATTTGGTTGGCTGCCGCTTCGCGGTGGAACGACAATTTTTCTTATTTCACGCTATACTCATTACCGGTTTATATCGCCCTCGCAAGTCTCATCCGCTCGTCATCGATGCGCTATATAAATTAGAGGCTACGCACACGCGCGATCCGATATTTTGTATGATCGGAGGCGGCGAGGACGAGCGCGCATACCGCGCACCGTGTGACGCGGCGCGTGTATTACGCCAACGGGGGTCCGACGTATCGTTTAATTTAAAGGACGTGCCGGCCGGCGCGCGGTCGACGCGCGGGGACGGCCGACGTCCTCTCGTCTTCTCTCGCCCCGCGCGCCGGGTCCCCGCCGGGCGGCGAGTGTGGCGAGGCCGTGCGCTCGCGATAAATTGTCATTCGTGACAAACTGGGCACGCGAGGAAGAAGAAGACGCCGCCGCCGCTGCTGCTCTGCGTCCTCGACTCGTCGTCCAGCGCTCGACTCGATCCTGTCGACGGCGTCAGCTGCAGTCGCGCAGCATCCGCTGTCTCGAGGAATTTCGATGAAATGAAAATTACGTCCCGCAATTCAGAGCAATCTCGTAGAGTTTTCGATTTTTCGGGCAAACAACGGTGCTTTTTGGAATTAGCGAAAAATTTGGCATCGGACAGGACTTTCAAACTTCCCGAAACCGCAATTTTTTTCTTACAAAAAAAATAAGGAGAAACGCATGGAAAAATTCAGTGATGGTCAAAAGCGTGTAAATAAAATGATGACACTGTGTTAATTATTGTGTAAAAACGTATGAAAATCCTTGGCATTCATGATTTTAGGCAAAAAATTAATTGTAAGGTCGCGGTACCGATATATTTATTTTTTTCTTTTTTTCCCCCCGGCAGATGGAGGGGATAAAGAGCGGAGTATACACGTAGTGTATGTCTGGTGTGGCTTCTTGTACGTATCCAGCGTTCGTACACACGGGGGACTGGGTGCTCGTCGTCTCGACTCGGCCGTGCGCGTCCACTCCGGATGCGACTCGCTTGTTCTCCTCGTCAACGCTGCTGCTGCTGCTGCCGCATCCTGTGTCCAGCGGGGAATGCGTTCTTCTGGCCCCGAGGATTTACAGCGTCGACTCGCGTGCGGGGCGAAGATCCCGCGGAAGCGGAGAGACGCGGCACAGCGCGCGCGTCTCACGACGAGCGGAATGCTGAGGGAAGTCTGTCCGTGGCTTGTCGCGCGCCCCCGGGAGTCGCCGCTCTACAGCCGCGAGTCGCCCGAGCCGCGCGGGACTATCGAACGAAGTGGATTACTGCTACGACCGATTCGCCGACTGTCGCGCACCCTGAGTCTTCCTCACCGGACACACCACTCATCACTGTTCGCGCGATTCACTTACGAGCAAAACTCGAGACTATAAAATCGACAATTGGTTAATACAGTCGATATTTCTCGTCCTATTTTTTTCTGATTCAGTCTGAGAATATTTTTTAGGGTACTAGTTTAATAACACGCGCTGGCGCGCGTGCTCGAGATACCTTTGCACTGTTGCGCTCTTTATAAAGCTTTAAAGTCTAAATCGCAACTAAAAAACCCTTATTTAGTTGATTAAAAAAAAAAAAAAATTTGTCGTTATGCTTGTCAGAAATCCTAGATCTGGCCGCCGGGCTGAAAACCGCCCAAATCGGGGTCACGAAATTTATTTTTTCAGAATATCGACTTTTAACCTATACCATCGTTCTTAAGTCGCATATTATACCCCTGAAAACACCGGTTACAACCCTTTTTTAGTTGATTTTGAAAAAAAAAATTTTTTGGCCGAACAGTTCGTCAGAAATCGTAGATCTGGCCGCCGGGCCGAAAACCGCCCAAATCGGGGTCACGAAATTTATTTTTTCAAAATATCGACTTTTAACCTATGCCATCGTTCTCAAATCGCATATTCTACCCCTGAAAACACCGGTTACAACCCTTTTTTAGTTGATTTTGAAAAAAAAAAAATTTTGGCCGAACAGTTTGTCAGAAATCGTAGATCTAGCCGCCGGGCCGAAAACCGCCCAAATCGGGATCACGAAATTTATTTTTTCAAAATATCGACTTTTAACCTATACCATCGTTCTCAAGTCGCATATTCTACCCCTGAAAACACCGGTTACAACCCTTTTTTAGTTGATTTTGAAAAAAAAAATTTTTTGGCCGAACAGTTTGTCAGAAATCGTAGATCTAGCCGCCGGGCCGAAAACCGCCCAAATCGGGATCACGAAATTTATTTTTTCAAAATATCGACTTTTAACCTACACCATCGTTCTCAAGTCGCATATTCTACCCCTGAAAACACCGGTTACAACCCTTTTTTAGTTGATTTTGAAAAAAAAAATTTTTTGGCCGAACAGTTCGTCAGAAATCGTAGATCTGGCCGCCGGGCCAAAAACCGCCCAAATCGGGGTCACGAAATTTATTTTTTCAAAATATCGACTTTTAACCTATACCATCTTTCTCAAGTCGCATATTCTACCTCTGAAAACAATGGTTTCAACCCTATTTTACTTGATTTAAAAAAAATACGATATTTGACAGAACTGTCAAAGTTATCAAGGACAAATGAACTTGGACTCGGTCTGAGAGTCCCAGCCAATCACAGCTCGAATAGTTTGCTAACAATGCTTTGTGTTACTCATGAACTTTTTAAAAGAGAAATCGTTAAGAATAGATACATTTTATTACGTACGACTACACAAAGCAGATTGAAAAATAAACTTTCAATATATTTTTTATGCAATATCGTGGCTGGAAGTTGCCGGACATCGCCGATCTCTCGGCGTCTCACGAGTCGACGAAGTTCTCGCGTGTAATCGTTACGATTTCATCGTTCAGCATTAGCCTCGCGGCGACGCTGATATCGCGAGAACTTCACGCGAGCCTGATGCGTACCAACGTGGACGAGGTGTACAAGCCGATTCTTGTTAGGTGATAGGCGTCGATGAATCTCCGCACAGGGACGAACGAGCGCGAGTCGGAGAACGAGAGGAGAAAAGCAGATTTGAAAAAGCGGGTGACGAAAAAAAATTAAAAAAACGTCGATAGTAATAGCGTTGGAATGGGTGGCTCTAACGGCGAATGAAAATTTCTTCGGGTCTTTTCACAATTGCGCGCCGCGACGGCCGCGGGAGAGAAGGCATTTCAAACGACGTCTTGTAAAGGCGCCTTGCGGCGTCGTTGCTGCGGCTGCCGATGGTGTATTAGCCGATCTCGGGGGGCCCGCGTGAGGCCTCGGCGTTGCAGTGTAATGGCCCGTGACGTTCCTATTAATTCAACGACATCGACGTCGTACACAGAGCGCGAGCGCCCCGATGTTCTACGATTTCTTCGTGCTGCCCCGGGTTTTAATGGAAGCGAAGCAGATTCTCCGGTACCGCTCGCTCTCGGTCTCTTTTCGTCTGTCTCTCGCTTTTCTCGCTCTCACCGCCTCACTCAGTGTGATGCTGCTCCGCCTCTGCGGTACCGCGAGCACAGAGGTCTCGCTCGGTGCCCCGGGAGAACCGCAGGGCGCGCCGGGAGAGAACAAAAATCCGGTTACACCGGCGCCCGAGCTCGGCTGCAATTAATGCCTCTCGGCGGGTTAACTAGAGACGCGATAGCGCGAGCATTAGTCCGTACACCTTCGAACGCGTCGCTTCCGGTACGTCGGTGCAATATCGCCGACCGACAATCGCCTCTCGATACCGACGAAACTGTCGCAATTTATTTTATTTTATCCCCTCATGGCGAAAAGTAAATAATGCGATTATAAAAAAAAGAACACAATAGAATTGTATGGTAATTCGTTATTATATTAAATAACATTTTTTATGGCGCGCGATAATTTTCCCTTTTGCAAAAAAAATATAGCCCGCAACGCAGAGTCGGCTCGAACGTAACGGGACGCAGCGTCGAAGTTCGTAAAACGGGCAACGTTTACGACGGAGTGTTAAAAAAATTAGGGCTCGGAAATAATAATATACAAGCCGTTCGGACGTAATTAATACTCGCGTAAGGCTCATAACGAGTGATAACGCGAGGTGTGTATATAGTGTGGAAGGCGTCGGCGCGAAAGATGCCTCGAGGCGCGAGTCGCACCTCCGCAACGCGCGTTCGCCGTAAATCCGTCGATAATTATGCGGAGCTGTGGATAACGCGTTGCACGCGCGCGGAACTGTCTGCCGGTTTTGTACCGTATTTCCCTCGGTCTTCGCGGAACGTTTCGGTCTCTGGTTGCTCTGTCCGGGAATCAATCTCGTCGCGTTGCACCGCTAATTGAATTAACGCCGAGTTCGATCGATTTCGGGGATCAGGCGACGTTGCTCCGGATGCCGAAAGTCGAGAGCCGTCTGCATGCGGCGCATTCGCAGCGCGGAGCATCCACTTTAATGTCAATTATTCACACGACCCGCGGTGAATTATTCGCGACCCCGTGACCCGCTGGCCCTCGACCTATGTGCACGTATATCCGTCGCCCAAAAGTGCATATTCCGTCGATAATAGAGTCGGCGATGAGATCAGCGGAGACGGAGACCTCGTTTACTGGGGTAGCATTCTCAAAGAATGAACTTGCAAAATTATTCGCTTCGAGAAATTGGGGCAACAGAATGTTGACATGATTGTTCGAAGGACCTTTGTCATTATTTAATATTCCGGGTCTCGAGATGAAATTTCTTTAATCATTCATCGGGATATGATTCCACCTCTGCATGTTGCAATGAGGTCACCGCGTGACCTGAGCGCGCGTTGCAAATAATACACCGAATTAGAGAGGAAAGCTTCGCGAATTTCTCGGTGTCTCTATGACGTCTATTCTCGTCTACGACGCATTCATCCATTATCGGTGACTCCGGGATCCCAAGTAGATCAATGAATTTCTCCATCGCGCCGGAACTCAAATGGCCTGGAATATTTTTTTTTAAGGTTTCTTTTATTTAGACTCGGCAAGTTTTTCGGCCCATCCCCTTTCAAAAAGTTGGTGACTGTTAGCTATGTTCATGTGAAGCCGTTTTAATCGTGCTCTGATCGGCCCTCGCTTTACGCAAAAACAGAACAAGGGTACCCCTTCAAAAAATTTGTGATCTGCCGGTTACCTACTCAACGACCAATCAGAGGCCGAGTAAATCGAAATCAATGGTTGCTCACGAACTTTTAGTCGTCGAGGATACAATACAGCGAGTCTCGTGGCTCGCAGGAGGCTTGGAAGTCGATTCAGCGTGCCGTCGGAATTTCCCTTTGACTATGGGGCTTTTCGCGTTGGCGTCGGAGTTATGTAATTGACTGTCCGAGTCGGCTTGCGCGGAGCGCAGGAAAGCCGCGAGGCATAAGAGATATCCTTGCGGTGCGAGTGACCGGCCTTCGCACGACTAACACCGTCGTCGAACAGCGCTCGCTTGCTCGCCTGCTCGCTCGGTGCGCTCGCGCGGCTTTGTCGCTCTCCGGGCTCTCCGCGCGCGCATGTAGAGCTCGTTAAGTCGGCCGAGAGACGGAATTCTAGTCGTAAACCCCTCGAATTGCGTAAGGAACCTCGCATCATTGAATTTAACGGCCGCGCGCGCCCGCCGAAACAAACGCTAAGCGTTTCAGTCCCCCCGCGCGACAATGTTTCCGCCGCTAAGAATTACCGAACCTGCGCGCCGAACGCTACGGGTTTGTATTGCATAACAATCCTTTCGAGACTTCGAACAAAGTGCTCGCCGGACGTCTCTCCGTGAATTCGCCGTCTCGGGGTTTCGCACGTTGGCGTTATGACACCGTTTTCCTGAATTCTAATATTTTTTTAATTAGCTGTTATTGATAAAAAAGAAAATGTCATGATAATTTTTTCTCTCACTTTTTCCAGAACCAAAAAAAAAATCTTCCCGGATGCCTCCACGTGCGTCGAAGTAGCCGTCGCCGAAAATGCGTGTTCACACGTTTTCACACACCGTAAACCTGCGTGAAGCTGTCGTCCGATCGTCTCCAGAAAGGGCATAATAAATTCAGCAAATTACCGCCGAAATTCTGAGCAAAATTCCGCCGAAGCCGGCGTTACGAGACGCTCGACGCTCGACCTTATAAGCCGGGTGGTTGCCGCTCGGTCGTGTGCGACGACCGCTGCTGGCGTCGCGAGAGAGGAGTGAAAAGACGAGTTTCTCTGTTTCGCATTGCGACAAAGAGTCGCGCGGAGTTCGCTGCTGCCGACCAACGCCTCGAGATCGCCACTCGTCGTCGTCGTCGCCGTCACTGGGGCCGCGCACGGCGCTCGGGAGTCGCCGAGCGCCGCGCGGGGCGCGTCTGTCGCGCGAGAATGAAAAATTCTCGAAATGTCTTTGGCGGAACAATTTCTCTTCGACTGTGTTGGCGCGTCGATCTCGGACGTGCGATAATTCTCGCTCGATGCCGCGTCTCGGCCTCGGGTGTTGCTGTCGCTGCTGCTGTTGCTGCTGCTGCTGTTGCTGCCGCTTTTACCGCTGCTGCTGCTCCCGGCGATCGAGGAGACAAAAAGAGACAGCGAATCCTCGGGCTGTCTCTTTTTACTGCTGGTCGCAGAGAAAAGAGCGTCGGGCGCGCCGGGCCCGATATACCGACAGCCGATCGCGGTGGCGCAGCGTCGCCGTTGCAGCAGCGCTGACTCGGCGCTCGTAGTCGAGCACTGCAGAATCCATAGAGAAGCAGCACCGGCGGCTCGAGCGGGGAGCTCGGACTCGAGAGTCGTTGTTGAGAGTCTGTTGAACGGCAGCAGCAGCAGCAGCAGTGCGCAGCGCCCGGCAAGTGTCGGTGGGGTCTGTCGAGCGACCGCCTACGTCGAGACCACTTCTCTATTTGGCAGGGGCAGCCCCACTCGCCTGTACGCTTCGATTAGGTTTACTTACGAGCGATCTGGTTGCGGCTAAGGAGACGCCGGGTTCTCCGCGGTGCTGCTGCACGTCCACCGCACCGGCGGAGCAGCCGCAATCTCGTCGCGATGTGCAGCAGCTCACAGCGGCGCTTTGTGTGTGTGTGTCTCGCGACGTCCACGTGTATTGTTGCATGAGCTTTGGGGCAGCGAGACTGTCGCGATTTTGGGAAGGATTATTAAAGCGGGAGTTACTTAAAGTTTCGGGCACGGTTCGTTCACTGTCAATGTAGCAATAAAAAAAATAATCGTCGCTGCTAGTAAATGTATACCGTTAGTGAGCATTTTTTTTTATTCTTCAAATTATTTTGCTCCTACAACTGACTGTTGGTGTTTCGAACAAATTCACATAAATTCACTGAATGATCTATACAATGTTTTTTTTATACAATTAAATGTTTAGTATTATTGCTTTGAATGTGATGGCCACAATCGACCCTAAGGTGGCCAAAAAAGGTACGTTTACAATGTTACACGGAAAAAAAAAATCAGCTGCAACATTGTCTCTTTTTCGCCCCTTCTCGGAGCTCAAGCCGTGTCAATGCCTCGGCTCTCAATATATACGCGTCTCTTTATTTACCTTCACCGACGACGCATTCACTGCCGCCACCGCTCGCGATGCTGCGCCGCGCGATGTCCGTTGCGGTCTGTTTTTCCACGCGACATTTATAATCAGCATAAGTACACGTTAATTGGCCGAGCCGGGGAATCTAGTTCATCTATTTTTACGCTCGACTTTTCAAAGACGCCTGTGTACACCTAATACATCGTTGAATTCTAATTCCACGACTATATCGAGTGTACGCAGAGCACGCGTGGTGCGGTTGGCAGGGAATACGTGTGGGAATGAAAAGAAGCCTGCCAAGTATCTCCCTCTCTCTCTCTGTCTCTCTTGGTGCTCTAACAATCTGCGTGTTTTGACAGACAGACGCGTGGGCAGTTTACACTCACATTGACGCGCAGTGATTCTGCGTCGAGTTGGAAGCTGCTGCTGCCGCTGCTGAGGCTGCTGCTGCTGGTGGTGGTCAGGCTCGATGTATAAATCTGCGTCCAGAATCTGTTGCACCGAGCGAGGAGGAGAGTTACACGCATGGCAACGCGAGATCTTTGTGCCCCGAGGGCTTCTCCGGCTCCACATCCACCCATTAGGAGTGTGTCAAACCCGCGACATTTATTGAGTGGAATGCCGCGTTCGGGAGACACGCGCTGGATGCTGCTGCCGCTGCTCCATCGATTTTGTACACGGCCAACGTGGTGAACACCGAGGCTACACGCTCGCGGGTCTCGCGAATCCGGAGGAACGCGATCCGCGGCTCGCACCACCGCGAAGCGCATAGTCCGCGCGCGCCAAAAAGGGAAGAACGCGCGAGCGCGCTTTGCCAATCGATAAAACATCGCTCGGCTGCTGAGAATGCTGCTACGTGTGCACGTCTCTCACTGGGGGCCTCTGTGTGGCCGCTGCTGCTGCTGCTAAGCCCTCCGCGAGAGCTTTGCGCCTCCTGCGCAGCATCCGCTGGGTTCTTGCTGCGCCGTCGAAACGCGGAGTCAAGTCTCCGGGAGACTTCGACGGGACGCGAGGCGATGTCGAAGGTACCATTGAATGCACCTGAAAATATTGTCTGGAATTTTCGGCAATATTGTGTGACGAGAATTGAGTCTGGTGGAGCGGCAAAATAAAAAATTAATTTTTTTCATTATTAGGTCACTGTCCTGGTTCAGGTAGACACCATTTTTTTACTAATTTTGTCATGCAATATAAATTACTCGCTAACCACGGCGCAATAGAATTACTCTGTACAATGCAGTTCGCTTGTTTTTTTTTGCAGATGGACTGTGAGGAAGTAAAAAAAAGTGTTGCTCGTAATCTCGTCTCAGCTCGTGGGCAGAAGAAAGACCGTTGTACCGTCGTAGTAATTCCCCGGAGGTTTTCCCCGACGGAGCGCAGTGTGGATACTGCGAAACGAGATCGCGAGGACGGTGAATCATATGATTAAGGCAACGCCGGGAGGAGAACCAGTAATTCGATGAGGGAAAAACGTCATTATTTCTCGGATTGAGCGGGCTCGGAAGAATGGCGAAGCGACATTGCTGAATATATTTGCGTGCAGTTTGCACAAATTCGAAAAACAGACGGTTCGTGGAGTTGATTCGGTTTTTTTTTATTTTTATTACCGATCTGCTGTGATAAAATTACATGACCAGTTTCCGTAACTAATCGCATCGCCCTCAGATTGGAAAATTGGTTCTATTTTTCTCATAAATCTTTTACATCGCCGTCGATGAATGATTATGAGTGATTGTGCGTAAACCCGTCGATTCTCCAGAGGATGCGATACGATCCAGACTTTCTAGAATCGTGATCCCCCACTTCACGGGCGTTCGCAGGCAAAAAGTCAATCGTTTCTTTCTTTCGTTCCGGAGTCCCCGAGCCAAATGAGTCGCTTGTCTAGTCAAGTAATTCCTGTCTTTTTATTCGTCCTCGGAGACAGGCCACACGTGTCGCGACGAACTTTTCTCGACACACACAGCTGGTATACCGATCCGACCGATCGGACGATAATTACCTCTGCGAATGGCGTTCCACCGGCTACAATTAGAGAAAGGTAAGGTAAGCTGCTCGTTTAAATGACGAGTACGCGGCGCTCCCCACTGTTTCGTCTATGTAACGCTGCCCATTTGTCGTCTCGATGAACTTTTATCCTCAGGCAATCGATACGTAGCGATTACAACTTCGACCATCTTCATCGATATTTTTTTTCAGTAGGATCAACAAAAATATGTCTTTCATCTATTTCATCATGTGCAAAGTGCTAGAAAAAAGATAACAAATTTTTATCGGTTTCACAGGCATCCTCCCGAGTTTTTGCCCGCTAAAGGGAATAACCACGTTGACGCAACGACTTAACGGCTCTCGCGGGGTGAAGACAGAAGCTTTCCCAGCTCCCTTTTGTCACTGATGACGACGACAAGAAGCGGATCCCTCGTTGCTGGACTCGGCCGATCGATCGAAAGTGACCGGCGGCCAGGCCAGAAGACCGCGACGATTTACGGTATTGATATAGCATAAATTTTGCCTTCTCAATCTCGGGTGGGGGAAAAAAACCCTAACGAGGCAAATCCTCGGGCGCACCCGTATTATTTCTCAAATGGTTTACTCACTTCACGTCCATTTACGTTGCTCGTTTCGCTACGTTGTACGGTAGTGGCTTTTTTTTTCGTCGCCAATAATAATTAGTGTCGTCAATAATGTCGGGTAACGAGAATTACGGGTACGTGGCATGGGACTTAATTGTATTGTAATTGGAATCAAGATCTCAGCCACGGACAATGGCACCGCTCTGCTCTCGCCGTGTGGCGGACGTAATACTGGATTTTACGTTTTGCAGCCGCCGGAAGCGAAGTCAAAAGGAACAAAGCGAAGAAGAGCGAAGCCACGGGCAACTGGTAGTATAAGGAGAGGGATGGGACTCCGGTGAATACGAGCGAGATTATCGTCGTCCCCGCGTCTCCAGAGGCCGCTCTCATCCTTCGATCGCGAAGAAGGCGGAAGAAGGAAAGACACGACGAAGACACGACTTACGCAAGTGGAGAGACGCCCGAGCGAACGATGATTGGCCGTCCAAGTGCGTCCGAGAGTCAAGTATACACAGTTATTGGCCCTTTCGATTCTCCTTGCGCTTTGTTCCACTGACTGCCAATCACTGAGGGAAACGTAGGTCTCATTTTTTCTTGAACCCTCTCATTCCTTCTGCTACTCCAATTTCTTTTCGCCGTCCGAACAACCATTAATAATAATGCAAAGCATGCGGTAAAATCCAGAACGCAGCTTAGCTGTACAAACATTTCATCGCGCCATTATTAATTCTCGTGTCAACCGTGCAAACACGTCTGTCACCCCAACGCGTCATTTGCATATCGTAGCTCATTACCCACTTTTCTCAGACAAAAAAATGCAGCATAAATTCATATATAAGTCATAAAATAAAAATCGGCGACACATGCAAATATACCCCTGTCTCCTTCTCTCTCTTTTCATCTTCCTCGACGTCGCGGCTGTGTCAATCGCCGGACGCGGCCAATGACTGTTTCCCCATTCATCGCCGGGAGTTTTCCCGGCGCATCACAGCGAGAATCGGATCCCCGGCGAGTCTCGTCTTCCCATTCGACGACGCGCGTGTACAGTTGTGTGGTTTATCAAACTATAGTTCAACTCGCGCGCGGTGCATCCGCGGCCGCGGCGCGGTGAAGGGAGGATTTATTCGTTTGCGATTTACAATGCTTTATGGTGTCGGTCTCGCTGCTACAACAAATAATTGCCAATTAAACGTCCTGACGATCGATCCTCTTCGGCTCAATACTCGTTTCCAATTGCGAAAGGTACACAACGAGAGCTATGTGCTCACGCGTTGCTGCTGCTGCTGCTGCTGCTGCTGTTGCTGCCGTTGCTGCTGCTGCTGCTGCAGTCGTCTCCGCCTTTACCCTCGATTACACCGTAGCGCGTACGTATCCCGGGTATATATCGACGTACGCTGGACAACTGCACCGCGCAAACCACTGCTGGACACTCGTTAAGTCGCCAACTATTTAGATCGATTCTTCCGCAAGCGCGCGGCTCGCGGTCGTCGAACACAGCGAACGATCACGGCGAACGTGACGCGCCGCCGACAGAGTCCTTCGGTCCTCGCGACGACCACGAGGGCCACGTCCGCGACCGCTGTCGACGCGCGATTGATTCCATTCAATCCCCCCGAGCTGTAATCATTACCGGCGACAATGTATACGCTCGTCGCTCCGATGTTCGCGTACACGCGAGTCTGTTGGAAAATTATGCATCCTGCGACATTGTTTAAGGTGTAATTGCTATGAATTAATTTTTACTCGCTAATTTTTAATGTTCCAAACAAATAAATTATTTATTTGCTTACTCACTGTCTTTTTCGTTTACTATTATTATAGATACATCAATGGATTCGCTGACGTTGCCGTGGGCCGAGCCGATGCCTTTTTTCACTCCTGCGCCTGCCCGGATCTTCGCCCGGCGTCGCGTTTATGCACCCGGGACACTTTCACCGTCGGGACATAACTCATTCTCCGTTCTGCCGACGCCCCGACGCCCTGCCACTGCTGCTGTTGCTTTTGCTCCGTTACAGTTGAATTACGGTGGTGCGCGCGCGTAACGACAACGAGGCGCCCGCGCTTTTCGAACGAGCAGCGCGCGCGTGCATCGGCCGCCGATCCAGCGAGACGCAGGTAGAGACAGCGCTGCGCTGGACTTGGCGTTCTGCTCTGAACTCGGCAAATTTCACCGTTGAGGACGACGAGAAGGAGGAGGAGGACGACGACGACGAGGGAACCGGCGTGGAAACGCCCACGTGCATTGTCTACCGGGGCCTCCCCGGAATACAATACTCACGCGTATAGACTCGCTCAACATGAATAAATGTATTTACGATTTGACGTAGGTGTGCCCGCATACTCGCGACTCGCCCGATTCCGCCGAGCCAACCAGCCACCCACCCGCCGCAAACTATCGCTCGAACGTGTTCGATCTTTTCTCCTTTCGCCTTCTGTAACTCTTTTTGTTCGTTCCCTTTTT
The DNA here is from genome assembly GCA_964034905.1 of Itoplectis maculator. NCBI lineage: Eukaryota > Metazoa > Arthropoda > Insecta > Hymenoptera > Ichneumonidae > Itoplectis > Itoplectis maculator. Next base: position 4,088,495 of record OZ035862.1, read on the forward strand.
TTTTTGTTAATTTAATTTATCGCTGCTCCACTGCGAACAGCGGAAAGTTGTCGGTTGGCAGCAGTCGAGCTGCGCGGCTCGTTCGACGCTGCGAGAACAAAAGCCTGGATTATTTGTGAGGGTAATTGGCGTGGGAGTAATTTCCTTATTACAGGAATTTAGCGTCGGTAATGTTACACCCTGATCACCCCGGAATTTATGTTACACGTGTTAGTGTACAGATTGTTTACGAGCGCAGATTATCAAGTAGACTCGAGACAGTGCTGAGCTGCGAGCACCGAGCTCGCAGGAATTTGGCATTTGTATGCGCGAATCGCCGGCGCGTTGCAGCGACGTTGATTGCCCGGGGAATAAGGTGCCTGAAAGTTTTAGTGCCGCTTCGTCGGTGGCGCGCGAGAGGCACGACGCCGCGAAGTCGTCGAGGCGCCCGTTTCGTGTAGCACGACGCGTGGGTGTCTATTGTTCGAGCGGGGCGTAAAGCTGACGACGAGAGACGCCGGGCGGTAAATCGACGCGCGAAATTGCGCGGGAAATGAGGGAAGAACGATGGGAGACGACGACGACGACGACGGCCACACGTGAAAGATCGCTGATCCGTCGCGGGGATGGACACCTTTCGTGATTTTACGGCTTCCACGGAGTCGACGGAAGATCATCCTGAAAAAAAAGTTTCATTACTCGAAGATTCGTGGTAACATTGCTAAAACTTGCACAAAAAAATGTGTTTTTTTAATACACTTTTAATTAATTTTTTCGATGTTCATTTTTTCATGGAAGCCTCACGTGACTTATGGATATAACGATGAAAAAAACTTCGCGTACTTCGCCGCGATACTTCGCTTACCGTGCGGCAGAAGCTGAAGGAGGAAAGAGAAGGACGAGTGAGGAAGCGCGAGGATCGCGATTCCTCGGCTCGCGACGAGAACGAACGGCCAGAGGGTAAGAGAATCGATTCTCTCGCCCGCGGGAAGGACGAACAAGGGGAGAGACCAGCGAAGAAGTCGAGGAGAAAACGAGAAGACGCTCCGCGCCAGTGCGGACCTGCCGCAACCCGGTGCGCCCCTCGGCTGCATCGCGCACCGATAACCGAGAGCGAGGAGCGCGCACAGCCTCTCGAAACGCGCAGCGTGCGCGCCGCATCGACGCTGCGGGCGGGTGGCAAAATTGAAATTGATTCCGTGTCCGGTAATGAGCGGCTCTCCGGCGAGGTCACGAGGTCGAGACTCTTGCCGAACCTCCCGGGTGTGTGTGTGTGCGCGCGCGCATGCGCACTCGGCTGCAGCAGCAGCAGCAGCAGCAGCCCAAGTTCGCCAGAAGTGCATCGCGCAGCAACGGAAAGAACGCCGGAGAGGTAGATCAGACCCGGAGGTTGAGATTAAAAACCACTTGGAGCTTCGATTACTTGCGGGGAAAAAAAGGAAGCTAAGGTAAACGAAAACGGGAGAGATTGGACAGCGCCCGAGTCGAGTCGGACGGCGTTCGGACGTCGATGTGGTAAGTTCATCAATCTTGAAGCTTGTTAATAATAATAATAATAACAATAATAATGATATATACAATAATAATAACTATAGTAATAATCGCTAGTAACATTTTATTATTTATTTCAAAATAGTCATTGTCAGCATAATAATTATTATATTAGAATAAAATTTGGTGCTGATTTCTTTTTTATTATTTGATTTTTTTTCAGATTCCCGAGGAAGCCGAGTGGAGGAGCGAGGCGGAGGGGAATATGAGGAGGAGGAAGAATGGGATGAATAAAAAGGAAAGCGAGGAAGAATCGAGACGCGCCTCTCGCGCCCGTCCGATATGGCTCGGAGCCACACAACAGTGGACGTCGGGGGTAGAGGTAAGAAAGGCGGGAAGGCGGCGAGTCGCGCGCGGGCGCTCCCGGTGGAGTAGGTTGATTGAGGTTGGTGGGTGGCCCCCGCAGTGTGCAGGTAATGCCCTCTAATCACGGCCGAGCCATTGACCATTACGGTTAAATGCGATTTTGAGCGATCCGCCGCGGAGCAAACGCAATTTCCCGCTCGCCCTCCTCGCTCCACGACGGTCCGTTATCTTCCTCGCGAGTGGAAGCGGCGGCGGCTCTTCGCTCGCTCGCCGCTGCGTCGATGATGTGTACACCCGGGTTCGTCGCTGCTGTTGCCGCCGTTGCTGCTGTTGCTGCTGTTGCTGCTGTTGCTGCGTTATCCTCCTCGCGGGCCCACGAGTCACGGACGATTTCGTGCTAAAAACGCGCTGTACCTCGAGAGAAGACCGCGAAAAAAAAACTTGTATACGGGAAAAGTGTAGAGGTAACTCCGAGGATTTACGATCGACCTTATGCTGCACTCGGCGAAACCGAGCTGAAGCCGTTTTCGACGTTTACCACTACGTCGATTTACAGTGTCATTGAATTATACTTCGGGCATTATATTCACGGCTCTATGCGGAGCTCCGAGTGTTATACTCAAGTGTTACCCGCGAATTCGCCGCGCGAGAACGAGCCGAGAAACGAAAGTCCGAACGGGCGTCCAAACCAAGGATCGTTGAACGCTCAATGACACCCTAATCGCGGGCAACGCAAAAATATCAATATCGCTTTGTATCTTTGCGTTATTCGCAACATATCGCGAATCACTTTCTTCGCGTTTCTCGGGCGCAGGAAATACTTATGGAAATACAATATACCACAGACAACAATTTTTCGTACAATGAAATTGATGGTTGAAATTTTTTTTTATGAAATTGATCGTTAAAATTCGCTACAAAAGAAAGTCACTTTTCTTGAGGCAAAATGGTAATTTCGCGGGGATATTTGCATCTGTAATAAAAGCTGTTAAATCAGACTGAAAGATTTTTCTCGAGCGCAACGAAATATCCTCGGGTTTCTTCTCGGTCGGTCGGAGCGGAGGAGAATCCAACCGAGGCTCCGCAGTCCCGACCGATTTCCTTCGGTCTCTTTAGTCTCGCGAATTTTTTTTTTCGCGTTTCTCCGACTGCCTCGACTCGGTGCACAGAGCGGCGAGACGGATGCCGCCGACTTACGGATGCATGGAGCGAGCGAGCGAGAGAGAAAGAGAAAGGGAGAGAGAGAGAGAAACAGAGGGAACTGCTGGAACCTCGCCGCGTCTTTGCCGAGCGAAAATAGAGACGAAGAATCGCGGGTGTTAGCGATGGAATGTAAATACGCCGCGACCAATAGGTTTTATGGTTATTGCTCGAGCCCGATGCACCGTGCGGCGATGGCGCTGCACCATGCCGGGCGCGCCACCTCCCGCTTCCTTCGTAGCTACTATAACACTAATACCACTCGGACACCGACAGCTCGACAGCTCTCGCGCGCGCTTATCCCGACTTCCTTCTCAAACACAACAGGATATATTATATTACCACTCGACATTTCTCAGCTTCGTCACACTCGCTGTTTTGATTCAATTATTTCGCTCGGATGAAAAAAAAAGAGGATACAATTGCGCGGTATACATTTCACGCTCCGGTAATTGCGCTGCTAATGTTGTCTTAGTCTTATTGTCCGACGGAAAGTCCGGCTTTGCGTTATTTGCGGCTGTCAGTGATTCGCAGCTGTGGCCATTAACAAATCTGTAAGCCTGCATTTTTTTTTCTCTAATTAAAATCAAACAACAAATGTGTTAACAAAAAAAAAATACTGTTTTTATTCTGTTTAACAAAACATTAATATTACAAAAAACAATTGTATTCATGTCAAGAACAACGTCCTACAAATCACGCGAAACCCACAATTTGCGGCGCAGCGAATGAGAATAGGAGCAACAAGTATTTTCCTTTATCCCGCTTATACCCACAGATCCTCCAACGCACCCGCATGACTTTCTCCACTCCCTGTTATACGCGTACACAGTTTGATATCGCGCGTGCCCGACGCGCGGCGTCCGCAAGTGCGAGTGGTACCCACTATATGCAAATGCTCGGGCACGTCTATGCAGTTGCCAGCGGTCCGCCGCCGCCGCCGTCGTCGCACAGTGGGGTATAACTCCGGCGTTACAGTGTAGATATACGCAGTGCCTGTGTGTATACAGTCGTGCGCAGTCGCCGCGGCTCGAAGGCGATAGGGGACTCGCGAGGCACGTCTCGCCACGTCCTTGTAAGGCCACTTGCCTTCCAGGCGCAGGCAGTTCTCCGGCTCCTGATGCACTTCTATGTATGCACTCGCTTCTCGCTGTGTACCCGCGCAATACGCTGCGATCTTATACAATAACCTATGCACACTCATGTGGAACCGCGTATGGCGCAAATTAAATGTTTATTGTCATTTTTTTCACCGTCAATAACAATATTCGCAACATCAAAAGCCGTGTTTATCATAACCCCGAAATTATTAATTCAATTAAACTCGGTACGGAATATGACGCAACAAAGGAATTTTTCATTCATGAATTACCGGCCATTCAAACCTGACTCTGGAATTGAAGGAAGAAATTTGTGGGCCCGGTAAAAGTAGCTGAAAGATAAATGTTATGTATGAACAAATTCCAAAAAATTGTCATACCAAAGGCAGTTCCGGGGCAACCAGCCCCGGAATTTTCTGTCGCACAAAGTACTGCTAATAATACGTGTACAATACACGAAGCTGCTAGTTGAAATTTGTGAATACGTTAAAAGTCGCTGAACGATAAATTATATTTACAGATTTCTAAAAATTGTCATACCAAAGGTAGTTGTTCAGCCAGACCCGGAATTTTCTGTCGTACAAAGTACTGCAAATAATACCTGTACGATACACGAAGCTGCCAGTCGGTCATGCGTTTCGTTGCGAGTAGATACGGACCGGCATGTTCAGACGCAAACTATGCGTACTCCCACTCGCTACTCATGTACTAGGATAAATATTTGTGTCTGTGTGTGTCTGTGTGAATACTCGCATACTCCTAAGAATTTCTTGAATAACTCGTCGCCGTTGTGCGCGCGTATCGTGGCAGCGAAATTCTGCATCGCCTCGGGGCCCGGACAACGACTGCGCGGTTTCTCGGTGCAACGCGGGAGCCGCGACGGAAACAGGAAAGCGCCGACGATCTCGGCGAACGCGGAATACTCGTGGCAGCTCGTAAATCGATTACCGGCCTCGCTCGCTCGCGAGAGAAGGAAGGGTCTGATATCAGGAGAACGCGAGGCGATAGTTATTCCCAATGGCTTATCGACAGCGTTATTGCCCGTCCGGACCACGAGCGGCTGTAACAGCTGAACCAGCGCGACCTCCAACACCCCCGTGGGGAAAAGAAAAAACACCCGACGCGAAAATATCTGATTTGTCGTTGATAGATATACGGCCGATAAATGCCAAATGTAATATTATTTATGCTAAGTGTACGGACGATAATATGTATTTTGTAATGTGCAACAAACGACACGAGAAAAATAATTGGTCGAATAAACGGGACGTGCGATCGGGAAAAGTCTGTCGGTGATTTACGAGAACATGCATTTTTTTTATCATACCGATAAAAAATTTTATTTATTTTTGCAATTTTTATTCAACACAACTATTGTTACTCGTCGCACAATCTCAAAGTAATTTTTTATTTTTGTAAGATGGAAATCGATGCCGAAAAAATGTTGACGTGACGGTACTGACAGATTTTATCTGCGATCGAAATTTCGCGCGTTTCGCTACTTAAATGCAAATCGTCGGCTGCATCTCGCGGGTCCCGAGTGCACCGCGCGAGCCACACCCTGTCCGATCGCCGCGCGGACCCACGTCACATTGATTTCTCCCCGCGTCCGAGGGATTGACGGATCATTTATAGGTGCATGGAAATAAAATTGATCGTCATTACGCCTGATCCGATAATTTGACCGGTCGTCGACGTATAAATCGCGAAATCTGCTGCAACGATTTTGATGCATCACGCGAGCAATCATGTCGCGCGATCTGTACAGTCATCGGCCACTCGCGAGTCGTCAGACGTTATGCGCGAAAAATCAGACATGAAATATTTTTGGATAATAAATCGGGACTAAGAGTTTCTTGAAGGGCCAATCACTGTCCGGTTTTTGTTGTATAAATTATTAGCTGTTCGTTCCGACGCATTTTAACGTCTGATATGCTTCTTTCGGAGTCCCTTCTGCTCGCGGATCTTTGGCAGAGTCAAGAACCGGCCCTTCAGCTTCTTCGCTTCGTCTCTCTCTCTCTCTCTCTTTCTCTCTCGCCTTGTCCAGTCTTCAACGGATTCGAGAGTGCAGCTCCGATTACCGGGTTCTCGCTCCGCAGCGCCGCGTCTTCTCTTCAGGGTAATAAGGGGTACCGACAACCCCCTCGAGGCACGTGTGTTGAGCGATGTTACCTTTTCAACGCTACTCGCTCGGTCCCGTAAACGCGTACAGGTGGTACACAAGCCGAAGAATAATATTAAGTTGAGTATCCGAACCGTCGTATATTCCTATCACTGGCGAACGATTACGATAATTTGACAAATAGCTCAATCGGACCAGAAATAATAATTCCACACCAGCAATCATACAATAATAAAACAAAATAAAATCGTGATTTACAATAATTCGATTAAAATAACAACTCGAATGAACCGAAATTGGTTCACCACAGAACAATTATTTACCGATATTTCATTCGACCACTAAAATAAATGATTCTTCGTTACAGTTACACTCATTCGTCAGACGCGTACGGTCCTCAGCGGCGACCAAAAAGAGACGTCAGAGGTGGATATATTGACGACGCTCGTGTTGCAAACGCGACGAAAGCAAAAGCATCGCAAATTGCATCGCCAATCCATGGGGTTTCCGTTCGTGAAAGCGAGGAAGTCGTCGGTGCTTCACGCTGGGCTTCGCCGGTCTCTCGCTCGCGTTTGCGTCTCCGCACTTCTTCGTTCGCCCGGAGAACCCGTCTTCTGCTCGGCCCTCGCAAACCTCGCGAACATCGTCGCTGCGTGCTGCGCGGCAGCACCCGCAGGTGGGTAATTTTCTTCGTATCAAAGGCACGAATCGTCGTGACGCCTATTATTTTTTATTCACTGCCCGGGCTCGCTTTACCCGTGTTCGCGCTGAGGGAGATTGAGATCACGCAATTACACGAGTCAACGCCGAGTGCCGATAGCGGGGACCGAGGACGCGAAGGTGCGACGCGAGCGCCAAGTGGATATAATACACACATCGCGTCCTCCGTCGAGTATCTGACCCGCCGCCGTCGTCCACTCGATACCGAGCCGCGTTTATGAATACATATCGAGTGTTTAGTCGTCGTCTAATCCCGACGTCGAATCAAGCGGGAAGATCTTGTCTTACAATATATATTTCATGCACTCCGCGTTAGTTCCTAAAGAGACTCGTTGATGCCGTTCGCGAGTTCATTTAGATAGTGCATTACCGCTGCGCTTGGGTAACTCCGCAAGTTCCGCTCTCACTCGCTGATTGCTCTGACGCTGCGACGACAGCCGACGAACAACACCACGAGCTCCGCCCGGCTCGATTATCCCGAGCTTTTTATTGGGAAATCATTTTTTATTCCGGCCGAGCGGTACAGACGAGGTTCTCAGGTTTTATGCTCCCTCTCTCTTTCTCTCTTTCGCTCGCCCTACGTGAAAGCGTGCCAGAAAAACCTCGTGAATCGTTCGCACGGGACGACGATGAATTTACGAGCCTGGGCCTCGTTAAGAGTATCCCACCAGGGATAAAGTACCGACGCTCGCGGTTCTCCGAGTGGGGAGACAAATATTTTACTTGGCAATTTTTTGAAGTTTTTTTTCTTCATCGCTGGTGCGGGCCAATTTATTTTAGTGCACTCGCGAAATATGACAATTTTTGTCGATTTGCGCTGGAGAAAAATAAATAGAGGGTCTAATAACGAGTTTAAAAAATGAGTAACAATTTTCGGTCGAATGGGTCGTAAATTATTTCGAAACATAGAAATGAAGTCATGATCTTCGCGGTCGATTACAGTGATTACACAACGACGTTGTCACAAGTCAAATACTGGGCAATTATCTAGAATTATACTAAAAATAGCTTATGCATATAGTACTCGGTAAAAAATCTGTCCCTAACCCTCAATTCCACCTTTTTTATTTCGACTCCCCGAATACAAAGCACAGGACGAGATGCAAAAAAAAAATCCTCCTAGTTCCACAGTCGAATCTCCGACTAGGCAGTTAACCCGAGAAAAAATAAAACGAGAAACCATCAAAAAATTCAAAATTATACTCGTTCTCCCTGGACTCGCAAAAAGCGGCTATTGTGCGCAAAAACGTTTTCGGCGCGGACCGAAGTGACGTGAACTGATTTCGTATTCCCGTTTCGCGAGAGAAAGCCTCTCTCGCTTGAGGATGGAATAATAATCGAACCGAGCGGCAGCAGTGGCGGCGGCGAGCGGTCCCCGGCACCTCCGGGCTTTCTCGGTCGCGCGGGTCTCAAGTACAAAAGCAAAAAACGCGGCGGCGGAGAGACAGAGAGACAGAGAGAGAGAGAGAGGAAAAGGAGAGGAGGATATAAGAGCGACGATTGGCACCCACGAATTTAACGATTCGTCGGCGCTCGGTCCCGGGTTTACGAGGCCGATCCGCCCTTATTACAACGCGCTCGGGCTGACGGGCTCGGTCGGCCGGTTTGCAAATCGCCGTGGGAGACACTCGCGGTGCTCCGCTCGCGTCTAGCAGAAAAGAAAAGGGGTGAGGACGACGCGGTATGACCGGTCGCCTTCGTCGCCGAAAGACTCGGGGGAACATATATATCTATACAAAGCGTATATACTATATGTATATATAGTATACACCATTACGTCATTAAGGCGTCCAATAAACTTCTTTTACTACTTCCTCAAGGGGACCCGTGGCCCGGTGAGAGCATCTCTCCTCTCTGCTGCAGAAACAGCGGTACCGTTCTTCTTTACCTTAACTCTTCCGCTTCCCGCGCGCGCGCGATGCCTCGAGTGTGTTACACTGCGCTGCATGATCCCTTCGCTGGCGGTGCGAGACTCGGCTGGGGGAGGGGGAGGGGGAAGGAGGCCGCGGCAGTGAAATCTCCGGACTTTTGTGCTCACCGAGAGTCACAAAGTATAGAAAGAATTCCTCGCCGGCCGCGCGGACCCTCCATAAACGTCTCGACGGAGTAATAAAATAAAGCTACAATTTGGCGCGCGAATGCATAAATTTCGCCGATACGCTTCTTCGACATATTCGCGCGGCTTCGACGCAGAGTCGCAGCCTGAGTTCGCGGTGTCGACCACACAGAAACAATTTTTCGGAAAACAATTTGTCGGGGATTACATTGTTTTTGTCAATTGCTGAAATTATTTTGTAATATTATTGGTATTTTAAATTTTGTTTTTTTTATTTGTTGATGGGAATATAAAGCGAGTGGACGTCGATCGGGGTAAACGAAGAAGAAGAAGAAGCAGCTCGTAGCTCTTACCTCATGGTGAAGCGGCTCACACGTCCCACGAGCATACGTGGCGAGTTAGGTGTATCTACCTGTCCGAGGCCCCCGCCCGGCTCACCTGCGAGTGAAAAAGGGTCAATAGCACAGGACGCCGGACCGGCTGGCCCGCCGGTCTCCTCGTCCGCCGGAGAAACTGTGGTCCACGCGGCATCACCGATGCCCTAAGTCTGCGTGTGCAATACTTGATCGTTCACGAGCCTCGAGACGCGACGTTCAGCCTCTCCGAGATTTCTGAACGAATTCGACACGACCGATGATTTGATCGTGGAAAATCGGTACCGATAACTCGGTACCTGAAAAAAAATTTAGATTTAATTAGTGAACGTGGACACTGATTTCCGTCGTTGATTGCGTTGCGTAAATTCCAACGCGAACCACTGAAATCACGCACGAAAAAATTCCGAAATCGGTAACGTCATGATTGTTATCTACGTTAATTATTTACACAATAGCAGCGTTGACGAAATTGGTCCCGGGACCGAAAGAAATCGAAACAAAAAATAAGGCCCAGAGCCTCGTTAGCACCGTTCGTGATCGATGCTTTTTCACGATAAAAAAAAAAAAATTGAAACACCCGCGAGCGAGAATTTTGGGATTAGAGTTGATCCCGGCGAGGTAAATTCGTTGATTTAGTCATCGGGGCATTAATCGCGAACTCGGTCCCTAATCTGCTGCTCAACAGCTTCTCTTATGATAAATTGTCGGAATAAAATCACAAATCGAGGATACATTAATACCGACTGCGAAATATTGTATTTGCACAAGTCTCGTGGTCCGTGCGTGATGTTATCGACTCGTCGCGCGACGATACCGAGACGATTAGCTTGTTCCGCAGGTCGAAGAAAAAGCGAAAAAAAAAATGTTTGAGTGTAAGAATATGCGAGGCGCAAAAAAAACGCAAAATAGCGAAGAGCACAGTGGCTGGCGGATGATTAGTGATTCGACGCTCGAGTCGCCGCGTTACTGCGGGATCTCCACTCTCCCACGGTACTTAGCCGACCATATTGGGCCATAAATAGTTGGCGGATGTCTTTGGCAGCGCGACTATCTGTTATTCTCCAACGCGCAGACCGTCCGTGAGCTCGTCTCGGTCTCTCTCTCTCTCTCGCTCGCGCGCGTGTTGGTATTTTCCCGCACCCAACACCTCCATCCATTGCCGGTTGCCTTCCTCGCTCGCAGCCTCCACCTCTCAAAGTTCGTGAAGATCGAGCGTCGAACGCGCGTTCCCCCGACCATCGGGTATGCCCGAACGGCCGCCATTCTTAATTAAAAAGTGATTTAAATGCTAATGGTCGCGTGTAATTAACGCGCGTCACACGCGAGGTCATCCTCCCTCGGTTTTCTTACGCTGGCTCACCCGCTGACTGTAATATTATTGTGGCGAAGTAGGGTAGGTTTTCCGTACTTTATTTTAGTTCGGTTTTGCTAAACTTTGACCAAAAATATTATTAAGTCCTTTTTGTTTTTGTTTTAAAGGTCGACTCAACGATTTCAAATTATTATTCTTTTAATTTTGTTTACTGTCAGAATCCGCAAACCGTTCAACCACAATAATAGCCGTTCAGATCGATAAATTATAAGTAGAATCTCGATAATCTTCGCGTCTCTCGCCGATGCGAAATTTGCGTAGTAATATATTTTCATGTCTCTCCCAATCTGCGGCGAATCTGCGTCTCGCGTAATTACCATAATCTTCAATCCTTCCGTCATAATAATGATAAATCAATGAGTCATTTTTCTTTCCCTACATCGAGGTATTTTATGCCCAGGAGCAAAAGCAGCGCGTCGCGATAATTTTACAATTTCTATTCGCAGGATTAAAAGAATGATTTTTCGCTGAAGCGACTCCGACTCCGGACGGTCTTCATTAGCGATAAAATATATCTTAATAAAAAAATAAATAAATATATATCTCTCCTGCAGCGAGCGCGCAATCGAGGTTCATAATGAAAGACAAGAGAGACAGACAAAAAGGACAAAAATAATCGAAACGAAATAATCAGTGCTATACGGCCCGGCGACCACCTGAGCGATAAATGAAACTTAATTGCGACCAATAGTCGAAATCCATATAATTATTCTAGTATCAGCGTCGCCACCTAACCCAGCGCCATTCGAGGCCTCTCGCTCTTCCTCGCACTTTATTGCCCGAGATAATTGATTTAAAGTAATAAAATAATTTTCTGCGAATACTGCAAGTCGTGGCTCGTGGACCAGCAGAAGCAGCAGCAGCAGCGAGACAGTAGCCCTATAACTTCTAAAAGAGCTGCGCACACCTCGTGCACAGATAAGAATCGAACTCTTATTACGATTCGAAACAACGTTTTAATACCGTCGAAAAAAAAACCGCGCACCTTCCCTCTCGCTTTTGTCGTCGTCGTCGCCCTCCGCGTCGGTCGCGATCGTGCGTCGCGGGTTTCCGGTCTGACTGGTCGGAGATAAAGCTTCGGCTAAGTGGTCCGGACTGCAAAGCGCGAACAGAGGGCGACGCTTCTGTTTTAGTGCCCGGTCAGCGCGTAATATCGCGCGGAGAGCGCGTGAAAAGTAATCGAGCGATATCGAGGAGGATCCTCGTTTTACACGCGGCTCCTGCCTCGGCGCGGTAAGACGTAATAACGCGCTCGCGTCGGGCGTTCAGTATCTCCGCCCCCTCCCCCTCGGGGGGCGCTCGACCGACCCACGATTGGGAATTCATTAATTAAATAATACGACCGCAGGACTCGCGGCCGATAACGAGCGGAGTGGCCAATACGTCAGCGCCGGCTCCGCGAACGCTCGCTGGAAAACGCTCGGGATGCACTCGAGGGATGCACTCGAGTAACGCGCCGAGTGTGGAAATGTGAACTTAATTCCGGGTACCACGGCGATACGGGAACGTCTCGGGAATTTGAACCACAAATTTCGATAATTGCTCGGTGTTGATGCGATGCCGGAGGCCAAGCTCTCCGCGGGCACAGTGATTGGCCACTTGGTGCTGGCTATAAATAAAACGAGTACGAGAAAATAGAAAGAGACGCGAGTTCAATTGCACGGACAGTGGAAGTTGATAGTAATTATACTGATAATAAAATAATTTCGTCGATCAATGTTTGAATTTTTATATTCGTTCAACGTTTGAACCATGAAAAAAACCACGAGCAGCGGCGTTGGCGTCGGAGCGAAATACCCACACGGCCGTCACGTTCTGGAATTCTCCGTCGGCTCGTTTTCTCCGCACGGAAATTATGCTCGGAGCATTCGGTAATTCCGGGGAGTCCCTCAGCGTGCCTCCGACCTCGCCGCCGCCGCCGCCGCCGGGACGTCCGCACCAGCATCAGGTGAAGAGCAGTCGACGCGCTGCGCCGCGCGTTCCGCCGGGCCACGTCGATCCGGACGTGGACCGATGATGCCCGGGCTTATCGAGACTCGGCGCGCGAGCTCCGAGACTCGTCCGGCTGCTGGCAATCACTTTCTTCGTGGGGGTCAGTTGGGTGCGGTGCGTGGGACCGAATCTTTTTCCTTCTTCTCCTTCGGCTCTCTCGCTCCCCGCATATGCACATAATAATATCGACCTGTGGGTCCTGGTCTCAACCCTTTTTCTCTCTCACTCGACGAGTCCTCACGACTGTCTATCAAAACTATATTTGCGCAATCCAACGACTTTGTCTTGTGGGAAAGGTTGACGGACGCCACGTTAAACACGTGTCCACATGCATCACGAAGATACATAAGATGAAGTCATGGCAATAATCGCCAGACTCGCGTGGCAATCGTGGGACGAACGAACAGTCTCTGGTATTCATTGCCAGATCATTTTCTCAGATGATTCCTAGTTACACAGGCGAAGCAGCGATCGATGCCATATTTTTTTTCACTCCCTCTCTCTTTCTTTCGTCACGTTGAACACTCACACATGTTTTGGTCAGACTCTGTGCGGTGAAGATACATGAAGAGTCGTGCTAAGTTGTCGGAAGAATATTTTTGTTTTTCGTAATCTCGATCTCGATCTCGAGGCGCGTTAGTCTCGCACCTCGTTCGTCGACCCGGGCTTCGTGACTCTAAGGCTCCGCGTCGCGTCTGATGCGTTGCACCACGAAACCTCCGTTCCTCCTCTCGCGTCTCCGTGCTCCGGGTTCGCGCTTCGAGCTTCTCTTCCGGCGCGAGCGCGGGGGTTCAACTCGTCGCGGAGACTCGATTTTTTTCCCCAGATAAGTGAAATAAAGAGCCTGGCGTTGTAAAGTCTCGCGTTTACGTTGCGAGTCGCCGCGTAGATTCGACACCGCGACAAGAGCGACGAAGTTGCTCGGTGCGTCGTCCCTCGAGATCTTTTTTTCTGGCCCTCCTCGAGCCTTCGGTCCGCCGCAACGTCCTCGGGTTACCCAAGACTCTCGGCGTCGCGTTCGGTGCCGGGAATTATGATTCCGGGTCACTCACAGGTGTCGGGACTGCAGCTCGGAAAAAACAACCTGCGGTGCTTACCTAGCATCGGAGTAGGTACGCGCGCTCGGGCTTCTCGCTCGCGGGTGTTCAGAGAAAACCTACGCCCGCCCGCGAGATTTATTAACGCGGCCTCTGGCTGCGCGCGGGAGAGCCGGTTCGACTCACGAAACTTTTGATTTATGTTACGAACGCCTGGAAATACGTCTCAATTATATGAGTTATCTCGAGGGGCCCCGTTATCGGATTAGACGACGACGACTCGGAGAGCCGTGGCGGCGTCTCGGCGTGGGAGGCGGCACAGTCATTGGCACACGGCACTTTCATTTTTCAACGCCGCTCCAGTCCCTGCAACCTTCAACGTGCAGCGACACAAAAATTCCTTAGTCATCACGACGAAATAGCGTCATTCACGATTTTTTTCGGTGCTTTTGGGGAGGACTTTGAGTACATTTTTTTTCGTGCCTCGCAGATTTGCGATGACTCGGCGTGAATTATTTTCGCGACTTCGTTTGGCCCGTTCGTTGAGGTCCGGTTATGGGTTCGTTAAAGGTTGAAGTGGGAGGGACACAGCGCACCACGAAAGTGGTCAAGGTGGAAGGAGAGAAAAAGAAAGGTGAAAGAGAAAGAGAGAGAGAGAGAGGTGACCCCCCCCTCCCGCAAAGGAGTTGGCTCGTTCGGCGTTGCCCACGAAACTGGCCCTTCCTCACCCTAACGGTTCTTCCTCGGCCAACCCTATCTTCAATCTAACCCGGTGCGCAACCCCGCAACATTGAACAATTACGTACGAGCTCGCGTCACGGCGTGTGTAACGGCCCTCACGAAATTTCTATTCCGAGAACGCGGCGCGTGCTACGAACCTCCCTGGGGGCCACGCGATGAATTACGTACACTACGTTCGTGGTATACGCCAGGCGACGGAGCACTCGTTACGCGTTTTCACGGAAATACCGTATTCAGCGGCGTTCGTCATCGTCCACGTGGTTATACACGCGGGCTCGTTGCTTCGCCGAGCGTCTTCTCCTATCCGCGCGTTATCACCTCAAATGCAGGCGAAGTTGTGTAACCCGCGCGACGTTCATCCCGTGGCAGCTGGCGAAAAATAATTAGCCCGGATAAAAAAAGTCAATTACATTAATTAATCGATTGTAATAATTTAATAGTTATTTTTAAAAAATGTTGACTTTTTTGTGAAGTGTATAAATACGGTGAAAATTCGTCAGCCGAATGTCAGCTGGAAATTGGAGCTGACAGAGCTAACGAGACGCGAAGGGTGGCTGAGGGGCTTCGGACTTGTCCCTTTAGGGTGGAACGGGCGGCTCTCCCCGGCGCTGAGTGTGACGAGGGAAAGTCTCATTCCCTCTTTCTCGTTCGCTCTCTCGCTCTCGTCATATCACCGCGAGCCGCGAACAGTCAATCACGCGCGGCGCTCGCACGCAGCCGGGGAGAGCGGCGCGCGAGCAACAGGTTGGCAGCAGGAGAACCCGCGGAGAGACGACGACGACGGCGGCGACGAGAGATTCGGCTCGTCCGTCGCCGCTGAGTGGTGACAGAGTAATTAAACCGCGCGCGCGTTATTTATCTCGCTCGTTAACCGAAACGTCTCCCTTTCTCCTCCCCTCTCCCTCTCTCTCGCTTCCCTCTTTGCTCCCCATGCGCCGTTTAATTAACTCGAAATTAGCCGTTAAAATAATACGGTTCGCGGCGGACAGAGAAGTCGTCTCGAAGATTTACTCCTCGCTGCTCCTCTTTCCCTCGTATGTCTCGCGTCGAACTTCCGATCGCGTTCTCGATATCATTTTTTTTCACAAGAAAAGGAAATAAAAAACAAAATTCGAAATAAAAATCCATCTTCTTTCGTGGCAAATAATTTTCAATAAATCGAACGCGTCGCGACACTCCCAATAATTCCTCGGGCGATACACGAGACTCGCCCCGCGATCGCTCGCTGTCCGGCGAATAAAGCATATATATTGATTCGTCACGCTCGGGCGTTACAAAACATTGATATAGCTGAAATTTTCTCTTGTCCTATCGGCAATCAGTTCGGAAACCGACCCATAAATACGTTTTGCCGCGCGAGGTACATACGTGTAAATACGTTTCGCTGGCTCGCATTGAGAAAGAGGGATCGGATCGTCGTGGCAATATAATTTATAACCCGCTTCACTCGACGACGTTCGCGCCTCTTTCTGCCTCTGTATTTTCTTTATCTCGTGTACGCGTCCACCTACGCTCTCGGGCGACTCTCGAGTCGCCCCGCGCGCCATGCGCGGTATGACGAAGTCCCGAGTCGCCCCGCGCGCGCGTGGTGTTCGCGTTGGTGCCGATCGGTTCGCTCGGGTTTTTGCATCGCGTGCGTGTAACGCGACCGCGATCCACGGTCGATGTGTCGAGGTGCCTGGCGTTATCCTCGGCGCTGCTGCGGCGCAAACGCCTTGCTCGATGCGCGTCCTCTCGGTTCTCCTCCTCCTCCTCCCTCTCCCCACCCCGGCCACCACAGTCGTAGGACACTCCGCCTGGGCGCGAAGGGACGCGACGACGCAATTGTCGTTTATCGCCGCACCGGCGATTTACGGTTTCTTACCGCGAGTCCCTGGGCAGCCATATTTTCTCATGCGAGCTCTGGACCAGCAGCAGCAGCAACGGCTGCTGCAGCAGGAGTCACGAGGCGGTTGATACCGTCCCACCGAACTTCGCCGGTGCGATTCATCAAACCACTATCGCTCGTATATTTCGTCCTCGACGCGTCGAGAAGCTCGTACCCTCGATGCCGTGCCGATCCGTGCTCCGAAGTTTTAAATCTGTCTGAGCAGACTCCGTCTCCCTCGCGCTCCTTCGCGCGGAGGGAGAACGCGAACGTTATCCCACTCCGTTGGCCACTTCACAAATCACAACTACCGATCTATCTCGATATCTCTCGGTGTGGCACACGGAGAAAAGTGCTGAGATAGCGGTCACGGGGCGAGGCGGATAAAGATTTCCGGCGCTCGCCGGGGCTGCCTGGGTCGATTTCGGTGTGAAGCAATTTTTTTCGCAGATCTTGGGTGGTGTATATTTTTGATGATGATTTTGGTATTTTTTTTAATGGTTGAACTCGATGTTCACGTTGTTATTCGCTTTAGAATTTCCGAGAGAGGAAGAAAAACAGAAATGTTAAAACAATATCTTAAAATTAATCTTCAAAAAATGTGTCAAGTTGAAAAATTCCCTTATGACAACCAGCGTTTCACCTTCAGTCACTACTTAATTATTCTTCAATA
Source organism: Itoplectis maculator (assembly GCA_964034905.1). NCBI lineage: Eukaryota > Metazoa > Arthropoda > Insecta > Hymenoptera > Ichneumonidae > Itoplectis > Itoplectis maculator. Next base: position 4,105,588 of record OZ035862.1, read on the forward strand.
TTAAAATTCGTGTGGTCGGTACAATTAACTCGTCTCATCGAGCCCCGGTCTCTACCTAAATGTATACAACGTGTATTACAATGTAAGAGCGATGCCGTGGCAAAGGCTTCTGCCCGGCGTCGAACGTTGAAATTCTTCTCGCAGTTATCGGAGCGCTTATCGGCCGAGCAGAGATGAAACATCTCGATATACGTTGCAGGTTATGGAGAGTCCCGCGAGGTACGAGAGTCAAGGAGGCGAAAGAGCCCGGAGAGAATATTCCTTCGTCCTCGTCGCTATCGTCTCTCGCGCTCGGTCGACGAGGAATAAGAAGAAGGTGGAAGAGGGTCATGCTAATGACGTGGCGCAGGGATAATCAGGGTAGGTCAAACGAAACGACGGTGATCCATCATCGTAACGATTAGCGCGAGCGAACGAACCTAGCGAAGTCCTGCTCTATTCCCTCTCGCTTTGAGCGGCAGCGCGTGGGCGGTGTGGGTGTGCGACACGCGTCTTCGTCAACTCCGGACGGGCCGAGTTGTTCTGCTCCGTCTGCGCCGGCCCAAGAATGATCGTATTAATGAGAGAGATCGCAGCGAGGAGTGTCCCACGTGGGACCACGACGTCTCTCGTTCTCTCCGATTGCTCGTCCGATTTCGTCTGTGAAAGTAACAAAGGTAACTGTCAACTTGTAGATTCGTCGAAGGCGAAACATGACGTATGGCTCTCGTCGGACTCCTCGGCGAGGAATTATTAACGACGCTGTGGGTCGTGTTATTGTGAAGATAACACTATTTCCATTATGAAATAATAATTAATTGTTATTATTATTGTGACTTGTATAATAACCAGGAACAAAGTTCCTCGTAGGTTAGCCGGCGTAGGAGGTTAGCCCTTGCGTTTTTTGCGAAACTTTTTTTTTTTTCGTTTTCGTAAAGTTTGAAAACCCTATCCGATGGAAAATTTTACGCTAATTTCGAAAAGCAGCATTGTTTTCCCATCTCTCTGTCTCTCAGTCGCTGCTTCTCTGGCATCAGGAAGATCGTCCGGCTGGACGTCATCACTGTGATTCCTTGCGAGGGTATCGGAGGGTCTGCCAATCAGTCTCTCGTCCGCCAGCCCACGCGAGCATATGTCAACCTGCGATATCAAGATCGCGAAGCAGCGCGGGAAATAATCAGCGCGGACACAGCGAAGACACACGAGAGACTCCCCTGGCGATACTGTAACCCCGAGTTGAGATCGTATTCCTCATACCGACACATTTTTTTCTTTACCAATTTCGATCTCCGAAAAAATAATTGGTGGCTCCGCGAGAGACGCGTTCGAAAGTCAAACTCCCACGGTGTCGCGTTCGGGAACTCGGCGCGTTCGCCACTAGTTTCTGATACTAAAATTGATATCCGGCGATTTGCGCGTGCGAGCGCGATAAATCAGCCTCGTTTAGAGCTGCCTCCCATACGCCGAGGCTGCTGCTGCCGCTGCGTGCGTTATCCCCGACTGGATAACCCGCCACCGGTTAACGGTTGGTCGTATTAGCTGTTGCCCCGGTATAATCCTTGAATTAATTATACAAATATACAGATCGGAGACTATATAGGACAGCAGAAACCGGGTGGACCCTCGCGATCGAGTGGATCGAGTGAATCGAGCGAAGCGAGTGAATCGAGCGAGCCTCGTCCTGCGACTCGATTCGCGCGACCCGCGTGACGCTCTTATAATATATGCTGCAAATATATATATATACACATATGCATACAGATACCTGTACCATTTCCCGCGTTCTAGGAAATGGGCGGAGGCGCATTGTGGTCTTTGCTGAGCGCTACACCTGACCATTAGGTTAATGAGCACCTACGTACGTGCACGTGTCTCCGTCTCCCTCTCTCTCTCCCTCCTTCTCTCACTCGCTCGGTACTTAATGCACCGTCCATAATATTCCGTACACATAACTGATCTCGCGCCCCGGAACAGAGTCCGCGCTCCCCGACGTCCAGCTTCGTTATTTTCTCACTCCTCTGCGGATGCTCATGCGATACGAACCTGTTTTACGGCCGTCCGTATAAATTTCGTAAGCCCCCTCCCCCTCCCCCGCGCCCCTCGCCACTCGATAATAGTCGAATACTGAATTATCGTGGGAAAGCCCCCGCGGTCATTTACGCGGGGTCTCGTATACGCACAATGTCCCATAAAATTTTAACGCCGACTATATCGGACTCTTGAGTGTCTCACCTGGGCAATAAAAATACCCACAATCGGAGAATATTAGTGTCAATTCGAAACAACTCGGTGAAAATGATAGAGATAAAAGTATTGTTCGGCCTAATGTGATTTTTTAATTATTTTTTATTAATTGTTATTGTTATTATTTCACAGATGACATCAAAGTGGCGACCTGAGAAGTCAAAAGGATGATACCGGTGGGTCGCACCTGCCGAACCGATCCGTCGGTCGCGTCTCCTTCTCTCTTTATCTTTCGTGGATTCCCTCTTCATCTTCTTCCACCTCTGATGTTCGTAGGCGCTGGACGCGCGCGGGACACTCGGAATAGCCCGCAACTATAAACGCGCCGCGTGGCGTAAGTTGCGACTCGGACGGCTATACAACTAGTATAATAGTATTTTCTCCGGTGTGCGCATACTTACACGAAGAGACGCGCTCGCGCGCGTCGCGCGAGGGAGAAGAAGGATCGCTCTATAAATAGTGCGGTGCGCGTTCTCCCGTTGCATTAAGAGCGAGAGACACGAAGAGCTCGCGTCGCCTGTGCGACTCTGTGCGTGTTGTCTCGGTCGCCTCTGTTCCGTCGCTGCGCTGTACACGCGCAATGCGCGGAGGACAGAGGGAAACGCCGCCGCCGCTGCCACCGCTGCCGTGCGGCAAAGCTATATGGCGCTATTATAAGACAACCGCAAACCTGTCAACGGTACGTCGCGCAAAAAGGGCCCGACCGCGAAATTCGCTCCTCGCCAGCAACCGGCTCGGGAGCTCAACTGCAGCGAAGATTCGCTTCCGGTATATCGGCCGTCAGGCTATCTGCGAGGGAGAGAGAGAGAGCGAGACTGAGGTTTCTCTCTGTCTCTCGCTCTATGCACCCGCGATGCACGCTGCACGCTGCACCACCTGTCGCGCGTCCCTCTCGTTCACTCCGCGCATTCGTGTCCTCAGCTTTCGAGCATTATGAAAGGGAAGAGTCGAAAATATAATGTGCATTTTTTTATCGTTATTTTTTTTTCGTTTTCATTTCTTTTCTCGTCGAAAAAAATTTTACAGCAATTAAAGTGAGATAGAACCTTTAAATACGATTTCATGCAGATGTGTACTACGATCGTGATAGTTTTGATTGAATGAATTTTATTACGTAATGAGCCTCTGCTTTCGGATATTCACCAAAGATTATTTCACGAGGGGATTTCGGGAACTTCCTTGTAGGAGATATTCTATACCGCGGGCAATGGATCTCGGGCTGAAGAGATTTTAGTCGTCCATTGAGCGAGCATTTCGATCATCTGGTTCTCTCAAATGAATCGGCGAAGAGCACAATGCGCGGCCGCTTAGTAACTGTTTGAATGCTCACCTGGTCGCGACGGCTCTCTTCCTTATTCACCTTTTTGTCTGCGCCGGCCTCTTCAGCCGCTAAATGTAGAAATCACGCGAGACGCGGGGATAACCGAATCCTCTGAAATTATCGCTTTCAGTTTATTGTTAACTGTCAAGTTAACCGACACAACTCGAAGTCGATCATTTTTTTCCTGCTCTTTCACAGTATCCGTTAATTCCTAACGGTAAAAAAATTCAACACCCCTCATCTAAATTTTGTTCACTAATCGTAAGCAACAAAAACATATATATATATTTTTTTTTTATTCGCTGGTGAATATTTGTATTCACAAAAACTGGAAAAAATTGCGTTCATGGTTTCTACAAGCAATTTAGAATTATTTATTTTAGCTTCAAATTTAGTGAAGATAGGCGACACTCGCGTCTCAAAATTAAGCAAATCGGGAGGGAAATTAACGAAGTAAACCGCGGTCGTCATCGTCGGGGCGAAATCTCCTCGGGGATGACAATGGACATTATATAGTTGTGTGTGGCGCGTACACCGCAACGTGGGCATCAGCACAGTGGCACTTGTTGTTCTCCCTAATGGGCTTCGCATTTCTCCCGTCCGCGGAGCTTTCACAGCCAGCTGATTATGACATGTTGGTAGCGTCTGGTGTGGCTGCTCTCGGTCTCGCTCGCCGGGCGATACCTCGTGTCGCGCTCCCGGGGATCCATACCGTGTGCTCCAGGCACCGGAACGCCATTTGCCCGGCTAATGACTCGCGGACACTCCGCCGACGAGTTCGCGCGACCCGCGAGACTCCTCGAGATACCTCGACCCACACGCGAGGCATGCGAGCTCACTGGAGGAGAGAGAAAGAGAGACAGAGATGGAAGGATAGCCCGCGGCATAAAGCAACCTGTGAGGCTCTATTTGCGTTTACGAAATTTTCGCTTAGACGCCACAATGCATCAAGTGTAAGATCTCTCCAGACTAAAATCTCCACTTCTCTCAGTCGCGAGAAGCGACGACTGTGTTAAGAAAAGCTCGGATGACTTAATGAATCACACGATTTTTCGACATTATTCAGTATTCATTTTCTCCTCGCCAGAAAGATTGTCGAAATTGTCGTGATAGTCGATCTTATTCCTTTTCTTCGGAATAAAAAATTGGAGAACAAATTATTACGATACAAAAAAATATATAATAATCAGCAGTCACTGAATAGCAAAATTCGTATAATTGAGTCTAAAAAGAGCTGGGAATCAGTTCTACAAAAAAAAAAAAAAAAAAAATAAAACACGACTCGTCATCCCCGTCGCACCGAGCGTCGCGTCGTACCCCCCATAAATCATTGGTATCCTCGGGGCCCGCGGACTCGGACGTCGCCGTGGCGGCCGCGCACTCGCGAGCGAAGTGCGGAAGGTCAGCGCGAAGAATAGCGGGTAGTGAGATGAAGACGATGGCGCGAGCGCATCGCGCATGGAAGCAAATGGCCAGTGAAGCGGTGGGGACCCCTGCCCCCGTCCCGCCGGACGTCGCAGGAGAATACAAAGCGTGCGAGGAAAATGTACAAGTGTGCGGCTTGAGCGTCGCGCGCGCGCGTGTCTTTGTATCAAGCGTCGCCGCGCGCACCTCGGTGGTGTCCTCGCGTCGCTGTCGCACTGCTGCTGCTGCTGCTGCTGCTGCTGCTGCTACGTTGAACACGCTGTGCACACGCACACGCGTCTCACGCCCAATGCGAGTCAGCCCGAGCGTGCATAATGCGTTAGTGCTAAATTTACGTTCTGGCGACGCGCGGCTCGACTCGTGCATCTAGACGACGTGGTACGTGGGAGGAGCCCCGCGCGCGCCCCCGAGGAGAGTCCACAGCGACGCCGGACTCACCTTCGCGCGCAGCGTCCGCGAAACTTTGTAATGTGCGTGACTACCGATGTGTGTGCGTGTGCGTCTGTGTGTGTGTGTTGCATGTGCGTGTATGCGTCTGTGTGCGAGCGCGCGACGCGACGCGGATTGTGAGTAGTCGCGGCGGTTCGCGAGTGTGAACGGTGGTGCGCGTAAATGTGCGCGCTGCTCGGTTGAGGCTTGCGCAACGACGGGCGACGACGGTGTTGCCACTTGACTGGCGATTTGTTACTCCCAACCTTACGCGATGAATAATTGCCTGGCGTCGGGTGTACTGCACGCTCGTTCCTCTCGCTGCCGGCTTCTCATCCCCCTCGACTCCCCCTCCCCGTCGCCGCTCACCCCCCTTCACCCCTCGTCCGCCTCGTTCGTCTTTGCTGCGCTGTCACTGCGAGTGTGAGTGTAAATTTCTCGTAGGTGATGCGTGTATTTATGTGAGTGTGTTTGTGTGGGTTTATGTGTGTTTATGCGTGCAACGTGTGCAGCGTGCACCCCCGCTTAACCGGCCGCCGTATCCGCGGGCTCGCAACTCGCCCGTAAACTCGCGGCTCGCGCGCTGCTTCCACGCCGACGGAATCGTTTTCCCGAGTCGTCGGGCGAGACGCGCGACCTCGACGCGTCTTCATCTCGTCTAGCTCTGCGCGTCTCCTCCGCGTCGTGTCTCTTCTCCGCCGTTGCATCTCGCCCGCACGTCTTATTCTCGCGTGGGTAACGTCACGCGTAGCGCACGTAGCCTGAGCGAGCGCACTCGTTCGCCCACTCGACGCACACTCCGAGCATCCGAGTGTCACTCAGTTTTCTCGGTTATGAATCGCGCTTCGATTATTGGGCTTTCGTGCATTTACATTTTGTCCGAGCGAATTGGAATTCGTTCTGGATAAATTTATGCTGCTAGGGACAATGACGCGCGCGGGCAGGGCTTATCCAGCGTACGAGGAACCTTGCGATTTTTGGCGAAAAGAAAATTTTCGGTTTTTCGAAGTTTTAAAACCCTATCCGATGGCGCGCGTGCCCGAGATACATTTGCGCTTCTGCGCTCTTATAAAGCTTTAAAAGGGTAAATCGAAACTAAAAAACCCTTTTTTAGTTGATTATGAAAAAAAAAAAAAAAAAACCAATTTGGCCGAACAGTTTGTGACAAATCGTAGATCTGGCCGCCGGGCCGAAAACCGCCCAAATCGGGGTCACGAAATTTATTTTTTCAAAATATCGACTTTTAACCTATACCATCGTTCTCAAGTCGCATATTCTACCCCTGAAAACACCGGTTACAACCCTTTTTTAGTTGATTTTGAAAAAAAAAAATTTTTGGCCGAACAGTTTGTCAGAAATCGTAGATCTGGCCGCCGGGCCGAAAACCGCCCAAATCGGGGTCTTGAAATTTATTTTTTCAAAATATCGACTTTTAACCTATACCATCGTTCTCAAGTCGCATATTCTACCCCTGAAAACACCGGTTACAACCCTTTTTTAGTTGATTTTGAAAAAAAAAAATTTTTGGCCGAACAGTTTGTCAGAAATCGTAGATCTGGCCGCCGGGCCGAAAACCGCTCAAATCGGGGTCACGAAATTTTTTTTTTCAAAATATCGACTTTTAACCTATACCATCGTTCTCAAGTCGCATATTCTACCTCTGAAAACAATGGTTTCAACCCTTTTTTACTTGATTAAAAAAAAAATACGATATTTGACAGAACTGTCAAAGTTATCAAGGACAAATGAACCTGGACTCGGTCTGAGAGTCCCAACCAATCACAGCTCAAATAGTTTGCTAACAATGCTTTCCGTTACTCATGAACATTTTAAAAGAGGGATGATTAATATGTTTATATTGCTAATTATATTTAGCTTTGAAAATTTGCAGGAATTTTGTACGAAATAAAATTTTTGCGAAAAATAGTTGACGAATGTTTCGTCCGTTTTGGAGATCCGCCTATTTCGGGCGTCCATTAAGGACCCCGCTAATAATTAGAATGACAGATGCGATAAGAATTACGCGTCGAGACAGACGGGCGTCGAGATTCTCTGGACTTTTCGGCGAACTTCGTTTCGCCGATTGAACAAAGGCGAGCTAACTATACGCGACACGAGCGCGCGGGGAAAATCGTTGGCTGTCGCGGAGAAATGTAACGAGAAGAGTTGATTCTCCCGGTGGGGTTCAAGGCGGGTATAATCCATGGAGCATTAATTAAACGTGTAGTCATAATACTGTCCGGGATAGCGGCGAACAGTCTGAGGAACGACCGGAGGGACGAGAAACCGCGCGCGGTTATTCCGCACTTTGCATTATTGTGCAAAGCAATTGCGCCGTCTCTGTATCAACACGGGGACGACGCAGTCTCGCCGATTCCCGAGCCGGGACTTTGCTGCGCCCCAGCCGAGTCTGTGGAAGAATGAGAGGGAAATGGGCCACGTCTGGGAATGAACAACAACGAAAACAAAAAAAAAACGCGACACAAGAAAAGAGAACAGAATAGTCGGAACGCGCGACAGGCCGAAAGAGGTGAAAGATAACACAGAGAGAGGGTCTCGCGTTGAGAAGAGGCGGACAGTTCCGAGACTAAACAATGGACAGCACTTTCACTCCCACTTTGCGGCCTATAATTATATCTCTCTCTCGGCTGTTTAGGCATTTCAGCGGGGAAACAACGCGCAATTGTATCGCCTCGGTGATACATATAAAAAATTAACAGAGTTTGTTTTGTAAATTTTTGTAATAATTAAATAACCAATCAGAATTACTATCATTCTTAAGAATAATTTTATTATACAAAAAATTATTTTATCATTTTTATCAATACTTTATTACCATTAAAAAATTGTATAAATGCATTTTCATTGATCCAATGTTTCTATTTGCAGATAACGTTGACGGGGCGAATTACTCGGCGCACGTTGAGACCAGGACGACGAGCTACGAGGGAAGAAGACCTGAACGTCTGGACGTCGCGGTTCACGGTGGTGAAATCCATGTGAGGTTTGTTTCAAGTAGCGTTGAGGCCTCCGCCGCCACTGCCGCCTCCTCTTCCTCGGTGTTCGAGCGTTCGCGACGGATCGCGCCCGCTGATCTCGCCCACTTGGGATAATTGCGTCGAAGACGTGGCGATCAACTCGCTGTGCCTCGTGTGTCCACGAGAGCGGCTGCCGCTGCGGCGGCGTCGGCGGTGGCGGCAGCGTCGTGCCTCCTCCTCCTCCTCCTCCTCCTTCTGCCTCTTCAGCCTCTTCTCCTCGACGATCTATTTCGATCGGGCCTCGATATTTCTCGCTCCTCACCCTGCTCTTCTCGCACCGAGCTTCCTCGGCCACGCGCTCGCCGCGTCCCTCTCGCTCGCGCTATTCCCATTCGCGCTATCGTTTCCCTCCCTCCTCCCCCCCCCTCCCCTCTAAATTCTCGTACTTGCTCCCATCGGACAGCTGCATTAATTATCGATACGAGCTTTTGCCCACACTCGGAGCGCAGCGTCCTTAAATGCTCCACGTTTATCCATAGGTATACTATATACATTGCATATATCTATGTATGACTGCAGAAGCAAAATTAGCGTTTTCTTATCGAATGAAATTATTTCAACGTGGTCGGTTTCACGCACCACTAAACCAGTACATACACAGTAGGACAATAGATACATATTTGTGTCATAAAATTGAAAAAAAAAAAAAATATATATCAATAATTATTTTTATCACTGAGTTACACATCTGTTGATTTTCTAGTGTAGCCAAAGAATACATTTTTTTATATTAAAAAACACCATTATTAACGCCGTTTACCCATAACGTAAACGGCGTTAGTCACGGTGTTTGATCCCAGAGAGGGGAGAGAAAAAAAGCAGCGGGCCGAGCGTGCGGCATGCGCGCCTGGCAGTCTATTATTTGCTTTGTAATTTATACAATGCGTGGCCGGGTCCCTCGCGCGTACGTATAACCGCGGAGTAAGTTATCACGCGGCCAGCGCGCGGAACGGACCAAGCGCCGTGGCGGAACGCCGCGAATCTTCGGGTGCGGCGGGAGGGAGGAGGGTCGGGGCATAATCCGCGACGAGAGAGTCTCGGCGGTCGCCCGACAAAACGATAAGAGCTTCTGCGCGTGTTCGTAACCGCCCCGCGTACGTATTCGAGGAAGTCCCCGCCCGGACTGTGCGATCCGCATCCTCGCGGCTCCTTCGATCCTGATGATCGCGGTTCTCGTCGTTCCTGCTCACAATCAGTCTTACTCGATTTCGCGTATGAGCTGGACAAAAAATGCAAGGATGAAGCATAATTTTCTCGAGTTCTTCAATTTCATTTGGTTTTTTTTCTAATTTCAAAATTCGTAACGTTTTTTATATTCAGGATTTTCATTGTTATTGTAATATCAATTATTATTATCGTATCGATATATATTCCTATCGAGTAAATCGCATCGCCGTCCACCGACGGTCGCGGTGCGCGAATCTCGCGCGGTGTACGAGAATATCCGCCCGTGGGGTATATAAATCTATACGCGAGGAATAACAAACGAGCCGAGTGAATCTCGAGTGCGCGGACGGTGAGTCAGGGATTCCCCGTTCCTCGCACTCGGCTCGGTGCATTATCGCGAGCTCGCGCGCTCGCGCTCGCGCGCACTGTTCCCTTTCTTCGGGCCGCGCGCAATCTTTCGCGCTGCGCCGCGCGGCGAATACAGAGCGTCTCGGCTCGTTTTCGCAGTCGCGAGGTCACGGAGAGTTCGCGTCTCAGACAACGCGCGACGAGTGCAGCGAAAGAGAGAGAGAGACGCGAGAGGCGAGCTGCAGTCGATGCCGCGCGCATCGCGGCGCGCAGTATGCGATGTGCCCCACGCCGACGCCGCCGCCGCCAAGTCGAATAATTCACATTGTCCGTCGGGAATGGCCGTGCGCTCGCTCGCTCGCTCGCGACTCTCCGACTCTCCAGGGCTTTCTTTTGCCAATTATTTCGGGACGCGGCGCGAGGAAAGAAAGCCTCGCAGGGAGAATAGATCGCGCGATTTTCCGAGGACTAATTTAGGCCCGTTGCGCGCGACTCTCCGACTCGCGCGCGCGCGCGCGCGAGAGCCGCTTCGCTGCTGCAACGGAATGGGAATGGGAAACCGTTGTATTCGCCGTTTGCGCGAAACCGAATTAGCCGCGATGGCGAACTACGAGAATCGTCCCTTTTTCCAAAACTTCTGCTTAAATATTCATTATAGTACTTAGACTTTGGTAATTACATTTTTTTTAAATAAAATAAAAATAAAAAATTCATCCAGAATTTTATTGAAAAAATTGACAGCAAGTTCCACACATAAATCAATATTCCCGCTCGGCTCAGCTTCTTCGACTATCCTCGCTCCCGATAGCGCGAGCACAGAACTCTGGTTATTATCCTCGAAAGAATTTCTCATTACTTAGAGCCCACACGTCGTTCATCTTCCTCCTTGTTTCTCCTCTTTTCATTTCCCCTCTCCTCTCCCCTCTCTCGAGACTCTTAATATTTTCAATCCAACTCGGGACTCTCTGAACAGTCATTTTCCTCGTCGACCGGCGCGGTTCGCGAGAGACGCACTCGGCAGTCACCTCGTCGAGTCGTTGCCGCTCTTCTCGCGCTTTCTCGCGCTGACTGCACCTACGGATTTTGCTCTATTTAATTCCCCGGTGCGTCTCATTCTCTCTCGCTCGCTCTTTCTCCGTCTCGCTTCTCCTTCCGTGAATCCGAGGTCTCTGCCTCGGCAGCCGAGGCAGCACCTTCAGGACCGTCGAATTAATGCTCCCGGTGTTCGTGGATCGCGCTCGCCATTCATAACGCGAATGTTATTAGTGCAGATCGCAGTTGGATAGGCCGCGAGGCCTCTGCCACTCTCTGCCCCGTGTACGTAGCTTCTCCCGTCTCTCTCCTCCTCCTCCTCCTCCTCCTCATCCCCCTTCGTCCTCTTTCTCTCTCGCCCTCGTCGTGTGGTTAAAATAAAGATGATGAATGCCCGGGGACCGTCCCCCCTGTCCCTCTCCCCGACCCCCCACCTCCCCCTTTTCTATATCTCGCGCCTCAGCCTCTCTTTCTCAACCTCCTCCCTCATCCCCCTCCCCCTCCTCGAATATCATTACAACTGACTCGCGGAGCGCACTCGGCCCTCCTCGTACGTCCAGATTGATATCGGCTCCCTCTCGTTTTCTCACTCCGACCGCGCGCAGCTCTCCTATATCCTCGCCGCTAATGTCGTTCGCCGACTCGCGAGACTCGCTCTCTCTCTCTCCCATCTCCTCTCTCGATATATCGCGAAGTACTCGCTGCGTGGAAGCCGCGTCTGGCTTGGTTCCTATTTTTACGCCAAGCACGTCGATCAAACTCTATCCGCCTGTCATCCCCATCGCGCAGTCTGCTCCGACGTTTATTTTCACAAATTGCACTTTTTCTTAGCGAACTCATTTTTTATTGTCTTAGGGACAATGACGCGAACGGCCAGTGCTGCAGAGCTCATTACGACAAACTGTAAAATGTCCCTAAAAGATCTACGTTTCTTACAATTTTTTTTTTTTTCGCTTGTGTAAAGTTTGAAAAACCCAATCCGAAAAATAGGAAATTCGTCGTGAAAAAGGCGTAAATTGATTTAACCACAATTTCATTTTACCCTCAACAGTGAGAAGTATCACTCGTCCGGGTGCGCCGTCCGCGCGAGAGGCCCGAGAAAATTGTGTGACGAAAATGGCCATTTGTCCGATCTGTCGGAGCGTCGAGGAGTAATGATCCGACGATCCCTCGAACCCTTGCAAGAAAACGCGTAGGCAGGAACACTAAACGTGTCTGTGCGTCAGGCACACTACATACATATACATACGTGCATCCTCACACGCACATATATATATACATTTGCGTGCACCTCGCGCTTCTTGGTTCCCGAGCTTTGCGCATGGTCAGCCGGGGCGTCTCGAGAAGCTACGATAATGTCTCGATGGACACGATGAGCTCCGTTTTCTCGGCTGTCTCTCGTATCCCGTGCCCGTTGCGCGCCGGATACGAGAGACGGGCCACGAGAACTATTATACGAGCGCGGCTCGGACGCCTCTCGCGCGCGTCTCGCTCTTTCTCCCCCCGAACCGCGAGAGGCGACGAAAAAGCTGCGCGCGCGCGCGCGTCGTCCGCTTCGATTATTCTTTTTGCACACATTCGCCCGGCGCGACTTTATCGTTAACATTCGCCGGAATATGTATACAGGGCAAATGTGTACGTGGACAGCGGTTCGCGGTTAATTCATGCGAAACTTCGGGCCGAACGAGCTGCAAGCGGCAAACGGTTATGCTTGTACATTCGGCGCTCGGCGTCGCCGGAGACTCTGAATGCTGCTGCGACTCCAATGCGGCGAATCGGACGGAGAGAAAAGGAGCGAAGCGACTGCGCGGAGTCCGAGCGTCGAGGCTGCGTCGAGTCGACACGAGAGAAAGAGTGAGAGACGGACATGCGGAGATCGCCTGATCGGTGGCAATTGCCGCGGCTTCTCGGTATCGAATCCGGACATCGAAACCCGCGTCTCAGACGGAGACGGGAGATCTCGATCGAGATACTCGATCCATAATAAAAAGAAAAACGAAGACTCCGATGAGGAGGAGAGTAGGGGAAGGGGGCGACGACGACGACACAAACGAACCTGTCGATTAATTTCGCTCGGGCTTCGCACCTTCCTAATTTCCTTTTTGTCGTGTATCCAAGTGTCTCGCACTTCTCGCCTCTCAGCACTGGAAATTGAGCCCTCGATACGAAAAAAAGCAATGTATTTTTTTCCTTTTTTAATTTTATTTAGATTTTATTTGTCTCGTTTCTTTAATCACTTTTTTACGTTCGTTTAATTTAGTCTGGGGAGAGATTTATATTTCGATTATTCTTACGCAAGATTCCGGCCTCGTTCGATAATAGACAATATAAAGGACAGCGGCAGCGGCGGCGGCATCTTCGTCATCCCCCCCGCATTAGCGACGACAGTCATCCCCCTGTCATCGGCCGCGGGCTGTTCGCGTCGACAGACGCGGAACACGCGGAGGGCAGGGAGGAGAGGCGAGGGGTCGAGGAGAGAGGCCAGGACAAGTGAACCCGACGAGAGAGAGTTCGGAGTCCGCGGCCATCGGGTCTTGTACCGTTGGACGTTGAGCGATGCCGCGAGACGAACGATTGTGTTCTCGCGGGATTGTCGAGCGGGGTCGTCGCTGTTCTCGGGACTAAAATTAGGGATAGCCAAAAACGAGAGACGCGAACCATATTCGAGACATTCGGCGGCTCGCCGTACGGTCCGACCCAACTCGGAGTCGAAATCGACGAATTAATTGGAAAAAAAGTATGAAAAAAGCAACAAAATATGCTGAAAAAATCATTCTCGTAATCACACAAATACTTTTCGTCATCCCTGCAAAAAAATGTGGTCTTCCTGAACAAAGAAAAAATGTGTTGTCCAAAAAAAAACCATTTATCCCCACGGCCAAGATAATAAGATGTCGGCGGGTCCGGCACTCGGGGTGGTCCCACCGATCCCCGAGTATTTGCCACATCTCCTCGCGTTTCTTCCCATTCCGTCTTGTGTTCCTGTACTCCGATACTACAATGAATACCACGTGGAACTGGCGCTTTAAATTTTTCTCGTTTAATTCCCCGGGTTACAACGGGGCCCTTCGTCGTCGTCGTCGTTGGTTTCACAGACTCGATTGGACTCCACGCACACATTAACACACAGACACAACACCAGGATCATCGGCGTCCGAAGTGGAGAACTCACCTCAGTCCGGACTACGAGGCGGCCATTAACTATTAATCGTACGGATATGCATATTAGCCGTGTGCGATGCGGCGGTTGCGTGGGCTCGTCCCACGATCGGTCCTGGTCGATCGGCCGCTGTAACGTCGAGAGATAATATTCCAATCGGCGATCGAGTCGTTCGGCGGACGGAGAAACGACGACGGCGACGAGGACGACGACGACGACGACGCCGGGAGGCGCGCGAGCGACGCCCCGAGAACTCTGCCGTTGGGTTTACGTCGGCCGTGCGTATAAACGTGGATCACCTCGCAACGACCGCACACACGACCGGACAATCCGCGGCCAGTGCGATGGAATCGCACCGACTCTAATCGAGCGAACGCTATTACCGCGCGCGCGCGCCTCTCGAACCGTTTCGAACCGCTTCGAACTACGATGTCCTGGACGGCGCGCCGGGCGATAGATACGCGGATCGCGCTCGCGCTCCCCGCGTGCGCAGATGCATCGCGTTTCACCTCGGGGAGCCGCCGTAATAGCCTCGTTCGGGAGATACGGCGAATGAATCTGAAATTAGGATCGATCTCGCGTTACGATTGGGCGTCGATGATTTATCGCGGGCTAATTACAACGCGAGATCTCGATCGTCCATTGAGCCTCGACTCGAGCATTGAGGTCCAGACATTTGGGTGATTCGCACGGATTTTTAGGCTTCACTAATTTTGCTCTACTTGTGGAAAAATATTATTCTTCGCGCGGATTCGAAGTATGACGATGCAGTAAATTTGCGATCGTTGAGAGCAGCGGGAAGAAGACATTAAAGGTGAATGATCAATTCAAGCGAATTCACGCAGGGCGAAGGGACGAGGGCCGAAGTGAGAGACGGCTACGTGTATTTGTATAAATATATATATACATGCGATCACTGTGAATCTGATATCGCACTTCTCTTCATATATGTCTATATATACATATATATCTTGTTGTCCCTCTCTCACGAATCTCTGTAACGTCTCTGCCGATGGTGTCTGTCGGGGCTCGTCCGGAGCGGCAGAACCGGTAGCGAGGGGGAGCGGGATTCTCGAGACTCGAGCGTAGCTCGGTGCACGAGGCGCATCCGGGCGCACAGGTAGCCGTTACGCCGATCGTGCCGCGCGGCATACGCGGTGCCCCCCTCGCGCACGAGAAGAGGGAGAGCGAGAGAACGAGAGACGAGGGTGTGAGCAGCCCCGGGAGCTCGCGGTGAATGGGAGTAGAGTCGAAGACCGAAAACGAGTAGTGAATCTCGGGGAGAAAGAGAGGAAGAGAGAGAGAAGGAGCATTTTTCTCCATCTCGACCGAGGAAAAAAGCGAAGGAACGAGAGAGACAGGGCAACCGGTTTTGATTCCCTCTCAGCCCTTCTTCATTTTAATTTTTTTATTTTTGTTATTTTTTAACCTTGTTCCTTTCTTCATACCCGCCTAATTCCTTCTCCCTGTGACCCGCACTCGGGTAAACGATGTGCCGCGTGATTAATTGCGACCGTGGAGTCCGAAGTGGCTTTGGGGGTCGGTAACTCGGACCGATTTTCGTGGAAAGGGGGGTTAGGAGTAAGAAGCTGGTTAGGGTTTGTATTTTTATATTTTTGAAAGGAGGAATAGTGTAAATTGAACTGTTGAAATGTTGGAAGATGGGGGGAAACTTGTCGGGTTGATGCAACTCTTTAACTGGTTTGACCGAGATATCTCAGTCTCCCTCTTCGTACGTCATATTTGTCAGCAAATTAATTAAGCGTCTTTGAGACAAACTTTCAATAGCGATCGTTAAGAGCGACGTCGATCGTCAACCTCGTAATTTCGATAACTTTGACGAACGCCGCGAAATCCAACTTTCTCGGGGCCCGACGAATCTGAATAAAAAACCGTTTCGGCCGATAACCGCACTCCGATAACGTCGAATATAGTGTAGAATCTCGACGATTTTTTTTTTCTAGAAAAGAAAAATAAATAAATCGTCGGCTCTTCAAGTCTATGTATTCCCGACGTTTAATGGCAATCGTTAAATCGAGAACAACGTTTTAATGTAGGTCTCGATTTAACGATTTGGCCGTTAAACGTTATTGGAGCGTCGACTCTTTTCAGTTCAACATTCGTCACGGCGACTCACGGGAGGCATCGAAGACGTTTTTATTTAATACTGGAAGCCTAAATATATCTCTTCCCCCGTCGACCCCCTTAGAATCCGGATAACTTATATCGAAGATTACACACCCATCGGACGATAGTCGTGAGTTTTACATCCACCGAGTGGAAACCGTAAGGGCGAGCTCTCTCGGCGACGAGAAATAATTACACATTTGTAATTCTGGTCTCGGGCAGCGTCGCGCGCGTCGCTCTCGAATTATCTCGTTAGCCTATCGACGGATCTAATAAATTTCCGGCCTCAACACGCCTCGCGCACAGAGACGGAAACTGTATAAAAGATAAAAGCGTTCGAGCATAATAGCGGTCCTCGCGGCCGCAGCTCATCGCGGTGTCAATAACTTTTCTCAACCGCGTCGCGATTCGGTCGCGAGGGGCGAGGCCCGCGACTTCCTACGCTCTCACTAATTATCATTTCTTCGTCAGCTAGATCGCATTCCTATTAATTAGCGCTCGCGTGATTCACGTGGAAGTTTCTAATCACTGCTCTCTCTCCCTTTTTCTCCTTTTTCCTCTTTCAGTTGCTTGCGAATGGATATTCGAATTCGGTTGAGTCATAAACCAGAGGAATATTAATTACATTTGTCAACCGGAGTCAACATGCAAAGGGGTAATTTTCAATTATTATTAATTCAATCAAAAAATAAAATAAAAAATATCTTGATTACAAGAATTCCAATGTTTTACGAGAGACATCTTCCCCCCATTTCACCAGCTTTTTTGGAGGAAGAAATTCCCCAGGCATCGCGCATCTCTCTCCGCTTTTCTGCTCTCTCTGTGCTCCACCCCTGGTTGTCCCGGTGCCTCGAAATTCGTAACCGAAATTTCGGCTTTGACTCGCCCTCCGGGTTTACACTTTGACCCTCCTGTGCGCCCCCTCCCCCCAACCGACCCACCCTCCTCCTGCCGCAGGATATAATAATGAGCCGAGCGGCTGAATGGAACGAAGAAGAGGCACGGGACAAGATCCTTTTATACACAACACACATCGGATTTCCGAGACGAGCCGCTCGCTCGGTCGGCTCGCGCCAACGAACCGTTGCGCGTCTCTTCAGCGTTACGACGACCCCGACGTTTGCACACCTTGAGAAGCCGCGCGCGCGGTCCACGCACGAATTCGACGCGTCTCAGCTGTTTCTTCCTTCGGCACGATCCATCGTTGGCTCTCGTCGTCCAGGGTCCCCCGTCCAGATCCTCCGTCCTGTCAGTCTCCGCCGTGCGCCTGCAACACGTGGATTAACGATCGATCAAATCTTTTATTATTTTTTTCCCCACTACAAAAAACGGTAAAATATATTTTTCTTTTTATACAAAAATCAACCGTCCGACGGCGCAACGGAAAATTCTGTTTTTCAGTAATTTTACTGCATCGTCCGTAAATTCGCATCCGAAAGCAAAGAGCACGTTGCCGTCCGGAGCAACGAGGACAAAATAGGTGAAAGTATCAAGAGAGTCGTTAATGTTTCCGGTAGCAGAAACCTCGAAGCCTTTCGGCTCTTTTTCTGTCCTTCTCTCTCTCTCTGGCTGCCCCTATGCGATATATTCGTGTTTATTCCGCACTCTCCCTTTCGCCTTGACCCCTTTCCGCCACCTCGCGTCTTCCTCTCGCTCGTCTTTTTTCTTTTTCCTTTTTGTTGTATTATTTTTTACAGCGAGCAGGTACGCGAAGAGTACGTTACGGGCGGGTCGATTCCGTCTTTCTCTCTCGCGGCTTCTCCCCCAGCTAGGTCGACGGTCCCCGCTCGCGCGCGCGCCACGACCGAGAGAAACGACGGAGGAGCCGACGCGGCCGCCGCTCCCTTCTACTACCTGAAGCCACCGGTGCAATAAAAAAAAGTACAGCGAGGGATGGCACGCGCCAAGGAAGCGGGAGACCCGGGCCCAACACCGATCGCACGGACCAGCTGCCTTTTGCCTCTGCCTCGTGTGCTCTCTCTCTCTCTCCCTCCACCTCTCTCTCTCTCTCGCTCTTCTTATTCCTCCCTCCTCTTGCGACCGGCGCGCGCGCGCACGATCTTTACCAGATCTCGCGAGATCAAACCCGGAACGCGCGCTGTCCTTCTCGCTCCTCGCGGATGCCTCGATGCCGAACTATTGCAACTGCTCAGATGCACCGAACCAAAGTTATTTTTAACGAAAGTCTTCAGAATTGCTATGAAAAAGTACCCTAAAAATAAATCTGCTCTTTAAAAAGTTCATGAATAACAGACCATTGTCATCGTTTTATTCGTGCTGTGATCGGCTAAGACTTTCGGACGGGTAAAAGGTCAATTATCCTTGGCAACTTTGACAGTTCCGTCAAATATCGTTGTTTTCAATCAACTAAAAAAAGGATGGAACCAGTGTTTTCGGGGGTAGAATGTCAGGGATGCCAGCGCGTGTAATTGGCCTAGTGAAACATAACAAATTTTATTAGTTTTATTAACAACGGACATATGATTTTTTTCAAATAAAAATTCTGTTATGCTGATGATAGCTTTAAAATCACTGAACGTAGTAATCACAAGTTGTCGGTTCCAGGTTAACACGGCGTTGTAAGAAGAGAAACAACTGCTTACAGGCGTCGCGGTCGCATTCACACATCCCGCGCTCTTCTGACGATGAAACGACGACGACGCTCGGCGACGACGCTGCGGCGACGTGTCTGCTGGCCACCCTCGCAACAATATTTGGACACGGTCGTTCCGACGTGATAAATGGAGCCGCTTGGCCCGCGTGTTGTGTACGAGCTCCTATGGTCAGTTCACGCGCGCTATATATATACATACACACAAACATATATATAATAGCAGTAGCAGTGTAACACAGCGAGCGGAGGCGGCGCGGGAGGAGAAGAACGGGCTGCTGTTTAGTAGTGTACCGCGCGGTGTGTTGTCGTTTGTCGGGCTCTTTGTCGCGAAATGACGGCTCTTTGTGCTAACAACATGACGAGAACACGCGCTCGCAACAGCACAGAAGACCCACTATTGCAGTACACACCGAAGTCCTGTGGAAGACAAGAGCGAGACGGCGAGAGAGCAACGTGTAGTCGTAAACTACTTGGAGTTGGGGCGACGAAGAATGAGATGAATAGAGAGAGACGGAAAGACATCAGCGTCCAGAGGTCCAACGAGAAACGCGTGTTACATTTGCCCTACACGAGCAGCTGCCGATGTTAACACTGAAACTAGGATTTCATCCCTGCTTTGGGTTTTCAATTTTTTAGCTTTACTGCCCGGTTTTTTTTTCTTCTTTTCAACTGCAATAGTTTTGTGCGAAAAAGCATGATGGTTTGTCATCTATATTTGTTTAATTTAACGTAAGGGAGACTGATTGGTATCAAGGTATTTTTAAGTTACGATTTAATCGAATCGGTGTACTCGAGGATTAACGAGGATTATGATCCTGGCAGTCGGCGAAACGGTGACAGCCTCTCGTTGATACAGTTGATAGGCCTCGCACGTGTCCGTCCGCACGTCGCGAAGAGAAACTCGCGAGGCTGGCGCGTGTGGAGATCGTTTCTGCCTGGAAACCGTTGAAACGAGCGTAGACGGTGGCCAACGGATATTTTTATAGCTACTTAAGCGCTCACAACGGCCCATAAACGTTGTGATATCGACCTCGATTCGATCTGATATATATATTTATTGAGACATTTTCCGAATCGTCTGCATAGCGCGACATCGCGTATCCCGGGCAATTCCGACGAATTACGCGCGACGTGTGTATATATCTCGTGGCACCGGACACGTGGTGAAAGACCTATAAACACGTTTGTTTTTTTCTCTATCTCTCTGTCTCTCTCATAATCAACGTATCTCCATGATTCGCGATGAAAGGTAGATCAAAACTTAACGATCCGTCGGTCACTTAAACGAAACCGTTAATATCATGTCGCGGGCATCGTTTCGATTTTATTCGCTAAAAAGATCGTCCAGATTACCCGAGATATCGGTTGATACGGCTGCTGCCGCAATCGTCGCTGTCGCGAACACGAATGCGATCATCATCATTTCGTTTCGGCTCGCGTAGATCTATAAACGTGACAGCGGGCACAGTGATTGGCTACCTGTGGCGCGTATTCCTTGGTCTGCACGTGACAACGAATAAAATCGTTATTTCCTCTCACGTAGATCGATAAATTCGACGGAAAGCACAGTGATTGGCCATCCGTAACGCATGTCTCGCTTCTAAGCTTCGGAAACGGAGCTGCCGCCAATAACCGGTGGCTGACCGCCGGTTTTTAAGACCCAATTTTTTCGCGCGACTATCTCAAACGCCTTTTATTATCCGCGTAGCGGCGATTAAGCGCTTTGGCTCTTGCCATTTCCTTCGTGTACCACGCGAAAGAATTGAGTATCCGTAATGAAGTGGACTCCTGTGTATTCGCGTCGGCTCGGTCGCCCATAGCACTCGGAATCGGTCGTGCGCGTGCGCACACAAACAAACACACGGCGATCGCGGTACAAGCGGCTAATTAAAATAGAGAGAACAGCGCACCGGCTCGCGGTTAGACGCTGTATTAACGCGAGTTTATTGCCGCGCGGAATTCAATTGAAACGTTCGTACGCGAAACGGTTGTCGGCGGCGACGCCGCGCGACGCGACGCGGCGATTGCCAATCTTAGGAGTAATCGCGGTCCGAACCGGCGAGGAGACGATCGCGCTGCGGCGGCGCGATAACAGCGCACGACTTTCGTCCCCGCTTCACCGGCCAATCACTGTGCCGCCAGGCGATGCGACGACTCTTTTTGCAGCTCGGTACACGCACCGAGTCTCGCAATGATTTTCTCGATTCCCAGTCGAAGCGCGCGCATTTACCTCGAGCCTCGTAGGTGCGTAATTGCCATTACCGTTTTGCCCTGATCTCCGTTTTATTCTCGTTAACGCGACGCTGATAAGGAGAAGCGCCGATCGCACGGTTCGTGTTCAGCGTCTGCTTCGCACGATTTGCAAGCTAAATGATGTTCGTCTTGTCGATTGGTTCAAAAACTATTGAAGCTGTTTTTGGGCGATCGTTTTTTTTTTCGTTACATTCTTGCCTAAAATCTGTAAAGTGTTTTTCTCGCAGATATTGAAGCAGGAAGCCCCTCGTTAAAATTGTGCACTCGTCGCAGGTCACAATCTCGGTCTTCCCGGTGTCTAATGTCACGTCGAGTAACCGATATGTAGCCGTATTTGACGAATCACATACGAGTCTCTTGCCCGGTCGAACGAGCAGATCACATTCTGCTGCTGCTCCCTTCGGGGGTTTTCAACGTGGGCGGCGGAATCGGGTAATCGAGCGAGCTCGATGCTCCGGGAATTTATCGTTCGAGCGTTCAGCTACACCGCGCGGACTATACTGACGTCTGCCTCTCGGCGCTTTCTTTCTGTATCCGTAATACGAACGCATATACGCGGCTGGAAAGCTGCGTTCTATTATACTTTGTAATAGGCCGAGACGGACGAACCACACGACGGGGATCGTTGAATTGTTTTCCAAGGGTTTATGCAGTGTAGAACCGTCGTAGCGAATAAGGAGACGTATAATAGAACAGAATGCGGTGGCTGATCCTGCGATTCTCGAGACCTTTAAAAAATCGTTTAGCTGATTGGCCAAGTTTCATCGTTGATAAATAAGCACAAGAAAAAAAAAAAAAAAAAACAGAAAAAATCATTTCTCGGACAGCAAATCATGTCTTTTATTCTCAACTTGTCTCGCGAATTTCTTCTCTCTCGCATTATTCCCCCTACCCCTTCCCCTCCAGGCCGGCTGCTCGTGACTCCACGAAAAAAAAAATTCACCTCCGCGCGGCATCGGTTTCATAATACGCTGATTGACGGTCGTTAATTAAATCCAGTTTGCATGATCCCGATTCGACGCGGGCTCTCTCGTCGCGCGACAAACCGCCGCGAATCGCACGCAGCCGCGGGTACATTTTCTGCACCGTACCTCATATACATATACACGCACATATTTACAGGCAATAAAGTGTGTATACAGGTGGACGGGACGTGCCAGTTTTCTTGCCGCTGTCACTTGCAGCGCATGCGCGCTCGCGCGCCTGTCAAACACGTTTTCGTTTTCGTACACTGGAAACCGGCGACAGTCGAATTTTTTAGCCCTTTTCTACAGCCAACTTCAGGCACCCAAAATCTTTGTCCCTGCTCGCAAAATAATTTTCATCCAACAACGAAAAGAATGATCCCATCTTACCATATTTTTTTTAGAATTTTCTTTAAAGTTTTAGAGAAAGCAAGTTCCTCAAGATACCAAATTTTTTGCTACTGGTCTCACGCTATTTCCATTGTTTCGAAGACTCTAAAGATAAAAGGAAAAAAAGAACGAAAATAGATCGAAAGCAATATCGTCGAGCCGCAATGACACTCCTCGCGATATTATAAAACGGTATTTGCGTAGATTTTTTTTCGTCGCGATCGTTTGCACGCGCGCGATTCTGCGACTGTTCCCGTGCGTGTGTCTCACCCGTCGCCTCGGTAAACCACATAATGCCGGGAACGTTATTGCCGCGCGCGCGGCATTTACTCGGGCGAGCGCTGACGGCCACGCGCGCTTGGAGACACCGAGAGAGCGAGACGGGCGATTTTAATAAGCCTCCCCGGCGGCCACTTCGGCGATAGCGCGCACCGCGATATTTCACTCAGGCCGCGAGAACCGCTCGATTCGATATAATGCACCGACCGCACCAATAATGTCCACCTCGAACGCGCAAACACGCGCGACACACATATATATATCCCTCGGCTAACAGCGCAGAGTGGCCTGAGCTGCGCGGGTATAACGCAAAGATGTCTAGTAAATCTAGTCGAGAAGTTGAGCATTATTACACACGCATCGATTATGCTCATTTTGCCCGGTTGATTTACCCCAGAACCCGAGCGGCGCACGAGAATCGAGTCGCGGTTACAATTATTGTAAAATACTGAAATGTCGGTCAGCATTTTTATTTTATTTTATTTTATTTTGTCTTTTATTTTATTTCTGATACTTTGTGTGCCTCGGTTTTGCCTCCGGTCGACGATAAATTTTCTGCGTCGTGTCATACACAACCGGAATAAAATACGTGGCCGCTACCTATTTTCGTATATCGTCACTCGGATTAGTATGAATTTTCCTCGGATCTCGTGCAGAGTCCGAGCGGCGGCGATTTTATCGGGTCGAGACTTCAGATCTCGTGGCAGGTGTCTCGGCTTTTCGTTGCAGACGTCGTAGGAGTTTCTTCTCCGCGTCTCGGACGGATCGTGTGTAGAGCCGCGACCGCCCGCCTACCGGGCCACCCTTAATGCCCGCCACTTTACTTTCTATCAGACGTCCGCTCGGCTCGCCGACGTCGTTCGGTCATTCCCGTTCGTCCGCCCGTCGGATCCACGCACGAAAATGTAGGAGAGAATCCGGGAGATCTTATCTCTCAGCGAGAGGAGAAGAATTTTCTCGTACGCCAACTCGGATATACGTGAGTGCATCGTGCAGGCCCGCGATGTAATTGGAAGAAGTGTCCACGAAAATCTCCGGACGCTTCTGGCTGGTATTTCAAGCGACTAAACCGATCGCCGCGAGTGTTAATTAATGTCGCTGTCGTCGCGGTGATTTTTAACCGAAGGAAAATGCGTCGTCGCTCACCGAGCAACGAAGTACAGTGGCGCCTCGTGAAATTTTTCATTTCGTGCCTTCATGTTTTTTTTGTTACGAAAGAACAGTCCAATTTGTATAAATCCAAAATGCATTTTTATTTATGTATTTTTTTAAACGCGAAATATGTTTAACGTTTCCGGGGGTTGGTGATCCATCAGCGACTTCGACGAACGTCCGCGCGTGTCGGGGTCACGTCACGGCGCGGAATATTCGTCGAGCTCCTGCTGTCCGACTCCCTCGCCCTCGAAACGGCGAAACGCTGGTGCAACAAAAAAATGAATGGGGAGAGAACACGCCGCGGCGGAGCTCTGCAAGGAGGAAGAGTCGAGAATCGACTCGAGCCACGCACGCTGACGTGACCGTTTCGTCTGGCAGGTGCAACGCGTCATATAACCATCACGCCGAGACGTGGCAGCCGCGGTGGCTGCAGCGTGGATATCGAAGGATGGCAGAGAGGGAGAGAAAGAGGGGGGAGACAGACGGAGGCGACCCCGAGCGACGAGCCGATCGGGGGAGGAAGAAGGATACGAAAAAAGAAATAGTAAAAAATAAAACGCGAAGAAAAGTCGAAGAAGGAGGCGAAGAAGAAGAAGAGGAGGATGAAAGAGGCAAAAGAAGGAGAAACACAAGTTTCTTATGGCACACGTAGGGTTTAATACCCAAGTTGAAGGCTCGCGTGAACCGGCGCCTCTCGACTTTCCGTCTGTGTGTCCCGGGACATCAGCCGGTCCCACCTGCAGTGAGACTCGTATCTCACGTGTCCCTCGCGCATTAATTACCACGAAGGCGCAGGACGCTTTGGAACGAGAAAGACAGAATGAGAGAGCGAGAGAGCAGGGGAGAAAGGGAAAGAGAGAGGCATAAAGGAAAGGGAAGACAACGATCGTCATCGACAAATAGGCATTTTAGATAATGAGCGAAGAATTAGTGAGCGCTGCTGTGTCCCCCGAGCGTCTCGTGCAGCTTCTCTCGTGCTTGTAAATACATATTATTATATCGTTCCCGTCCGATCTTTACGCGGTACACGCATGTTCACAAATTAATACCGAGCTTCGATCGGCCGGGAGCTAATAACGCACTCCGCCTAACTCACTTTAATAGCATTCATGTGCTCATCAGACTGCCAATAAAATTGTGTCAACACCGCGCGACTTTACACGGCGTTTTGCATGTTTTAATTATTCGCCGCGTGAAAAAAAAAAAAAGAAAAATAGTTTTTATTAGCGCCGGTCGACCGTATATTTCCGATATTTTCCACCTGAAAATTTGACCCGGGTAACGTGTTTCACCTGGACCAGCTGCGGCGATAAATTCGTGTAGCTCGCAAATTCCATTCATCAAACGGTTCATCGCCTAGAAATAACAAGAAGCGAGGAAAAAAAGCAACCTCATCTCTTCAAGAAATAACCGATTTGCATACAGACAAATTTTCCTCAACAAAAAGAAAAATTCTACAATCATAAAAGCCTATCACACTAATCGCACCGCGATACCAGTTAATCAGATAAACAAATCGATTGTATATCTAAAAAAAAAATTAAATCATAAGTCATCTCCTGCCCGGTAGGAAGTGGACTCGTAACTACCAGACTCGTGCAATCAGCGACAGGATTTTTCCCAGTGTTCGTTGCCGCCTAAAAATACATCCGCCACGCTCAATGCACAGCGCTCAACATTTGTGTATACGACCCAGCCGCAGAGTTCCGACGGTGCGTGAGTTTTGCGCCGCGCGCGGTCCCGTAATTTATCGCCACGCCCAGCGAGATCTTAATACGAATCACTTATCGACAGTCAGTGCGCGGAACGCGCGCGCGGCGAGAGACCCGCGCAGCGCGGGCAGCAGGAGCGACGCTACCAGGATAGAACTGAACAGATAGAACTGCGAGCGCGCGCTGCTCCGCCGGTAATATATATTATACCGCGCGGCGCGCAGGACACGTCGGTCTGGCAGTCTACACGGGTACTAATAACCGTGCTGGGTAATTAAGGAGAGCAATGCGCCTCGGTCTGAACGCGACCGAACGAAGGAAGTCGGGAGCCCGTTCGTTTTTTTTTTCCCTCACGGAGCCAGAAAAGTCCCTCGCACGATATAGCAGTTCGTATGCCAATAGTCTATTCATGCGTGGCTCCTTTTTTTTCTTTTTTTTTACTCCCTCGGCCCCGCCGAGAAAATCTCCTCGGCCGCCACCCGGCAATTTAGAAAACCATCGATGGGACTTGGCGGCTAATAGCCGCGTTCTCTGTGCGCCAATGCAGATGCATGTGTATCGCGATATGTACTATGTATGGTTTAGATATATATATATGTATGCGTAATAGACTGTATAATGCGTATAGCAAGTACCGATGCCGACCGTATCATATATTGGGACCGTACATAACGAGTCAGGTGCACAGCAGTGCTTATCGTCCCCATGGCTAATGCCACGTTTCGCCGATCGCGTCTCCAATGGTTTTCGATAAAACGTTCGCGTCTTCTTTATTTTCGTGATCTTCGGAACGACGTGCCGATTACCGGTCGCACATCCCGATCCACTAGCAGCGACGACGAGGCGACCGCGTTATTATTCACTCGACGATGGTTTTTAATTTTTTACCATAGGCAGACGAACGTGCCTCCGGGATACGAATCCGCGGGGTTCGCGTTTACCGGTGACGGATAATTTCACCGCCTCCTTCGTCCGGTTGGGATCGCGAGAAAAACCCAGCTGGTCTCCCGGTTTTTTCTCTATACTTCCTGCGGGCAGAGACTGACAATTTTACATAATTTCAATTTTTTTAATTGAAAAAAATTAATTTACTCATAATTATGACCAACTTCAATCCATTTACCATTTTTTGTGTTTCAGTGCTCACTCTTCAAGTCGTCGTACCGACGATTTCTTCGAGTCAACGTCAGCAGGTTTCTCGGTCCCAAGACAAAAAATGTATTTTCGCTGCGCGCGAAATGTTCGTCGGTGGATCAGTTTTGGACTGCCGGCGATCTTCCTGGCTGCGCGGCCCGAATAATACGAGCGCAGAATGCAGAAACACAAGGCGAGGCTCTCGCGTCTTGCCTCGCATTCGCCATCGCATCAAGGGCCGCGCGCGGCGCGCACCAAGAGCACAGCACACGGGGACCACACACCGGTAGCGTTCAATTTATATTTTGGGCGGAGTTGCGCGTTATTTATCGCCCGGGCATACGCGCCGGACAGGCAGAGAGCCGCGGTAGCCGAGAGCGAGAGACGCAACGAGCGGGACAAGCAGGAGTTACCTGCGTGGCCATTCCGCTCGCGCGCCGCGCGTCTCGATACCGCGCGCGGCTCTCGCCATGTAAATTGGAGCGTTTCGCATGCGCTATCGACGCGACCGTGCGGCCGAATGAAACGAGGGAAGCGCGCGCGGCCGGACCGTCGAGATAATTCACGTCGGTGGGGCCCCAACGACGGACTATTACGCCGCGGCGAAACAATTTTTTTCTCACGCGTCCCCGATCTTTAATTACATTTATTTCGTTTCCGTTACACCGCGGCGGGTAATGCGAAATTAATTGGAACGCTCGGTACGCGAGAATCGCGGCAAAAAAAATCTCAACACTTATTTTCGGCTGTAAAAATAATTAAACGGTTTATCGATATTGATATCATCGACAAACGTCAACGATTTTTCCATCTCGATTCCCGAAAAGGTGTCGCCCTCTCGGTGATTCCGTTTACGCGCTCGTATTTCGAGATACGACCGCGCAAACTGGAGCTTCTTAATTTCATTTCCTCCGATCTCTCGCTGATGAGACACTTTGCAATTAATTAAGATTCCCCGGGTCCATGAAGAATCAGATAATAATGATTATTTCGATAATTAGTACCGGACCCTTTTAATTTCATATGCCTCGATCTGCTTGACTTTCTAATTAACATTTATAACTCTACTAGACGAAAAGAAAAAAATTCGATAATTAGCAGTCGGAGAATAAAGTTTGCTATTAGCGAGCAGAAAAAAATAATAAAATTCTCCTAATTTGCCTGAAGGTTTCGCGATGTTCCCGACCGTAAACACATAATCATGGCGACTTTATACGTTGGCCGGTGTGGAAATAGAGAGGAGGCACCGAGAGCTGATCTCCCGAGAGCTCGCGGGAATCGCCACACGCACCGCAATGGCAGAAGTAACGAGAGACGACGAGGGAAACCCCGGGGTTTTCGCTCGGGAAAAATCGCATAATAACGTTGTTTCTTGCGCGAGCCACCGCGGAGATTCTGTCGCAGTGTCTTCTCCCGGCGACGATGACGAAAAAACGCGATGCCCAGTACCGAGCGACGACGACGACGACGACGTCGACGAGGACGGCCTCGCCGATCGAGAGAGTCACTCGCTGCTCTCCGCGAAGAAACGAACGAGCCACGCGCACGACTCGGCCGATCCGGCGCGCTCGCCCTATTAAGGACATGTCCATCGCGCGCGCAACGAGTTCTCACACTGCACAGTAAAGTACCAGGAGCGCGCGCGCGCGCTCGCTCGCGACGTCCCCGGCGCTCCGAGGATGCACCGACCGTAAGTACGAGCGAGCTCGAAGCTCGACAGCCTCGAGCTCGCTCGTTCTCGGCTATTTTCGCGCGCGCGCGGGCGACTCTTAATTTCCCGGGGAGCGCGACTTAATGAGTGCGATAATTCGCGATTTGTTTTCTTTTTTTTTCGCCGATATCTCGAGTGAATCTCGCAGTCACCTCGACACCTACGCGAAGACGAAGATATGGCGGACTTGAGAAATCCACCGGGGACCATTAATTCGCGGATAATTGTCGTTATTTTTAATTAGTTCTTCACTTAACGAAGTCAATTTAATTTTTTTTTGGTTCTGTGGAAACGTTGATAATTTTTCTTGGCTGAAAAAATGCATTTGCTTGGTTGCTTGGCTCACAGTGGAGAGTCGCCTGCACGACCTCTCGCACCGAGTCAGTGCCACCGACTCCTCGTAACAATGGAACAACCCCTGGCTGTCCCGTCATTCGTTCGCGTATAAAATCGTGAAACACCTGTTGCCCGCAGTCTGCTGCGGTGGCGGCGGCGTCAGCAGTCGTCGTCGTCGTCCGTCGTCTGGCGTTTCGCGAGTCTCGATAGTCATTCGCGGAAACGACAGAAAACGCGATGCAGCTCGCGTCTGTCGCTTCGAAAATAAATCTCATTTCTCATTTTCCCTTTGAAAAAATAAAGCCTGAAACTGCAAAAAAAAATCCGGCAACTCCGGAAAATTGTTAATTCGAAGCTGCAATTTGTGCTGCAGAATCTTTTTTTTTCTCACTCGAATCATCATCGATTGATCGACCTTTTACAGCGGTCATCAAAAAGCCATAATCATTATTTCTCATTCGTTCGCAGATCTTCCCAGCGTCGACGGATTCTCGGATTCCGCGGACTTTTCCGATGAAGCCTGAAGAACCGACGGTTTAGCCGTGAGCCATCGGGAGATCCGCGCGACGCTCTCGCCAACGGTGTCTTTATATGGCTCCTCGGGCGATCTTATCGGGAGCTTCGATCGAACGCGACCACGGGGCAGGCGGTGCGCGGTCGCGCGCTCGCTCCGCGTTACCGAAGGTGCGATACTTGTCGCGAGACGAGTGCGCAGCTCACTGCGTAAATAGCGGTTGGTACTCTCGTCGTGCGACGTGCGGCACGATTTATCGAACGCGGCAAATTTGGTGGTCATATCGTTGCGGCAATCGCGATCGGAGCATCGCGATATCGGTATCTTCTTTTGTGTTTACAAGGCAAAAGTAGTAGAATCCAAAGCTCAACGTCTCTGCGCTTGTAAAATATATGTCGACCTGTCGATGCAATTTTTATTTTTCGTTACAATTTTTATTTTTCGTTATTTTTCGTGACAAATATTTTTTCGATGATATTAAAAAAATTCAGGTATCTAATATCTACCAAAAATTGAATTAATTATATCATTTATTCCGTCCGCAGTTGCCGGTGATGAAGCATTCGCGGTTACGCAGTGATT
This sequence comes from Itoplectis maculator, assembly GCA_964034905.1. Classification (NCBI taxonomy): domain Eukaryota; kingdom Metazoa; phylum Arthropoda; class Insecta; order Hymenoptera; family Ichneumonidae; genus Itoplectis; species Itoplectis maculator. The sequence goes on from OZ035862.1 coordinate 4,135,503, forward strand.
ACTCGCGAGTACGGCGAATATATATAGTGAGGTAGGCTCTTCGCGTGTGATACGCGAGGCACACGGAGAACCCTCGGCTCGGTGCGCGGCGCGTCCGAAGCTCCGCAGGACGCGCGCGGTGCGCGTTGACGATTTACGAGCGGTCGGGGCACGGGCGTAAATAATAATCAGAGCCGCGCGCGGTTCGTCCTCCGCGCGGCTTTCCGCCCTCGAAGAATAAACGTTGAAAAAGCGGACCGAGGGAGTAGGAGGAGGGGGAGGGGGAGGAGCGAGGCGAGTATGGAAGAAGCTGCGAAATCTCTTTTCGCGACGGGGAGCTACCGTAATCCTCAATCAAGTGCGAAAAAGGAACCTCCTCTCTCGTTTGGGTAACGAGTTCACGCACGGCGAATGCACACAGCCTCCTCCTTCCCGCGCGCACCGACGCAGCTCGATCGCTTCGCAGCTCGTCCACCGTCGCCGGCACATTCTAATTTTTAATACCTCAAAAAACGCAGGTGAGTCCCTGGTCTCTGCATCGCGGAGTAAAGTTCACTGTGAATAATATTATACGACGTTTGTATTTCAGGTTCCCGATGCGGAGGACGGATGAAGAAAAGTCGAGAAAACTGGTGCCACACATGCGGCGAACGCGGCTCGTCCGTCGACGATTCAGCCACTCGAGTCCACGGCGATGATCGCCGGATTTTTTTTCACCGCGCGGATCATCCCACGATCCATAGGACGCATCCTGCCGGGGTTCTCGGTGACCCCGCGCGGTTCGACGAATTCATCAGGCGAATTCTATCACGCCGCGATGAGAGACTAATTGGCAATTCGCTCGCGGGCAATATGTGTGCGGCAGCAAACGCCACACGTACACATTGGACGTACATATGTGGGACGTATATCAGTTCACGTGTGCCGGCGCGCGTCGGGGCTGCCGCAATCGCGGGACTTTCGCGGGGATCGTTCGCCCCAGAAGCCAGAAGCTACCGAGCGGCAGAGGTGAGCCGAGTGAGGTGAACGTGTTGAACATGGACACGGAAATGATATCGTTGCGCGTGTGTGATACCAGTTGAAACATAATATATCTCGTATCTTCGGTTGCAGTTTCCATATACGTGACGCCGTTATATCAACCCGGCAGCGAGCAGATTGATTCTCCGCACGAGATATATAGACACACACATACAAGCGCCAGACGAGAGTGCAATAATGTAACTCAATTAATCTGGCAATTAGCGTGGAGGTAATACAGTGCGTAATTAATCCTCTCGATTCGATTCCGCGATGGAACTGTATCGCTATCATTGCCCGTCTATTATTGACACTGAGAAAAAGCTATGGGATAACAATGGCGAATATACCGAGTTTTAATATACAACAGTATGGCACAGTCCACCACACATTTTTCCGAGTGCACGTTGAGGAGGATTTCGCGATGCAAATTCAATATCTCATTCTTTGCTCCCGGCACGTGTAGAACGCTTTGTCGATATTCAATTGGCAACAATTTCGCTGGGATAAAATTACGTTCGTGGAACGGCCGAGCATCAAAGCAAAGCCCGGAATACGCGCGCGTAAAATACGTAAATCGATGCGCGGGGCAGAACGACGTTAAAATCCTTAATTTCTCAATTTCAACCTATCAATCGACGCTTATCGCTCGATCTCGTCCGCGCAATCGCTGTGTGTGTGTGTGTTGCTCGCGCGAGGCAGCAACGCAGCGACTGGCTGCGGGGTGCGGATAAGATCGAGGCTGCCGCACGTCGATTCCGCGGTATAATGTAATCCCCCGGTATCGCAGCGTCGATCTGCCGATGGTGATTGGTGCGGGCGCAGCCCCAGCGCGCGCGCATCGTCGTTAAGAAACAATAGCAATTTTCAATGCATCCTCACCGACGATGCGCAGGTAAACGAGACCTCGCAGGTGGCTCGTGTTGCATCCCTCGCGTTGCTTCTCGGGCTCGAGATAAAAAACCATTGACGTCACGATAAAACGTATAGGACGCTAAGGATTTTCATTAATATTAAATTTTTCGTGATTTTCAAAATACTAAAAAAATAGTATTCGCTGCTATTCGTTGCTATTTATTTTAATACCCTCTCGGTTCGTCGGTAATATTATTTTTATTTTTATTTTTATATTTGTTTTATTTTTATTTTTTTTTATTCCAACTGCAACGAACGATCGCGAAAGTATCAAGAGCTCGCGGAGCTATAAGCATTAACTTATCCGGTGCAAGATCGTAATACGGCGCAGGCGGCCCGCGAGTTGCGCGGGCGAACCGCGGAAAATATACAACTACTGTGCCGCAGACATATAAATATAGGATCCATATACCTGTTGCTCCCGGTGCGCGCGGCTGCTGTTGTGCACACCGCGCGCCATCGGCGAAGCCGATGCGGTCTCTCGGCGCAACTGCGAGTGTACCTGCGGTTCGTAATTACCGGAATTGGCACGCTCCTCCCGCGGTCTCACTTCCTTCTCTCCGCCGCCTCGACGTCTCTCTCTCGCGCTCTCTCGCTCACCACGCTTCTTATTCCCGAGCAACGCGGCGCGCACGCAAGAAAAATCGATTTCCCTTCATTCGACGCTTATATTACCTCTCGTTTCACAATTATCCTAATATACGAGTAGCGCAGCGCCGTGTATATATTGTGCACCTGCGGTTTCGTACATTTTCCACGCCACTTCCAGGCCTAGGAGTGTAACACATTAAACATAATAAAATGCTGAATTTTTTTTTTCGCCAATTTTTTTCTTCTTCGATCGTTTCCCCCATTTTTATTCTCGGTCGAGATAAAAATTAACCGCAGTTTCCTGCAAAATGAAATTTCATTTATTTTTCACCAGTCAAGTAAATTGCATTCCATTTCCCAAATGCTCAGATCTATCGCTCAATTCTCACCGGTAAAACCTTTTTTCCTGTCTCTCCTCTTCTCGCTCTTTTCTCCGGGTACCGAAGGGGATTGCACAACCATAAGCAGATTATTATTGACCGCGCGCGCGTTTATTTCGGTGGCAATACTTTACTTTTAATTACTCGCCCGTTGCCCGCGCGCGCGCGCGCGCCACTCTCGCAATCACCGCCCGAGTCCGCGGCGTCGTCGTCGTTCCCGCGCGGTCGTCTTTCTCATCCGACTAACTTATACCCATCTCGTTCGTTTAACTCTTCGTGAGTCACACTCTCGTTAAGGGGAGTCGCCCGAGCGAGAGCGAGTCAGTCGAACACCCTACTTCCCGTCTCGCTCGCGCTCGTTGCACGTTCCCCGGGTGTTTGTACCTATATTTTACGACGCTCTTGCGCGAGTGTTCGCCACACACGGATCTATATAGCTTCTGCACTTCTGTCGTTGCATCGTCGTTGCAGTCGTCGTCGTCGTCGTAGTCGCAGTCGCAGTCGTCGTCGTCGTCGTCGTCGTCGTCGTCGTCGTCGTCGTCGGCGGCGGCGGCGGTGTCGGTGCGCTTCTAAAATAAGCCTACAGTCAAATAACTCGGGTGGTTGCGAGACGGTGCGCGAGAGAGAAACGGAGACGGCGAAGCGAGCGAGCGCCGAGGAGGAGACGCGCGGCGAAGATGGAGAACGATGGAGAACGACGAAGATCTCATCTCGCGACGTACGCACAATCCGGTATCAGGTGCGTACGCAGTGCGTCATCCCGATAGGATCTCGAGAACTCACCGCCGCCGCCGCCGCCGCCGTCCATGCGCGCGCGGCTCTCGACTCTCGGCTCGGCTCGGCCTCGCGTCTCTGAATATTCCGCCCACTTGAGGGCTTCGCGGCGAATGTGCGTTCGACTCTGCCGCACACTCGTTTTCGCCTCCGTGTGTGTAACTGAGTGTAAGTGTGTATTATAGGCGCGCAAGTGTCTGCGTACGAGTACGTAAACGTTTTCGATCGCCATTTTCGTTCGCTAAATGCGAGGTGGAGATAATAATTTTCGCAGGCGAACAGCACTGCTGTAGCTACTGCTCCGTGTCAGCCGGACATAGCACGTACGATGCTACTTGGCGAGGAGGGTTCGATGCTGGGAGGAAGAGAGGGGGGAAGGGACGCGGGGGAGGGGAGCATTTTGTCGTCCCACTCACGCGGTTCATAATGTGGAGGAGGGAGGGGGAAGTTCCCCACAATCCTGATAGATATTCAAACATTTATAGAGGAAAATCGTGCCAACGATTATTTTCGGAGCTAATAAGATCGTCACATGCTTTCCGCTCGGGGTGTGCGCGACGATGCCCGAGTTTAGGGTGTGCTGCCGCTTGTCCGCGGCTGATACAGCCTAATGGACCGGTGAATTACGGCTTAAGGTTTTTGGCGGTCGGTAATCGATCGAGAATGTGCGACCGGTTTGCCTGACAATTTACTCATTAGCTCCGATCGCGATTTCCTTCTAAGCACAACCGTATTTTAGCAACGATAAACATAATTGACGATTTTATTTTTATTTTTATTTTTTGAAACATAAACCTATACCTTCATTGCCTCGATAAAATAGTCGATCCAGGTGATGTAGTTTATTTCAATTTTTCCGCGATTTATCGGCATCGATTATGAGAAACAAGGTTTAGAGCGTGTTCGTACGCCGCAATCGCCTCGGACGCCGCGTGTACAACGCAAACGACGTGAATTACAAGGAGTCGCGGTAATACCGCGAGGGGAGCGCGATGCGATTACGCGAATACCGGAAGCCGGTGACGCGCGCGAGCGCGCCACCTGTACAACGAGCCGCTCGGGTATTACACGGTCTGATCTTGTTCGCCCGGTAGCTACTGGCTATCGAGTCGAAAACCAATATCCGCGCGCGTCGACGGCGGCGCCACGAGCGTCGCGCTTGCGCGGAACTGACGCCAGTTCGAGATACGGGAATAGGAGGAATAAACGCCGAGGCACAGAAGCGACACTGCGCAGTCAGATATAGGAATCGCGTTTCCTCGCGAGATATTTTTCCCCCGCGAAGAATAATAACCGCGAACCGTCGGAATAATACGGAGGTGGCGCTGCAACACGTGCGGCCTGTACGAGCAAAGCGCATAGTGGGCAGCGCACAGTGCGACCGGCTCGTTAGCTACCTGGGAATACGGAAGGTGCACGCCTTCTTCGCTCGTTTCTCCTCTTCGCCCCTTTGCCTCTCGGCCCGCGATTCTCTTCCTCCGCTTCTTCCTGATTCAAGGCTGATCGCGCGAATATCCCGTATATCTGTCTCCCCGTCTTTCTCTCTCTTTTTCTGTCTCTCTCGGCGTCGGAGCAGAAGCAGCGGCGAATAAATTATTGCGCTCACGGCGCGCGCGGTCGCGATCTCTCGTCTCGTTCTACTTCGATGGATAACGCGCGATACAGCGCGAGAGGGAGCTCCGCGGCTCGTCGCTCGTCCGCCGAGTAAGATATTACGAGCGCGCGGAACGAGAAGGCGAAGAGTCCTTTGCTCGCTCCTTCCACGCTGCTCGCGGTTGTGGCTCGCGAAGCCCATCGAAATCTTGAGGAACAAAATGTATAGGACGACGCTACTCGCTTATTCTCGTTCTGCTGTTGTACGGCTGACGCAGCAGCAGCAGCACCAGCAGCAGAAGCAGGCAGCGGCAGCAGGTGAATAAATTATCGTTGCACTCTGCAGCCGCGACTGCCGGGTACATACATCGCGCCGGGCATTTTACGACCGAACGGAACATTAATGTAATCGTCGTGGGACATAATGAGGTCGCGTTTTGCGAGAAAACGACACTCTGATACTGACAAAAAAGTGACGACGTGTGCGTTTATTGTTATTATTTTTGCTTCCTCATAGAGGAAGCTTTGTTTTCGTGAAAAAAATTTTTTTCGAGATTTTGATGTCAGTAGACTCAGAATGGTCCAAAACGTCGAGAAAAGTGGTTTAGAAAAAATGTCCGTATGTATGTGTGTGTGTGTGTGTGTGTGTGTGTGTGTGTGTGTGTGTGTGTGTGTGTGTGCAGGGCTTCGAAAATTTGATGAACTATTACTCAGTAACTGTTCGAGCGATCGGGCTCAAATTTTGCACGCAAGTGAAGTAGTTGCCCCTCGTTGAATGTCAATACTTTTGGGAAAAAATAATCAGCCATTTTGATTTTACGGTATTTTGAATTTTTTTTAAAAAGGGCGTGGTCGCTCTAACTTTCGTAAAAATTATACGATTTTGCTAAATAGTTTTTTATAAATAAAGACACGTTCAATCTTGTTTCGTATTGCATTTGGGCGAAATCGGTAAAGCGGTTTGGATTTTATAGACATTTGAATTTTTTGAAAAAAAATTCAAATGTCTATAAATCTCGTAGAATTTCAACAATTTGACTGAAAGTTTTTATAGACGAAAGGGAACATACATTACTGCTGGGTACCAAATTTGACGATGATCGGTCAAGTGGTTCCGATTTTACGGAATTTTGAAATTTTTCAATTATTCACTTTTCCGCTCTAACTTCAGAAAAAGGCTGCAAAGTAGAACCTTGCAAAGTGCTTCCTCAGTATTTCACGATTTTAATGCAACTTCCTCTATGAGGAAGCCAAAATTGATCAACATACTTCCTCATAGAGGTAGTTGCATTAAAATCGTGAAATACTGAGGAAGCACTTTGCAAGGTTCTACTTTGCAGCCTTTTTTTTAATTTTTTGAGTAGGTGATACAATATTTTGGTAATGCGATTGAAAAATGATTATTGATGTAAATAAATGTTACCTTCGAAATTGCGATTGGTCAATCGAGCGCGAATTCTCGACTTTGTTGCGATATCGAGCGATTTGCCGCGGATACGAGTATATTAATGCGCAGACCAATGTCGCGTGTGTGAAATCGTTCGCGACGTTTTTCCGATGATAATGCGCGTTCGCGCACTGCACACGCCGCGATTGAATTCGGATCACCTCGACCCGATTGCGCCGGCGCGATCGACCGAGCTCCCTGCGTCGATTAATTAATAATTATCGCATAACTGAGCTGGCGTAATTGCCCGTCGAGCGGGAGAGACCGTGCGGAGCGCGCGCGCGCTCGCGCCTCGAGGCGCGCAGGCGCGTCATACGCGCCTGGTACGTAGGGTCGCGATCTCGCACACACCCCGCGTGACTTTCGCAAGTTCTGCCACCTCCGTTTGTCCGCACTTTCGGTCGACGCGCGATTAAATTGTTGCTGCACACTTTTCTATTTTGTACTTTTAATTTACTACAATAAGTACTTGGATAAATTGATTTGAATTAATCCCTCTTTTAAAAAGTTCATGAGTAACGGAAAGCATTGTTGGCAAACTATAAGAGCTGTGATTGGCTGGGACTCTCAGACCGAGTCCAGGTTCATTTGTCCTTGATAACTTTAACAGTTCTGTCAAATATCGTATTTTTTTTTAATTCACTAAAAAACGGTTGATGGCTGTGTTTTCAGGGGTAGAATGTGCGACTTGAGAACGATGGTATAAGTTAAAAGTCGATATTTTGAAAAACTAAATTTCGTGACCCCGATTTGGGCCGTTTTCGGCCCGGCGGCCAGATCTACGATTTCTGACAAGCAAAACGACAAATTTCTTTTTTTTAAATCAACTAAACAAGAGTTTTTTAGTTGCGATTTACCCTTTTAAAGCTTTATAAGAGCGCAGCAGCACAAAAGCATCTCGGGCACGCGCGCCAGCGCGTGTGATTAGCCTAGTCTTCTATTAAAAAGTTCGTGAGCAACCATTGTCGTCGATTTACTCAGCCTCTGATTGGTCGTTGGGAAACCGGCAGTTCGTTGTTTAATATAGCGAAATTTGTCTGTCTGTAAGAAAAAAAGTCAGATAGGGCTTTTAAACTTTACGAAATCGATTTTTTTTTTTTTTTCGAAATTGTGTTTCAAATGCCGTTTCAACGACGAACCGATTAATCGAGATCGGCACCCAATAACTCATCTCGAGCCCGGAGTTACGAATCCAGGATGCAGAAATGGGCCACGCGAAAGAAAGAAAAAAGACGGAGGAGAGATTTCGGCAAAATGCATACACAGAGTCCGAGCCCGGCTGGAGGCAGAACGAACCGATTTTTTTTCTTCCTCTTTCGATCGCGCAGAGCGCACGCAGCCGCGGCCATATGTTCGCGAGCCGCGCTCTCGCAGTCGTCGTCGCGGGGTCCCCCTCGAGTTATCGCCCGCGGCTGCCGGGGCTCGAGCCGCGAGTTGCATATGTCGGCTCACGCATGATCGTCCGCTAAACGCGGGAGTCACGCACGCCGCGTGTGTACGCCGCGGACTTCGTTCCGTTCCGTTCGGGGTTGTATCCGCCTGCCGCCACCGCCGCGCGCCGAATGCAGCTTTATGCACCGGCGCGTTCGGCTCGACGATGCATAAGTGGCCGAAAGCCCTCGAGGCAGTCGTCCGCGGCTCTCCGGCCGATCGCCGGAAATTTCTGTTTTGGCCCGGGGAGCCCACCTTGGCGCTGAAAACGGACAAACAAAAATAAAAACAAATAAAAACAAGAAAACGAAAAAAACGTTTGTAGTCGAATCTCTGCAGTCCAATAATAATAACGCCGAAACGACTGAGCTCGGTTCGACATTGCAACTCAGGTACATTGTTTCAATTATTCTATTCTATAGTCGACTGATTTCTCATTTACCCTATGTGTCAGATTTATTTATTTGTACTCTTGAAACAAAAAAAAAATCTTACGTATTCCTTTACCAATTTTTTTCAACTCGCCCGCACTCGATGGAACGAGGTCAATTCGCACTCGCGTCCAGAGCGCCCCCTGTCGCGGGGCCCGCGGGAATGACGGATGCGCGTTAGCGCGGGAGTTTGCGCCAAGACAAAGACACCCGTGCAATAGTGGAAGGGGGGGGGGGGGGATCCCTCCCGGCGCGCCGCGCTCGCATTAGTTCGCGTCGCTCCTGCTGGGCGCAAATTAGAGGCAGCGCCTCTCGTTCGCGAGACCGATGGCTGCTCGGCTCGCGTGGAGCACACAGAGAGGGCGTCGCGGCGCCGAGACGGAAGACATGACGAAAAGCCAGAAGGACGAACGAGAGGGAACGAAAGAGACAGAAGATCGAACGTTGGGTACCAACTACAGATGTGGAAGTTCGCGAAGAGGAAGAAGTGGAATAACCCCCTCACCCCCACCCCCCGCCCTCCACGAGGCACAAGGGACGGACGAGAAAGACCAAGAAGAGGGGGAGGGAGGAGAAGGAGGGAAGGATGCGATGAACGACCGCAATCAACGCAACACCGGTGCGCGGTCCCGCGAAAATTGCCTGGTATACACACCCCGGAATATATTATGTACCTTACCTCGAGGTCCGCGAAACGAGCGGGCGCGCACGCTCTCGTGCTTCGGCCCTCTCGGCCCGGAGTTACACTCCGCTATACACGCGGGTGTTCCCGAAGCCGCGCACCCGGTCGCGCCGCGGTCGGAACTCACTCGTCCTCCTGCTCGCCTGCGTCGCGGGTCGAGAGGTCAGCGCCGTGAACGCGGGGGCCCGGCACGAGCGACGAGCGCGAAGGGAACTTTGCGGAACTCCGAGAACGACTCGGAGAACGCCACAAAATTATTCGTCATCCGGATGCTGATTCACGAGGAGACGAATACCAGATAAATATAGGTGAATATAGATGAACGGATACAGGAATATTCTTTGAATTCATAAAAGCTGTATACGGACACGTTTCCTACCATAGGATGAGAGTGAGTGTAATTAGCGAGCATTTCGCCTCAACAGTTGCGCCGCTCGCGGTGTGGCGAGCGCAACGATAAATAACATTGGCAGCTCGGGAGCTACTTTTCCCCCCTTTAAAATAATTTCTCGATATTGGTTTTGACGCGCTGCCCTCGGGACACGAGACGTAAATCATGCGAGGCGGCGGCGCGCGGTCTTACGGACGCTCTCGGGGTTGCAGACACTCGGACTGCGCGGCGCGGCGTCTCGCGAGAGATGATGAGACTCTCGAGAGCAGCGCGCGGTGGATATGAGGCTCGCGCCAAATCGACTCCTGTGCACCGAGAGCCGCCGAGAGCGGCCTCGCCGCGCGCGTATACACACACGTGACGCCTCGGCGGGCTCATTATCGTGACGTATTGCCCGGTCGCTTAACGATCCCGTGGTCAGTGACCAGAAGCACCGGTCGCGTCAGCGACTCGTGGATTACGTTGCCGCTTCTCACGCTCCTCGTCTCCTCGAGACGAGGAGCCGACCCCTCCCCCGTCCCTCCTCACCGCCCTCCGAGTGCCTCGCGACGATCCATCGCAAATCGGCTGCTCCGCAAAGCATCCAGCGGAAAAAAATACTCGGCCTCCCACCGGGCGCCGCAACGCCGTCGAATTTATCGACGCGCGAGCTCCGGCGCTCCGCGGGGGTGGTACTCGCGATCGCGAGTGCCGGCCTCGTTAAACCGCGGGCGGTCGACTGCGCCGAATTATATATCAACGGGAAAAAATATATAATTGAGCCATCGAGCGGTTTGCCTCGGGGCTCGCGAGCAGCGACGCTGCTCAAAATAATTTGGGAGAAACAACGTTGCTTTATGCACTCGATCGAACGCGGAATATTTTCTCACTCAATTAACGGTGGGACTTTGGAAAAAAAAAATCTGCGGCAATGTGACAAAAATTGATTTTTCCGATAAAAAAGCACATTTCTACCGGTGGATTCCAGATGTTTCCACCTCTTTAATAATGACATCACGAACCTCGGCGCGGACCAATTAAACGGCGATAACGACTCTCATCTGTTTCTCCATTAATTAGCCGTCCGGCCGGTCGCGCGCGATCGTCGCGCGCCGGGCCTCTCTCTGATGTTCGCGCGCACCTACTGCCGTGCGCAAAAATAGACAAACGTCGACTGCGAGATATTCGCGGCAGACGCCGGTAAAAGTGTGTGCGCGCGCACGATGGCCGCGTGTCCGCGCGGCGATCTATTCGAGATCGGATAAACAGGAAGATCGTAAACGGGTCTCAAAGGCGCTCGCCATCTCCCCGTCCCTCTCCGTTTCTCGTTCTCGCAGTCGCAGGTTGAGCCGTCGGTCGCTCGGCGCGGTGGTCGCCACTCGTGAAACGAACGAGCCGGCGCGATTCCGGCAGCTGGCACAGTGATTGGCCATCTGGAATGTCCGGAGACACGGTCGTTGGCATCGAGATCGGGCTTCGCATACGCGAGAATAGGATTCGACGCGAGAGAATCCCGCGTGATCCGGGGTGGCCAATGACTGTGTCAGGAGGTGCTCTGCCGTCTGCTGGGGCACCTGATGTCCGACAAAGACGACGACGACGACGACAACGACGACGGGGACGACGAGAATCGAGCAAAGCGGGATCCCGGTTCGGCGAGAGCGCGCCCCATTACCGTCAGCGGGCACTCCCGTTCGAGAGACGCCATAAAGCCATAAACAGGGCGACCTGTTAGTCGATACCTGTTAGCGTGCCGAGCGTCGCCCGAGCGAGAGAGTCGCGCCGCCGCGAGATGAGAGAGTCCGAGACTCGATGAGACACACACAGAGCGAGAAAGAGAGAAGGAAAGAGAGAACCCGGCTTCACAGATTTTACTGCGATCATATCGGACGAAGGAGAAGAGGAGGAAAACGAGGAAGGGAGACAGCGCGCGAGAGATCGAAAAAGAAGCGAGGAAAGGAAATAAATGAGCGACGCGGAGAGGAGACGAGACCCCCGCCGGACAAAAAAACATTTTCCCCCTCGGCGAGCGGCGTCAGGAGCGAACGCCTGAGGGATACGGCGCGCGCGGTCGATCCTAAGGGACGCCCACGTACCCACAACCGCCCGCGGTGCGTGAGATACTCGCGCACCCGCGAGCGGATAGAGGAAGGGGGCTTCCCCCCTTCCTCTGTCCGCGTTGGGAAGATGGGATACGATGAGCAAACTGCAGGAAGAAACGAGGAGGACCGAGAGCAACAGGTTGATGGCAGCGCGGGCGGGACGTCCGACGGCAAGACGGACGATCGAGACTGCAATCAGTCCAAATTACATTTATTTTTAGTTTCTTAATTATCACCCGAAAATTACACGGTGGAATATATTTTTTTCTGGAAATAATGATGAAATTTTGATGGTGATTTGAAATTGCAATTAGTGCATTGAGAAGAAATTAATTAACCTTTTTAATAATTCTAATAACGAATTAGGCTCAAAATTAATTTACCTATTTTTCGTTTCGAAAAGAAAAAAAAATTATATCAAGTGTCATTGATCAGTGGTCGAGCCTCAAAGCTTCGACATTCAAAAAAATCCGTCTCGCCGCACCGACCCATGTTGTCCCAGTCCCTGCATAACCGCCCCATAAAACCGCGTGTTTCGTGTCGCCTGTGAGAGCGAAGAAGCGCCGCGCGCGCGTTAAGTCGCTGCGATCGCGGACAATAAAAACGTCGGGTAACGATACCGCGGACGACACTTCGCGTTTACGTAAATCGTAAAGTCTCGACGAAAATCGTCGTTCGGCGCGACTCTCGGATCCTCGGTATCGCGGAATTTCGGTAATTCACTCGGGCAGGTAGAGGCACCTCTGGTACATATATCGCCTCGATTAAAGGTATATTTTATATCGCTCGTGTAATTTACGGGAAAACCAACACACGCGCTTCGATTGTGCGGCACACACACAGACACAGACTCACTCGCGCCGTTTTGATAGGATAATAGGCCAGGAAGGCATAATACAGGTGAAATAGGTATATGTGTTACGCGAGAGAGCCTGGGCAATAAAAGCCACGCGCGCGTCTGGGATACTCGACAGCTCGCGCGGTTTTACCCGCCGCGTGTGTGTATCCCGCGCACGGAATCGTCGGCGGCGAGATATTTCGATAATTCACCGTAACGAATATAGTAGCAATTTGTGCGGCTGTACGTAATGACGAAATTGTACGGGGCTCTCGGACGGTGGCATTAGAGAAGGATAACTGATTAAATGATGCTTTTTTCCTTCACTTCTCTCCGCACACCGACGCTGGCTATATATCTAACGCCGCATATACACAGGCGACTCGCTGCTCCATAGAAATCTCGATCATCGATCTTACTCCTAGCAACGTTTCAGCTATCATTGTGCTATCGGCACAGTCATTGGCCACCCCGGAACTGTAAATATCGCCTGCACTCGTGAATCCCGCTTGACGATATGCCCAACAGCTATGCCAATAACTGTGCCAGCCGCGTCAACTCACGCACGATCCGTCGCTGCCTAATGTCGCATTCATTATCTCTCGAATTGATTCACTTCCCACGTATCACGAAAGGTCCTGCACCTTCGCTTGTGTGCGTTACGTGAGCGGGATCGGTGCGCCCGCTGACCCGATTTTCTGGGGCACGAGTCCTCTTTCTTGTGGCAGGCGTAGAACGCATAACCCCTCCCCCTCCCCTCCTGCTGCTTCTTAGCCTTTATCCCCACCCCCTTCCTCTTTCCCTTCTCGATCCTGAAGCTTAATTATACCAATTTTGACATTGCGAGAGAGCGAACAATGAAGAAAGTAAGAGGGGGAGGGAAAGCCACGAAGTACCCGCTGCTGCTGGGTAATTACTCCTTAACGAGACGATCGTGCGTGGCGGCCTACCGCTCGCGCCACCTTACGTTCATTCTGGCGTGTGTACAAAAATGTTGGGTATCTCGTGATGCTAGCGCGCATGCGCCGTAAGTAACAGCACGCTCGGAGCTCGCGCGCTTTCCGAGGGGGCTCGGCGGCGACGGCGCACCTTGCTCGCCGCTGCCGCGGCACGTACCGCGCGAGAGAATAAATGTAGTGCATCCGACATATGCGCCGCCCGACGCGCACGACACCCGACGCACTCGCGCTCCCGTATTGCGGGCCCCGCGCGTCTCTCGGCAAGTGCGAGACACTCGCGCGCGCACGAGCGTTCGCCGTGGCCGTGTGTAACGCGAACGCAATCACGCAGATAGTATCTACCGCTGGGCTCCTGCTCGAAGGATTCTCGTTATATTCGCACAGCCGATACGGCGCTCGCGTACTTCGGCCGCTGATGATGGCTTGCACACATGATGCCTCGTCGATATGGCCGACAACGCGCACTCCATGTATTTCTGTGTATCGAAAGACGAGCGCTATACATTTGCGCGTTGGCGCGCGAGGCGTAATGAATTTATCGCGGTGCCTATTAACGACGAGTTCGGCCGGTTCTGAGATTGAAGAAAAAGTGATAGGAGAAATTGACTATTTTGGGAAAAAAAAGATATGTTTAATATTCAATCCGGCGGATATACATGAATAATCGATTAAGTCGATTAAATTTAGTCTTCGACGAATTGAAATTAAAATTTAATTAAACGTAATTACAGGCATCAAATTAGCGAAAATATTCCGCGATCACGCGACGCGCGTGTTTTTTCTATCGGTGATTTTACGATCCATTAAGACGCGAATTATCGGTCGCTAATCTCGTATTTACGGAAATACATTCTGCCACTTGACGAAGTGGGGAATCGGCTGAAAAACTCGTAAAAGTCGGAGAGTCCACGGTTGAAATAACCGAGCGTGTATAGCATTGACGCACATATACAGCAAGTACGTTACGCGCGCGTTACTCACGAGTTTGACAGGTGCACCCGCGCGATGAACCCGCAATTGCGGTGCGCACCGCGAAAACGCATCGGAACGTCGCGGCCACGACGAACAAGAGTTACGAGGTCGACGCGCGGGACGCGTATGCGCGGCGCATGCGCGGACGAACCGGCGCGCACCGAGAATTCAAATCGTTTCACTGTAAGCGCCGCATCTCCGCTTTCCATGACAATTTAATAGAACTAGCAACAATGACGCGCGCGGTCGGAGGTTAGCCAGTGTAGGGAACCTTGCCGTTTTTTTTGGGAAAAAATAATGTCCGATTTAACGATGTTTTAAAACCCTATCCGATGGGAAATTTTCCGCTGATTCCAAATATGACCGGTTTTTGCACAAAAAATTAAAACAAAAATACAGAGAAAGACGCGAAATTCGATTTTTTACTTTTTTCCAATGTTGGCACTTTTCTAAAATCAATGTAATTTTTCTTTGGATCAATATAATCGAGATTTTATTTTTGAAACAACCTCATGACGAATGTGTGAATGATCGTTATTTGAGAATCCCCGATTCGCCACGACGCCCAAGCACTGCGCTGGCACAGCGATTGGCCACTCCAAGCATTCCCTTATCCTGGTCCACAGTACACGGCATGTGCATGGCCTCTCGGTTACACGCCTAATGGTCGCTCGTTCATCATATCGCTCTCGGTCCAGCAGACCTGCGCAGCCACCCGACACGCGCAAAATATTATTACCTGCCTTTTCCTATTAATTCCTTCTGTTTCGCCGCTGTGCACGGGATTCATTCCCGCACGCAAATTTCGCTCATGTCGCGTGGTCGTTGGAAAAACCCATCCCTAGGGGGCGATCATGTGGCTTCGAGTATCGGCCGACCAATAGGCGGTCACTGTGACTCTGCCGATCGTTCGCTATTCGTTCATTTAGAGGCCAGAGCTTTTTTACAAAATTAAAAAAAATGTTAAAGATGATTTCTCTAGATGAAGCTCCCGATGGCCGCAGTTCCATGCTCGGCCGCCAGGGCGCGGGTTATCGCGTGTCCGTCTCATTCCGCGGCCAGAAATAAACGCGCGACGTTAAAATATTAACGCGCGTTTGTGCGGAATCCCCGCGACGCATAAATATACAAAATATTTATATGTGGAATATACTACACGCGTTTGTTGGTTGCGCAGAAGTCGCGGTGTCACGCGATTTCTGCGACTGCGCGGTACACACACACACACACGCGCGCACACATCTCGAACGCACCAGGAGCTGAAGGCTGCATTTGCCGTGCACCCTGCGTATATGCAGCGTATAACCGGAGCGTTACGCGAGAGGGTACGTGACGTTTCGAGCGAGCCGCGTCTGACCGAGCGAACATGCGATCAGGTAAATTCAGGCAGGCAGCCGGGGAGATGGCGGAGCGGAGACGACGGGCTGCTCATGCTGCACACTTTAGTACGTATCGTATGTGCTGTACGTATGTACATATAGCATACAGTATTTATATATATATAAACGCGTACGTGATCGCAGGTGATCCGGAGGCTTCCGGTTTTCCCTTCTACCGGTCGTCAAGCGGCGCACGATACACGCGGCGCTCGTATCGTCGCGTTTCTGCTGACCACTTCTGTGCTCGCCGTTCGTTGCACAGTTCCTCGTCGTCGTCCTCGTCGTCGTCGCAGTCGTCGACTTCTTCCAGGCGTTTTGCTTTCTTGCTCTCGTTCTTCCTCGTCTTCCTTCGCTTCTGCCCCGTCGTCCTCCTCGTGTTCCTCCTCTTCTTCTTCGTCTTCTTCCGCGGCCTTCGCGCCGGTCACGTACGACAGGATCGCGCTCGCGAGGACTCCGCGAGCCGAGGATGGGCGCGTCTCTCTTGTCAGGCGGCGTCCTCTTCGCCGCTCGTTCGTTCAGTCGGCTTGAAGGACGTGCTACGGCTGAAACGGTGAGACGCACGTCGGGACCGGTGCGGGCTGCGGGCGCTGCCGTCGCGGCTATCCAGACGCCGACCGTCGCGGCCCTATTAGCGCACTGATTAGCGAGTTTAGTTCGAGCTATATCGCTTCGGGCCGGAGAAAGAGAGAGAAAGAGAGAGGTACAGAAGTTTGCACGTCTGCGCTGCGAGACTCGCGCGAAAAACGAGCTTCGAATCCATCGGCCGTGCTCGGTACGTTCGATTTTTTTTTCGCCCCGGAATTAACGATTTTTCTCATAAATTCATTGATCTTCCTCGCCGCGTTGTAATCAATTCATTTATTATTCCTTTTTCCGCTGTCGTTACGAGAACGAACGAACGAGAGGGAGAGAGAGAGAGGGGAAGGAGCCCGAAATTTAGTGGACCGTTGAGCGTTCCTGTTTGCCGGGGCCGGCAAACTTGCGGGACGGTAAATTAACGATTCGCATTCGTGTACCGTGCGGGCGCCCAGGACTTACGGCCGAATACGCCCGGCGATCGGTTGGCCACCGTTCGTTCGTTCTCCATCTCTCTCTTACCCTCTCGCTAGGGTCTCTGTCTCTTTCTCTCTTTCTCTCTTCCTCTCTCTCTCTGCACGCGGCAAAAAAACGAGGTAGCGGTGTTCCTTATCGGAACGAGAGCAATCGATCGTCGATTATCGATGCTTGTCTCGATGCTGGTAAGTGCGCGCGGCCAGCGGCGGCGGCGGCGAGCGCGTCGGCGGCAGCCACGAGCAGCTGGCACCGCGTGTATTTTTCGTCGTGCCCCCCGAGAAACCGAGGCAGGTGAATATCCACCGGCTACGCCCGGGCCCGGTTATACCGCGTAAGTGCGGCCCGAACGCCGCGGCCGGACACCTAGATCGGTGTCTCCTCCCCGGCTTCCCCGCCCTCGTCGAGCGACGTGTGTGCACAACGCGCCGGCCGCTCCGTCGTGTCAGCCCAATCGGCGTCGCAGCACACCCCTAATGACGCTCGCTTCGCCGCCTTCGCAAAAGGGTTACCGACCCGCGCACCCTCGCGAAATTCACTTAATTGGCGACACGCTGGCGTTATTTATCGGCTGCGCTTTTCGCCGCGCGTCCTGGGCGCGAAACTGGGGGAGAAACTCAGACGTCTGGCTCGAGCGAAATATATACTTTCTTTTTTTAGTCGCGGATAATAAAAAATAATAAAAAAAATGAAAAAAAAGTAAATTAATTAAAAATCGATCGATTGCAGCGTTACGATAGTAGTTTTTAATTAACACACCGGACACGCGGGAGTATCGAAATTTCGTAATTCATCCGTTGCTTTATGATTCAGCGGGGTCTTTGTATCATTGATTTTCTACGAAGTGTTGAAAGCTCCCGCGGAGTATCTCGTTATAGCCGCGCGGCCGAGAGTCCGACGTACTTTGTATGTGTGTCGTGTGTGTGTCGTGCGTGTAAGTACAGCGCAGTAGGCGGGATACATAAACGAAGGTGAATATATTCGTAATCGAGACGGCATCTCGACCACGTATACGCCGAGAGGTAGATTCGCTCGTTGCCGCTGCTGCTGCCGCTATAAGCGAGCGTCTCGGGGCCGAGAGAAGAATTCTCCTCCCGAACGCATTGTACGATATCTCTCTCTATCTCTTTCTCTCTGGCAGCTCGCGCGCTATACGCAACGCGCGTTCCACGCATGCGAACCGGGCAACAAATCAAAATATCAATTAACGGGCGAAACGGAGGCCCTAAAGCGTATCTCTCGGCTCCTCTCACGCCCGGGACAGATATTCACGCGCGGGAAACAACCGCGAGCCGCTGGCATCTCGTTATCGGTAAAGTCGCCGATTGCCTTGCGACGACGCCGCCGCCGCGAATGATACGCGAGGAGGTCGCCTATCTCGCGGCAAATCCCTCGCTCTCGCGAATCTCGTGGCTCTTCTTTTTCTCGCCTTCGCGAGACGATCCTTAAGGAGGCTGCGACCCTCGTGATTGAGGCAGCAAGTCGGCGACATTTGGCGACAAGAATTTTTTATTAATTTTAATATTCGACCCTGGAAACGTGTGATCGTTCTCGTGGGAAAAAAAATGAAAAAATAAAAAAAAGGGAAAGCGCAAGTGAGAATTAACGAAGCGGAATCAGCGAGAATTAAGGATTAAATAGAATATGGAAGGTGGTCGGGGGTGAAACGAGCCTGTCAAGGATCTCACTACTGTTACTACTTTTGCGGTTACTACTATACAAGTGCCATCGGCTCGAGATACGCGATGCGCAGCCGAGGCGAGGAAAAGTGCGAAAGAGATAAAGGAGTCGAGATGAACGCGGCGGAAAAAAAGACGCGTAAGGCGGAAAGCAGGCGGCGATTGGCGAATGCGGGAGGAGAAGGAGGAGGAGGAGGAGGCGGAGGAGGGAGAGATGCAGAAGTGGCGCGGTCGTTTAGTTAAAGGAAGATCAAAGGGACACCGGCAATAATTATAGAAATATGCGCGTTGATGCTGAGCGCGGCTCCCTCTGCGGTTCGCTCGTTGTCGTCGTCGTCGTCGTCGTCGTACGGTCGGGACACACCGAGAAAACGAGCAGGAGGGGCAAAGTGCGACAAGCGCTAACTGCTCCCGGTGTCCGACGCACCGGCGCGGACACCGGGGATATCCTATCGGATCTCGCCGAGATATTCTGACTTTCTTGCCAATTTTTCCCGCCTCTCTCCAGCAGTTCTCGCGTTTCGCGTTGCGCACACCGCAGTCGGCTCCTCTTCTCCTTTTGGGATTTCGATCTGATTGCGCATCGCGCGTCGCGCGTCCCTCCCGGTAATACAGTTATCTACCCGGTCGGCTCGGCGATATCGCCGGGGCTTAATCTATAAACATGGTGTTTTCTCGCTTCTCGACGGTCGCGACGGTCCGATCCCGCGTCGTTCTCTTTTTCCGCGCGGTCTCTTCCCTCGACGATCGCAGCGAGACGAGAGCCAGTTTTCAATAAACAGGTGTGCATAATTTTTGTTTTTTTTTTTCCTCTAAGGTGGATACAAGTGACTTCCGTCTCAGCGGGATGAAAAAATCGTGACGTGACTTTTCAAATTACCACCGAGACGCGTATGGCGATAAATCAGTCGGTGGTCCAGCAACAAAGACGATATTTACCGGACGATAATCGACGATACCCGGTCGACGCGGTGGCAACTGATTATTTTTCCACCACGTGACGGTTACCGATTATCTTCCGGCCTGGTTTTTCTGGGCCCGCAACACATAGCACGCTCGGCGAAAATATTCCCATGACGCTCGTTGCGGGATTTAACGATCGGCGAAATCCGGATCTGCTGCGCGAGCAACAGCGGCGTCTCGATATTTCATCGCGCGCACGAAATAATTGTAATCGCTTTATAACGATGTAATAATACCGTGCGCGCCAAGTAGCCGGACGATAATGATAACCGCTATAGGCGGAGACTCGTTATTATTCTAATATTAGTCAAACAGTCGCGAGGTGTCTCGCTCGATAACGAGCGCCCTGTATTACTGTAATTACGTTGATATTATTCAAAACTTAAGTCACTCAATTATGTGCCCCCACCCCACCGGCACCTCGTGCAGCTTCGACTTCGCCCATCTCATCAAAAGCAATAAAAAATTACAATTCGATGAGAAAAACGCGAAAAATCATTTTTAAGCTTGCGTTTAAAGCGAAAAAAAATCGACTTAATAACGAAGTTTTTTTTTATAGAGGATCCGCAATATTATATTATTTCCATGGGGGCACGAAGCGCCGATGACCCAGTTCCTCATGCAAAGCATGAGCCGCGCGGCCATCGTGCACAACAATTATACATTTGGCGCCCCGCAGGGCGCACGCGTGTTGCACCGCGTGCGCGGCGCGCGGATCGCGCAGTTCGCGCGAGAACCGAGATGCGAAATACGCGTCGCGATATTAATCTCGAGCAGCGCGCACGCACGCGCTGCAGCTTGACAAATGCGGGACACGGCGCGATCGCTCTCGGTATTTTCCGACGAGTCGAACGCGGGCTTCGTGGAAGTTGTGTCTCGGTTTGGTTTAACCTTTCACGGAAACGCGGAGACTGTAAAATTACACGTGGCAAATATGGGGAAAAATAAATTCTTTCGCAAGATAATAAGCAACAGAAAAAAAACTATATCAATTACGAGTCGACACCGTGAACGTCTAGTTTTTCCGCCGAGCGCACGTCGAACTGTTTACATTCGACGCGTTTTTTTTTGCTCGTCCATTCGTCGTCGTTGATTCGTCGTCGTCGTCAGGAGTCATCGAGGCGATAATCGAAAAATTTATTGCTCCCGATACGAGCACAACTTTGCACAACTGATGGACCGCGCGCGATTCCGAACGATTCGCCGGTCGTTCGTAATAGTCGCCGCCCGGGAATTACAAATGTTAATCTACCCGCGATTAGGCTGTCAAAATAAAATATGCTGAGTGCGGGTTCCGCCGGGGTACGAACACAGCTCGCGGGAGACTCGCGGGAGTCGAGGCAAATATCGCGTTCGCGTTTGTAGCGGCGAAAAGCGAAAAGCGGTGGAACACGGCGGCGCTCGGTCGCGCGCGGCTTTATTACAGGATGCATCTATTTCACCTCGCGGTCGACGCGGCGCAGTAACCGGGGTGCCGGGGGAGGGGGGACCCCGGGACGCGGCGGCCGCGGCGTCGGCGCCACGACCTATGTAATTACGCGATAATTCAAAAGCGCGCGAGTGAGGCCGCGATATACTTGAGCGGCCTCAACTTGAGCAGCGCGCGCGCGCGCCAGCAGCAGTCGCGGTATAATTGTCGATTAGCCGATGGCGTAGATCGCGTTACATTTCCAAGATTCTTGCGAGATCCCGATTAATGAGCTTGCACCAACGTCTCCGTCTCCGTCCGACTCGATACGACGACCACGGACAAGCCACCTTTTCCACATACACGACGCGCCACACAAATCGTCGCAGGTATACAGAGTCGCGCTCGCGGAAACGGTAACTCACCCTGGATTGATATAGCGCACCTCGCGACTTATCGCCAACGAGATCTATCGTCGCGGATGGCACTTACCGCGAGGGATCGGCGAATAAAAAAAAAAAGGCAAAAAAAATGCTTCGGCGAATTATGATAAATAGACGCAAATGATTACTCTCCCCGAGACGAGAGTGATTAATTCGTTATTACGCGAGACGCGGATGGGGCTGGACAATCAACGCGGTCGGTTGGCATTTAAAAATATGTAACTCGTTGCTCTCCGAGAACGAGATTCCCTTTCCTTAGTTTAAAAAAAAAAAGTAAACTGTAATTTCTCGAATCTATCACGAGAGACCGGCTAAAACTCATTACATTTCCCATCAACACGCGCGCGAACGCCACTCGCGATCACGATACCGCGCGATCGTCGTCGCGTCCTCGCTCGTGTCTCATCGTCGCCCGCTCGCCGAGACTGAAAATATCGTCGCGTCGCGCGCCGGAATTCCGGGTATCTCTCAGACTCTCAGCCTCCTCTCCGTGCCGGAAGTCGCGAAGCCGGGTCCGTGTAAAGGGCTCCGGCTAGAGCGAATAAGCTACACACGCGCCACAGGGCGGACAAACATCGGAGTCCCCACGTCGTCGTCGACGCGGTTTTCGTCCACCCGGCTCGTTCGCTCACGCGCTTCGCGACGCGCGGGATCCCGACGCAGTCCCGACGCGATGTACACATCAGTTTGTTTCGCGCTCTCCCACTCCGAGTGTCTTCGTTTATTTTTGTATCTTTTTTTTTATCTCGCATAAACCCCGAGCGCGCATATATCGCTCCCGCCGCGGTGCCGAAGATAAATTCAACGGATAGTGTCCTAAATAATGCGAGCTGCCGTCTCCGCTAGCGTAGACCGTGCGTCTTCTGCGCTTTGCTCTCGTCCCGTTACCGCGGGTATAACTCGCACGCGCGCGCTGCTTATGCCCCGCGTGTTCGCGACTGCGACGACGACCACGACGACGACGATGACTACGACGACGACGTACGGAGCACGAAGGGAGATACGAACTCGCGCCCGAGGAAAACATAGACAGAGCGCGACGACGAGCGGCGAGAGGGAAGCGGCGGAGTCGCAGCGCTCGTTGACACGCCCGAGGATTACGTCGCGTAAACTTGAGTAAATCACGACGCCAACGAGCGCGAGGAAGGACCGAGCCCGGGAACATCTTGGGCAGCGGCTTCCAGGTGCCGCGCCGCTCCGAGAGGTCGAGGAATATGGCAGCCGGCGGGATTCGCGAGCTACCGGCGGTTTCATATACGCACACACGAACGACGAGAAATCGCGCGGACACGCACACCGGACACCTGAAGGATAATTTAATATTCGCGAGAGAGAGAAAGAGAGGGGAGAAAGAGAGAGGGCGAAAGAGGCTCGAGGCTCCAGATATAAACGTCAAGAATCGCAGATATAACCATCGTTGCCTGGGTACGTGCGCCCCGCGATCTCCCGACTGTTGCGCCGGTCGCTGGTGCTAAAGTTGCGCAATACTCGGTCCGCCGCGGTTTACGGCACGAGCGATACCATAAAGTCGCGAAATAAAACGTTGCCTCGCAACAGCCACCGCGGAGCGCGATTATTATTAAATGCCGCGACGGAAGTCGTCTGTTTCGGGGGGAATTTTAACTGAAATTTTGGGGTTAAGAAGAAGTGTCGATTTTTTGTCGTTTCTGAATTATCATTATTTTTTATTATCATTATTGTTGTTTAACCCTTCGTGGTCACACTATTCGGAGACTTACACAGTAGTCCCAGGTAAATGACGGGTCGATTCTACCCGCGGTGATCACGAAGGGAAAAAAAAAAGGTCTAACGGAATCTAGTAAACCGAAAGAGTCAACTACGTTTACCGCATTCTCGCGCCTTTAGGGAATCGGGGAAAAAGAAGGCGCGACGAATGGGACAGTCGGTGGTTGTCCGGACTCGTGCGGACAAGTCCGGACAACCTCGTCGTGCGCCACGAAACTCGGAGCTTCCCGGTCTCTTCCGCTTGGCTGGGCCAGCAGGATGGGCAAAGTTATTACGTGACTACAGCTGCGGCTGGAAAGGCCGAGAGCTCGGCGCGGAAAAACATCGGTCGTGAGAGCGCTAAAGTGTTTAATTACACACGCGGAGGTAGTCGGGCTCGACACCTCGAAAACACCTCCCGCGGGGCGCGCGCGCGCGCGCGAACGCGTCAACCGTTGTATCGGCCGCGGAACAACCCGGGAGACCGCGCGAGGAACGCGATTGTCTCGCTCGCTC
The DNA here is from genome assembly GCA_964034905.1 of Itoplectis maculator. Lineage (NCBI taxonomy): Eukaryota > Metazoa > Arthropoda > Insecta > Hymenoptera > Ichneumonidae > Itoplectis > Itoplectis maculator. The sequence goes on from OZ035862.1 coordinate 4,159,150, forward strand.
TTTTCGACGCTGAACGCCAGAGCGAAAAACGAGCGGGAAGACGGAGGCGGTTAAGAGGCCGCAAGCGAGGAAGCGACGAGCGAGCGCGCCGAGAGCCGAGAGCGTATAGGATAGAGGCGATTAGGCACGGCCGCGCGCACGAGGAGCCGGGTTCAAGCTCGCGCGGGCGCGCGCGCGCGCCGAGAGTATCGCGCAAGCGTGATAAATCTCGGCGCAGTCAGGTGGAGAGACGATGGTCATCAGCCAGTCTCGCGGCGTGTACGCCGCGCGGCTCGAGCGGCGTGGAACGCGCGCGGGAAGCGTCGGTGGTGCGCGAGCGAAAGTGCGGCACAGTCATTGGCCGCGTGCGAGGTGAGTGGCTTCGATTGCATGATTTTATCGTAACAGAAACTACGTAAAATTTGACACACAATTATTAGACATTTTTGGGGAAGTTAATATATCGAGTAAAAAAAATTAATAAAACGAAAAAATTCGTTCTGTGAATTTTTTTAATTTCCGTGGACAGCGAAATAACGCAGCTGTTCTGTGGTGAGTGGCTAACGACTGTGACCCACAGCTCGCGGCGTCCGTCGTGTGGCCCCGGGTTAAGCTGCGAGCGTTCTCATGCGGACGCGCGGACGCGCAGAGACGGCCTAGCGGCGACCTTCGACCCGACCGGCCACAACTTACAAGTCCGGGAACGCGCCGAGCGCGGGTTCGCCTATCCTCGCTCTCGCGCATGTGGCATATATATGTATATAAATACGTAAGCGAGAGCGGTGTACGCGCGGGGCCGCCGCGGCCACGGCACCCGCTACGCTCCCAGCTTTCTACGATACGCCCGGCGTTCACCCGGGACGACTCGCCGCGTGGCGAGTCGTCCCGGGTCCGTCCCGCCGGGGCCCCGCGTGACTCGCTTTCTTCCGCGAATCCTTCCACTCTGGAATACGCAATTAGCGATCGGGTGACGGATCGTTTGTTGTCCGGGGGAATAAAAATGCGACGAAACGGTAAATGGATTTTTTTTTTCGTCGTGGACATTTAAATACGCGCTGCAAGATTTAGCTTTTAGCCTTATCGGTATTTTTGTTGGAGAGATTTATTTATTTATTTATTTTTTTTTTCGATGGATGGAAAGTACCGATTGTCATCGAATCGCCATTCAAGTGTCCTACGATTGTCTGGTACGAGCGTTAAGAGCGAAGAACGAAAGGAGAAAAGCGAGAGATACAAATCGCGACGGGGACGACCTTAATCGCGAGACCCTTAATTATCCTCATTGTCCACCCGCGGCGGACGCGAATAGAGACGCGCGCGGCGTCGCCATTAACTTTCTGCCCGATCACTGTCCACCGAGCAGCCGAGAGGCCGTTTTTCCCACGCGCGTCCGCGTGATTCTCACGGCCTTTGTAGTCGGCGTCGTCGGCTTTTGCCAGCGCTTCCTCGAACTATCGCGAATCTCGCTCTTATCCCTGAAGCGACGAAGAAAGTCCTCTTTATTAATAATATCTGCCTGGTGAAATCAAAGCTCAGGCTCCAAGACAACGAAGTGAGCTGTCCACTCTCGAACCTAAGGTTCTTATCAGCCTGAATGATGATCAGGCCTGACAACTTCGGACAAGTCCCAAATAGGACCAACGACAGAGCTGATGGAACCCAATTTGTCAACCTTTCCAGCGGGAAAAAATACATCAACATTCAGTCAACATACAAGTCTTCATTACTTTTATCAGCACAATCAAAGCTCGTGTTCCAAACACTTTGGTCATCGATTAACCCGCCCACTCTGAAAATGTCCACATGGACCAGCGACGAAACCCGCTTGGCCCACAATCCGGGTGGACGATCCGTTCACGGCGGACGATATTCGTCCTCGGTATCGCCTAGGAAGAACTCCGGCCTAGGAGCCAGGAAGTCGTGAAAGATCCGCGCTGCGCGCGCACCTGCGATAGAACACACAACACACCAGAACGAATTTCCATTTTTCACCGAGAGGCCGAGCGTCTCTTTGGCTCGCGTGCGCCCGAGCCCCCCCGAGTGTCTCGAGAGTAATGGACGGTGCTCGGTTCTCGAAATAAAAAACACGCACACACACACAAACACACAAACACAGTCGGCGAGACCACCCGGACACCTGGTGCACGTTCCTCGCGGGGCAGCATCAGCGGCGGCTCTGAGAGCATCAGAAAACAGCGTCGGCGATGACCGGGAGAAATATAGGTATATATAGGTGTGAGTATACTATATTTACAAGAGTGAACGTGGCACCAGGAGACACGAGGTGACATACTAGAACGCGCTGGCGTTGATATTCGATCAATATTTACACGCGACACGTGGGCGGATTTTGTCCTGGACAAAAATACGAGACGAGGTGCAGCGCCCACGCTCGTCAACTCGCAGCCTCGGGATCCGGCGCAGGGTCTGCGTTACCGAGTGACTCGAAGACGAGAAGAGACGACCCGCAAGATCGCGAGTCGATCTCGAGCGGATTCGTCGAGTAGCTTGCGACGAGGCGGCAAAGCGGTTTTGCGCTAAAGCGATCGAGAGGTTTTGTCGCCTACGCGAGTGACGAGAGACAATTTTTTTTAGACTTTTTTTCGAATTTTCTGACATTGGAAAAAATATATAGCGAATTTGACTTTAGGGGCTTTCTATGTATTACTTTAATTAAACAATCAAAACGACTCGATATTATCCCCTCAAAATTATTTCACTCGCGTAGTTTAATCGGCTGGCAATCGATTAATCAATCAAACAAAATTTATCATTCTCACAGTCGACTGTATTTTTAATTTTATTTTTTTCCGCAGGAAAGAAACGTCAATCCAGCGTCTCCAGGGTCCCCTAAGGGTCCGCGGCGTCCGTCCCGGCGCTGCGCGGATCGTAAACCATAATATATTCGAGCTGCCATCCAGCACCTGTGCTCGTACCTTGCGCACCTCTCGCGCGCCTCACTACACGGTATCTCCTGTTCAATTATCTCGGCGCAAATCCAGAAGCGGCAGCCGCCGGTGGCGCTGCCGCCGCTGCTACAACGAGATACAACATAGTTGGCTGGGCTGTCGGTGAGATTGTCGCTCGATCTTTCTCGCACCGGGCGAGAAGATTCGCTTGGCCGCGGCGTCTGCTGCTCCTCGAGTCCTGAGCCGGCAACGAAGAAGCTCTCGGGACTCGATCCTCGCGTCGTCGTAACGAGATACTCGGACGGTGCCGAGCGCGGTGAATATACATTCAGGATGAACACAGGCAGCAACAAAGTAGTCGCGGAATAGATGCACTTCAGACCCGCGTCTCTGATGTTGTCTCGTTGGCTCGTCCGGTCCGACGTTGGGTGTGTTCTCCACGAGCTCCGATCCTCTCGCGCGAGAGTCCTGGAACAGTGCGTGTTGTAGTGCTCGGCGTCTCGAGTGAGTAGAACGAACGATAGCGCAGCACCGCCCGCGGTTACGACGGGCTCGTAAATCCCCCGGGGGCCCCGCGTGCCGCATTGTTCCCCGGCCGACAGTCATCGCGCTTTGTGATTTGCAGCAATTAACGCGTGATTTGTTGCGGTAGCCGGCGAACGATCGTGAATGAGAGGAGGGCGATGAAATTGAAACCTTCGCTTTTAACTATGAAACTTTTAAGTCTAGATTTATTTTTTATTTTTTGCACTGACAGTTTCGCTGTCTTGTTTGGATCTAAAGAATTTGCAGTTTCATTTGGTGGAAGTTAATTTATATAAAAAAAAAAATAAATAAATGCTGGCGGATCGAAGTTTGCGTGATACCGAGTGATAACTCAAAATTCGGCGGTCAACAAAATAAACGCACTCGTGAGTTTGTCCGACGAACACGCGCGTGTTCGATTTCTTACTCCGGCTGCGTGCGCTCGAGTCTCAGTTGGCGAATCGCGTCTCTCTTTCTGATATTTATTTTTCTCTCTCGATCTCGCTTGGAACTTCGTCCGCCAGGGCGTGCTTTCTCTCAGCGCGGCAAATTTCTTACGTACACGTAATGTATGCTCCCGCCCCGGGCAACACTTAATCACGGTTAATTACCGCGTACGCGTCTCGCCGCCGCGGAGTCTAGGGAACAACCGCGCGCGAGCGCGCGAGGGACGATGATAATTCTGCATTACCGTAGGCGCAAGTATGATTTTAATGGCTGAGTAATTGAATTCGATCACGCCATATTTTTGCATCGCCGCCCAGAGAATTCTTCGCTCGTTTCGTATACGCGCAGCAGCATCCGTCGTATAATTCTCACTTCGCAAATCGCCGCTTTTTGAATAAAGACTTTCCGAAAAAAAAAAAACTGCTTCATGACATTTCGGTAAAAATATCTCGAAACCACATTAAAAAAATGCAGCCTTAAATAGTTTCGCTAAAAAAATTGGAAAAAATTGGAAAGCAAATTATTTTGAGAAAATCATAATTAGCACCTGGTTGCCACGTTTCACCAAACGGCGGACCCGACCGACTCATTAGCCGTCCACCCAATTACACTTTCCAACGCGCCGTTACAACCACCATAACCGTCGGACTCGTGCGTCGTCCGCCCATTTTTCACCGCCATCTAATGGTCGCTGAATTCAATAAAGCAATTTATTCGCACTGCGGAGTCGACTTCATTGGTATCCGCGTCACGAGAGCCGCCACGTTCGCATCCTCCTTTCTTTCCTGCCCGACGTTTCTTCATCACTCCCCCCCCCCCCTCCCCTTACATTTTCTTAGGATTCGCGGTCCAGCTTTTTGCGCTCCTCCGCAGTGAAGTAGCGGCGGCTCTCGCGAGTTTCGTACGTGCTTCCGGCTGTGCGCCGACGCCGCGCGACGAGAGTCCAGGTCGCGAGCGACGCGCGGGAGACGCAGGAGCGGCCGGTCGGCCTGGCGAACACACGCGGGACACACGCGAGACACACGAGACCCAACGCGCGTCTCGCGACTCGCGACTTGCGCGCGCGGTGTTCATTACCGCGGCGCGGCATCGGGATAGGCGCTTAACTGTTTTGTCCCGGGCTGATGGATAGCGCGTTCGCACGTTATTACCGGCGACTCCCGGGGTCCAGTTTTATGGGCCTAGATTGGTACACGGCTTTCTTACGCGGCTCTGGGTATATCCACATCAAGCAGCAGCAGCGGCGGCAAAAGCGGCGGCGACCGCTTCCTCTCCCTACGAGAGCGACTCACGTGCAACGTGAGAAAGAGGGAAAGAGATTCTCGACTGTCCGGAGCTCCGCGTTCGGTTCCTTTCCTTTCCCTTCCGCGCGAAGCAGCGCAGCCCGCGCGCCCTACGCAACGGCGAACGCGCGCCGCTCGCCAAACGCTCTAATAGTGCGTTTACCCGATAACGGGGCCACCGCGGGAAAAGCGACGGTGTGGCCGAGCATAAGTTCGATAATTTATGAGACGCACCGGGATCAGCTCGCCATTACCCGCCTTTTCTACGCTCAAAGCGCTGTACACGTGTTCCCGAGATCTCTCACGTGACTCGAGCGGCAAATCCCTCTCGAGTCTCGTGAGGATCTCACGATGGTCTTTGGGCTCTCACTGAACATTTCAGCGAGAGTCACGTGGTTTTTTTTTCCTCGCGGTGAGTGGACATTATTGGTTGCTTCGTCGTCGAAAAAGCTGCGCGTTATCCCAGAGCCGAAACTGCACTGAGAAAAATTAGTAGTTGTGATTACCAATCATTGGTTCGATCTACGAAAATATTAGTTACAGTTACTAAAATATTGGTAGCTCTGACCAACGATTGGTAATCACAACTATTAATTTTTTTCAGTGTGGCGAACGCCTACGCGATCTGAATTGTCTCGGCGGCGAACAAACGACACTCGTCCCGAGCCATATTTTTTTGTTTCCTTTTTTTAATTTATTTTTCTTCGTGTGGCATTCGCCACTCGTTGCACCGATATTTTCCGTGCGAACGAGTCTCGCAGGTGCCGCTGTCACGCCGGGGCCTCGAGGAAGGTGGCGCGGTGTCAGCCACGGCGGCACCGTGTTGCCCCGATCCCGCCCGATCCTTTCGATCCCCTCTCGGCAAACGGTGGACACAATTATATCAGAGTAGCGAGGAGCGAGAGACGCGCGACGCGCGAGCGGAGTTAATTAGCGCCGAGATAAATAATTATCGGCGAGTCCTCGGGGCTCTCGCGGGCGTCGTCGCGTTTCCGCCGCGTCGTGCCGGCTGAATGGAGTAGGAACGCCGGCGACACATCCGGGGGTGGTGCCAGCTGCCTGCTCGCGCTGCATTTGCCGCGCGTTGGGCACTCTGGCCCTGGGTTCTGTCGCCGCGCGCGGTTCTTTCACTCCTTGCCCGCCGCCGTTGGTGTTTCCGTCGCTGCCGCTGCGCGTTTCCCCGAAGACAAATGTCGCGATCGCGCTCCTTTCTCTTCGGCCCGACGTGCACCGGGATACACGGAGCTCGCGCGAGTAACGCGCGTACACACTCCATATTCATTCGCGTACGCGCGGCGTGTAACTTGTAACGCGCGGTTCGTTAATTTGCGGACTTCCGGCCGGGGGATTAGCGGCTTTGGCAGTGAGGAATTCGGGTCGCGAGACTCGAGTCTGTGAGAAGTAGTGAATGTGTATAAATATAGCTGTATTAAAAAATATTTTAGTTGCTTATTTTAGTTGCTAAAAAGGTAGAAACAAATTATATTGTCTATCCCAGCTTCCCCTTGATTATTCATCGCCTCTCCACCCTCCCAATCCTCCCCCCGCCACTCCCCTCTTTCCACCTGAATCGCTGCGTCAGTCGAGTATTTTTATACCCGCGTCTCGCGCGCCCAATTACATTCACACGTACGTCCGCCTCTCACGGATCAGGATCACGCGCGCTTATTACGACCTCTCTGAAGGCTCGCACCGAACTCTCGACCGCTGCAGGGCATTTCAGCACCTTTTTTTTTTACTCCAAGCAGCAACAGCGAAATACAGCAAAATCCAGCAGCGGCAGCAGCAGCGGTCCAGGCCTAACTAACCCTGCCCCTGCTCGCATAATCCACACTCGTCTCTTACCCAACTCGCGGCGCGCACAGAGCTCATTCTTTCCTCCGGCAACGCGCGTAAATCTGCCTTAACGATATCACTCACACGGGACTCTGCGGCAAGACGACGGAGGCGGACGACTCGCGCTATCTACGCCTCGAGTTACACGTGAGAACCGAGCGTTCGCCGGCGCGTCGACACCTCGCGAGAGATTCTCGCGTTCTGCGTCGTCGTCGTCGTTGCGTCTCGTCGCGAGGAACCCGCGAATGTCTCTCCCGGGCGAATAATATCGCGCGGGCGAGATTTTATCGCGAAACTCTTATCCGTCGAGCGGCGAGAGCGCTCGCTGAGCGCGGGTGCGACGAGCGAGATAAGTCGGGGGGAGTCAAGAAAGCAAAGAGAGCGAGAGGAAAAGACGCGAGCGAGAGGGACGAGGAAAAAGCTACGGCGGCGAAGAGCAACGCGCGGTCTCTCTACGCCCGGCGAGCAGAGTCGCGAGCGCGCAGGCGCGGCGGCCGTTACGGAGACGATAACGGACATCGTTTCGCCGGTGGTACACTCGTAAATTTGTCAGTGCAACGCGCGCGGCCCATCGTCTCGTCTGATATATATAAGTATATATATATAGTTATTTTTCCAGGGTTTCTATACGCTCAGCGCGTTCAGCTGCGCGCGAGCGCCGAGCGAAGAACCCGGGACTCCGTCGACTCGCAAATTATCCCCTTTCAATTTGTACGCTGCTTCTTATCGGTTCTCGCTACCGCTTTTGCGGCGCGCGTTCCGCGCCGCGACGGCGACGACGACGACGACGATGGAGCCGCGAGGCTTTTTCTCCGGGTCTCTCTCTTTCCTCGCCTTTCTTCTCGTTATAGATAATAAATAATGAGTTACGTCTCAATGCCGGCGCAGCCGCCTCTCGCACGGATTATCTTATCCGCCGTCGACCCGCGCGGCTCTGCGTCTTCGCATACGACTGCTCGACGTTCCGCTTCCTCTTGGCGATTCGAGGGCCGCGAGTTACCGACTGTGCGTGATATAATATATATTTCGAGGCCTACTGCGATATTTATGGACGAACATTTATTTCCAAATTTATTATTATTATTTATTATTATTATTATTATTATTATCATTCTTGAAGACCAGAGAAACATTGTATCTCGTTTTGCTCTATTTTTTCTCGCATTCAATTAACAGCATTATCACCATCAGCTGGACTCTTCAGCGTTCATATATAGGCCCGGTCGATTATCTCCGGTTCGCCCACGCGATATCTCATCGTCTTCGACGCGTCGGCCTTTTAAAAATATTTCTCTCATGGGCCCAGCCAGCGCGGCATCAGCCTCGGCAAGGTCGTTTACTCGGAAGGCTCATCGCGCCTTCACCGATTTCTCGGGCGTTCGCGCGTGCGTCATTAGCAGCGATGAGGAACGCGCGGCGTTCGTCGTCGTCGTCGTCGTCGTCGTTCGGACGGCGGAGACGAGATGTGTAAACCGTGACGGAACGACCGACCCCGTCGACTCGAGTCGAGTAGCCCTCCCGCCACGCCGAGTGTTGCGCTCGTCTTGCGTCGTCGCCGTTCGCGAGTTCCACGTAGGAAATATAATAATCCGCGAGGTGCTCCGAGGTGAACGCGGGCTCTCAGCGAGAGCTCACTCGCTATCTCGCCCGGAGATGCTGCACCGAGATCCCCGGGAGTATATTTTGCTCGGGCAATTCGCACCCTCCGCTCGCGCGGTCACTCGTTAACCCTCGCAGTGGGTCACACGCTGCGCCGAGCGCAAACTGCCGCGAGCTCGCGGGATCGAATTAAATCTCGGTGCGCCAGATGCCCGACGTCTCGGGAAATACCAGGAATGTAAAGGAGCATCAACAAAAATCTGGGTCTATTTCTTTGGTTATTTTCCTTACCTTTTTTAATTTCGTTCTTTATTTAACTAGGCTAATCACACGTGCTAGCGCGCGTGCCCAAGATACATTTGCGCTGCTGCGCTCTTATAAAGCTTTAAAAGGGTAAATCGCAACTAAAAAACCCTTGTTTAGTTGATTTAAAAAAAAGAACTTTGTCGTTTTGCTTGTCAGAAATCGTAGATCTGGCCGCCGGGCCGAAAACCGCCCAAATCGTGGTCACGAAATTTATTTTTTCAAAATATCGACTTTTAACCTATACCATCGTTCTCAAGTCGCATATTCTACCCCTGAAAACACTGGTTACAACCCTTTTTTAGTTGATTTTGAAAAAAAAAATTTTGGCCGAACAGTTTGCAAGAAATCGCAGATCTGGCCGCCGGGCCGAAAACCGCCCAAATCGGGGTCACGAAATTTATTTTTTCAAAATATCGACTTTTAACCTATACCATCGTTCTCAAGTCGCATATTCTACCCCTGAAAACACTGGTTACAACCCTTTTTTAGTTGATTTTGAAAAAAAAAAAAAATTTTGGCCGAACAGTTTGCAAGAAATCGCAGATCTGGCCGCCGGGCCGAAAACCGCCCAAATCGGGGTCACGAAATTTATTTTTTCAAAATATCGACTTTTAACCTATACCATCGTTCTCAAGTCGCATATTCTACCCCTGAAAACACTGGTTACAACCCTTTTTTAGTTGATTTTGAAAAAAAAAATTTTGGCCGAACAGTTTGCAAGAAATCGCAGATCTGGCCGCCGGGCCGAAAACCGCCCAAATCGGGGTCACGAAATTTATTTTTTCAAAATATCGACTTTTAACCTATACCATCGTTCTCAAGTCGCATATTCTACCCCTGAAAACACTGGTTACAACCCTTTTTTAGTTGATTTTGAAAAAAAAAAATTTTGGCCGAACAGTTTGTCAGAAATCGTAGATCTGGCCGCCAGGCCGAAAACCGCCCAAATCGGGGTCACGAAATTAATTTTTTCAAAATATCGACTTTTAACCTATACCATCGTTCTCAAGTCGCATATTCTACCCCTGAAAACACTGGTTACAACCCTTTTTTAGTTGATTTTGAAAAAAAAAATTTGGCCGAACAGTTTGAAAGAAATCGCAGATCTGGCCGCCGGGCCGAAAACCGCCCAAATCGGGGTCACGAAATTTATTTTTTCAAAATATCGACTTTTAACCTATACCATCGTTCTCAAGTCGCATATTGTACCCCTGAAAACACTGGTTACAACCCTTTTTTAGTTGATTTTGAAAAAAAAAAATGTTGGCCGAACAGTTTGTCAGAAATCGTAGATCTGGCCGCCGGGCCGAAAACCGCCCAAATCGGGGTCACGAAATTTATTTTTTCAAAATATCGACTTTTAACCTATACCATCGTTCTCAAGTCGCATATTCTACCCCTGAAAACACTGGTTACAACCCTTTTTTAGTTGATTTTGAAAAAAAAAAATTTTGGCCGAACAGTTTGTCAGAAATCGTAAATCTGGCCGCCGGGCCGAAAACCGCCCAAATCGGGGTCACGAAATTTATTTTTTCAAAATATTGACTTTTAACCTATACCATCGTTCTCAAGTTGCATATTCTACCCCTGAAAACACTGGTTACAACCCTTTTTTAGTTGATTTTGAAAAAAAAAAAAAATTTGGCCGAACAGTTTGCAAGAAATCGCAGATCTGGCCGCCGGGCCGAAAACCGCCCAAATCGGGGTCACGAAATTTATTTTTTCAAAATATCGACTTTTAACCTATACCATCGTTCTCAAGTCGCATATTCTACCCCTGAAAACACTGGTTACAACCCTTTTTTAGTTGATTTTGAAAAAAAAAATTTTGGCCGAACAGTTTGCAAGAAATCGCAGATCTGGCCGCCGGGCCGAAAACCGCCCATATCGGGGTCACGAAATTTATTTTTTCAAAATATCGACTTTTAACCTATACCATCGTTCTCAAGTCGCATATTCTACCCCTGAAAACACTGGTTACAACCCTTTTTTAGTTGATTTTGAAAAAAAAAAATGTTGGCCGAACAGTTTGTCAGAAATCGTAGATCTGGCCGCCAGGCCGAAAACCGCCCAAATCGGGGTCACGAAATTTATTTTTTCAAAATATCGACTTTTAACCTATACCATCGTTCTCAAGTCGCATATTCTACCCCTGAAAACACTGGTTACAACCCTTTTTTAGTTGATTTTGAAAAAAAAAAATTTGGCCGAACAGTTTGAAAGAAATCGCAGATCTGGCTGAAAACCGCCCAAATCGGGGTCACGAAATTTATTTTTTCAAAATATCGACTTTTAACCTATACCATCGTTCTCAAGTCGCATATTCTACCCCTGAAAACACTGGTTACAACCCTTTTTTAGTTGATTTTGAAAAAAAAAAATTTTGGCCGAACAGTTTGTCAGAAATCGTAGATCTGGCCGCCAGGCCGAAAACCGCCCAAATCGGGGTCACGAAATTTATTTTTTCAAAATATCGACTTTTAACCTGTACCATCGTTCTCAAGTCGCATATTGTACCCCTGAAAACACTGGTTACAACCCTTTTTTAGTTGATTTTGAAAAAAAAAAATTTTGGCCGAACAGTTTGTCAGAAATCGTAAATCTGGCCGCCGGGCCGAAAACCGCCCAAATCGGGGTCACGAAATTTATTTTTTCAAAATATTGACTTTTAACCTATACCATCGTTCTCAAGTCGCATATTCTACCCCTGAAAACACTGGTTACAACCCTTTTTTAGTTGATTTTGAAAAAAAAAAATTTTGGCCGAACAGTTTGTCAGAAATCGTAAATCTGGCCGCCGGGCCGAAAACCGCCCAAATCGGGGTCACGAAATTTATTTTTTCAAAATATTGACTTTTAACCTATACCATCGTTCTTAAGTCGTATATTCTACCCCTGAAAACACTGCCATCAACCTTTTTTTAGTGGATTAAAAAAAATACGATATTTGACAGAACTGTCAAAGTTATCAAGGATAAATGAACTTGAACTCGGTCTAAGAGTCCCGGCCAATCACAGTTCGAATAGTTTGCTAACAATACTTTCCGTTACTCATGAACTTTTCAAAAGAGGGATCTTTTATATGGCTAACCAACCCGTTGTTAACACGTGTTTGCGTGCGTGAGCGCGCGTCATTCTTCCTAGTCTTCATAAAAAATGATATGCCGATGCACAACAAAAATATTGCAAGTACAAAGTGAGCGTCGACCAGCATCGAAAGGCATAGCCACAGTTCGCATTAGCATCGCGACACGGCGAATAATTCTTGTCCCTGGAGTTTTCTTCACCACCCACCGGCAAAATGAGGAGCAACCAGATATCCTCAACACGTTCTAACGTCGCGCACGCGCAGCGTCTTGGGACTCTCGCCGCGGGACGTCCCGACGATACCGAGCGGTAACAGGGACAACGTCCTCCCACGTTTTTTTCCACTGCGTCCTGCAAACATTATTTTCTCTTGTACCAACTCGCGTTGCGCACGTTTTATTCTGCCCCCCCTCTTTCTCTTGTGCCAAGGATCCGGAGGGATGGTGACTCGCGCGCTCAGTGGGCACCGGTAAATACCACTAATCACTTCTCGATCCTCTCTAACCCGGCTTGACCCGGCGGCCCGAGAGTTATGGTCGTTAGTTTTATTCGGGCTACCTTTGCCTCCGCGCGGCGGCAACTCGCACGCCGGACTTGACTGCAGCGAGTCGTCCGAGCGACGTGCGAGCGAGTGAGGAGTGGAAAAATAAATATCGAAGAATCCACGGGCAAATGCGTTCTCGATGCTGCTGCTGTTTCTCCGCTGCTGCTGAGATTTCTGGACTCGGTGGGCTTAGATCGTTGGGTGGATCGCGTCGATAGAGTTAAATCAACTCCTACCGCCCCCTCTCGACTCTCCATACATCGTGAGATATGTACAGCATGTTCGGGGCTTCGATTAAAATGTAAAATTCGACGCCGAGTATTTATCGTCCTCGCGGGAAGCGAAACGAAATCCGGAGCCTCGCCGAGGCGAAATTGAAATATGATGATTGTGTCGGTGCGATCGATTTGTGAATCAACATTTTTTTTTTCTTTTCGATTCCTCGATACCGACCTTTTTTCGTGCCGACGAAACAAAATTGTGTAACTGTACCGGGAATTATAGACGCGACACGCACAAATTAAATGGGCCAATTAAGAAGTAACTTAAAGAAAAAAAAACTCTAAATCACAGATTTCTCTTCTCGTCCTCATGTTCCCTGCGTTAATTAATTCCCACCTGAAATCGATGATCAACTCGTGAACTAAATCACATCACCAATTTTATTCCGCACGCAAAATACAGAATTTTCTTTTCACGCTCGTGGCAATCGACAATATATTCCGTTGTAAAAAACATTGTATATATCTGATGTGGCAGTGTAGATCGTACCGAGATGTAAAAAAATAACCAGGACAAAGGGACAAAAAAAATCAAATTCGCTTCCGGTTCTCTTCTCATCTTCTTCCGGTCACTCGCCCTGTCCGCCATGATTGCCATCGTTGCCTTCGCGATCGCTGCTGCCGGACGATCGGCTGTGACTCGGGCTCCTCGTGCGGCTTCTGCTCTGTCGTCCTCGGCTCTGGCTTCGCTCGCGCTCGCGTTCGTAGCCGTAGCCGCCGCCGGCGCCACCACCGACGACGTTATCCCGGTGACGATTTTCCACCGGGTCCTTCGCCAGCATGTCGATGTCCTCGTTGCCCCGACACGATCCGCGCTTGGACTTGCCTCGGCGACTCCGGCGGCTGCTGCGCTTGTGGCCCCGACGACGTCCGGCCCTGCTCTTGCGGCCGCGGCGGCTGCGTCCACGGCTCTTCCGCCGACTTCCGCACTTGGAGCGCCGGCCACGGCGACGCTTGCGGCCGCTCGCGCGCCTCTTCCGGCCGCGCCGGCTCGAGCGCGACTTGCAGCCGCCCTTGCGACTCGCGCGCGCCCTTCGTTTGCGCTTCCGGCGCATCGCGGACTTGCAGCCGCGCTCCATCGGGCTCAGCATGTCGTCCATCGGCGCGACCGTCTCCGGGTCCGTATTCAGGCAATAATGACCGTGGACGCACTTCAGGATCCCGTAGTCGAGGCCGCGCTTCAGGGCTGTGCACAGCTGCGGAGGAGAAAAATAATAAAATGATTTTTATGTGGTGAGAATATTTGCCGATTTTTTTATTATTCTTCAAATTGTGTTTTATTCGATTTTTTATTTTTGTTTTTATTTACTGACCTTCCGCTGGATTGCCGCGTCGCTCGTCGGCTTCGAGGCGTTGTACTCCGACATGATGTAGTTGAGGATCTCACGGGGCGTCGAGCCCTGGACCTCGCGGAGGTTTCTTATCGCCGAGACCACGAGGGCCGTCATCTTCGGCGTTTGCTTCACCATGACGAACCGGTTTTGGGGATTTCTGAATTTTTTACTAGAATTTTTTTTTCCCCGACCTCTCGGTTATTCTCTACACCGCTATCGCCTCATTGGGCTTGACGTTTCTCACGAATGGTCGGTCGACGGCGAGTGCGTGTCTCCCTCGACGCTCCGGCGACTTCGATCGGCAGCCAAAAAGCTTCGTTGTAAAAAAAATCTTCGTCGTCGCCTCGAGGGTTCCTCGCAATAATTTTCATCGATCTTCTTGGTCCCTCAGTAAATTCTTCGGAAAAAAAGTGGTTCAAAAACGCAAATGTTTTTTCGGCTGACGAAAAGTCGAACCAGAAAATCCCGATTTCTCCAGCCGAGCGGGAAGATCGATCGGACGATGCAAAAGTCGCACCATCGGCCTCGACGGGATCGCAGAATTTTTTTTTCTTCTTTTCTCTTCACCGAGGTGCCTCGCTCGTCGACCGCCGGTTCATGGTCACTCGGATTTTGTCGCACGCCAAACGAAATTTTGCATCGCGTTGACCGGTCGCGTGTTTATTTTCGGGCGAACGGGAGGAAAGTGTTGCGGATAACAGACAAAAAAAAGTGGGTGAGGCGGAAGGAATGAGGCTGCGTGCCGATGGCGATCCCGGAATAACTGACGAACTTGTTGACGATTGTCAGTCGCTTGTCAGTCGCGTTGCCAAGAGGGCGGCTCGCGCGGATCGAGCGCCGACGCTCGCGACAATTTCAAAACGCGACAATTTCAGGCGAATATATTCGTCGACTTCAGGTCGTCGCTCAATTATTTGCACATACTTCGAGCTTAAATAAAACGTCACATTTGCCTGTCAACCAATGCACCAAATTAACCAATAAATAAATAAAAATAAATAAAAATAAATAAAAATAAATAAAAATAAATAAAAATAAATAAAAATGAATACAAATATATACAAATAAATAAAAATAAATCTCAGTACTACACACATCTGGAAAATATATTCAGACGACATCAGCACGAATTCCCAGCTACGTCGTCCCACGCGACACAAATCATCGCGACCCGCGGAATTTCCGAGGCTATTAAATAATTTCCGTTACTGCCGCCATAATCCATTGAGATTCTCGACCGCCCCCGAGCTCAATGGAGCAGAATGTTAACGAGAGCCCGGGCGAGTGAACGAAGTGTCGGGCGGGTTTACAAGAGGCCTCTCTTCATTGTGCGCGAGTAAAAGACGACCGCGACGGGGGAGTGCTGCGCGCTCGCGTCACTTTCGCAGACGAGCGAGCAGGTGGATTTTCGCGCGGCGTTGTGTGTGCACAAGCTCGCGCGGACGTTTGCTGCGTGCGGCTGAAGCTAGTGGAGCGCGACCGTGGCAAAGCAGACACGAGGAGGAGGCTGAAGTGTGTGCGTCGTGTAGTCGGCGTAGGCAACGGTGAAGCCACCCGAGGCGTCGGCTTCGTCGTCGTCGTCGTCGTCGTCGGCGGGACTCGGCCACCCGCACCAACTACTCGGCGACCGGTGTCACGTGTTTATAAATAGTGCGTCAACGTAATGCTCGAGGCTCGAGTCGCGGTGCGAGCAACTCGCGCTCGCCGCGCCGACCGCGAGAGAGACTCGTCGCGAGAGATTTACGAACGTCTGTGTACGCGCGCGACCAACGACAACTGTAACTACCGCGATGGACAGCGACTGGACGCAGCAAAAGACACCAGAGACACACGCTGGACATTATTTGCGGGGAGCGTCGCCACGAGGTGGCGAGAATTAAATTCGTGTCTGGTGTCGTAGACGCTGTTGCTACTGCGGCTGCTACTGCTATTATATTATTAGAACGTTTATTTAATTTAACTTTTTTTTCGCTCGATACTGTGGGATTTTTTTTATATGGAATCCATTGAAAAAGGGTTCATCTTTGATTACTGCATTTTTTTCCGGTACGTAGAAATTTATATGAAAAAATTGCAGGAAACCGATTACAATTTTTTATCAGTGTAACTAGTATTAATTTGCGTCAAATATTGACGACTCCAAAAATTCTTAACTCCCCTAAGAATATTGCACTTGACCAGTGAGAACCAGAGACTCGCACGACGGACAAAAAAAAAAAAAAAAAAAAAAAACAATTATTTTCACTTCATTTAACGCGCCGCGAAACACGTGTATTTTTGACGATTAATCAACCGAGTCGCGCGCGCGACGGTTTTACCGCGTGGAATTGGAATGAACTCTCCAGCGGCGGCGTTGCGGCGAGCGAGTCGGGAAGGTCAGGGACGGGGGTCTCGCGCACAGCAGCGCGCTGGAT
This sequence comes from Itoplectis maculator, assembly GCA_964034905.1. Classification (NCBI taxonomy): domain Eukaryota; kingdom Metazoa; phylum Arthropoda; class Insecta; order Hymenoptera; family Ichneumonidae; genus Itoplectis; species Itoplectis maculator. Next base: position 4,175,694 of record OZ035862.1, read on the forward strand.
GAAGGATGCAGCGAGGCGAGCGTAAATCAGCGAAGCGTATCGCGCAGAAGATACGGCGAAGGCGAGAGAAACCACGGAATATCGTTCCACCCACCGCCGGGCCAGACGGGCGGCTGAGCGGCCGCTGTGCGAGGGCGTGGAACGCGGGGGGCATCTCGCTCGACATAGACGTATAAATAATTCGTTGGCGAAGGAGGAGCAAAGAGAGAGAAAGATAGAAAGAGAGAGAAGCGGCTGGTCTGAGCTTTCGGAAACTGCGGATTATCGCGTCGGCTCGCGCCTCGCGTACTAGAATCTCTCGAGTCCATCTCTCTTTCTCTCTCGCTCGCTCGCTCCGGGCCAGCGCGCGGACTCCGCGGATCCCGGGCATCCTCAGAATTTAGTTTCCCGAATTAATCAGCGTGCCGTCATAATTCATATTTCAAATTACGCGCCCGGGGACGCGAGTAACCGAGGCTTCGCAAATCTGCTGCGCGTCGCGCGCGCGGTAACCAAGAGGTGGGCGAGCTCTCTCTCTCCTCCCCCTCCTCCTCCTCCACCTTCGTCTCCTCCGCCTTCTCCTATTCGCGTTGGCTCGAGACGTTTGTTTTGCGACTCCTGTGTCGACGCTGATCAGCGTCAGCTATTTCAGAGCTCCCACATAGCGCGACGTGTACCGTGCGGTAAACGCGCGCGCGCTGTTGCTGAAATATCATCGCAGAGACGTTGGCCCGTCTGGCATTGGAGCGTCAAGCTATTGTTCCGGTTCTTTGAGCCTTTCGAGTGGACAACCCGAATTTTCGGTGCTTGTTAATAATATAAATCAACTTTTTTTTACTCTCGATGTATAAGATGGTTAATTTTTTTTGTCACTAATTTTTCTGTAGGTTTTACCGACGACAATAATAATGACAATTCACCAGAATTTTCCGACGAGTGCGAGAGAATAACCGCGAGTCAGATGCGGTTTACACGGTTCGCCTGCGACGTTATTCGACTCGATGTGCGTTTGTCGTGGAAGTATGAACGCCCTCGCGTTGCTCGATTTTTCGCAGCTCTCGCGACGCTCGCGACAAAGTTCCAAATTGCTCGGTGCTGCTCGTGTAACGAACGCGGCGAGCGCGCGAGAACAGAGAGGCCGCGGCGCGGCTGCCGTCGAGTCTTCATCTCGTTATTAGGTATGAGAAGCGCGGAGGGTGCGATTCTCCGGTTGATCTCTCAGTGTCTCGGGGCCGAGACATCGCCAGATCTCCGCGCGCGAGCGGGCGCCGCGCGTTCCGCGCTCTCCTCTCCCGTCGTCGTCGTCGTCTCTGGTCTCGTTGCACGCAATTTCGCTCCGGTATTTCCGGGTGCGTCGCTAGACTACGTCTCGAGACGCCTCTCAAAGACTCGAGGGAGTCGGGCAGAGAGAGAGAGAAAGATGAACCAACAAAACAAGCTACGAAATGCGGATGAACCGACGGCGAGATGAACCAAAACAAAAAAAGAAAAAGCTTATTGAATATTATAACGATTTTTCGATGGTTATCGATTTCATGAACTAATTAATATTATTTTAAGATCTATTATTATTATTATTATTATTATTATTATTTTATTAATCAACTCTTTCTTTTAAATTGAATCTATTAAAGGTATCCAAAAATTGTATAAGATTAGAAACGAAAAAATGTCATGTCAACACCGAGTAAGTTAAAATCGAGAAAAAAATCCCCAACAAGAAAGAGGCTCGTCTCGACCAAAGGGTTAAAATGCAAAAAGAAAAAAGAAACCGAAAACAAGGATCTCCCTAAGTTCGGTCCAGGCTCCTCGGAGACGCGATTAGACACTTAAGAGGAATCACAGCGGAGAGAGCGAAAGAGAGAGAGATACATTTCTCCGGTGGTTCGCCAGTAAATCAGCGGATCTCCCGAGCGGCCGCGTGGCTCTCTTCACAGAAGAGTTTATAAATGTATCTCCCACGCCCTCCACTGTCTGGCCCGGAGATTTCCTCGCGGTTACTTTTGCCGGGCGAAACGCGGTAGCGACGCGAGTGGCGCGCGCGTTCCTCTCCTCGCCTGGTGCATTCTCTGTTTCTGCTCATTCCGCTTCTGCTGTTTGGTATCCTCGCTTCGCTCCTTTGCTTCCGCCCCTTTTCGGAGGTTAAGGCTCGCGCCTTAAACTCCGACTCTTTGTCAGTAGGCGGCCCAGACTGCTGCTGCTGCTGGCTGCTGCTGTTTGTGCTGCTTCTGCTGCTGCTGCTTCTGCTTTGGCAGAAAATGTACGGCGTTACACTCGGCGCTATATTCAAGCCCTGGTCAGGGCCGTGTCATTCCTGCCCGGGCCTGATCAGTCCCTGGCTTGTGCCGAATGCAACACTACAGATTTTCTACCAGGGTACTGCCGCTGCTGCTGTCGCTGCTGTTACTGTTGCTGTCGTTGCTTCTTCACCCCGTTGTGTCTGGCGCAAGTGGCGAACGTGCGAACGTTTCGGAAGCTTAAATTAATTTGCTTCTTCGCGCTCCCCGTCTTCTCGCCTCCTCTTGTTCTCCGGCTCTTTCGCCGTTTCTCGCCTTCTCCCCGTCGTCCTGATGTTCCTTTTCTCCGGCGGGGGAAGACAACGCGTCGACGTCTCGGCGTGTTTCTTATTCGCCACGCGCGCCCGCGTCTGCGCGACAAAAGCGAACACGAGAGGGGGCGACGCGCGCTGAGGACACGCCGAGGGCTTACGCCGAGAAAATAAATGGTCACGGGCGAACATGTAAATAAGCTTTACCTTCTCTGCGTGACTCACGCCCGGTGTTTATGCGCGAAAACGTAGGACAATCGCTCAGCGACGTCAATCGTTTCGCCGGGCGCAGCTGGTGCGACGTGTGCTAATTAAAAATAAATAAATTTATGCGTGCATGTCGCACGAGTTCTGACATTTTCAAGCTATTTCCCATATATAAACGAGTTTATTTTCACACCTTCGACGAGAAATTCCGTTTCATTTCTCGCGTTTAATTGGCCATCAGCGAGAAAACTCTAGCTACCTAATAAGCTCGTTCGATCATCTATTCCGTAAAAAAAAAAAAAAAACACGAAGAAAATATACGAAGCACTTACTCATATTTCTCCTAAAAGCAAAAAAAAGTCTTTACCGTAACAATTACCTTCATCAGAGACGCCGTAAAAGTCGAGATCTCGCCCGCGACTCGCGGGCCGGTTAATTGCTGTGAATTTATATCGAATAGCGTTTATATTATACGAGGGTGCAGGTGTTTCGCGGCGTCGGAAAAATGCTGCGTTTTCTCGCGAATGCCGGGGAAGTTCTCTACGTGTCGAGTTCGGCGCGCGGCTCCGTGACGACGTACACCGGGAGGCCATTAGCTCGGGCAGGATCGTCGTTGTCGTCGTCGTCGTCGCCGTCGTCTACGTCGTCGTCGTCTTCGTCGTCTTCGTAGTCTTCGTCGTCTTCGTCGTCGTCGTGGTGGTCGTCTTAGGGTGCATCTGCGGGTATCGGGCGAGCGTGGAGTCGCCTCGTCGTCGTCGTCGTCGTCGTCTTCGTCGTTCTGCCTGCTCCCGCGGTCGAATCGTGATGAGGAGGGCTCGCCGGGTGAGTGGGTAGCCGGGTCTCTCCGCGTCTCTGTCTCACCAGCTCGTCCCTCCGTCTCTCCGTCTCTCTCGCTCGTTCGCCTCTCGCTCGCCTCTCGCTCGGCAGTTAATTACGAGCGGGAGACGTCGACGCCCGGCACTTACGATACAAGGGCTAACGCTGTTCGCGACAAAACGCCTAGAGTTATGAATAACGAGCCGTGGCGAGTCTTGGCTTGCGACTGGCGCGCTCCCTCTCCCTCTCTCTCTCTCTCTCGCTCTCTTGCGCGTCGCGCGGACAGAAGAACCGCGCAGCTTTTCGTCCTGCTTATATTTTCCTCCTCGTTCGAGGTTTCCCAACTGCGAACAGGATCGTCGCGTCGCGGATATACGAGTCGAACGCGTCGGAGACGCTCGCAGCCGGTTCCGTCGATCGCGAGTCAATAACCGATCGAAGATATACGGCTCCCCGCGCGGATGACGAGACGCGAGATACTGTGAGATCGAGCGTGATTACCGTAATATTTACGAATTGATATTTACAGCAGCGTCCGGACGCCAACTTCGAGCAGCGAGAAATTTAAGGACGGCAATATCACCAGAATAAAAAATAAACATTATTTGTCATCGTTACAATTACTAAAATTATTTTTCGTATTTTTCGTTGACCCGGAAAATCCACCCGCACTTCAAAAAAAAAAAAGTTGTCGACCTTCCTCCAAACCCCAAAATGTCGTCAACCGCAAAATGACGTTCGCGCCATTCACAGTGTCCGCGAGATCTCAACGCCAAGCAGCAGCGCGACTCTCGGTCGTATCAATCATAAGAGGCCCCCGTTAATTACGCGCCTCGTCCGCTCCGGCGCATTATTACTGAGCGTATCGTGTTTCCCCGCGCGAACTACGACGTTGATGCGCTACGGTGTCGCGGCACTGTTGCCCGCGCGACGAGACACAAGGCTCGCCACTGTGCGACTCGCGTGTAGTGGGCAGCAATAACCGGGACGATATCCGCGGAATATAACGGAGAAAGCGGCGCGTATCGCTCGTTCGCGCGCTCGGTTGTCGTCGGGTCCCCCGCTCGCGGAAATAGACACTCAATGCCTCATAGTGCGGTTCGCACAGGGCGTGGAGCGAGTGAGATAGAACATTTCGCGACGAGGAGAATGCGCGCGCGTTCCGTGTTATCTCTCTTTCTCTAACTCTGAAGCTCTCTCTCTCTTTCTCTCGCTCCACGTTGGCGATGATGCGCTTGCCAAAGCCGTCGCGCTGCTCACCGGGTAACCATTATGAACAGCTATAATAACAGTGGACCGAGCGAGCGCGAAGGCGCCGATGTTGGGCCCTCATTAATGGAACGTTGCGGACTATGAATCGTCCATGATCCCCCGGCACCTTAGTGAACGGACGCGCTCCGTCGTCGTCGTCGTCGTCAACGTCGTCGTCGTCTTCGTCGTCTTCGTCGCCTTCGTCGTTCGCGCGTCGCCCGTCTCGCTCGTTCGCCCTCGCAACGGCCGCGCAGCTCTGCGTGTCCTATTCTCTCGACTGAGCCGCCGCCGCAACCGCGGTCCGGTCTATGAATGTAACTCGCGCGAATTCGTCTCGGGTCTCTGAGAGCAGCCGCGGGAGTTAGCGAGAGACACGAGGCCGGCCGCCGCCGCCGCCGACGACGACTCGCGAGAGATAATAATAACGGGGTAATGGCGAGAAGAACGGTTGCGGATAATAATAATGGCTCGCAATTTATCTCTCTCATTATGTGTATAAAGTGGGCCGCTTGGGAAAATGCAGAAGCCGCTGGTGGCGTTGGTGGTGGTGATTCTGGTGGTTCTGGTTCTGGTGCCGGTGCCGAGCGCGCACGCCCGCCGTGCGTCAATGCGCGCGAGCACATTGCGTTTTCGCACCGCTCGGCCGTGTCGTAAATAACTGCAACACCACTGTCCAAGCCGCGACGAGTGGGGCGCAGATAAGAGCGAGCGAGAAAGCGCGAGGAAGAAACGACTGTTTCGACGTCGCTTCACCGTTTTATCCGCAAAATCGCGAGTCTCGGTACAGAGCTGCAGAGCAGCGAGGACAATTTTGCGGAAGCATTGCGGAATTTTGTGCAAGCAGAACCCAGTTTGCGGGGTGCGAGACGAGTGGCTTTTCGGGTTTTAGCATGGCGAGACGTGAACTGACGATTTTTTATTTCGTGTCCTTATACTCAGGCTTTTACATACAGAATGTCCTGAAAGAAAATTTTTATTCGAACGAAAGTTTTGTTCGAGGCTCATAAAAATAATCGTCGACGACTTTCGTGGACTTGAGGATCGCGGACTCGATGACGGAAATCGAAAGCGTCGCCTCGCGTATCGAGCGAGGGCGGAGAGCTGACGTTAGACAAGAGTCGCGCACCGAGAGTCGCGTCGCGCGCGTTGACGCTACTTCGCTGAGTGCGTTTCTAAAAATACAACGGCACTTTGGCACCGGGGCAAGCGAAGCCGCTCGCGCGACGATCGTCTTCCTCTCTCTCTCTTTCTTTCGACGCGTTCCCGCGTCGTCTTCGTGGTCCACGGCGAACAGCGACGCCGCAGAGTTCAGCCGGTTGTTTACATCGATAAAACCGCGGCGAATACCATCGCCCGGGCCATTAGCGATCTCCTAAGTCAACCGCGGACGACGGCGGCGACGACGACGACGACGACGACGACGACGACGACGACGACCGAGAGCGGAATCCCCGAATCCGCTGTTCGCCGACGCGAACCCCGAGAGCGACACCGACGACGGATAATTCGGACAGGTGCGGAGGCTCAATCGCTCGGTCCACTTGGCTTCGACTTCGCGCGACAAACATTTTCTTAATCCAGTGGAAATCCTAAATATAAATTTCAAAATTCTTATTGTTTTCAAGTTGGACAAATTATATCCACTGTTTTAATATGTTCATTGAAACAGTCTTTAATTTGAATCACTAATAAATTCGTAAATAATGTTATTATTCTTGTAAAGATTTTTCATCAAAACTATTCCATTGACAAGAAAACGGGAATGACAATGTTCAAATATTTCCCTGGCACGGCAAACGCGTTGAAATATTAGCTAATATATCAGCGCGAATTGTATTCTCTCTCTCAACGAGCCCATAAAATCCATTCATAAATTGCCCCGAGGATGTTTAGCGAATACGTTGAAACGTGCGCGGGCGCGACTCTATCATCATCCACGTCTTCGTCGCAGAGCTTCCATTCCGTTGACGGCGAAGCAGCCGGCTCGTTTGTTTTCCGATCTTTCAAAGTGGCTCAGCGCGCGCTCGTAGAGCGCGGGCGGTCCAGACACCCAGCGAGACCGTACGAGCGGCGACGAGTGACGTTTAGTGGGTGTTTTCGGTCGCGTCTGACCCTGAACGAGGTGCTAATTCGTTCGCCGGAAAACCAGAGAGACCGCGCGTGTGAGTCGAACCGAGCGCTGAACTACGAGAGCTCACTTCACGCTTTACGAGCGAGTCGTCATCGTCGTTTGGTGTCCCCAGTGGCCCGAGACCCGCTGGAGTCGTTGAGGCCGTTTTATCGGACGTTTTATCGGCGTCTCCGTCGAGTCTCGTCCGTTTCGGCAAATTGACGACGACTCACGAGCGGTGCTCCAGTTCGTCGCAAAATATATATGTCTGTAGCATTTGAGAGGTTGTGATTTCCAGATTTTTTTAGGTGGAGCGAAGCCAAAAGCGTTTGGTTTTTTTTTGGCCATTCAGCGATTACAGGAAATTTCGCAGACGATTTTGGCAATTTAGCGACTCCGGAGACTCGAAGAACTCGAGCGCAGTCCGAGCAGTCGAATAATTTCCAACTGCACTCGGGACTGCGATGCATCCCCTTTAGGCCGACGACTAAATGTCCTTTTAAACGGAGCGCTTTATCCAGACACGCCCGACTATCGCTGAAAACGTCTGCTGCTGGGTCCACTCAGCTAGGGCTCTGCGTTTCCAACGTGTCTATACGCAACCCAAGTCAGCCTCTTATTTCTCGCTCTCTTCGAACCTGCAATTTGCATAATTTCACGTCACTGCCGCCACCGGACGGTGAATTATCCTTGGTAACTGCACCTGACCGTGCTCCACGTTGGTCAGCGGTGCCTAAAAAAAATATCGAAAACACACCTGAGCAAAAATCCCCTTTTAAAAAGTTGGTGACTGTCAGCTATATTCATGTGCAGCCGTTTTATTCGTGCTCTGATTGGCCCTCGCTTTGCGCGAAAACAGAACAAATACGACTAAATTCGTCTGTTTCTCGCGTTTTTCTCCTCGAATTTTCGCATTTTTGGGCAAACACCTGCCGTTGTTGGAATCAACGGGAAATTTGCCATCGGATAGGATTTTTAAACTTGGCGAAATCGAACTTTTTTTTTTTTCGCAAAACATGTAAGGGGTACCTGCAAAAAATTTGCGATTTTTGAGGGTCCACTTAAAAAATCTGCAAAAAATCGAAAAATCGAGATATCGCGTTTCGCCTCGCGGCATTCTCTTCGTTGAAGAGTTTTCTTTCGAATGCAGAAAGAAAATTCCGATTATATTGATCCAAAGAAAAATTACACCGATTTTAGTACAGTGCCAAAATTGGGAAAAAGTGAAAAATCGTTTTTCGCGTTTTTCTCCTTAAATTTTCTATTTTTCGGTCGAAAACCGGTCATATTTGGAATCGGCGGGAAATTTCCCATCGGATAGGGTTTTAAGACTTCGTTAAATCGAAAAAAAAAATTTCGCCGAAAATCGCAAGGCATTGTTCCTAGTTTGTTCTAAAAAAGACCTCCGTTTCGTATAATCCATTAACCGCTTCAATCACCACAAGACGAACTCAATCATCACTCGCCATGAGTTAAATTAAAACAGTAACATTAATTCTCTCCTCGCATCGCAATCATCTCCATCAAAAATCTAATTACCGCGCTGGCTCGCAAATCGAACCCCCGCAAACCTGAGCCACAGCCAAATCTCGTCTCCCGATCATGCGCACCGTCCGCGCCACCTGTGGCAATTCCCTCTCAACGATTGACGTCATCGCGTGGGTTCAAGCGGCGTCTCGAGGCCTCCTCGATGCCGTCCCACTCTCTGTCGGTGCTCTTACCATTGCCGCGCCGCTATATCTCGGTTTCTCGCGTGCCCGATCGAAAAAGCCCCCTTGGCCGCGTCTGGCTCGTCGTCTCGCCCGCGAGGATTTCCTTCCCGGGAATCCGAATCGAAAGTCCTCAGCATCGTCTCGTCCGCATATCGACGAGACGATGCTGAGTCTCGATACCAACGCCGCCGCCGCTGATGCTGCTAACCACTACAACTGCAAGTGCTTCAGGTACCAGACGGCGGCGACGAAGACGAAGACGAAGTCGAGGAAGGAAGACGAAGTGGATGATGAAGATGAAGACGAAGACCAAGAGGACCGAACAACAAGGTCGTAGGCGAGAGCGAAGTGTGGGCGAGGCTATCGTCGCGCGATTCTAGAAGCCCCGACGACGACGACGACGACGACGACGACAACGACGACGACGACGACGACGACGACGACGGCGAACAGGCTGCATTCCTGGACGAGTCGCGGCAGACGTCGCGCGATGAGCCGCCCGCGTGTCGCAGACGCGACGGAGGCGGAGGCGAGGATGACGGCGGCTGCGGCTGCGGCTGCGGCGGCGGCGGCTACGCGATGCGACAAACTCCGGGTGTTGCGTAACCGCGCAGCGGGCACGAAACTAATATATCAGGGTTGGCCGCGGTTGCACAGAGCTTCGAGCGACTCACGACTCGCGCATATGCGAAACGACGCGCGCGATGCGATGCGACGCCGCGCGCGATGCAAACTTAGACCGCCGACGCCTCGTTTGCCGCAGACGCACAGTGAGTCCACTGAGAGGTCCCTCGAGTCAAGCGAAGCGTTCGACGAGGAGAGTCCTCCCGTCTCGCGCGAAAAATGTCCTCACGGGGCAGACGCAACGCGCGCGCACCTCGCGCGTATGCGCGCGACCGGCACCGCTCGCCAGAATATTATACATAGCGCGCGTCTCATGTGCCCCGAGCCGGGAAGACACGCGCGCGAGGGGGGAAAGAGGGGGGGATCGGCTGGACCGTGCGTATTATGAGAACCGTGGAATTATTATAGAATTAGAATGCGACTGTGTAGATTTATGTGTATATTTACGCGTCGGTGTGAGAGAAACTGGCAGACCGGTCTGGGTCCTCGGTTATTATACATACTCCCGAAATGCAACGCGGAGGCGTTCGCGTCAACCCGAACCGTCGTCGTCGTCGTCGTCGTCGTCGTCGTCGTCGTCGGCGTCGTCTGCGTCGTCTGCGTCGTCGTTGTCGTCTGCGACTGCGACATCGTCATGGAAAAGGAACAGAGAGACTACACGCGTTCGGGCATCCACAGACCGCAATAAATTGATATGTCGAGCGCGGATTTTGACAGGGTCAGGGGAACACAGCGTGAACAGGAAATTCGGGAATGTGTTTTTTTGTTTTGTTTTGTTTTTCGGGGGACGATAAGGGGAAAAAATGGGTGGTGAAGAGGCCACGTGTTCTGGAGCCTGAGGCGACTGTTTTTTTTTTTTTTTTTCGATTTCAATTTATATTTTTACTAGAAACAATGACAGGCGTCTCGCCGAAATCGACAACAACGGTTGCTCACGAACTTTTTAACAGAGGATTATAATCAAATTTAATGGCACGACTTTCATTTCGATTTCAGCCACGTCCGAAAATTTCCCTCGCGTCTCCTGCCAAAAATAAAAAATTTCCCGGAAAAAAAGCCTAACCGAGTCAAACGTTCTCCAGCCCTTTTTGCCTCCGCGGGCTCACGTGTCAACGTTCTTATTAATGCGAAAAGCCCGGAGTCCCTGAGAAAGGGACCACGTGTCCCTCGCTCGCGGAGTTCGCTACGAAATTCTCGCGCTTCCCCTGACTTCCGGAGTCTCCGAATGCGGACGAGGGTTCGTCTTTTTGCGACGCCGAGGAGGGAATCGCCCAGGAATGTTCGAGATGAGAAAGTTTGCCCTCCCTCTCTCTCTCTCTCCCTTCCTCCTCCCTCGCGCTGACGGTTCACTGCGCGTTCCCCCTTGGGCCAATTTCTCCCGAGAGTCGCGCGGGTAATGGATTCCTCGTAATAACGAGTCGCTCTCTCGCCGCGTTTTCGGCGTCGGCGGCGAGCGTGTCGCCGCCGGACACTCGTTCGGCGTGTACACAACCCGCGAGAGACAGGCGGCCGAGGCAGATTAGAGATTCCTGTGACGGCGTTGAATAAATCAGTGCCGCGAACTATTCGTCTCGGAGTTGCGGAGTCCGCTCTCTCGCTCTCTTTGCCGCTCGGCTCTTCTGGTCCACTAACGCGTCGGTGGGTGTCCGTATTCGTCGGCGGACGACCGGACGACTAGTCGGTAGGTGGAGACGAGCGCGTCTCACGTCTCCGACTTCGCTGGCGTGTATTATACTCGCTATTATTACACCCTCGGACCACCCCCGACAACCGCTCTCGGTCCGACTGTCCGCGGTGGAACGACAGCCAGACGCACGGATGTCGTGCAAGAGCGGACCGAGAGAACCGCGAGAGCGAGTTGCCCGCGAGCGCGGCGCGGCAACACGAGAGACCCGCGCTTCGCTCTTCTGTCTTTCACGCCCTCGCAAGTCGTACAGACGACCGACCGACGAGATATCTTCGTGTCTTCTCGCCGAGCTGAATATATACAAGTTACTTTAACCCGTGTTTATATATATATGTGAGTATGTTATATGTTGCATGTACGTACAGACACTTTTCGTGTCTGTACGTCTTGCGAGACATTCCGCTATTATTAATAAGGTCGTGGACGCCGCTTCAGTGGTTCTCCACTTGCCAAAACTGTCCGACTGTCCATCCGCCTGTCCGTCTGGGATTTTTGTGCTGAATCGAATAAATCATTTCGCGAGTCTCAACCGCGAGACTAATTGAGTGAGTTGAGAAAACGGGAGAATCGTCAAAAAAATCAACGTCACGTCGCAGGTTTCGTTCCGAAAATCAATCATTCCCTGTTCGACGGACGCGCGCGCTCGGGATAATTTATTGACGCGCCGGCGCGACGGATAAACTGTAACACGCGGCGCTTAAAAGACCGAACGAGACTATTTGCCGGCGAGGCGATTTCGTGATGGGTTTACGAGAGGTTGAGTCCGCGTCTGCTGGAACAACGCGGAGATTTTGTTGCTGCGAGTGGAATGAAGAGAGACACACACACGTTTGTGTGTGTATGTGTGTCTCTCGCTCTCTCTCTGTGGTCTTCTTGAGAGAAGCGACGCCCACGCGCTCCCACGTCGTCGAGCTGTCAGCTCGACGACTCACGTGTGCTCGATGTCCTCGATAAGAAGAGGAAGAAGCCTCGATGAGTCTGAAATTTGAGACATTTTTATCTTTCATTTTATTTTTTATTCATGTCCTCATGTGTCCGATAACTTGTATATTTTATTTTGTTTAATCACGCAGGTTACATAAGTAACTGAAACGTCATCATAATTTATTTATTATCATTTCTCATTAGTATTATTATAATTGTTATTATTATTACTATTGTTTTGCCAAAGTACCGCCTCCACAAATTTGGGAGCAACGAGGCGACGTTACTCTCGCCGAAAAGTCAAAACGCATTACAATCCGGCGGCACAACCGAATTCCTCGGCCGAGCGTGACGAACGCGGGTTGAAAAGTCGAGAATTAAACAGCGAGCGACGGTTGCGTCGCGTCGCGGTGAAAACAAAGTTGCGTGGCGCGCGAGGCACGCGCGCGCGCCGCTCGCGTTGTGCCCCGCGCGAACCCACCCAGCGCGTTTTCGCAGAGCCGTGAAAAGCCCGAGGCGACGTCCTTCACCGGTGCATTTGCTTGGCGTCGCGACGCCGCGCTGACGCCACTGACGCGCGCGCGTCGTGTCCTCCTCTCCTCTTCGCCTCGGCCGCGCTCGAGACGCGCGCGTTTCTCTCGGCTTCTGTCTCGCACATCATAAATTATAACAATGCGCGTCTCGGACAATGCGGCGAGGCCTCTTTGCGCCTATCTCGCTCTATCGCTCTCTCTCTCTCTCTCTGTCTCCGAGTGTGTTTTACCCCTCGTCTATTTTCTCACTTTCGCGCGCGTCTCACGTTGATTCGCGCGAGAAGCCGTCTGGCTTCTCGACTCTGCGGCTGCGCGGCGGCTATACGACGATGCGCAAGGTCGGAGAAATCGCGCGGCGTGGCGCGTTTGTCCGAAACATCTAATACCACAGACAAACGACGCCCGAGCCTGGTGACTAGGTTTTTTTACTTTTTATTTGTGCTTTTACTTGTTTTTTTTCGGGTCCCGGGTCAACAAACGATCCGCGCGGTTACCGACGACAACGCGACGCGACCCGGGCGTATCGTAAATTACGTTTATGCAACTGCAAGTGGATAGATGGCTGCGCGCATTTACACTCGCGTTTGTACGCGCGACGACCACGACGACCACCAACATCAGTGTTGTTATTATTTATAACTACACAATTATAACCTTTATATCTGACGTTCATTTTTTGTTCCTTTTTATTCGTTTGCTCTCATTTACCCTCTGTCGGTAACTCGCTCGCCTCGCTCGCTCGCGCGCATGCGCCTCGTTTTTCTTCGCGTGTCCGGCGCGTCGACAGCCGCGCGCGCGCACGCGCGTTTCGGTCCCGTATCCCGCCGCGAGAACAACGCGTCTGACACGAGTCGCTCGCGCTTACGTCGGGACAAGCGCCGGGACAAGCGTTCCGTCGTGTTAACCGTCTCGTAAATAACCCGCCGCCCTTGTCGTTCGCGCACACCCGCGCCATCGCTTTGACGTACCATCGGATGGTAACCTGGCGCTTTTTTTTGCTTCACTTTTGCCAATGTACTGCACTTCGGTACATCAGCGAAAACGAGGCAAAGAAAAAAACGAGCAAACGAGATTTGGACACGACTCAGCGCCTCATCGTCTCAGCGTTGTCGGCTAAAACTGAAGTTTCGTCCGTGCAGAATTTCGTGCTCAAATATATTTAGATAAAATTTTACCGCGCCGAAATTCTGCGGTGAAATAACGCGACCCACGATATCGTCGGTAGCACGTGACGACTGGGAAGACCGTCTCGAGTAGCAAGGAAGCGCGAGCGAAGCGGACGTTTTTAGGTTAACTCGCGACTATATTGCGGACGAGTGCACGCGACGCCCGTGACAGACGTCTGAAGTTGGCTCCGTGACACAACCATCAACGCGGCAGCAGCAGCAGCAGCCGCGTCACGCATCGACTAACGAGAACTTCAGCCAAGTGCCTTGAACTTCGCGTTACGATTGTCCCGAGCGACGTTTTTACGACGGTGGGAGTGAAGATTTGTTCGAATTATTGTCAACAGGCGAGACAGCGTCTCGACGACAATCTGCTAATTTCGTTGAGGCGATCAACAAGTGAGGTTACCTTGCCATCATTTTTTCACAAAAAAATAGTGTAAGTAACCATAAATTATCATCTGAATGTTACCAGGTCCCCCACTATTTCCACACGTACCGCGATTGGCTGTACATTCGATCGCTATTCGCCTCGCTGAGACGGCAGAAATAGCGATATTATCTCGCCGACTTCCGGGGTCAGCAACAACGGCAGCAGCATTGCGAGTAGCAACGATGATTGACGCTCGAACAATCGATTCTCGTCTCGTATACAAGCGTCTCACCTGGTTACCGGAAAGTGAGCGTAAAGTCAGAACGAGCTCGGAGTGCGAATTCACGGCGCGCGAGAGGATAATACGAAATTCTCGGTCGATGATGGCGCGCGCGAGATTCGCGGCGATCGAGGGGTTCCGTTTTGCTTCGCGCGCCAACTGCGACGTCGAGGACGCCGCGCCGCGAATCTGCGCGAGCTGCCTCCTCGTGGCCGAGGAGGCAGCGGCGGCAATGCGCCGGTCTCGCCTCGCGCGCGCACATCCCGGTCATAACTTGTTGCACCCGGCAACCACTTGTTGCACGCCTCTCAAAATTCTTCACGCCTCGAGCCGCCGGTAATTCGACCGTAAATTGCATCTCCTCTTCGGCGCCGACTCGCGCTGCACCCGGTATAAAGAAATATTCTTGATTCCGCTTTCGATCTTCGCGCGCGTCTCCCGCGGCCCTTCACTTTTCCGCGGAGACGACGACGACGACGACGACGACGACGACAACGACGACAACGACGACGAAGTCGCTGCTGCTGCTGCTGCTGCAACTCGGTCGCCGAGGCAACGCACAGGATGCTCGCGCGTTAATGAGCCGTGTCTTTCCAATTTCCCAATGGATGATTACCGCGGTCGCGGGCGTGATTAATGGTGTAATCGAGATAACGCAAATTGATCGAGAGGCGCTCGCGATAAATCATCCGCCGATCAGATATCGATCGCGCGGTGTAATATTTTTGCGAAATCGAATGGCCGGGAGCGACGTTGATCAGTAATTCGAAATTGAGAACTAGTGGATTTGGAGAAAAAATATTCGAGAATTTATATCGAGGTCCATATATTAATCTGGTTTGGGTGATTGCAAAACAATTGTAAGTCATTATAAATAAATAAAACATACATTTTTTTTCGATTATAGTTGTACATAGTAATGGATTCTAATTCGTTGCGTTACGATTTCAGACGATTTTCCACTATGGTCCAAAGCGTTGCGGAACGATCGCGGCCGATCTCGTCGTTAACCCGTGACAGCGACTCGACAGCCACAGTGACTGCGATACGTCGACTTCTCGTTGTCCGTCACTCTGAATGTGGCAAATCGTTCTCTGCCGTGGAGAAAATCCGCGAGAGTCGACAGTCGAGAACGCGCGCGCTGCCGATCGATCCCCTCTTCGTGCTGCTGCTGCTGCTGCTGCTGCTGCTGCTGCTGCGCTCTCGGTTTATCGATCGGTCCATCTGTCGTCGAAGATCGAACGTGATCCCCGGGTCCGATCGGAGATCCGTTGATGCCAGGAGTTTAGAGTCAATTAAGACGCCGCGACGTCTCGCGATCGCGACGACGACGTCGTCGAGGACGACGACAATTCCCCGCTGTCTGCGCTCCGGGATCTCACGTTCGACACGTGCAGCTCAGGCGATTTGCTTCCTATCTCTCTAATCATCGCGGGTACCATTGAGTCCTGCGATCTACTTGGATCGATTCGATCGATAACGTCGACAAAGTGACCGATCTAATCCGTGAACCTTACTGATCGGCAATTTGTTATTGCCAATTGTGATGTTGGTATTGGTATTTCGAATCACAACAAGATTTATTTGAAACTCTTGTTGTCATTAACGTCGGCGTTTTATTCGATGACTTCGCTGAAGTGGCGAGCGACGTTTCGACTTACCGCAAGCAGTGCGAGTGATCATCGTCGTCGCCCTTTGAAAGCCGAGAGCCGAGTTAGCTGGTAGCCGAGAGCCGGCTGACTCGATTTTCCGTCCTTCTCTCGCGCGTTCGCGACCGCGGATACCGTCAAACGCTGAAGGATGACCACATCAAAGCCTCGCGAGCGCGCGAGAACCCACCGGGTATTATTAGACACGAACAGCGGGTTAACGCGGGCGGACGTGGCTAAAATCGTAGTTACACCCCCGCGAATTTTTTCGCCCTGTTTCGCTTTTGGCCCCGAAAAACTTCTACTGTAGAATTAGTCAGTGGAGACCAGCGATTTTTTCAGGTCTGTCGCTATTCGTGAGTTGTAAACAAATTTACGTGGTCGTTTCTGCGGTGTCAGAATGTTAAGTGCAATGTGAGAAATAAAAAATGTGGCATGCCGCGAACAATCAGTATAAAAGAAGCAGCTGACTGGTGAAGTGGAAGCGTAAGACAGTGCAACAGTTCCGGGAGTCGTGAAAACTTCTTCAATATATTTTTCGTGGTTAACAATTTTTTTGTATAAAACATGAGGTGTGGAGCTATTTTTTTCATAGTCGTCTGCGTCTTTGCATGCCAAGTTTCCGCCCAGGTAAATTAATTTTTAATTGTTCTGCGAGATTTGCTATAAAATACAATTAAGATATTCGTTCGCAGTGTCCAGCACCCGGAAGTTCTCAGCAGGAGCAATTGGACTTTTGCAGCAACAACCCAGATCGCATTGATCCATGTAGGCTGAAGGTATGCCAACGGTTTCGGAAAGCGGCCACAACGGTCCCCAGGCTCGGACGTTAGTCGTATAACCGAACCTCGACATAATCGAGTATCAGTCATGCAAAATAAAAATGTAGCCGAAAAGTTTGCTGATAACTATTTTATGATGACAATAAAGTCACTGTTACTAGTGGTATAAATATTCGATTCTATGCAATCATAAAAAGCGATAAGATACAGTCATGTTCTTTTCATGAAAAGCAAAACGTGTCTTGGGATGCACACGACAGTTGACAAATGTTCACATATAAAATTTTACAATATTCAGTGCATTCCATCCACATTTTCCGGGGATGGAATGCAGCGGGGAGGACAGGAACGGGCAGCGCGTGATATCGAGCCAGCGACGAGGCAGAGGCGGAAGAGTTCGAGCAATGAGGGTCGCGCTTATAGCAGGCATATTTGTACCGTCGCGAGTGCGCGAGGCTCGTTTCACGAGCTCGCGCGAATAGATATATCAATCCGTGAGTCCGTATGAATCTCGCTGACAGGCTTAAAGCTTTGCGCCGGTGGACGAGGACCGAGGACAAGCGGCGGACAGGTGCGACTCGCGGGCACTGAAAGACGTCAGCCTCGAGTGTACGCGTTCTATCCGCCGAGCGGCGTTACGACGCCTCGTGCGCTTCTTCCTCGTGGCGCAGCACACGCGCTTTTCCCCCGAAGCTTTGTGTGCGTGAATTAGGTGGAGAGGCAAACAAGACGGTTCGCCTGGTTAGCTCGAACCGAGCGGCCGGTGCCTCGGCCATTAATAAAAGGTGGAAGGGAACGTTGCGAATCGAGCGACGAGCTGCTCGCGACATTTGCGGAATCTTACAATATAGAAATTCCTTCCAACGTTCGGTCATTATGAAAAAGATTTTGTTTATTATTTTTTACTTCGTTGCTTTACGACGGTGATCGTGGTGTAGTGGAGAGGTCAATGGAAAAGGCAGTAAAAGGTCGTCCGTCATATTTGTGACTCGTCGAAAATTTTATGGGCTTTTTGATTTTTTTTTTTCGTGTCTTCAATGGTTATTGGAAAATTATGATTAAAAATTGTTGCTTGAAGATTCGTAAAAAACCTTTCACCTCATTTCTCGTGTCTGCTTATAAATACACAATGCAACGACTGAACGCTGCGCAGTCGATGCAACGTTCGTCAATCGAACTTTGCGAGACGCCAGGGAGAGAATGAATGATGTCTTTGGACCGCGATGACGCAACGACTTATACGATGCTTATCGGTAATATTTATGTCGGCGTCTCGCGGTGCCACGCGCCTTCGCATCCAAACGACTCCGATCGACCTCCTTACATTATTTTCGTTCCAAGGCATCGCGCGGCGCGGCCTCTTGGCCCGCGCGCCGTCGCTCGTCGTGAATGATTTTCATCGAAGTGGCGGAATACGTGTCCGACATTTCTATTAGGGGTTAATTGATTTTATTATTATGGTTATTATGTTTGCCGGCTTGGCCGTCGTAAAACTCCGGTTGAACCCGAGCGTCGGAAGCGGCTTCGACGGCGAGCAAGAAGTCAAGAAATGCCTAATAAATCCATAAAGCACACTCGACGACTCTTCGTAGTCATGTGGAAAAAAAATTAATTATTTCGCTTCCCACAATCTTTTTCCCGACATTTATTTTTTTATCGTGAACACGCGGATAAGACGTAATATTCATTCACGAGATTCCGGTAGTCGATTCTACCGATTCTCATGCCACTGGAATTAAAAAGTATTTTTTTGATAAACACCTCGAGGCAACTTTCATTCCCAATTCTTTCTGCCTATTCATTTTTATTGAAGCGGCGGAAAAAAAAATTATTTTTATTGTAACTGATAATCGACTGAGTCTAGCGTCGCTGAAATTCGAGAAACGTTAATCGTCGTAAATTCCCGCGTGTTCCATTATAGTCACGTTTGTATAATTTTCTTTTTACCCCCTCCCCCCCCCCCCCCCCACTTCGGGTTTATCCGTGTTGCCGGGTAGTGTGAAACGTCGTTATCGTCATCGTTTTTCGTTGCCGGCGGCGGCGTCGGCGTCTTTGATGAGTCCCGGGAGTGCGACGCACCGCAGGATCAGGAGAGCAGCGGGGACGCGGATCGACGACCGGGGGAAAAAGTGTCTCGCGTGGAAACGCGAGACACTCACGCGTTGCTCGGGAATGAAACGAGCATTCCCGTGACATTCAACAGGTGGATCTGTCGCGTATTATATGGACGGGTTTTCCGTGGCCAGTGGCGCTTCTTGCGGAATATAATTCGTACCGGCGACTCGAGGGAGACGAGAGCGAAAAAAAATCGTGTAACGAAGGATTTAACGAAGTAAAAAAAATCGTTAAGTCGTTCTTAACTCTGACAAAATGTCGCCGACTCGACGCGAAACACGAATTCCGCTTGTGTTAACCGCCGCTTTTACCGCTTAACCCTTGATTCTGATTTTACGCTCGTGGATCCGCCGAGAGCAAACGATTCGCCTCTCGGGCGGTTCGTTCGACGCGAAACCGGATCCTGATTACGTTGCTTTGGGTAACGATTCGTAGATCCTTCGGCCCTGTACTTTTTTATTTTTAAATAAAAAATAAAAAAAATGAAAAAAATCGAGATTGATTTCCTCAATGTCCAGAATTATGGCAAAAAAAAGGTGAAACTGTTTATAATAATAATTTTCAAACTCCACGCGACGCGATTCACGATCGTTGCAAGTGAACTTTGATCGTCTCGAGATTTTGTGTTTCTTTTTTTTTTCAGTTGCCAATCATCAGGACGCGTTCCCGGGTCGTTTTACTTAATCGCCAGACGCTACTGTAAACGATCGCGGATAAAATTATCGATCTCGATCCAGTACATAGTACTGAGCACGTACATCGATCTCGGCGTCCCGTTTCATCGGCTTCATCCCCAATAATTAATAATCCTTTTAATATCCATTACACAGAGCGCCGTGTAGCCTCGCTGGGTTGTCGGGCGTTGAATTTCCTAATCCTCCGTGTGCCACGCCCCGCCGGGAAAATTGTGCTCAGCGCGATCGACGTTGCCCGTTAACGTCGACGGGTTCGAGAATATTGAAAACCATTTCCACGCAGCGACGAGGGGGGATATCGCTCGGGGGTTATTGAATACGATTTTAGAAATCGTGCGAGTCGAGGGAAAGCTTCGATCTTGGTGGGGGCAGGGAAGAAAAAAAAAACACGGAAAAAAAGATCAGTAGAGAATCGAGATCGTCCGAGAGCCGCGAGGGCAATCACGATGGAAGGCGGCGTTGGCGGCGCTTTGGCCGCGCGCTCGGCGATCGGCGAGCACCCGGAATGACGTACGATAAAAAAAAATCTCATTTTCGTTGCACCTTGCGCGCGAGGCCCCGACGAGCGGCGCGACCGGCAGGGCGACCGCGCGCGCGGCCACCGTCCTCTGAATAATGTTTTCTCTCGAATAGCCTGGGCGTGTCACGTCGGCCGACAGCCTCGTAGATTTTCGGCTGGCGTTACACGGAGCCCCGGTTCAATTTCCGCGCCGCGTCTCCTCGCGATCGTCGATTTCAACCTGCAAAAAATCACTCTCGACGTTATTGCTGCTGATATAAAAATCACATTTTTACGATTCCTCGCTTTTATTTATACTGAGTTCTCGAAGTGCCACTTGTGTATTTATTTTATTCAATTAAATATTCAATTAACAATCAACAATTGGGCGTACATTGGTGTGACATGAACGACGAGTGTCATTAAAAAGTGACACGAATATAGCTTTAATTTTTAATTACCTAACGAATTGTATACATTGTTCACTTGTGCAATAACCGAAAAAAAATAAAGAAATACAAAATTATCCAAAAGGTTAAAAAAACTCAGGGCCCTCCCACCTGGTCCATTGTTCCTTTCGTTAAATCCATTAGCCCGTCCATTATTCTTAATTACCGCGTTCCTCGCGGTCACGCGTGCACATGCCATATGCCTTTTCACCTCCACCGCTGGTCTCCTCATTCTTCCTCGCGTCGCGCGGTGGCCAGCACAAAGCTCGCCATGTGCGCCCTCTCGGTGCTCGCATATACAACACATCGCTTGCGCATATCATAGGTATAGGAAATTCTCGCGTGGTGTATCCGCTCGCGGCTCTCGGTCGCGCCGTACGTGCGGTTCGAGTCACTCGAGGGAGATTGTTAATGATACCCATCGAGTCCTTGACTTCTGATACTCGCGGCTTAGCGCGCGCATGCGCGACACTCGAGCGAGTCGCGCGCCGCGGCCGTCGATTCGCGTATAATGCACGCGCGGCAAAAGTACCGCTAATCGGCGAGCGCGTTGCGGCTCGGCGTCTCCCTCGCGATTCCTCTCGAGAACCCTCACGCAACATAGTCCACTCGCCGTGTGTTTCTCCGCGCTGCGGGTAAATATTCCTGCACGACGAGAAATCGTTGCCCGCAGCGTAAGTCATGAATGAATGAACGGAGAGCCAAAGCTTGAATGATTCCGGATCGTGGCGTCCGAGAGCCACCGTAAAGCCGGGACCTATGCGCGGCGGCCGCACCGGCAGCGCAGCGCCGGCATCGGCGGGCAGCAGCACCGGTAACGTGTAGTACCCGCCGATCGCCGCATAAACGTGAAATCCGATCGTGACGATCGGCAGTAGCACCGGCGTTCGCGTTCTATATTTACGATCGTATCTCGTTTCATCTCTGTCTGTATAGCTGCTGCTGCTGCTGCTGGTTCGTGCATCGACTGCACGATCTTTCCGCGATAGCGCGTCCCCGGGGCCCCTCGGGTCTCTCCGGCTCCGCCGTCAATGTGTACAGTACGGACTCGCGTAATTTTCGCGAAATCGGTATTACTGACATCTCTCGAATTTTTACACGACCGCAATAATGTTGTAGATCTTTTTTTACGCGTTCATTATAGAAAAAATACTATAACGATAATGACAGATTTTGTTATTTTACTAGGCTAATCGCACCCGCTGGCGCGCGTGCCCGAGATACCTTTGCGCTGCTGCGCTCTTATAAAGCTTTAAAAGGGTAAATCGCGACAAAAAAACCCTTATTTAGTTGATTTAAAAAAAAGAAGTTTGTCGTTTTGCTTGTCAGAAATCCTAGATCCGGCCGCCGGGCCGAAAAACGCCCAAATCGCGGTCACGAAATTTATTTTTTCAAAATATCGATTTTTAACCTATACCATCGTTCTCAAGTCGCATATTCTACGCCTGAAAACACTGCGATCAACCTTTTTTAGTGGATTTAAAAAAAATATGATATTTGGCAGAACTGTCAAAGGTATCAAGGACAAATGAACTTGGACTCAGTCTGAGAGTCCCAGCCAATCACAGCTCGAATAGTTTGCTAACAATGCTTTCCGTTACTCATGAACTTTTTAAAAGAGGGATATATTATCACAATAAATCGGTAACGAATATCCGACGATACGCGCGATCCGACTGTACCGCGCCCATCGCCCACATCTCCTATCACTCCTGTCCAGCCGCGCGCAGGCGAATGTCCCGAAGAGACGAGACGCGTCTTGCGCGACGATCAATATTGTCTGGCTCGCGGCGTCGATCGTTACTCGGTCGAGTCTCGCCGCGGTTCGTTCTCGGGAGAGAGGAGAAAATCGGCGAGCGCACCGAACGAGAGCACAGACACCACAAAAATCCACACGCACGCACACATACACAAACACATAAAAAAAACACGAGCGAGTCCAGCTCGGAGCCCGAAGCCACGCGTCCCCGTAGCGTATATGCAAAATATATAGTACAGACGAAGACGGGGACGGGAAGAGACGCGAGCGGCACACATGGACGATTTTAGTCGCCGCCGCCGCAGCAGCCTTAAAACGGGATATTTGCGTATAGCGCGTAGCGTGCGCGTCTGGAGCGGCGGCCCGGGAAGAAGTCTGGAAGCCGCGGTAACGCTCGTGTATTCTCGGTATATTCCGCCTCGGGGCCTTTTCCAGCTCGCCCCCCCCCCCCCCCCCCTCCTCCGCCACACCGGCCATTCCCGTTGGGGGAACCGTGCGTTTTCGGTAACTCGTGCGCAGAACGCGCGGGTCTCGTGCATCTCGCGCGACGGCGGCAGCTCGCGAGAGATGCATTAGGGCGCGTCCGCGCCTCGCCCCACGGAGCCCTCGGATCCGCGCCGCGGCCGCGTGTACTACAGGTGGCCCGCGTTCTCCGAGCCGAGGCAAAAAAATTCCGGGCAAAGGGTCGACGAGAAGGTGGACGGGGAGCCCTTTGGGTTTCCCTGCGGGCTTCCTTCGGTGTGTACACCGAAGGGACTCCAGGTCCGCAGCCGGGCACGAGGCACCTCCCATTTTTATTTCTTTCCTCGTATTTTTGCCTCGCGTCTTGCGATCTTTTTCGTTGTTTCTTTTCTCTCTAGCTGCCGCTCTTTTTCTTGCACCGCGCACGGAATGCAACGAATTCTAACGTGTATCGCCTAGTATACTGTAGGGTAGGGGGTAAAAACACTTTAGAGAAACATTATTTAAAAAAATGCGCGAGCTGCTTTCATGGCTCGGTTGCTGTTCCCGGTGCTACCAAAAAAGGGGGAAGCGAGGGAGGGATCGTATAGGGAGAAGGGAGGGGGAGGGGGGGGGGAGGTTTAAGGGGTTTGAGGGAAAATGAGAGGGCCGGGCGCAGCGATACGAGAGAACGATGATTATCCGCGCGAAGGAGCCGTGCGAGGGTGAGGGGGGTGAGCGGGGGAGAGAGGGTGAAGGAGGTTGAAGGAAAGGAACGACATACCCGAGTGCGTGGGTATAAATCGTCCCGGAGTGGGAGGATCCTCGGTTCTCGAGGAGCTGCTGCGGCCGACGAGGGGGGTACGGGACGGGAGGGGGCGAAGGGTGAAGGGATGATGAGTACGAGGCACCTATAATACGTGCGAGAGACCGCGCGGTGCTCCACATACAGTAACAGTGCGTATATATCGCGTTTGTGTATCTATAGATATATACAGGGTGTAACATGAGGTATTGATAATAATGAACAGGCGTGTAGAGCTCGACGAAACAAGCATTTTTGCATTAGGTCCTAATGGGCTAGGACGAAAATTGGCGACGGTATTAACGTTTAAAGTAGACCAATCACAGCCGCCGTTATATCGGAAAGGCTTACTACCACAGTCGAGTCACACGCATAGGCGATGAGCTATAGCGTCGGGGCGCGGCGCGCGGCGCGCCCGACGCGAGCACATCGCCTATAGGCTCGTCGGTAAAGCAGCGCGCCTCGCGAGCGACTTGACTTAGGCTCGCCGGTATAGCAGCGCGCCTCGCGTAGCGATAGGCTCGCCGGTATAGCAGCGCGCCTCGCGAGCGGCTGTCTGTCGCGTGCTTGGTGGCGTCTGTGACGCAGTGCGAGCGAACGATCGATATTCGCGCGTCAGCTGACAGCAGCGCGGCCTACGTCTGACTGTCAGCTACGCCAAATGTATGGCGTCGGCGTACGTATCGCCAGCGTGTCGACGTGGCGAAGTTTTTTTAGGTCTAGCGGGACCTAATCACCTTCCTTACCACCTTGCTCTACCTTACTCTCCCCTTGCTCACCCCTTATTCTCACCTTCCGATGCCCTTGCTCACAGGTCACACGTACACCGACCAGTAATAAGAAGAAAAAAAATTCCATTTCATAAGCTGAAAATTTTGTTTATTTCGAGCCAAATCTGACTGGATACTCTGTCTCACTTTATGGTGTCACATTGTTATCACTTAGTTATTACCTTGTTCTCACCCTGTTCTCACCTTCTTCTCACCCTGTTCTCACCATGTTCTCACCCTGTTCTCACCTTGTTCTCACCTTGTTCTCACCTTGTTCTCACCCTGTTCTCACCCTGTTCTCACCTTGTTCTCACCTTGTTCTCACCCTGTTCTCACCTTGTTCTCACCTTGTTCTCACCCTGTTCTCACCCTGTTCTCACCCTGTTCTCACCCTGTTCTCACCTTGTTCTCACCCTGTTCTCACCCTGTTTTACCGGTGTTTTATCGGTATTCTCACCGATTTTTAAGATCTTATTTGAATGTCGTTGAGGCTGTGATTCAAGGCATTTTGTTAGATTTATTACTCGGTCAAATTTGCTGTTATTACGAGACAAAAAGGGAAACATGCGCTCATGCTCCCCAACCCGCGTCAACAACGATTTTTCACTAGAATCGAGCTGGAGACCAATATTTCCAGAACTCGAATTATCGCACCTCTGTTTTTTATCAAATGCATTGATTCAACTCCGCCAAAAAAATAGCTAGAGATCTGAAACCAATTCCATTCGATAGAGCACACTTTTCTCTCGAATACCATTTTTGCGGACCTCCGTCAAACGTTTCCTTATTTTTTTGTGACGATGTGGAATTTCATCTTGATTACGCTCCTCGCTCAGACCATAAATGTCGAATTATGATATAAAAAGCAGAAAAATCGCAAATGTGCGTTGTATCATATGTCGGATGATTTTTATTATTATCATTATAATTATTACTCGGTCAAATTTGCTGTTATTACGAGACAAAGAGGGAATCATGCGCTCATCCTCCCCAACCCGCGTCAACAACGATTTTTCACTAGAATCGAGCTGGAGACCAATATTTTCAGAACTCGGATTATCGCACCTCTGTTTTTTATCAAATGCATTGATTCAACTCCGCCAAAAAAATAGCTAGAGATCTGAAACCAATTCCATTCGATAGAGCACACTTTTCTCTCGAATACCATTTTTGCGGACCTCCGTCAAACGTTTCCTTATTTTTTTGTGACGATGTGGAATTTCATCTTGATTACGCTCCTCGCTCAGACCATAAATGTCGAATTATGATATAAAAAGCAGAAAAATCGCAAATGTGCGTTGTATCATATGTCGGATGATTTTTATTATTATCATTATAATTATTACTCGGTCAAATTTGCTGTTATTACGAGACAAAGAGGGAAACATGCGCTCGTCCTCCCCAACCCGCGTCAACAACGATTTTTCACTAGAATCGAGCTGGAGACCAATATTTTCAGAACTCGGATTATCGCACCTCTGTTTTTTATCAAATGCATTGATTCAACTCCGCCAAAAAAATAGCTAGAGATCTGAAACCAATTCCATTCGATAGAGCACACTTTTCTCTCGAATACCATTTTTGCGGACCTCCGTCAAACGTTTCCTTATTTTTTTGTGACGATGTGGAATTTCATCTTGATTACGCTCCTCGCTCAGACCATAAATGTCGAATTATGATATAAAAAGCAGAAAAATCGCAAATGTGCGTTGTATCATATGTCGGATGATTTTTATTATTATCATTATAATTATTACTCGGTCAAATTTGCTGTTATTACGAGACAAAGAGGGAAACATGCGCTCGTCCTCCCCAACCCGCGTTTACGATTTCTCACTACAATAGAGCTGGAGACCAATATTTCCAGAACTCCGTTTATCGTACCTCTGCTTTTTATCAAATGCATTGTTTCAACTCTGCTAAAAAAAACTAGCTAGAGATTCGAAACCAATCCCATTTGATAGAGCGTACTTTTCTCTAGTATACGTTCCCTACAGGGAATACAAGGAACATTTGCGATTTTTCTGCTTTTTATATCATAATTCGACATTTATGGTCTGAGCGAGGAGCGTAATCAAGATGAAATTCCACATCGTCACAAAAAAATAAGGAAACGTCCGACGGAGGTCCGCAAAAAAGGTATTCGAGAGAAAAGTGTGCTCTATCGAATGGAATTGGTTTCAGATCTCTAGCTATTTTTTTGGCGGAGTTGAATCAATGCATTTGATAAAAAACAGAGGTGCGATAATTCGAGTTCTGGAAATATTGGTCTCCAGCTCGATTCTAGTGAAAAATCGTTGTTGACGCGGGTTGGGGAGCATGAGCGCATGTTTCCCTTTTTGTCTCGTAATAACAGCAAATTTGACCGATTAATAATTATAATGATAATAATAAAAATCATCCGACATATGATACAACGCACATTTGCGATTTTTCTGCTTTTTATATCATAATTCGACATTTATGGTCTGAGCGAGGAGCGTAATCAAGATGAAATTCCACATCGTCACAAAAAAATAAGGAAACGTCTGACGGAGGTCCGCAAAAATGGTATTCGAGAGAAAAGTGTGCTCTATCGAATGGAATTGGTTTCAGATCTCTAGCTATTTTTTTGGCGGAGTTGAATCAATGCATTTGATAAAAAACAGAGGTGCGATAATTCGAGTTCTGGAAATATTGGTCTCCAGCTCGATTCTAGTGAAAAATCGTTGTTGACGCGGGTTGGGGAGCATGAGCGCATGTTTCCCTTTTTGTCTCGTAATAACAGCAAATTTGACCGATTAATAATTATAATGATGATAATAAAAATCATCCGACATATGATACAACGCACATTTGCGATTTTTCTGCTTTTTATATCATAATTCGACATTTATGGTCTGAGCGAGGAGCGTAATCAAGATGAAATTCCACATCGTCACAAAAAAATAAGGAAACGTCTGACGGAGGTCCGCAAAAATGGTATTCGAGAGAAAAGTGTGCTCTATCGAATGGAATTGGTTTCAGATCTCTAGCTATTTTTTTGGCGGAGTTGAATCAATGCATTTGATAAAAAACAGAGGTGCGATAATCCGAGTTCTGGAAATATTGGTCTCCAGCTCGATTCTAGTGAAAAATCGTTGTTGACGCGGGTTGGGGAGCATGAGCGCATGTTTCCCTTTTTGTCTCGTAATAACAGCAAATTTGACCGAGTAATAAATCTAACAAAATGCCTTGAATCACAGCCTCAACGACATTCAAATAAGATCTTAAAAATCGGTGAGAATACCGATAAAACACCGGTAAAACAGGGTGAGAACAGGGTGAGAATAAGGTGAGAACAGGGTGAGAACAGGGTGAGAACAAGGTGAGAACAGGGTGAGAACAGGGTGAGAACAGGGTGAGAACAGGGTGAGAACAAGGTGAGAACTAGGTGAGAACAGGGTGAGAACAAGGTGAGAACAAGGTGAGAACAGGGTGAGAACAGGGTGAGAACAAGGTGAGAACAAGGTGAGAACAGGGTGAGAACATGGTGAGAACAGGGTGAGAAGAAGGTGAGAACAGGGTGAGAACAAGGTAATAACTAAGTGATAACAATGTGACACCATAAAGTGAGACAGACTATCCAGTCAGATTTGGCTCGAAATAAACAAAATTTTCAGCTTATGAAATGGAATTTTTTTTCTTCTTATTACTGGTCGGTGTACGTGTGACCTGTGAGCAAGGGCATCGGAAGGTGAGAATAAGGGGTGAGCAAGGGGAGAGTAAGGTAGAGCAAGGTGGTAAGGAAGGTGATTAGGTCCCGCTAGACCTAAAAAAACTTCGCCACGTCGACACGCTGGCGATACGTACGCCGACGCCATACATTTGGCGTAGCTGACAGTCAGACGTAGGCCGCGCTGCTGTCAGCTGACGCGCGAATATCGATCGTTCGCTCGCACTGCGTCACAGACGCCACCAAGCACGCGACAGACAGCCGCTCGCGAGGCGCGCTGCTATACCGGCGAGCCTATCGCTACGCGAGGCGCGCTGCTATACCGGCGAGCCTAAGTCAAGTCGCTCGCGAGGCGCGCTGCTTTACCGACGAGCCTATAGGCGATGTGCTCGCGTCGGGCGCGCCGCGCGCCGCGCCCCGACGCTATAGCTCATCGCCTATGCGTGTGACTCGACTGTGGTAGTAAGCCTTTCCGATATAACGGCGGCTGTGATTGGTCTACTTTAAACGTTAATACCGTCGCCAATTTTCGTCCTAGCCCATTAGGACCTAATGCAAAAATGCTTGTTTCGTCGAGCTCTACACGCCTGTTCATTATTATCAATACCTCATGTTACACCCTGTACATGCAGTCTATATAAAAGGGACGAGAGTAGCCGGAGGCGCGAGCCGGGGCTACCGACCAGTGGAGTGCGCTATACGTGTCCGTCCATCCATCGTCTCCTCGCCGGCTCCTACCGTGCCCGCTCTCCCTCTCCCTCTCCCTCTCTTACTCTTTCTCTCCGCTGCCTCGCGCTCTCGCTGCCGCTCACCCCCTTCGCTCTCCCTGGGCTTCTGCTCCTAATGATAGCGTACGTACGCGCGTTCGCTCCTCGCGGCCCGCGTGATCCAGCAGCGCCGACGCGCGCGCGCGGCTTTCTCTCTCCGACCGCAACGACGGACCCGCGGAAATTTGAGTCAAGCGATTTTTTTTTTTTTTTTCGAAGCTCTTATTATTCTTTCAACGTTCTGTGGCACGTCCATGTCTCTTGCTTTTGCGTTATGCTTAGTGCATTATACAAGCGTTTTTTTTTTTTTCAATCATTTTAATATTTTCTATCCTCATTTTTCCTGTGAAATTTTTTGAAAAATTGTGGATGACAAAAATGTGGCTTTTCGTTTAAAGGAAAAAATTGTGGTGTGTAAAATATTCAGCTACCTGGCACGAAGAATAATCCGTCCGCGGAAGAGCGAGTGCGAGGGAGGGGCAGGGGTTCAAGGGGGAGCGAAGGGCGAGCACGTAGAGGGCCCTAAGTGCTATGCAGTACCCGTCGGCGCGGGAGCGCTCGGTGTTGGGGCCCCCGCGTACCCTACGAAGGGGCCCCATACGGAGGGGCCCCGCGAGTCTCGCCTGATTGTGAGGCTCAGCCGTGATTACCGCGTTGAGGGTGGAATTCATTATGGCCCGGTGGATGATATACCCTCGGGTACACGCCCCCTCCTCGCCCCCTCTCGTCCCCTTCACCCTCTACCTCTTCCCTTTCGCGCTGCGGATACTCGCGGGGCCCCCGCGTCTGCGTCACCGACGTCGTCATCGTCGTTCGCGCTCACATATCACGCGCATATTTTTCCTCGGCGCGTATAACTCAACGAGAAACGCAGCCTCGACGCGCTCGGCCCAACCTGAATCTGTCTCGTCGTTTCTGCTGAAAAAAATTGAGAATAAAAATTCCGCCTGGGCGATAATTAACCCTTCAACTGCCGAGGAATTAGGGGAAAAATTGTCGAGTGTCGGAGTTGCAATTAGGAATTTTATTTTTTAATAAATTTGTATCACCTTCACAATTTTAAAGCCAACTTTTCGTTTTCGAAAAAAGTGTCAAATATCCGAGAAAAAATAAGCAAAAAAGGGTCGATTTGCTAAAAAGATAAATAAACCTGTCTGCGTTATTCGCGTCGCACAATTTATTATTGTGTCAACGCGCTCTCAATAAAATTGCACAATCGTCCTGCAACGTCAGTCGCGCCACCATCTATCCACAACACACACACAGAGTCAGGTGTCTTAATATAACCCAGAGACAACTTATTTATTTACCCGCGTGTCAATTAAAATATCGCGAAAAGCCAGAAGAATTTAGCCGGAAAGGATACAACTCATAAAGTCGGCCGACACGCGACATTCACCGGGCGGGCGCAGCAGCGGGCCGCGAGTTATCCTACCGGCTCTCTTGTCACCTATCGTCAACGCGTCGGCGCCGCGACAGTTTATCCACGCGAGACTGCGTCCGCCTATATTTTATCGGCCTCGCGCGTATTTTCCGCGGAAACGCCGCACAGCGGTTCGCTGGGTTTTTCGCATACGAACGCGCGAGAGATTCGAGCCAACGTTGATACTCGGTTCGAGTCGACGTTAATACACAGATACACACGCGAGTTTGCGTTACGCGCGCTCGGGGTATCTATATAATATTATCGCGCGTCGCGCGTTATACGATCGGGGGGTATATAACGAGATGCTGAGAGAGAGAGAGAGAAAGACGCGAGGAACGGGGCAGCAAGCTGAAGGTGGGAGGAGGAGGGTGGGGGAGAGGATGGCGGTCCGCTTGTACGTGACAACGATAATCAGCGAGTTAAGTGGGGCTTAATTTCCTTGGTGCGGGCGGCGAAGCAGAAGGAGAGAGAGCTGCAGCCGCCACCGCCGCCGCCGCCGCGCGGGGAACGCGAAGGCGAGCGCGAAGGAGGCGGCGCGGCACCGGCAGCGGTTGCACTGGCGGAGGTGGAGGAGGCTGAAGGTGGTGGTGGTCGACGTCGTCGTCGTCGTCGTCGTCGCGGAGAAGGTAGGCCAATACGTGTATACACCTGCCATGAACACGCGAGCTTGTACGACGACGACGACGACGACGACGACGACGACGACGACGACGACGACGCGGACCTTGCGCCGGGATCGCCTCTCCCTCTCTGTGCGAGCGAGCCGAGCCGAACGACCGAGCCAACCGAATGTACGGGCGAACCGAGCGAGCGACTTCTCCAGGCACCAGGCACCAATGTGTGCGCCCGGCTCAATGCAATACTCGAGAGCACCCGCGGGAGACACAAGAACGTCCACCGCGAGAGTCGCCCTCACCACCTGTAATTGGGTCCAATCATCGTGGTTCTCATTCGGACGGACACACCGCGAAATTTGGAGGATTTTGCGGAATATTTTTCTTGGCTATTATTTGCGGCTTGGAATTTTTTTTGTGTTTTGGATACATTTTTTTGGGGTTCAAGAGGGTTGCGGAATTTATAAGTAAATTTGTGTTAATAATTTTGCTGTATTTCCATTTAGCTGTTAGAAGATATTTCGACTTCCTAATAAGCATTCGAATTTATCGCGAAAATTTAGAAGATTTTCTCTCTGACGTTCGAAAAAAAAATTGAAGACTTGGAAGTATTTATCGTTCGAGACTCGGGCGTGCAATTATTCAAGTTGGAATTTTAATCTGCAAGAAAGTGTTTACTTCTCGGAGAAACCCCGTGTAACTCGCTCCATAACCCGAGCAACACGAGCCGAAGGTTCGCAGGTTTTGCACTTTCTCGCTGAGTACTATTATTATTGGATCGTTGCTGGTTAGAAGCGGCGGCGGCTACGGCGGCGTCGAGCGGGATCGCGACTCGTCTCGTCCTCGTCGCTCGCGATTAAATAGCCCCAGTTGGGAGCCACTGGACGGTTGCACGTACGGGAGCCACGTCGCGCATCTCCCGAGGCAGCTGCCTCGCCTCTTTTGCTGCTGTTGCTGCTGCTGTTGCTGCTTCTGCCGCGCTGCTGCTCCCTTGCTCTACGGACCACGCGGTGCAGCATGCACACCTATCTCTCGCGCTCGCCGACGTCTCGCGAACAAAGCGATGGATAAGAGCGTCGATCGAGCTCGAATAAAAGACTCGAACCACATTGTCCACATTTTTCTCCCTTTTAAAACCTCCTCATCTAATTTTCCACTACTCGTGTCTCGCGAAAAATCGCAATCTTGAAAAATGGAAAATATAATCGAGCTATGAATATTGCGAAGTAATGATAATTTCCAACATTTTTTCGCGAATTAAGCAGTTTTTCAAATATTCCTGACCCAACCTCATAATTAAACGAAAGATATTATTTTTCCAGCCTTTTCAATTTTACTCATCAACCACCAGCGTAAAATGAGCTTTGCATATTGCGACGAAACGATAATTTCCAAATTTTTCTCGCGAATTAAACAATTTTTTGAATATTTTATACCCAACGTAATAATTAAAAGAAAGATATTATTTCGCCAGCTCCTTCAATTTTGCTCATTTTTATCTACCAACGTAAAATGATTCAGGATGCCCGAGAAGCGATGAAAAATGACACGAGCGAGGGAGAATGAACTCGGAAGCGAAGCGCGTCGGAGTTTCGCAGCGGAGCGCGTGATACGGCAAAGATCAAGCTGACACGTGTCAGGTCGGAGCGGCCACTAGCGGAGGCGCGGAGAAGCTCGGGGGCTGTGTGCGCTGGGCGTTGCTGCTGCCGCCGCTGCCGCTGCTGCTCAGACCGAGAGCCGAGCAGAGGATCTCGGGAGAGTTGCTACCGCCGGTTGCTCCGAACGATCAACTTTAACTACCGCTGCGGGGCGAGCGGCGCATCTCGGGGGGGTAATAGAATACGTCGAGCCGGGGCCGCGCGGTACGGACGACGACGCTCGCGCGCTTTGTCGGTGGCAGCGGACGAGAGTCGCGATACCCGAGCGATTACACCTCCGCGCCCCTGATGCGATCCCCATTGTGGGAGGTGATAGATCCGGACAGCCGGACAATACGATCTAGATAAGGCGATGCGGCGCGACTACCGCGGACCTCGCTGGGCCTTTTACTCCACGTCCCCTTGCTTTATGCCCCTCGCCCGGCATTTTTTATCGTCCATCGCCGCGAGGATAATGACGCTACGCGACGTCGGAATTGAGTAAGAAATCATAGGAAACTATGCGCCATTGTTTCAGTCGAGATTTACTGTTATTACTGTTATTTCGGTGGTAGTTTATTGTCTGGAAAAATTGTATTTTACGTATTTGGAAAAAACTTGGTATTGAATGAAGCATTAAAAAAAAAAGAAATTGTAGATTTCATTTTAATGCATACTTCGCAGTCGACGTTACACGTTGTAACCTTCGCCCAACTTCGCGTCAGAGGAAACCAGGATCTCGCCCTGGTATCTCAGCGACGAGAGCCAAGTCGTCCCGCGTCGACGTCTCCACGGTGAAGAAAAAAAGTGAAAAAAATTGCCAAATTGACTGACGTGTTCGCTGATGCCACAGTCGAGCGCTTGAGTATCCTCTTCATGCTTCAACTTCGTTCGCGAGCCCGAAGTCGCGAGAATTCCTTCTCTCGCCGCTCCTGAGTGGCGCGAGTCGCCTCTCGCTCTTAATTTTCCCCGAGCCTATAATTGTTAGCGCGTCAGGTTGAATTGACGCGCGCTCTTCGCGGCTTAGAATCCGCTCGGCTTGGAGCGACGAGGACGCGAATGAGGCAAAGTTGAGAAACGCGCCGCGCGCCGACCGGATTTTTCCGCGGGTCCGCTGAATCGGTCGAAGGAAGTCGCGGCCGATTGTAAAAATCGACATACCGACCATCGCGCTGCGTCTTCTGCCGCGATCTTTTCTCCTCCTCCTCCTCCTCCTCCTGCCCCTCCTCCTCCTCCCTCGGCCCCCTCGCCCTCGCGCTTTCTCTCTCCCTCGCTCGGTATATAAAGATTATCTCAATTATGAACGCGTAAAAGAAGCAGACTCACGCCGACGTGCTCGGTCATCATCGTCGGCGAGAGCGAGCGAGCTCGTCGGGCAATCGCGAGGCTCTCCGGTCGGGCTCTCGCCGCACACAGCGATGCACCGCCGAGCTGCGGACTCGCGGCAACTGCGGCGCAACGAGTTCTATATAGCTGTGTGCGGATTTCTATCTCGTGGCGATCGCAGCGTCTCGCGACTGCAAGCGGAGAGAAGAATGTCGCGATTATTACCAGACTCACGTGTTAATCGAGAAACATTTTGAGAATCAGGATTTTCGGGCTTATTTTTATAGCAATTTATTTTTAGTCGGGACATTTTTTTCGTACCAGCAACATTTCTTAATGTGAAACCGTAAAACTGTATTCCACCTGCGCAACCGACAATTGCTGGAGAATTCAAGAATGTCTAGAAATGAATCCCACAATTCCTACTAATCACCACTCGAGTCTGGCAATCATCGACACACTGTTTTCCCGTGCACGAAGCAAAACACGTGCACGCGCGTTCGTCAGCCTCGATACAGACCCTGAATAGGGCCGACATTAGAGAGTGTGCGCCGTGTGCACCACGAGAATTCGCGTAGACGTTGCGCCCAGCACGTTAGACGCACGAGGAGGTGAATCCGTCGGCTCTCCGCCGCCTCCACCTGCGCCGTTTCTGCTCGCAGTCTCTTCTCGACTATAAAACCCGCGTCGGAGATGCCTAACTGGCACCTTCGCAGCAACACAACAGAAGGAGCGGACAATGAACACTCGGGGGCTTCCTCGCTTCCTCTCTCGACTTCCTCCTCCTCTTCCTCCCCTCCCTCGCCCCTCCTCCTGCTGCTCCTCGCGCTTATCCTACCTCCGTACGGACGACTCGCGATCGTTAGTTTTTTTTCCTTCCTCCTCTCCTTCCTCTCGCTTTCGCCGAGATTTACTCCGGAAAACAATTTGTTCCCGAACCCCGAAGGCATCGAGCCGGACTCAACGTGAACTTTGAGGCTCACGATAATTCATTGGTTTTTTTTTTACTTTTGAGATTTTTTTCAAATTTTTACCGTAAGTCGATTTTTTTAATGTTTAGATGAGAAGCGGCGACAGCTCGGAAAACTTAATTGGATTGCAGTCCCTTTGGTTGACGGCACAGAACATTTTATTTCTCATCCAGTCTCGAAATTCTTAAAACGAGGTGACTCAAGCGAAAAATAAACGACTCGTGACGTGGACAAGAAAAATCATGAAAGACAAGAACGGTAGCCAGATACGTTGCAGCTCGTGCTGACTAAATAAAAAATCCCCTTTCCCTCAAGTAACAAAACAAAAAAACAAAGCGAGGATCAGAAAAATCACGTGCGATCGGCGTAAATTGCGGACCCCGTTAAAATCAGTGTCCCAGGGCTGTGGGGGCCCCTCGATATAATTTGTATACCGAATTGCCATGGTGCACACTTCACTCCTTGGCGAATTCGTGCGAGCCGCAGCAGAGAGAGAGAGAGAGAGGAGGACGAGCGCGCTCACGCCGAGACTCGACTCTATCGTCTCGGAGTTTAGTCGGAAACGAGTTTGGGATATTTATCGATACGATAGTCCGCAGATTTTTCTTCTCGGAATATTATTATTATTTTTATTTCTCGTGTTATTATTATTATCATTTTTTTTGTTCTCGTTGCGCTGCCGGGTGACATCAGCGAGCACCAGTGGCGAGTGGGATCGGAGCTGCCGGGGAATCTCTCCCGCAGAGTCATCAGCAGTTTTTTGCGTCCGCCCCGCGCGGTCGATTGCGGGGAAAGGTTCGCAGCAGCAGCAGCAGAAGCAGCAGAAGCGGCAACGGCGACGAGTGCAGCCGAGAGCAAAGCCGCCCGAGCCGAATATACTCGCACGATAATCGAGTCGCATTCTCGGGAGGATCCGAGAGGGCGGCGAGGGAGGCTCCGGCTCGGCGCTTTATAATAATACTTATAGCGCGGGCTCGCAATGACATCAGTAAGGAGGAACGGGTCCATAAGTCATTCGCCCCGAGGACGCGAGCGCGAGTGAGAGAGAAAGAGAGAGAGAGAGAGCGAATTTGCACCTGAGATTCTTGAGATCCGCGACGTCGATATCGCCCCGCGCACTGCGGGACGCCGCGGCGGCTGGGAATATGGACCAGTGTCGTTGGATGATTCCAGTTGGTCGTATTAGAGAGTTTACAGTGAAAAAGAAAATTGTTTTTTTTTTACATGTAATTAATTCGTGGTCAATTTATTTTCATGGCAATTAGGATGACTCATGAGATTATTAAATTCAATGCGGGATAAGAAGATGATTATATTATTATTGCGGTAGGTCGATGTCAGTCGATTTATCGGATATACATTTTTTATTGTATTTTTTTTCAATGCTCCTGCCTGCAATTTTTATTTCACGAGCAGATGTTCCTATTCGCGATACCTTCGTGGTCCATATTCGCCCCACTCTCGTCCCGCGGGAACTCCGCGCGTCCGCCGTGTCTTCCACCTTCGATCGGTGCAATTGCCACGGTCGGTCGGCCGCGCGACGCGCGATTGCCACAATTTTTTCGGAGCTTCGTTAGGCCGGCCTTAACCTCTCAAGCCGCGCGGGTTGCACCGAATTCGAAATGATAAAACCACCGAAATAAAGAGACGCCGGTTCGATATACACGCAGTATGGCCGAGGCCTTTTTCCCCGTTTATTCGTTAATTTTCGCAACAATAAATTTAATTAAATTTTTTTTATCCTCAGGTCGCACTCCGAAGGTTAAGAGTTTCTCCCTCCTTCCTCCTCGCCCCTCCCTCGTCCCACGGGATTGCGGCGTCTCGGGCTCCACGTGGCCGCGCGGTGGCGAATCGAGGGTGCGAGTATCCGGAGCTAATAGTCGACGGAAGCGCGACGACGGCGCCGCCAGGACGTGTGCGAGGGCGGGAATTTTCGGCGGCCGGGGAGCGGCACCTCGGGTAGCAGCAGTTAATATTGTCTCCCGCGGGCATATTTTACCCACCGATAAGATCTCCCCTGGGATGCCTCGCTAAAAGCTACACGTGTTTATCGGGCGTAAGCTTCCTTCCCTCCTACCTCATGCTCTTTATTCTTTTGGGCGCTCTCTTCTTCTTCCTCGTCGTCGTCGTCGTCGTCGTCGTCTTCTTCTTCTTCTTCTTCGCCACGTCTCGGCCCTTTGCACGCCCTCGAGCCCTGCGCTCGGGCCCCTAATTTCTTTCGGCGTAATTTCTCTCTGTTAATTTTTTTTTTATTTTTTGCTTTACTCTGTCGAAAGATCCCGGGGTATATTTCTTCGGCGTATTCGTTTATTGGATCCCTCGCTGACAATTCTTTTCTAGTAAATGAGCTGAAATGAAGTGAAATGAAATAAATGTGGGAATTAATCTCTCTGTTAAAAACTTTGTGTTGATTTATGCGGCGTTTTTGCCGAATTTGAGGGAATATTTGCGAAATTTGAGAGAGATTTAAGAGTTTTGTCGTAATGAGTGCTGCAGCACTTCGATTAAATCGTCGTCATCTACTATAAAATCCAAAGAAAATTAAGCCGTTCGTCGAATGACTTTCCGGTTGTGCGTGCGGCGCGAGTTCCGAGTGTGCATCGGACTCCCTCTCGGCGCTCGCGCGCTGCGTATCCCGTCCCGACGTTTCTCGTCGGTGAGGACGCGCGCGCGCGCGGCGCAGTCCGCAAGCCTCATTACCGGATCCGCACCACGCGCCTTCCGCTCAGACACGCGCGTCACGTTCGCGAAATCGGCGCTGGCATTATAACTCGCGGGTGCACCGCGCGCGTAGTATGCACCGCGCTCGACCGGCACTTGGCCCACAGATGAGCCACTGCATCTCATCGTGCCTCGGAGATAATAATCGACGTCCTTCCTCCTTCCACCCCGACGAGAGACGCGGCGGCCTCCGCCGCCACCGACTCCGCTCGCGTCTTGTGTATACCCGAGACTTTACTTACGTACGCACGTATTAAAAGAATATCGTACTGGGTATCGGTCATTCCAGGCCACGGGGACCCGAACGGGCTCATCTTTCGTATAATAAATGGAAAAAAAAAAAAAATTCAATCCATTTTCCCTTGATCACGATAATACAATATTTAACTATTAATTAATTAATCTTGCGTACATCTCTTAACTTTCACTCCAATAATAAAAAAAAAATCGAGAACATTTTTTTTTCTCCTGGTTAATAATTTTTTTAATAACACATTTAATTCGACACAGTAGAATATCAGAGAAAATGAAAAAATATAGGTTTCAGTTTGGCCTCGAATCGCCCGTACCCAGGACATCCAGGCACTTTCGTACTCTTCACGTTCATGGTGCATCGGCGTGGGCCGGTGCACCGCGTAACCGAACCTCGTCGTTCTACCCTCGCGCGCCGATGATTACCCGTCTCACGCGATACGCGCCAGCGAGGCAGAGTGAGATAAAGAGAATTATCGTCCCTTTCCGTCCATCAGTAAATTTTCCCCGCGCCACCCCGCACATTCTACCTCCCTCCCCACACCGAAGACCTGGGACGCGAATACGACGACTACCGTGCGCTCCGGGAGCGAGAATCCACCAGGCGAAATTAAGAACGCGTAACCCTCGCGGTGGTAATGACGGGGACGTGCGCGACGATGAGTACGATGATGCTACTGGGTACACGGCGCACTGGAACGCAGCACCGAGCGCCTCGCTTCCCTGTGATCACGCCTCGTATCGCATCTCGTGTGCCTCCCTCCGCCCCCTCTTCCCCTTCATCTCGTCCCCTCTTCGTTTCATTGCTTTTCATTTCGTTATTATATTTAATTCATTTCTCGTATCGTGTGTTATTACGCGTGCTACACGTACCCCGAGTACTTTATGCCGCGTACTATGTACGCAGGGTGTTCACCGGCCATAAGATATGCAATTTCTGAGCATTTATAGGAACAAGTCGAGCATTTAATGGGTGGGTTGGATTTTTTTTTTTTTTTTCTTTATTTCTTGCCGTCCCTCACGGTAAATCGAACGCGGCCTACGGCGAATTATTTTTTCGTCGGGACAATTGCGGATAGATAAAAAGAAGATACAAATAAAAAATAAGAGAATGTACGAGAAAATAATTAATCGCACCGGTGTGGAAAAATAATTAAGCCGAGCTTAGTAAGCGATGAAGTAAAGTGGGCTTCGTGGTCGAACAGTCGACGAGGGCGGTCGGTCTGGGTATTATCGAGAGAATAAAACGACCTGGCGCGACGCAACGTGAGCGTGAGGTAGCGGCGAAGATAACAGGAGGAATAATAATCTGTCGAGCATTAAACATGCGTTCGGTCGTTCACGTAGGAGAGATTTATCACAGGTCTCGCGCGTTGATTACATTACGAGACTCGGTGCTGTACGCGTGGGTGCAGCGCCCGGCGATAACGCGGACCCCTTTCTTATAGTCTCGATGCGTCCGCCATTCGACCTCATTCGTTGCATTAATGATAACAATATAAAAAGTAAAATGAACTAAAATAAAATAAAATACAAAGGTATTACATTTTCAGAATAATTAATTTTTTCCCATCTCAAACGTAAACTGTACAGTTTTTTGCCGGATATTTCGAAACGACCTCGCCTGTGTTTCAGCTTCGTGTCCACCCCCCGAAGCTGCGTCGAATTATCAGCCGCGCGTCCGTCCGAACGACCGGACCGATCGTCTCGGAATTTCTGACCGCACGGCCGCGGCGACGAACGCGCCAAGAAGAAACGACTGCTCGGAGCGTCGTTCGGGCCCGCGTCGAGCCGGAAAAACGTAACTCGCCGCCGCCGCTCGTCGGAGAGGATTTGCATACATTCGTGGCGATGCGAGCGAGAGCCCCGAAAGTGCAGCAACAATAACGCCGATGGTAAACACGTGCTTCGCGGCGGACGTTACGACGGTTTTGCAGCGCGGCAACTTCGACGAACCTTTTCGCCGCTCGCTCGCGTCGCGGCCGTAACGCGTTAACGCGCGTGTGCGGCCCGCGCTGAATTTCAGCCGCTCGAAAAAAAAAAAAAATCGTGATCTTCCGCCGGGCGCGCCAAAAGTGCGACGAGGACTGCGAAACGGTAACGTCCCCCGGCAACGCACAAATTATCCGCTGCAAATAAAAAATATATATATAAAAAATAAAAATAAACGACCCCTCGGCCTCGGCTGTATTTTTCGAAGCCGAATAATTCCCGTTAGTCACGATAAAAGTCTTCGACTAATTTTTTTCGGGACGAAGGAAAAAAGCATGTTTAAAATCCGGGGAAAAAAGGTCTGTTAACACTGCGATAAAGTGGAGAATTTAGTGCGACGAGTTAAGCGATCGGGGATTGATTTTTCAGAGAAATAAAAAAAAAGGTTGCATTGAATTAATTGTTGGATCAGCTACTGTGCGGATATTTGTGCCGCGCGCAGCTGTAGAAATATTTGTTTCGCGAAAGCCATACGCAGCGACCGCGGCTCCGATCGCGCGCGTCGTGTAGGCGACGGCGATTGTTCGCCTTTTTTTTCACCCAGATATCGACGCGTATTGCTCCCGTCGACGTCGTCGACGTCGAGGCGCGAAAAAATCCGAATAACTCGCCGGTGTTCCTATCGTCGCTGGGACACGCGGTCGAGGTCTCCCCCTCGACCTGGCTGCCTACCCTTTCGTGTAGGACGTGGCCGGTGGTGACCGGATCGTTGCGGCTATATATTCCCCGGCGCTGCGGTAAATTCGCGTCGGCGCGCGCAATGCGTCAAGCGCGAGTGACGCATGCGCAGATAGAGGCTCGATCGATTTGCCCGTTAAATCAGCGACGCACGATCTGTCATATTTATCATCGGTAGCGGAGATTAATCATTTTTTTATTATTATTTTTATTATGTTTAGTAAATTCAATTACGATTTCTTCACAACGACTACTTTTTTTTTTCATCGCACGTCGATACGAAATTTGGAGAACGCGGTGTAACATCTTAATCCGACGTCGAGAAGGCGACGCGCAGCTCCGGACACCGAGAGGCGAAATCCTTGCCGGTCGCACCCACGAACCGCGCGGTGAGATCCCTCACCGATCCTCTGGCCCGACGCTGCTTTCGTGTGTATATCAAAGACCGCGAGTCGGATCGTTTCGTCAGCTCGATCTCGATCTCCCGGCGTCGCTGTGTTGCGTATAACGCGGAGCAGGATCAAGAGCCTCGCGCACCGCGCGCGGGATTCGAAACGCGCGCAGGAGACCGAGACCACCGGAATCTTCTTCTTGAAATCGATCCGGCCGCCGAAAGCGAGCTGAGCCTTCGGATTTTTTTTCTCCTTTTTTTTCGTCTCTTTTCTTTTCCCACTCGGCCCCCTCGTTGTCACGCTACAATTTTTGCTTTTTTTTTCTTGACTCACTCAACCCCCGGCGCCCACGAGTTAATCCCTTCACCGAAATCGTCGTCCCTCGCCGTGACAGGTCGACACATTTGAATTTTTAATCATTTGTGGACTCGAGGAATCGGGGTGAGCCTGGTGACTATTAATTCCTAGTCTTTATAATAAAAAAATAATAATTCCTAGTCAATTTTATTATTCAATGATAGTAATATTTCCAAATACAAATTTTCGTATGAATTATTAAACTGTGATTCCAAAAAATGGTTCTCTAGTGGTAAAAAAGCGATTTCTCTATTCTCACCGTCTTCAATGGACTCGACTCAACCGATCCAACGATCCTCTCTATCGTTACTTCCACTTCTATTCATTTATTCCTCTTCTTATTTTCGTTCTGCCTCTTCTTTCATGTCTTAGTATTTTTTTTCTTTTTTTTTCTTTTTCAAGTGTAGACACCATTCAAGAATGGAAACGACCCTTCCCTTTCGACATTCCTGCCATTACAACCGTAGATGGATCGACGCCGATCGCTCGACCTTTCTCGCTCGCTCGCTCGCTCGCTCTTTAAGGCCCGCTCACGTCGCCGTCGCCGTCTGCTGCTGCTGCTGCTGCTGTTGCTGTGTATCGAGCTGGAATCGACACTGCATCTTTCTCTCGATTGGGCCATGCGATCGGTGTAGCATGGAATCCATCTGTCTCGCGGGGCTCGCGAGTAACAGATCAACGCTGCCTTTAACGACAGTGATAAGCCGGTGATAAGACGCGCGCGCGCCCGTCCGCGCGGTCTAATGGCTCCTCTGGGGGGCCTCGATCGTGCCATTCCCGATCCAAACCGCTGGTAACGGAAACGGTTCGACGTCGCGGAAAATCGTCGGACGCCCCAAAAGGCGACCGTTCGCGATCCCAGCGAACCCCGCGCGTTTTTTCCATTTTTTTCTTTCCATCGCCGCAAGAAACTATTTGTATTCGGAGCATCGTAAATTTTGTCACCGACGCGGAAGCTTCCGAGAATTGTGACGTTATTCCGCTGATTCTCCGTAAAATCCCCTTGCAATACAAATATTTTCGTAATTTTTTACATGAAATAAAAAACGTCGACGACAACGAGTAAATAATTGGAGAAGCCCGGAGCGTCGGGCGTGTTATTTTTTTTTTCGAGGTGTATACGAGATTAACGCGATATGATCGATAGTCGGGAAGTAACGTCAGACCGGGAGATCCGCTTGTCGCACGTCGATCAAGATGCATTCCGATCGAATCGTCGGAGCGTCGTTAATTACTCGAGAGATAGGGCGACTCGTTACGCCCTCGCTACCAAAAAAATAAAAATAACAATAAAAATTTAAAGACAGTTTGGCCTGCGTCGTTGATTTTTTTTTCTTGCGTTGTACCGGCGCAGATCAATCATCGCATGGTTCACATAGCAATTTTAGTCGGAGTACGATTTTTCTCCTCGTCCTTTGCCTCGCCCTCGTCTTTACCTCTCGTTCCTTTTATTCCGAGCGTTCACTGTCGTACGCTCGTTTCGTCCTTACTCCCGCGGTATTATATTCCTTTTTTATTTTCATTCTTTTCGTTTTTACTTTTTATTTTTCGTTTTATTTTTTGTTTTATTTTTTTTAACTCGCGAAGGACGAGGACCCGCGCTCTGCGGGCGTTATCGGGGATCGATCTGCCCGGCCTCGAGGCGCAGAACCAGCAGGACGCGAAATGGGGGGAGTAAAATCTCCCGAGGGCCTTTGATCTGTCGTTGCTAATTAGTATCGTGCTTGGGAGCCGTCAAGCGTGCCGGTCGTCGTGCCGCTTGTTCGCTCGCGCTTCTCCTTCCTCCTCCTCCTCCTACTCCTCCTTCTGCTTCGTCCTCCTCGTTTCCCTCGCCGCCTCCGAGCAGAAATTAGACAGCTCATAGGGACCAAAGTGCAATTCGCAAGGACGAATCACAAATAAAAAACAACAAAACCGTTTGAATTTATTGACACACATTTGGAGCTGCGTAATTTACTCACCAATAAAACAATTTTACAAATATAAATCTTTATTAAAAACATCAGATATATATTTTTTTCGACAATAACAATTTTTATTTTTTTCGTTACTCATTTTCGGCTCTGCATTACCGAGAGAGAGCGTCGAGTTTTGCGCGCCTGCGATCCGCAAGATTGATCGTCGCGGTCGTAGGTCGAAGGATCGACGAGATGATCACCTCGCGCCTCGCGAGAGAAAAATATCCGTCGACGAGCGCGCGAAGAGAGAAAGAGAGTCGTGAGATCGCGTTTGAACGTCGCTTCGGGTCCATCGAGCGCGCGATCAGCAGCGCGCGAAGGCTCCGCGCGATCCTAGCGGCGCAGTTAACGACGTAATAATTAGTCGCCGGTCTTCTTTCTCATCTTAATACGCGCGGGGCCGCCATATATATTGCGTCCCGGGTGCGCGCCGAGCGGCGAGCGCGATATATCCTACGGTAATAATTCTCACTCGCTCCGTGTGATATGTATTCTCGGCCGCCGCCGCTGCCGGATTCGCCGGGTATACGTGTGAAGTTCCCCGAAGAGAGCGACCGATCAGACGACAAGGAAGCTGCGCTCTTCGCGTATAAACACGGCCGACGTCGCGCTCTGTTCGTGGGGGAAGGGGAGAGAGGAAACCGCCTCTATCGTGCTCGGCGCTCGGCAACCCTGCAATTTACATCGATCGAAATACGAAATCGCATCAGCGCGAGCGAGAGAGAACAAACATCGCCGGAGCAGATATTAAGTACCGCAGTTATATATATATACAGCGAGCAACGCAGAATCGCATCGCGCGTCTCTCGCGTAGATAATATTTTCCCTCGAGATCGGCATCTCCCTCGACGAATGATTGACTCGATTCTTTATCGATCGTAGCGCGGCCGACACCATCGACGTGAACACTCCCACTCTCACCACTCGCAAATAGAATATAAATTTCGCGCCTCGCGATATAGGCGATCGGCGCAGCGATCGGCAGTCCAGGCAGGCGAGAAGGTACAGTCATTGGCCGCGCGCTGTCTCGCTTCGTCCGGCGCGATCGAACGTAGCTACTGCCAATTACGAGAGAGAGTCAGAGAAGTTCCGAGTGTCGATTGGAGTCGATATCGTCGATACCGATATATCGATTTTTCCACTCGGTCTCGCTCGCCGTATGTATTCCATAATTCCACGAGCAACGAGAGACCTTTTTCGATATTAACGACGCACCGGCGCTGCCGACAGAGCCGATTGCTCGATTTTGCCCGTCTCGTATACTTTCGCTCACTCCGCCGGCGACGCCTGCGAACGCGACTCGTGCGGGGAACTTCGCGCGACTCACGCGCGCGCGAAACGTTAACGC
Organism: Itoplectis maculator; assembly: GCA_964034905.1. Taxonomy (NCBI): domain Eukaryota; kingdom Metazoa; phylum Arthropoda; class Insecta; order Hymenoptera; family Ichneumonidae; genus Itoplectis; species Itoplectis maculator. The sequence continues at coordinate 4,220,001 of OZ035862.1, forward strand.
GGCAGCGGGGGGCGTCTCCCTCTCTACTGGTTTTACCTGGCGCGAGGCTTCCACGTGTATTTACTAGTTATGGAATACATAAATATTTCGCATATACAGAACGCGCACGCGCAACGCGCGCGAATAACCATTATCGTTATCGTCGCTGGGCGCTCGCGCGCGCGCCGATCGCCGATTATCGATTCTCGATCGTTGCGCAACGAAACACGTTTGCGTTTGTGTTCGGCGTCGTCGTCGTCGTCGTCGTTGTCGGTTATGCGTCGCACACACCCGATAACGAGATTTTTCGAAGGATCGCGAGCGGCGGCGGCGTCGCTCGCGTCGAGTGGGCGGCGCACGCGGCCGACGCCCCGATCGCCGCGTCGATTAATCACCGCGCAATTGGAAATAAATGGAAAATTAGCGGTTTTTCCCGGCATCAAAATGCATATTACGGGTTATTCGCGAGTGGCGCGATAAATCGCGCGTTGTCGCGTGTTTGTGTCACAAGGTGCGGACGGAATTTTCATATTATCGACGGAGCGAATGAGCGATTTTGCGATCGGGTGGGAATTTTTGATATTTCGCTCTGCGTGCTATTACGGAAATGTCCAGCTCTTCTTCCTGCTCTTGTCGAGCTGTAGGAATGATGGTAGCCGATGTCGATGTGAGAACGGACAGACCAGCGCCTAACGTGGTTCGCGTCGTCCGTGCCCTAAGTTCGCTCAGGCCGCAGCGAGTGAGAACGAGAGAAGCCGAGAAAACGGGGCGCGCGCTGCAGCTCGCCGAGCTCGTTAATAACGCGATTATTAGGCGCAGCGCCAACGCCGTTACGCTATTCGGATCCAACCTAATTGGCATGGACAATCGGCCACGCCATGAGCCGTTTCGCGTCCCGATGAATTTATCCCTCTTTCTTGTACCGTCACCACCGCCGCCGCCGCCGCCGCCGCCGCCTCGCCCGCTATAATTCTCCCCGGGGATACATTTCCCTCTAATACGAATTTCATCTGCCCGTTCCGCCGTTCGAACGTCGACTCGTCGCCGCGGCGACGATTACCGCCCGGGACAATCCCACGAATTCCACTCGAGATCACGGAAGTTATTCCGGAACACGAATATACTTCGACAATTGGAAAATCTAATTTCGGTTTTGGTGAAAAAATATTTACCGGAAAAAAATGCTGGTACCGCAGAACAAATGAAAAAATCCTGCAGGTGCAGCTTGATCGCGGCTTCGAGTCTTCTCACGCCCAAAATTAGGCCCCACTCGACGCGCAGAGACCCGACGCGCGCGAGATCCAGCTGTTTGTTTTGAAAGCCGATACAGCGATTGCCCAAGCGGCCGCGCGCCGACGAGATAAACCGAGACTGCCGAAGCTCCTTCGTGTCTCGTTAGTGACTTATTCATGTGTACTCGATGCCCGTTGGAGAGATTTGTTTTCGACTCCGGTCACTCGGTCCAGAAACGACGCTACCTGCTAATGTCGTCGATCTTGATCACGAGACGATCGCTTGGTCTCTCCGCGGGGCGGAGGGAGAGGAACGATGACCGAGACACACGTTCACCCGGCCAATCACTGTGCCAGTGTTAAAGGTCCCCGCGCGGTATTTGTGAGTTCCTCGAGTTCCAGCGCGCGTTTCGTAAGGCGATCGACGGAACACGCCGAGTAAACGCGCGCGGATAGACAGACGCGCGCATTCCCGAGCGTTGTAAGAAGGCGCGGGGATCCATCACTCAACGTTTTCGTGCGCCGGTGGAGCTATACGCACGCGGCGTTTTTCAACGTGTGGCGTCATAGACATCGGCTACACGGAAACGCACACGACGTTTGTGTGTGCGAGCGTGTGTGAAAACTTTCATTACTCGCGGGACACCTCGAACTGCTGCGCGACTTTGGAACGCGTCCAATATCAGGCGGCTATAACGCGCTTGGCCGCGGGGCCGGAGGGGGAATTGAGTGTTCGCCAAAAATCGAAGAGCCCGAGAGAGAGCGAACCGTACAACCGATGCTGCGATGAGATTAACGTCGGAATCCGACGCCTCGGGGACTCCGGGGCTCGTGGGTGGAGTCACCCCGACGTTGGCCCGAGTATATTGGCCGCTTCAGCTTTATCGGCAAAACCTACATTGATCGCTAATAATAATAAATCGAGAAAAAAATACGCGTCTTCTTCTCGCAGGCGCGACTATCATTTTTAGCAGTCACTGTCAATTTTTTCGAGCGTTACTTTCCGCCGGAAAAATTTGCGTGCCAAGAAAAAAATTATGTGGGACGCGACTTTGAAAAATTGACCGCGACGGATCGGCAGAGAAATCGGATCACTTTGTTTTTAGTTTTTTTTTTTTGTAATTGATTTACGCCGTCCCAAGAATTGGCGATAAATGTGTGGTGGGAGTATTAAATCTTTCAGACGGATCGCGCGGAGGTCAGGGATCACTGAGACTCGGACTCATTTTTTTTTGTCCTTGCGATCGTGAGAAAAAAAATCCGTGCTTAAACAATTCTCGGAACGACGGAGTCGCCGAGAGGATTAGAAGCACTTTTGACGTGTCCCGTTGGTGGCAGCGGCTGCGGATAGGTATAGAAGAAGCGGGGATGCTTTATTGGCCGAACCGCGTTGACGAATGACGCTCGTTACTTTGGGCAAGATCAATCGAACCACGCGCCCCGTCTCGGGTTTCGCCGCGGCTCTTCGGTTTCGGGTCGTCGGGCCGCCGCAGCGCGCGCACGATGATGGATATCGATATTACGCGGGAGGTCAACGCGCCGCTCGATCCGCGACGATCTAGCCGCGGGTTTCGATCATAAAGACGTATTAACGCTCTGGAAAGAAAAAAAAGACCCACCTCGTATTATGATCCGGGAGATAAATTATCGCAATAAAACATACGACAGAAATACCGGCAATTTGATACGTAACGAAAAAAAAAGAAAACAAAAAAAAAGTACCCAACCGTAGCTGCGATCGATTTACATCGAAATCGTCGTTAGAAAAATACGTAGCCAACGATCACGTATTAATTCACCTCGTTTCGTGATTAATGATCGCCTAGCCGACGCTCGCAGCGTGTTCTTTCGTTCGCGCGCGGAATTGACCTGTGATCGTTGAAATTAATTCGTAAATTCGACCTAGATTACTCGCCTCCTCGCCTCGAAGAACGTATTTTCGAGGTATCAGAAATTATTTTATTAATCCATTAAACGCATCGTCGAATCCCGCGCATTTTTTTCCATCGACCATAAATCGAATTGCGATCAACGCGGAGTCCCGCGAAAAATCCCCGTGACCTCTGGTTCGCTGCGGCCGTTCCAGAAAACATTTAGCGAGACGAACGCAGCTCCGAGATATTCAAGGAAGCCAGTGCGGTGGCGCGATCGTGACGGAGTCGGCTCCTCGTTCGGCGCGCGCGTTCGTCCTTGTTCAGCGCGGCATTCAGGAAGCCCCCGCGGATTGCTGGAACGAGCAGCGGCGGCTCCCGCGCATCTTTTCTCTCGGCGGAGATCTTCTCGTCGGTATCGACATCGGCTACCGCGAGAAGAAGTTACGCGCGGCCTCCTTTTGTCGGCACCGCTGCGACCGTCCCGCGCCATTCTTATACCAACAAACGCAAACACAAGTACACCCAACACGAACACAAACGCGCAATAACGCGTCGGCCCAACGTTTGCGCGGAATGTAGAATTGTAGATCTCGTCGGCGTGACGCCGAAGTGTGGGGGACGCGTCTTCTGCCTTAGAAGGCCGCGCGATGACGATCCACGGGATAAATCGGCGGCGGGACGCGGCAGTTAGCGAACCGGCACAGTGATTGGCCACTGCGCCAATGCTCTCATCCACGTCTCCCTCTCTCTGGAAGAATTATACGGAAATAAACTACGGGTATGCCAATCACTGTGCCGATCAGACCGGAGCGTCCTCCGTGCACCCGGTGACGCGATCGACACGATCAAGATCCAGGAAAACGATTCACCAAGCGGAATACACTCCGACGCTGCGCGTTTGTGCCGATTCCGGCGTCGCGATCACCGTACGCACCGCGCGAGGCAACGGAAGATCCAGCGGACGGAGAAACGAAGAGAGAGCGAGATCGGGACATCTTTGATCTGTCCTTCTGTCCCTCCGTCCGTCCGGCCGTCCGCGTCCTCACGATATCCGCGATTCCACCGCTATCGCCGCGATCCCGCGCGTTCGTCGCGAAGCGCGCGGAAGATTGGAAAAACATTCGATAAATCGCGACGGAGGAAGCGCCGCGAGCGGCGGGCGCGGGAGATCCAGGGAGATCGACATCATGAAGAGATCTTTCCGCGCGGGATATTCGCGATGCCCGAGCGGTGGCGGCCGGTAGCACACACAGATGTTAGCCGCCGCGACAAAAAGAATATTAAACTCTTTTTGGCGCGTCGTCCACCGCTTCGCGTTCTCTGTTCTCTCTCATGGCTATCGGTCCGCACTTATTGACGGGATATACGAGAGGCATTTACGTACTTATGTTACGTACGTGATACCGTGCGCGTCGCTGATGCTGCCTCCGCCGCGATCGAGTGTACGTTAGGGAGACTCGAAACTGTCGCAGCTGCCACCTCCGCGACGACAGAGCCGAGAGCGAATGTCGCCGCTGCATTCCCGACGCACCTGAGCACGACGACGAGGACGACGACGACGACGACGACGAATGTCGGGCCATCGCCGAGGCGCGCTGTCGTCGTCCTGTCGCGTCGCGTCGGTATCTTCGGCGCAGCCGCGTCCGGAGAAACAGCAACGCGAATCGAACGAGAACGAAGAGACTCGCGAGTGACGCTTAGAGAGCTGCCTGACTGGCATTCGACGAGCGCGAATGTTAGGATGTCAGGACACTTAGGATCGCGAGGATTTATCGCCGTTCCAAATGGTTGAAATTAACGTTGCTTTTTTAGGCACCGAAAATAATTTTTTTTTTAATCAGACGACGAACCGAGTGCATAGTATTTCCAATACATTTTCGTCAAACTTTACTATACTCGTCATGCCTCGCATAATATTCTCGTTTTTAAGCAAAAATATACGAAACGCTAATCATCCTTCCGGTTGATTTTCAGACAGAGACGATTCCAACGCACGTCGAGGAATCTTGACGTACAACAGTCATCGCTCATTCAACGTGGTTTGAAACTGAATTGCAAATGTCTTGTTACACAAAATAGAAAAATTAACCACTAGTCCCAGCTGTAAAAATACGCGTAGCGACGATCGGCCGGAAAAATCGGCGAAGACAACGGGTCGTTTCGACGCTTCCTCGTGGTAGTATTCCCGGGGTCCTCGACCACGCAGCGCTTTATTGACTATTGGCTTCTCTCGAGATCGTATAACCGTCTGCAGCGAGCGGAAGAGAAAAACGTCTTTCCATTCTCCTCGGCCGGGGCGTCGTCTTCGCACACGCTCGTGTCGCACGCGACACTCTCGACGCACTCGACGGAATTTTCAGTACTGTCACACTGCGCACACACACGCACACATACATTTAAATAAATAAATAAATATATACACACGAGCTGCTACTTATTCTTCTCCCTCTTCTTGCGGCAGCCGCACACCGAGACGCGGTCGAATCTTCATGGGAACGCAATGCGGAAATTTCACCCGCCGGGGGCAGAGACGAGACAAGACGAGACGGACGGGCGGGCGGGGGTCCCCATAACCGCGACGAGACGCCGAAATGGCACGGGAATAACGGCTCGTCCCGTGGCCACTTATCCCCCCTGCCACCCGCCCGCCCCTCCACCCTCCCTGGCTCTCTCAAACGCTTCGTGGTACTTACCGGACGCTGTAAAAGTAATGGTTGTTGTGTGTGATGCCCGTCGCTGCCCACAATCGGCGGCGCAGCCGCGCGCAAGCTGGCACAGTGATTGGCCACCCCGGAGCACGCAGAAAAATGCTCCGGCCGCTGGCACGTCGCCGTCTCACCTGGAATATTTCGCGAGATTCGCCGTGCGGCGAATGTGTCAATCACTGGAGCGTGTGGCCAATAACTGTGCCAACTGCGCATTGCAGCTCTTGCCGAACGTCGACGTCCTCCTTCGCCGCCTTCGTAGCGGCTCTCGCGTCATTCTCGGGTTCTCCCTTCGCTCCTCGATTCACCTGCGCCGAATGCCTCGCGCGTCTGAGACTCCTGACGCGCTCGAAGTGGGCCCCGATGACGGGCGATGAAAGGGAACGACGAGGACTATGACGACGATCGACGACGACGACGACGTCGAGGCAGGAGAAGGAGGATGAGACTCCCGGACGCGGCGGCAGAAGCGAAGCGTGCTCGCGCATCACATGTCGACGTAAGGACGAGTCACTATGCGCTTGTCCGTCTGTATATATCGACGATCCGACGCGTCGAGAGATTAATTTTTCCACAGGAGCTGCGCGCACGGGCGTCAGGTAGACATGGGGCTGGCGTGGCGTGCGGCAGAAGGGAGAAGGTGCCGCGAGGGAGATTACGATGTCACGGGAAAACTCGACGGTCGTCGATGACTCGCGGTAGTCACCTGGCGCTTCGGGAAGTCGCTCTTATGGTTGGAGGAACGAGGTGTGTAATTGAGAGGTTCGGGACTGAGAATTGAGCGGTTATATATCGACCCTTCCTACTGAAAAAAAAGATACCCTGACTTCAAGATTGTATTTTTTCACGTGGAAAAATTATGATCACTATTATTATTACTATTTTTATTATTATTGTTACTGTCTGTAAAAAATGCAAACGCACAAGTGATCAGTTTTGACCAAAGGATAAATGGGCAATCCCTTTGGGACCAACAGTACAGTTCTTCATCTTCAACGTTCTACTCCGTGTATAAATGTAAGCGAATGCATTACAGAAGAAATTGAATGATCGGTAGTCAATGACTCGAGCGATTATCGACTTCCCGACCGACTTCTCAATGTTCGCTCGCGTTGCGGCCCGCGGCCGGCGGCATCGTGAGCGCGCCTCTGGAAGGCGATCACGCGCCGGAAAGATAATCTCGCGGGGGCTTCTCGTTTCGCTCGGGACGTCTATCTCGTCGATTTTCTTCCAGAGGCTTCCTCGTGCCACCGCTGACGATGCTGAGGGCCTCGTGCACTCAGCCGTCGACGAGAAACGAGATAGTCGGCCGATAGGCGGTCGCGCCGACGGGATGAAAAGGATCGATAGGAAAAGGGGTTGAACCAGGCAGCGCGGGGTCAAAGGTTCGCGCGCCGGGAAGACGAGCACAAAAACAAACGGATTAGAGTGCATCGGAAATGCACGTGGGAGGAGGAACGATGAAGACGAAGAGTGAAGCAACTGACGCGACGTGAGATGAAGAAAAACCCTCGACTGCTGCCGCTGCTCGTCCTCTTCGTCCCACCTGCCACATATTTCATTCAACCTCTTTTTTTTTCTCTCCTCCACGCCTTCTCATTGTTTTCACCCTTCAGAAGTTCGATCCACTTGACGCCTCGGGTTTTCCCACGATAACCGCAACACAACAGCTGCGATTGTGATCTTGATGTACTTGTGTATATATTTTAATGAAGACAACTGGGCGTTCCGATCGCCGAGATTGGAACAACTGGTCCAAGTTGCATCAAGACTCGAGGGACGAATGGATTTTTTTAAGCGCTTCGCGATGCTTTCAATCTCGAAGATCGTTTTGTCATTTTGTTCGTTTCAATGTGGAACGACCATTGCACTGATATCCATAGATGTAAAAAAATGAATACGTGAGAAACATGATCTAGATTAATCGTGAAAATTCTTTGGTCAATTTTTTTTTCTTTCGATGCAATTGCAGGGTTGCGGCTGCTCGATCCATATTCAAGAGTAGCAGTTAGCGTGGGAGACGAGCGCGAAACTTCTCGTCGAGACCTTCGAGCGAAGAGGTTAATGGACCGCGATGCATCGATGATCAGCTCAGGCGGGAGGAGGAACGAGGGAGACGAAGCAGGAGAAGAAGAAGACGAAGAGGGCATCTGTTAGCGCCCCGCATTCACATGTAAATCGAGCCAAGTGCATCGCGGTAGCATCCCAGGACGATGGATGTATATTCATTCCGCGTAGCGCGGTGTATATATATCGTCGAGAACTCATAAGTGAGATAAGAGCCTCGCGTTCCCACCTTCTTCTTCGGCTCCGCCGGCGCGTCGTCCCACGCGTTCTCATCTCGAACTCCGTCTCTCGTCTCCACTCGACAATTAACGACGAATGAAATACACCGAAATATTCACCTTCTCATCGCGATGCTCGACCTTTTCCGGCCTTCAAGTGGACGTTTTTCAGCCGCGACTTCTCGGATCACCAGGTGCCCGAGGTAACACGAAATTAGTGTTACCTCAAGGTACAAAAGCTGTTATTTCGCCTCAGTAAAATATCCTCCATCGCAGGACGTAATCGCGAGACAACGAGAAAAGGCCAGAAAGCCTTCTCGCTCGTCTCTTTGATGAAACGTCGACGATTACCGCGCCGAAGAATGGAAGATTGATCGCGCCGAAGCGTCGATGTGAGTGTTTCGAGCCACGCGAAATGTAATGTTCGACCGGCGAGTGTGATACTCGCTACGAATTCGCACAGCCGAATTCGTCCTCGACCCCGACTTTTTGCAGCAATAACATTTCGTGTTATTCCGCTCAGGCAAAGCCGCCTGTAACGTCGCGGCGGACGTCTTCGGCAATTTAGCCAGTGGACTCGCGATGAGATTCCCGCCTCCAGCAGGACTTCTAGGACGTCGATGATCCTCGACGAACCGAGACACCACGTAATTCGGCACAGACGTATAAATCATTCGCGCGGATAATTGCACGTAATTGTGGCCGGTACCCCGAACGGCACGTTGATCGTTGTTGCGGTTCAACTACCGTTTTCATTATTCTCCCGATCATCATCAATCATCAACCGCGAAATTTCGTTGATCGATCTTCAAATTTAATTACGTGAATACGATCGATTTGCCGATAATTAATTCGTGTTATTCGCATCCGGAAAGCAACAAAGGATAGCATTTTTTGAAGTTCAGTTTTCACTAGATGCATCGATCGTACACGTAATTACAGCCAACTTCGCGTTCCACGAGCAAAATCGCAAGCAGCTCGGACAAACGACTTCCCATTATTCCTGCGTTGCCCGCTTCTTCGATCGACTTCGCCCGCTGCTTCGCGTAATTTCCCTCCACGTTAATCTCGCCCCGCTGTTATCTGTCCGCGATCTCTCGCGATACGTGAACGAGAGAAAAGGAGAGAGAGGAGGCGAACGAGAAGAAAAAATATTCTCCGCAAAATTGAGCACTAGATTTATCGCCGGGCGTCGTTTTCCCTCGACCCGACCCGGTTCCCGGTTCATGAATTGTGGGAGTGCCCTGCTGCTGCCGCTGCTGCTGCTGCCTCGTACCTCAATCCTCTCGATCCTTCATCGTGATTCGCTCGCTCCTCGATCTCCTCGATCGCGCGGCGTGCGCTCCGGCACTTCGGACTTCACCGCGAGCTGCATTAAACCATCGGCGCGAGGAGCAGGAAGCTCCTTCATTGAGAAAGGATTCCTCAATCGGGGCACCCGTTCTCCTTGCGATTCACGATGCATCCAGCGGTCGTCCCTCGTGGCTTTTGCTAACTTTTTGCTGTGATCGAGTACATCAGCAGCAGCAGCAGCAGCAACAGCAGTGGGAGTAACCATCAGGCGTGTATTTTCGCTCTCGGTGTAGCCTGGCAATTACTCGCCGCGGCTCTCGTGATTTCTTCCGTAAAGTCTTGCACGGCGCGAGGGATATTTGCGAGGGAGTGAGGAAAGGTAAAAAACAGGAAAGAAAAAAAGGAAGAAAAAAAAATGTGCAGAAATGAGAAGCCCAGGCGAAGCGACTGCGAACTGCGGGAAAAGCAGAGAGAGCGATATACAACGAATATTCTCCTACTCCTCCTCCTCCACCTCCTCCTTAGAAAGAGGAGGAGGAGGCGCAGAGTGTATAGTATCGCCAGCGCCTCTTACGTATTACGTGAACGTGCGCCGGTTGCGTGTACAGCGAGCGACTGGCGGGAAGATCCGAGGAGGAACGGAGAAGGAAAAGAGTGAAAGAGAGAGGGTGGACTCGGTAAGTGGTGTATGATTTGGCGATGATTGATGGGGTCGTAGGTCAAAGTGATCAGCGGCGCTCCGGGCGCCTCGACTCACCTGACGCGCCGCGCGGACTCGAAACGCGCGTATACGCTCCACACACGTGTTATATACGCGCTTGGGCGTCGCTACAACAACTACCACCAAAAGCGGCGGAGCTGCAGCAGTGAACGGGATTTCCTGCGCTCCGGGGGAACGGCGAGAGGACCCCCCGAGCACGTGTAAAGTATCGCCGAAAATATACACCCGGGTTTGCTTTATTATCGAGGAAGTCGGCGATTGAAAGCGGCCGATGGTTATGATTATTCCGAAGCGGGAGTGGAAAACAGCTGGTTTATTAATGAATGCAGGAAAACACATTTCTTTCATTTTCATCGCGGTTTCCTCGACTGTAATTAGATGTCATTGTAGTACCTAAAATAATTTGTCATTGATTACCAATGAAAAAAAGTACATGAAAAAATCGCAAGAATAAAAATTCATGAAATAATTTGATAAAAATTAATTTAAATTCACTTTAATTTCGCAACGTCGCCGAGCCGCAAATTACCACCGTGAAATTTCGCGCAAACCCCGTGGTACATTAATTTCTCCGGGTTACCAAAGTGCTATTCAGTGTTGCCATTGCCGGCGCGGGTTTGGCGCGAGGTTCAGGCCGCTAATAACGCTTAATCGCATAAATTTTCCGCGACAAACCGGACGATCGCCGATTCGTCGGTGTAACTCGCGCGCAGTCGCCGTAGGTGGAACTCGGAGTCGAGGAACAAGAAGCGGCGGACGTGGCGCGCGCTGTTCCGTACGGCGGCGGAGCGGGAGCTGCCTCAGCCTCACGGCGACAAATCGGCCGGTTCTGCCGGCTCGTGCTACGAGCTACGAGCGTTTAATACACTCGCGCGCGGCCTCTCAGCCCGTATGAGCTTAAGCCGACGTCATTAGTCAGGCTCCTGACTAATTCGCGGCAATTAAGATCGCGAGTTGCATCGCCCCGGGACGGTAGCTATATGCATATATTGCATATATCCCGCGTATATTATATACTATATACGCCGTGTGTAATGCGCACCGAGGTGAACGATGCAGAAGCCGAGAAGCGCGGCCGCTGTGACCCCAGCAGCGTGGATCTCGTGCCACGGAGGAGGAGACGCACGGCATCTCCGGGGGGCGAGACGCGCGCGCGCGCGCGCCGGCGACTCCAGCGCACCCGAGGGGCAAACGCGCGCGCCAACTTCCTCGACGGGAAAAAACGAGACGCGAAGCGAGATATCAAAGCCCGGGGACCCTGGGGTCTCCTCGGGCACCGCTACGCGTATATTTTCTTCGCCATTGGAATTATATGTGTGTATATGAATGCATGAAATGTACAGGACGATTCAGAATGATTTTTCATTTTTGATTTTGGACACACAACAGATTTCCCCCGGGTCCTTTTGGAAGAACCCGGGGGAAATCTGTTGATTTCTGGACATGTGTGATACTCGATTAATATTAATTTTATAAAAATTAACCAGAATGTTTTTTTATTTATTTTCATCGGATAAAAAGACGAATAATCATTCTGAATCGCCCTGTACACATCGTGGGTACGTTATATACACGCTCCGTACACGTCACACTCGCCTCGATCCTCTCGTCTCTCGGGCTGACTTTCGACCGCGTCTGCGGAGCAGCGAGCAGCCGATAATTATCCCGAAGAGTCAGTCACGACGCGGCCACGCACCGGCGTCTCGATTAACATTAATTAAAATATCCCGCGATGCCGGAGCGTCGGAGGCACCGCGGAACAGCGGTGGCGGATCCTCTCCTCGGACCAGCGGAAAAAAAAAATTCTTCTGTCGCGCGCAATTCAACGTCGTCGTCGTCTTCATCGCCGCCTCCGACATTTATGCGGCCTGTAATCTTCCGGCAAAACGTCAATTTTTGCAAACGAGTATTTTTCGTCGTCGTCGTCGACGGGCTCCGAGCTCGTTCCGTGCGGACGAGAAAATTTGCGTCCGAATGTGCGCGCGGACCCCCGCGGCGCCGGTCCTCGGATCGCGCTTATCTCCGTCTGCGATCTTGCGACGCGCGACTCCGTTTCTGGCATTGTCATCGAAAAATCATCGACGCACCTCAGAACATTTTTTTTTTTTCGATTTTTTTTATCGCTCAATGTCGGCTGATACGTCAAGGATCGAGTGATTTTTACGATTAAACGACGCTTCGTCGGATCGTAATGAACCCAAAAATACCCCCGAATTGCCGGAGACGAGACTCTCGTCTCGTCTTTTCCTCAATACATCAAACAATAAAAATCCCAGCGGACGAAAATAGCCGCGACGACGACCGGAGAAATTTAAAGAAAGAAAAAAAAAACACATTTATTTCCCCTTGCGAAAAATTGTAATCACAATTGTAAATAACAAATTTAATTATGTCATTGGCTCCGGCGGCGCGCGAATTCCCGGACGATATTTTTTTATTTTTCGTTCACCGTCCTCGTCGGCTTGCCGGGCGGATGTGTGTCGAGAGGTCCGCGCATGAGGGGATTATGATCGTCGATGCATTTTCTCCCGTCGTCCTCCCCCTTCTCCCCCCTTTTATCCCCTCCTTCTCATCCTCCTCCGCTTCCTCCGCCCCCTTCCTTCTTCTCCTCATCCTCCCCCCCCCCCCCCTCGTCCTCCTCCCTCATCCTCCTCCTCAAACTCGTCGAAGGCAATCCACATGCGCGCACCTGACACGCACCGACGAGAACGCACGAACGACCCGGCGAACGCGGAGACCGGCGAGAGGTACATAAGAACGACGAGCTGATAGTCTCTCGCTCGCATTAATCCGGGCTAATCAATTTCGGCCTAATTGGAGATTACGGCAAAGTACGCGGCTGTCCGGTCGGCCGCGTTTGCGTCTCTCTCTCCCTTTTCAGTCTGTGCCGCGTGTTCGTGTGTGTTGTGTATAGGTAGCAGCAGCCCCATACAGCATACGCGATCCGCGCGTCGCTCGTCTGAAAAGCCGAGGAGAAGAAGAGTCGCGCGGCCGGGAAGCCGCTATAGCCGTGGATCCCGCGAGAGCGCGTCGGCCGGCCGGCCCCGCGCGCCCGCTAATAGATTAATTTATAACGCGAAAGGCCTCAAAGACACCGCGCGGCCGACGTTGGCCCGGCGACATATTAGTACCGTGTCACCGCGGTCATTAACTTCCCAACGAACTGCCAACCTCCGCCGCCGGAATGTTAATTCCCCCGCGCCAGGCGAACCTCTCGTTGTGCGCTATATATATTTTATTTTGTATTTTTATTTCAATTTTTTATACTTTTTATTTTTTATTTTGCGCACGCGCAACGCCACGGCTTCGTATAGCTATATGGAAGGGCCGTAAAGTATTTCGCCGTGCGTCGCGGTCTGCGATACGAATCGACGATGCGTGGGCGTGGAATCCGTTCGTATACTGCACGATATATATGTGGCATGATATTTTCTTTTTTTTTTGTGGGATGAAAATAGGTATTTTTTTCCCACGGGCGAAACGACGAGGGACGCGCACCAAACGAGTCTAATTAGTAACGAACTGTCTAATTAGTAAAAGGGTCCACGTCGGGGTACCACGGGCTACTTAGTCTTCGCGCTGTCCGGCCCCGACGCGGGGACGTCGCGAAGAAAGGACACAATTTGTATGCGGAGATCGGCATATTTCTCTAAGTCGAATGTATATACTCTTTTTTTTTTCTTTTTTTTATCGTCGCTTGGATGTCGTGGATTCGATGCATGCGGGGGCGGTAATCAAGGTATTTCATAGGTATTTTTTAAAAAGAGCATATCCGACTTATAACACCGGGCTTTCTAAAGTGACCTTTGCGTCACCGCATTGCGAGGCTCGGAGTCCGCGCTTCGTACGACCGATTCAATTATCGTCGAATCTATTAATTACACCGCGGTGAGCTTGGCGGCCGGCAGCGCGAAATCATCGCGCGTCTCGCGTGTATAGCGCGCCGAGTGGCGCGTAGAGCGCGTCGAGCAAACGGCAAACGCGCGACGTGTGTAATATTCATCCACGCTCGTTCCCCAACGGCCTCGTCGCGATCGTCGTGGCTCGGAAGCCGCACGACGATCGCGACTCGAGCGTCGACGAGCGCCTCTTAATTATCAATCGCTTATTATGCGCCACGATTGGACGGCTCGTTTCTCTCTTTTTCTTCGTCTCACTCGAACCGATCGCGCGTTGCACGTACGTAGAAAGCGCGCGCGTCTCTTAAATTACTTTCGTAGGAACGATCGAAGCGCGTAGATCGGTTGGCTCGATCGTCGCTCGCTGATTGGCCAACGTCGTGTACACGACTCGTCCTATGTGGTCATCAGAATTTGCCGCACAGCTTCAATTACGAGACGGAGATGACGGTGGAAAAAAAATCAGTTACCGATTTCCGGTCCCTGACGGCGAATAAATTAGGTCGAAAGTGGCGAGATTCAAGGCGTGTTTGCATTAACGCCCGGGTCGTTACGAAAAACACGTACACCGAGTTTTCCAGGCGGAGCCGAACGAGCTTAACGCCGTTAACGCTTAGATTTCTGCTGCCGTTCTGCGGCAGCAGAAATCTGACACGCGCAATTAGGACGTATCTGGGCGTCGAATCGTCATCTCCGATCGGTGCCTTGATGCGATGTAAACCCGCATGAAACGACTTTGTCGCGATAAACATTTGGTCTTTGCGATCGCCGAGAGTAAAATACATACAAAAATTCGAACGAGCCGCAAAAACTATTCGCATCTCGGCCGACTTTATCGGTGGAATTAGCATTCACGTTTTGTTACACGCAAAAAATCGGATAGGAGAGTTTTGCCGATTTTGCAAAATAAAATCGCAACAGTTTGACGAACTCGCTAATTGGCGCGACTATCTTGCCGGTCGATTCGCTGTTATCTCCGCGCGAGCCGATTTCCGGGGCCCCAAACGGCGGGATTAACAAGCCGCGAAGTAGCCGTTTGCCGATTTTACCGTCTCAATTGGCTCTCAGCGCGATTTCGTCCTGCGCAAAAAATATACGCATCGAGCGAAAAAAGAAAATGCGACGGCACGCACGATAGACTCGTGTTGATTTCCACGCTTATCTCGTTCATCTCAGCTCGCCGCTATCTTTGTGAGGCGATTTCCGGCCTGCAACATCGCGCAAATGGGTCGAAAAGTATCGTTTAGCGTCGCGCTTAGACCGCTTCAAACATTCTATAACGGCGCGCTCGACGATGTGACAATTTATTTTTATTCATTTCTTCGGGCGCAAACGCGAACGGCAAGTGGCAAATGAAGCCACTTCGAATCCGCGGCACGCGGATACGAAGAAAATCCGCGAGTCTCGTCGCGCCGACGGTAATGGATTAATCTCCGTTATCGCGTCACTCTCAGGTTCTCGCGGGTCGTTCTTGTTTCTCGTTGAACATCTCGTCTTATCTCGCGGCACGGAAGAGCCGAGAAGCAGCGGGAAGCGCGCGCGTGCGCAGCAAACGCGCTGGGTACGCGCTTCGAATGCGCTTTTTAATCGTAATAAAAGAGGCGAAGGAGGAGGAGGAGGACGGGAGGGGGAAAGGGGAAGCTACGTGCCGCCGGCGAAGTCTCGGGTCGTGTAGATGACCTCAACTTCTTCCGTTCCTTATTTATAAATGCACTTTTGGTAAAAAATAAAATAAAATAAAAAATATTAAATCAGATGTCTTTGTGATAAGAAATAATAAAGCAGGAAAAAGTGACGTGTGAAGCCATACGGAGATGCAATACGAAGGTATTTTAATCGGGAGGCTGGAGGAGGAGAAATGGAAGAAGAATAGGGGGAAGGGGTTGGTTTACGCGCTGAGAACTCGCGTGTAGGCGAGTTGTCCTCAACCTCGTAAGGTTAGCGCGTACGGTTAACCACTCTGTGCGCCGTCGTCGTCGGGACCGGCGCGTGAGCAGGTGGAATACACCGGGGACTTCCGAGAAGAACGCCGAGCGAGACACCTGACTCTCGGAGGCGAACGAATTGAGAGAATGACCGTTTACAGACGCGCGCGCCGATTCCTCGACGTTTTTTCCTCGCGAACTTTTCTCGCGCGCGGGTCTCCGCTCTCCGGAAGGGACGAGAGGCCGAGAAGCCTGCGGGACGCCCGAGGACAGGAATGTCCGGGGGGACGAGACTCGCTGTTGTTGAATCCACCTACGTAGCGACGACGAGTCTCAATTACGCGGAAAGATGATCATCGATCGGTTCTCAGGAGTCGTCGAGCTGGTTCGCGCTCGAAGCGCGGAGAGATGAGCGAACGAGGGAGAGAGGACTTTTCTTTCGAGTGGTAATAAATGGCGATGATATTGCGAGGAGCAGGGGGAAAAAATTGTAGCTTGGTAGCAGGTGCGTTTGCTTGGAGCAATTATTTTATTGTGTCTCTCAAGATTAATAAGTAATTAATTAATTAATTTAGCAGGTGACCAAATAAAAATTAATATTGAATTAAAAATTAAAGTCAGCATTAAAATGAGAATTAAAATTATAATGAAAATAAAAATATAGAATTATTACAAAAAAATATTTTGGACTTGGGATGTTGTTCATATAACACAAAAATCGTATGGTGAGTCAAAGGGTTAATCCGCTGGTGTTCCATAATTCGTTCCGTATCGAGACGACGATCGTTCTCCGGCCGTCCATCCATCCAACGCTGTGTTGTGCTTGACTCACTCAGACCTCGTGGCTGCTCCCGATAAATTCGCAAACGTGTTTATCCCCGCGCGCACGCGATACGAGGCGATGGATCTCGAGGGAGGAGTAGGACTACGCGCGGTTGTATTTCGGGAGCTCCGGGAACGTGACGCAGCCCCCCGACCGACACGGGGTGACTACACCGAGTCGTTATTTCCGCCGTTGGCGCTGCGCGGACTGCAGACCCCGTCGACGGGGTCTTCCCTGGGTTTCTTGAGCCTCGAGGAGAGAGCGAACCGCATCCGCTGAACACACAAAGTCGACCTCGTTATTTCAGTGTTAACGACGCCGATGAATTTATCGGACGCGCAAAGAAAAAACTATTATTTTAACCTTCGCAACAAACTGCGAAATATTAACTTTTTTCAATAAAAAAATGTACGAAAAGTATGAATGAAATTTTTTTTTTTTTTTTTTTGGATTTGACAGTTTATCGCAATAAGCGCTGCAGCGCTGACTAACCTATTATTAATTAAAAAAATCCAAGTCTGTCGACCCGCATTTTCGTGCTATCAAAATTGATCCATCGATCATCTGGCTGCGTCGATGATCGCAACTCCAACGAGGCACGATCGTTGCACTTCGTATCCGTTGCTGATCCACTTTTGTCCGGTGGCTCTCGATATGCAATAAAAAAAGTAAAAAAAAATACTCCAGCATCCCGCATCAACCTGATATTTCTCTGACTCCGTATACACATGCGTAACCGTGTGTACGTCCGCCGAACCAGCCGAAGATACGTCCGTTGGCGCGAGACGCATAAAGAAAGGTAATTTAATAACGAAATTGAATATGCCAAACTGAATGATGATGATGGCGCAGAAAACGAAGTCAATATCAACACGCGGAGGCGCGAGCAGAGTCCACCCTCGATAAAGACCGGTCTATTCATCCCGCGAACGCGTGTATATATTGTGCATTATATACACCTACCGCGCGGTACATACCGCGCGACGATAATAATGATGATACAATGCTGTACGGTCGCTTCGGACTCGCGTTGAAAACTCGACCCCCTCCCCCTCGCCCCTCCTCGCCCTCGCCGCTCCTTTTGCATCCCGAGGTGCCCGATGCGAGCAGCAACAACGGCAGCAGCAACAGCAGCAAAAGCAGAAGCATCGGCTCTTTTGTTCCGCTGACGAGACAGCGCAGAAGCCTCGGAGTAACGAGACTCTTCGTCTCTCTCTTTCTCTCTCGCTTCGTCTTCCTCGTTTTCTCTCCACTCGGTTGTTGTCCCGTTCGACTGGTTCGAACGAGCAGAACCGCCCTCGCTCTTACCTCTCGCCGCTCCGGACGCTCCGAGACTTCTGTGTGTGCGTCTCTCATCCTTCATCTCTCCCTCCGTCCGCATCCTTCGCAAATCATCGCTGCGTCTCTGTCTCTCTCTTTCTCCTTCGCGTCGCTGGCTCGCATATACGTGCAAGCTTCGCGAGTGCGAGACGTGCTTGGCAAATTTGCCGGAGCCGGAGAAAGAAACACATCTGCATCTTCGTGTGACGAGGGGAGGGTGGAGGAGGGGAGGGGGGGGCATGTGTCTCGAACGCTAAATTAGTGTTGCGGAATATTGCAGGCTTAAGGGCAGCGTCTTCGAGCTGCGGATATATACGTTGTGTATTAATATTTGCTGGGAGGAGAGAGGGAAGAAAGTTTTTGTTGAGGGGAATGAGGAGACTCGTGGTCGCCTGTTTAGCATCGGCGCCTGTTTAGCATCGTTGAGCTTGGACAGTATAAAAAGGAAAATTCTAAATTGAATATAATTGCATTAATTAAATTAATCGAGTAAAAATTACAAATTTCAGTCTTCGTCGAAGAATTTTTTTTCTTTTCTTTCGTGAGGCTCTCGAGACGACAAACGCGAGGGACACGAAACTAGAGAGCAAGCAGCACAGTCGCCGGGTCCAATCCAACCGCGCGAAGTTGTCTCCTGTGCCGAGAGCCCAAATCATCGGGCAATTACTCGCTCATAAACGATCGTGGGTCGCGGCGGGACATGCGGAGAACCGATAAAGCGCAAATCAGAATGACACGGGGACGGCAATAATAAAATGGCACGAAAATAAAACGACCCAAGCGAAGTTGAAAAAAAAAAAAGTGGAGTGAAGGGATGAGGAAAAAAACGTCGCCGAACGCGAAGTAGTGAATGAGCATGCGAAATAAAATAAAAAATGAAAAATAAATAACACGACTAACCAGGCGAGGCAGAGGAGGCAACTAAAAGGGAACAAGACCTTTGCACATTGTAGATCGCATTTTTTGTTTTTTCGTTTTTTTTTCTCGTTCCCTCTCGCTCGCTTTCGCATACGTCTCTCCCCGGTCGTGGCTTTGAGTGCCCCATAAAACGTACTGCCGAGACGCACAATTTGGATACGCGCATTAATAATTTATAACGCTCGATCGTTAACAGCTTTTTACAGTCGACGGCCACCGCGTCGCCGCGGCTCATTCGGCACCGCGTGCGCCTGACTTTTCAGGGCTGCTGCTGCTGCTGCCGCCACTGCTGCTGCCTCTCGTTCGCCGCGCCCGGATCCGGTAGCCGCGCGAGTTTGACAAACGGAGATCGGCAAAAAAACAGGTCATTTGAATCTATCGAGCTAACGAAGCAGCTGTGGATTATTTATCAGGAAGTAAAACCGAGAATTTCATTTTTTTTTATAACTCGAACGTTTTAGCGAATTTGCGAATTATTTTGCCGACCCGATAAATTGACGCGTTCATCGTCGCCGGGTTTCCAGCTGAACAAAATTATTTTGTCTCAGTGCGAATTCGAGCTCAAAGAGCACAAAGGCCCACGAGTTAATGACACGTGCGCGCGAAGTATTCGCCGCGCGGTCTCGGTACTCGGTACACGCGAGAGGTTCCTAATAGCCAGAGCGACGAGTGCGCGGACTCGAGGCGCGCGCGGCGCGTCGGTTGGCCACATTTTCCGCCCGCGACGGGGGGAAGGACAGCGAGAAAGAGACTCTGGCAGGTCGACAAAGGCATATTTCGCATTCGTCCGGCATAAGGAGTATTAACTCCGAGAATAGTAAGCGTGGGTGGCTCACCCACACGTGCGGGCTCGGCCACGTTCTCGCGTATAGTTCGTGAATTATGCGCGCCTCGACGTTCATCGCGTCGCCGGTCTGTTACTGCGTCGAGGGGACTCGGGACTTTTTTTTTTTTCGTTGATAACGTTAAGCCCCTCGTCCATCGGATATGGCAGGCGGTCACCCCCGAACGACCTCTTAAAAAATTCGATTAATGAGGGACGATCGATCTTATAAATTGATAAAAAATAGGTACAATTGTTTTCATCTATAAATTGGCTGCTTGTGAATTAAAAATAGCAGCTCGTGACCTCGGCGAATTCCGAATAAATTCGGCGAGGTGTGGGAGTCGGCGCGGGGGACTGCGTGAGATTCATCAAGCGCAGGAGAAGCCGCGCCACGCGAGACTCGCCAATTGACCCCACTTGAGGGGCCCGAACGTGGGTACACGTTCTGTGTTCATCGAGGAGATTCAGCGCGTGCGGCGCGCGAGATTTTCGCGTGATTCGACATTCCCGAGACGCACCGGATATTTTTTTTCTCCTCAATCCCAATCTCGATCTTTCCATTCAAAATCGCCCCCGAAAATATTATTTTTATTCTCACGATAAATCAATAATAATTGATATCTTTTTTTCCACCGTGTCATATCTCACAATTAATAACTCACTTAAAGCCGACGCAATTGAGGCTGGCGTTGCTGGCGTTAACGCTCTGAATTCTTCCTCGCGTTCCTGGAATCCTATTACCGCAAGGCAAGCGCGATCATTTCTTTTTTTTTTTACGTCGTCTTGAAACGAGAAGACGTTGAGCGTGGATGCAGTGGAAACGGGAATTATCGACGAGACGCGACGTAAATTCGTCGCGTCTTGTGCAACATTGTCGGGTCCGTGTTCGTTCGGGCTATTACTACTTAGCGCGGGCGAAGTAGCGGGAGCGCCGGACACACACGGAATACCCGGGAATTCAGCTGTCGCGGCGCGTGTTACACCAACGCGTAATTTCACCGAGAGCAACACGCGACTGCAATACTGGTGTATTACAGCGGACAACGAGGGCGTCACACGAGCTCCGCGGCGATCGTAAAATGACGTGTTGCGCGGTGTCCAATGACAAACGCGACGCGGCCGATTAATCGACGATCGAATCGCGCTCGGTGTTTCACGGCTTATTGCGCCGGAGAAACACGACAGGGCTCGTTGCATTGTTCCTCCGCGCCTTCGCCGAGCCCCGGACCACCTGTGTCGCCACGCGGAGTCTGATCTTGCCAATCCGACTCCTTCGGATCGTCACACGAACCCCGAAGAAAATCGAAACGATTTATGTATTGTGCGATGATTTTTTTAATTCCCAATAAAATTCTCACTACGGAGATTCAATTTTTCTTTTACGATAATAAAAATCCGATGTATGAAAAATTAGAGCCTTTGGCGAACCGCCCACGCGGTTAATTCTCCGCGACGCTTAAAGTGGACCCAATAGAAGAAACGCAGTAGAGAAAAAAAAATAACAACGACCGACACGAGCCAGCTGGATAATTTTCGGGTTCACCCGCGACCGTCGGTCAGCGGAGCGGCGTCCCATTGTTGCAATTATAATTACGACCAAATTGAATCGTTTAGCGTCCCCCGGGGTCGTGAGACGCCGTTGCCCGGAGATCGGTGAATGCGCGTCCGGGGATCCCGCACGAGCCGAATGCGCAACGGGCAGCAACAACGTCGCGCGTGTGTCGTCGATTGATTCCGTGAGAAATCCTTTCGCGCTGTTCATCGCGGTTTATAGTCGCTCGGCGCGATATTTCGAGATTTCGCGATCGGACGGTGGCAAATATCACGGCGAAAATGAGGCATCGCGGCCCTCGGGACTTGCGGTCCCTTTCGCTGTGTAATACGAATGCGTCCTTCTCGTTCCGAACCCGCCACAAATCCCAATAGGCGGCTCACCTCGAGCTCGCTCGCTCTGACCGTGAATATTCATGAGCGTAATCATTCGTATAATTGCGTGGCGCGCGGCCCTTGGTGAATCTGCGCCTGCGGTGAGAGACGCCCTTAAGGCCGCGTAACCCGGTGGTAAAACCGCGCGCGAGCCCGAAGAGAATATTTAACCCCCCCCCACCCCTCCCACCTCTTTTTTACCTCCGCTCGTCGACTCGTACACGATCGTTAATTTAATACCTTTGCACAACTTATCACCATCCTCGCCGCTTCGCCGGCAACGTGAGGGGGATCCCCCCTCCCCAGTCCTCGCGTCCACGGCTTGAGTCTAAGATTCATCCAATATACGATTAATCACGAGAATCAATAAATAAGAAAAATCGAAATAAAAATAACGGCAAACTCTGGTGCGCAGTGTTTGCAGTTTGTCGCCCCGGCAAAGCGAGGTGCAAAGTGCGGGAACGCGCAATATTTTATTATATTGCGACTCTCTGGGAGCGCCTGGCGAACGATTATTAATGCCTCGTCCGACTCGCGCCGAGACTGTGACAGGCGTTTTAATTTTTTATTTATTTTTTGTTGTTTTTCTATCTTTTTTTTCGTGTGTTTTTTATTTTTTATTTTTTCTATTTTCTCCTATTTGCCGCAAACGCCAAAGGCTACGAGCACAAAGGAGAAAGCTGGCTGCCTCGCTGACTCCTGTCGTGCGGTGCGAGTCGACAACAAGAGAGACGAGGAAAAAATGCCGAGAGAGAGTCGCGAGGATCGTCGTGAGGCTGAGAGAGACGGCGGCGAGTTCACGGAATAGGAGGATAAGGTATATGTGTATTTATTTCCACGTGTGCGTTGGGTGGAGCGAAGTCCACGTGCGAGTTCACGCACGAGACTCCGCCGAGTGAAACGTCTCTCTCGCTGCTGGGCACCCACGCCCGGAGTCTCGGGAGCGCGCGAGATTCGCGGACACGCGCACAGCACCGTTTGTTTCGCCTCGTGCTGCCGTTCGCCTGAGAATTATCGCCAGGCCGCCACCCCGCACCGTCGACTTCTCGTATATCAGAGACACCCTGAAAGCCCGACCAAATGAGATCCGGCTATGACGTTACAATTACCGCGGCGAACAATCGATCTCTCGGACATTTTTTTCGACCTGGACTATAAAATCACTTTCTATCGAACGGCATTCTGGTCGAACGATTTCGGATTCTTGTAGAAGATTTTTTGCCCTCTCGAAATGTTTTGATGACTTTTGAACTTGGTTCTATTTATTTAATTTACATCCGATGGCAAACTTCCCGCTGATTTCAAAAACGACAGGTGTATGCCCGAAAAATCGAAAATTCGAGGAGAAAAACGCGAAAAACGATTTTTTTTCTGACAAACTGCCAAATTTCGCGATATTAAACATCAACCGGCTGCCGGTTTCCGAACGACCAATCAGATGCTGAATAAATCGACAAGTTTTAATTTTTTATTTTTTCTTACAAGGTACTTTTCCGGCTGGAAAAAAGATTCATTTTACTCCGTCAGATCTTGGAATAGACACATCTCCCACAATCTTATCCCCCCCCCCCCCCGGCTTAAGGCTCTAACAATATTCTAATCCGAGGATTTAAAGCGCGGACGACTGAAAAAAAACGTGGTTATTCAGCGTCGTCCCGAGCCAGGTGCGAGTAAGTTTGAGTTATAAAGGCCGGGTACAACGGATTCTCAACTCGGTATTCGTTGTATATACTCGCATTAGAATTCCTAATTTGACTGGTTTAGTGGCATTTCCTTTATTTTCGCCCACGATCCGAGTTTCGATTGCGATTATCACGCCAAACGGACTTGGTCGTTCCTAGGGACATGAGAACTGAGTTTTACGTTACCACACGAAAACGACATAATTCAACGCTTAAAGTGACGCGAGAGAACGAAAAACACTCGTTGGTCTAAGCCCCCCTTAAGCGTCTATTTACGAGCGAAATTTGTCCCCTCGATGTCTACTCGACAGATCCTCGAAAAAAATATCTTCATCCGTATCTTGTTTGTACTCGAAAGTACGTAATTTATTTATTCGACCAATCTCGTCCGCATCCATCACACGTACAAATAAATCTGATGCTTATCGTACGTAAAATAGTCGGAACCTAAGTTTTTTAATCTTTTGGCAAATTCGCTTAAACTCTTTTATTTTTATCTTCTTCATCATTATAAATATTTTTTATTTTATTTTCTTTCATTGTACGTAAAAAAAAAAGTTGAGTCAACGCGGAAACAGTGAATTATCGAAGTGAACAGTGGTCGCCAACCTGTTGCCTGAGATAACAGGATAGCAGACACAGACGTAGCGCGATAAAACCGCGAGTTTCCTTCTCGATGTCCGCGTATACCTATATATATCAATTTAATCGAGCCGGAAGTCTGCGACGCGCAGGACACGACGCGTCATTTCTTGCGCCGCGCGGCGCAATTCGCAGTCCACGTTGCTTTTCGAGTCAATCGTTGCGCGGTCGCTAATGACTCGTAATTTAGTTGCGCATTTATCTTACCTCCGTCCAACAATATATTTTATTTTATTTTCCACTCGGCGAATTATCGGCGTCGACGTCCCGCGGTGAATTGTATACGACGCTCGCGGTGCTCTCATTGTCACTCGATCGACGCGGCGGCGAAGCGACGATGCTTTATCGTAGGGCGTAGAATAAAATAGCCAGGACGCGCGCGGGACGACGCACGAGAGGACCGGATCGTGTTCGACAACCTGTTGCACGACCCGACATCGAGCGCGCGAGGCCTCCGGGCTCGAAGCTATTTCTCTCTCTCTCTCCGCCTCTCCTTCTCCCTCGCTCGATTTCCTTCTCCTCCGCTCGGCGACGTCGTCGTCCAATATTTCATTGAGCCGGAAGCCGCGGCAGCGGGCGAAGCTCTCGGCGCGGTCGTCGCGTGGGACGACAGAAACTCGGAAAATTCCAAGTCCATCGGTGGATTCCGCGACACGCATCTCGAGGTCCGAGCAAACGAGTCTCAAGTGGAATACATTTTTTACGTCAGATTTTTTTTTTTGTTCAACTACACTTACGTTTTTGTGGTACCTGAAGATAAAAATTTCATCGTGTATCGAATAAAATTCCGCTAATTACATGAAATCCAAGACTGCTCCTGTCGATTCCAGACTACATAATTACTGGGTCAAAGTACACGGAAATTGAGGCGCGACGACGATCGCTCAACGTCGAAGACGCTCTCGTCAAACGTGTTTTCCACGTCGCCGCGGGATCGTCAACGAGATCGGCATTTTCTACAATGTCGACTGCTCCTCGTCGAGTCCTGCGGCATTTTTTTTTTCTCGTCTCTCGTCGCTCCCACTCTCGTCGCAGCTCGTCATTCCCCCTCGCGTCTCACGTCCCGTCGCTCGCGTACGCGACGATCGCCATTCAAGATTACCGGCAGCCACCGCGCGCCGCAACCAATATCAGTATCGTCGAGAGTCTCGCGGGTTATAAGCACCGGGACGTCGATAAAAATCGGTAGCGCCACACGACGCAGCAGCAGCAGACTGTTTGATTCCTGGCGCCGGGCGGGGCGTGTACCGATCGCGCTGAGCGCGCGGAGTGGTCGCCGAGGGATATAATGATAACGGAAGGCAAAAAAAATACATATACATAAAGATCGTAAAGTGGAGGGGAAAGCACATAGCAGCAGCAACAGCGTCAACATCGCGGAGCGCAAAGTGGGGAGCAAAAGAGCAGCATTCACCGCGCGATCGGTTGTGTATATACACACACGCCGATCTCGTGCCGATCTCATGCCGATCTCGGTCTTAGATCTCGCTCGCAGATCGTTGCGCGCGCCCCGGTAAATCGACATCAGGCGCAGCCAGTGACGATCAGCGCAAGCGCGGAGAGTGACGAGAGAGGGACGAGCGATCGGTATACTTACGGCGCTACCGTGTCGCGATCGAGCGCGGCGCGGGACTCCGCCGATCGAACGAGCGAGCGAGCGAGCGCCGATCGGTTCGCCCGCGGAGAGTGAAATAGCCGATAGGCCGGCTCTCCGATCGGCTACGTCCGTCCCACTTGTCGCTCGCGCGTCTGACCGGCAGCGGCGGCGGCGGCGGACGACGACGGGGACGGCGAACGACTTGTCGTCGCCATCGAGAATCGACGCGCGTGGATATCATTAAGCGGGAGCTGCCCGGCCGGGTTTGCTCCGCAACGAGAGACGCAGCGAGATATCCCACTCCCCGCACTCGCGCAGCACCGATACAATTATACGATCCCGCGGCTACGGCCGATCGCGCGGAGCTCGGGAGCATCGGTGGAAACCATTCGATCGAGGGTTTATGGCACCGGGTTTCGAGCTGCTAAGGGCTGGGAGCGCAAAAGACACTCGCGTCTCGCGCTTCGCTGGTCAATTGACGACGAGTCGGTTCGCAGGGCGACTGACTGGGGCGATGTAAAATAAATAATGCTGTAGAGCAGCGAGAAATTTGAACTGCTACGATTTTTTTTGTTCTCTGGTGTTTTTTACATGATTCTTATTTTTTTTTATGGGAAAAAATAATGCTGGGGGTCTTGTTACAATTTTTTATTCGCCGCGAAACGAATCGGCGAAGCCGTCTTAAAGTGCCGTGTGTTTCTCGAGGTACAGGAATCGGTAATACCGATTCTGTGTAACTGCGCGGTGCTGTCGACGGAAAATGTCTCAAAACGGAGACGAGAGACACATATACTATTAGCGCTGATCGTCGAGTTGTCAAGGACTAAATGGGCGGCTGCTGGACTGTTGCGGTTGGTGTCGGGTGCGGGGTCTTCGTGCGGTATCCTCGTAAATGCGCGCTCGTCGAGTATCGATAATAGTCTCGGGGATCGAATCGTTAAGATCTGCCGGACGCGCGGAGATCGCGAGCGCTCAACGAGGGAAAAACCGGTCGCGCGGTCGTGCCGATCGTTGGAGGATCGCGCGACGACGACGACAACGTCGTCGTCGTCGTCGTCGTTGTCGTTTCGAGGTGCTGGCTGTGGCGTTACGCGATTTCTCGGCGTACCGATCGAGCCGCCGATCTCTGCTGATCCCGCCGATCTCGGCCGATCTCAGCCGCCGACTTCTTTCGCCGTCGGATTTCTCGCCGACGAACCGACCGCGCGCGGAATTTCATTCGGACTCCGCGGCGCGATTTATCGATCGGCGGGAGCCGCGCGCGCGCGCGTCGCAAAACGCGATACGCGCTTAAACAAACGCCAACTGAAACGCGATCGGCAAATGGCTCTATACCACTCAACGTTGCGCACGAGAAAAACTACTTCGAGTCACCTCGCCGCGGACTCTTCGAGTCGTTCGCAGCGACGCGAGATAAACATCGCAAATAATTTCGTCAATATCTTCGCGATCTTAGGTGGCTCGACGAAATCGCTTAAGTCATTAAAAAATTATGAAAATTATAAAAACTATTAAAAAACTATCAAAAAATTATATCTTTCGGTGCATTTTGTACCTCAAGTTTTACTACGGAAATAAACGAAATTTACTCCGCTCTTCGAAAGAGAAAAAAAAAAATTAACTCGTCTCGTGTCGCTCTCTTCGATCACGGACATCAATTCCCGGGCGCCTAACAAGCGCCCCGCTGTCATCGCTCACCCCCCGCTCGCTCTCGCGCCGCCCCGAGCATCGCATCCCCGAATATTTACCGCGAAGATAAAAGAATTTGTCGGCTCTGATTTAATTAGCCGAGCGGCGTCTTCGCGCTGGTCGCGCCGCCCCGGGTGTCCCGCGCGCCGCGTGTCCCGCGCGATCTCCGGGATCGCGAAGTGTCTCAACGCGACGTCCGCGCCTCTCGTCGTTCGGACGGCGACTTTACGACGGTGGAATTTTTTTTGTTTTTTTTTTTTTTTTTTTTTCGTCCCCAGTCAACGCAGATGCTCGACGAGCGCAAAAGAATTTATCGGTTTATTAGGGCGAAACGATTATCCGGACGCCGAGAGCGCTCGCGCGCGCGCAGAGCGTCGGTAATTCAGGTCCCTGCGCGCGGTGACGGAAATTTATCGTTAATCAATGACCAACAGCTGCGTTCGCTAATTGGACTTGGCGCGCGCGCGCGCGAGCAGCGATCGCCGCAACCTCAAGTCTTGCGCGCCCGTAACGAGACGCGCGAGACGGCGAGGCGAAATGTCTCGTCCGAGGAAATACCGAATCGCGTGCGCGTGGCACGATCGAAGAAGGCTAATTACCCACGCGACGCGCGACTAAATATCGTCGAGTCCGCGGATTAACGCTAATGAATTCCGCTGTCGCGAGGAAGAAACGATATCGTTGAGTGTCAAACGTTGTTGCACTCGGAGACGTGTAGGAAATATATTTCCTTTCAAAATTAAAATAAAAATTATTATTATTATTTTTTTTTTTAATAAGTAAAAAATTAAATTTTCCTTTCAATATTTGTAACGTAGGAAAAGATACTTCGTGGCCTGGGAAAAAAATGTTTCAGAAACATTTTTCGATGAAGATGAAGATGGACCGTAAACAGATTTTTACGGCCACTCGACGACGACTCTATCGACCCACAATTTTTCTCCGGGGCCAATCACCCAACCCGGCCGACGACTGCGCCGCCACCCAGCGCGGCTGAAGACGCGCGAGAGCCTCGAGAAGCGAGTTCCGCGACCGCGAGAACTATGTTCTCGTCTCTTCGCGTGTGCGGTGTGAGATACGTCGACCACAGTAGGAACCACCTTAATTGGCAGTGACGTATCCGACTTTAAGACTCTCGTTTTCTCCGTCGCTCTCGTTCTCCTGCCTCTCGTTGTGTGCGCCGTGTGTGTGCGTTATTCTCTCGTTATCGTTAATTTTAATTATCTCTAGTAGCCCGTAGGAGCGTCCGGGAACCAGCTACGTGGCACCCTCCGGTGATCCTCCTGATGTCTCCTGATGTCTCCCGATGTCTCCCGAGCTCTCAGGTCCCTCGCTGTCTTTTTCTCTCTTTCTCTTCCCGTCCACGATTCCCTCGCTCTCTTTTTCTCCCTTTCCACGATTCCCGGTGAAGCTCGAGCCTTGAATCTCTTCCTCCTCTCGGGATCTCGAGGTGCCGCTGCCGCTGCTGCTGCTGCCGGTCGACCTGATGCACGAGCGACCGCGTCGCGAGGCTCCGGGTGCCCCGTGGAGACAGCCCGAGAGCACCCGAGACGAACCCCAACGAGACCGACGTCGACGACGTCTGACGAAGAAAAGATCTCGCAGAGATCTCTTGTTTCACCTCAGAGAGCCGCACGTAAAATTCTTCCGGATTCCCGAGCTGCCGGTGCCGTTTTTACGACCGCGCACCGTTCAACGGCGTTTGACGGATCTTAATCACCCGCTGAATCATGAGACGCGTTTAACGTTCGGGCGTATAATAATTATGCACATTAAAAAGAAATTAAATTGTAGGAGAAATAGAATTCTTTTACTCGTTTTTTTTTTGGCTACTTAAATGAAGATCTTTTCGTTCGACGACGAATTTCGGTGATTAGGACCAAAATTCTTGGGTAATTTTTTACACGATTCTCGCGTTGACAGCAAATACATTTTGTGTGACTACTGATTTTTTTTATTTAGTTTGCTTCAGGAATTCGAGGGGAAAAAATTGTTGACGATCGCTTTCGTCTATTGCTCGCCGCTCGCATCGATCTCCGTCTCCAATTGCGCTAAACTCTGTATTCCCGGGCTATAATACCAACGGGCACCGAGCTGACCCTCTTCAACTCTCCCGGAGTAGTAAAGACCGAGAACGGTGATGCATGTCCGCGGATCCACCCACCTCTGGTCTACGAATGTGCGAGCGAGTATTCTGCGCGTCGCTTCGAGGGATTTCCCCGTGCGTTATTTCTTCTCCCCGCGCGCCGCGGATCCGCCTCGACAATTAAATCGCTTTTAATCGCCCCGCGTAATCGTCCCGAATTAGAGACCGTTGCCTCGGACGTTTCGCGGTCTCCGGCTCGCGCGCGTTTCTTTCCATCGTTCGTCGCTCGCTGCTCTCTGATTATCTCTCCACGTGGCTGCGCGCTGCCAACGTCAGGAGAGACGAGAGAACGAGTCGCGGCTGAGAGGCGACCGGGGCAGTATGGTCAAAATCGACTCTCAATATCGTTACCAATTCCATCGACCTTTCAGATAAAAAAAATAATAAATCAATTATAAATCACAGATCTAACAGTAAAAATAAAAAATGCTGTTAAAAAAATAAATATTTCAACCACCTGCAGCTCTAATTAATATTTTTTTTCACAATCCCCCTAAACCGAATCATAAACCACATAATTTTTTTTCCACCAGAAAAAAAATTGTTTCACAACGCAACAAAATTTTAGAAATTTAAACGAATCTGCTGACGTATGTCAAGCCGTGTGTGCCACGTCACCCCGGCCAGTCGAACAATCCGTACGAGGCAAAACATGAAACGATTGTGCCGGGTATAAACCATACCGAGAGACGAAGCAGAAGAAACATCTCCGAGTGGTATATTCCTCCCTTCGTCTCGATCCTCTCCTTCTCTCATTCTATATCTCTTTCTCTCTCTCTTTGCGCGTCCTCGACGCTCTCGCGGTTCTCGGTGCTCTCGTTTCGTCGGGCGCTTCGCGATTTCTCTCGTCCGCCTCGTTCTATACTCCCATAGGGAGCACTTAGCCCGGAATACGTCCCGGTGATTATTGGCCGCGATAATGATCGAGTCGCCGGGGACCCCGGAGTCCCGGACGAGTTGTCTATGGCGGTGATTGCGGGTCGCGCGAGAGGATCCTTAAGGCAATGCGAGGGTGGTTATTAGGGGGCGACCGGTTACATCTTGAAAACCGTTGCCGCTCTCGTTCCCCCCGCTCTCCTCGTCGCTCGTCCGTCTTCGACTCGCTCCTTGCGCGCGGCTAAAGCGAGAAACGATGCGCGCGCCTGTTTCAACCCTTCGACCAATTCCGATAGCCTCGCGCGCTCGCAGCAGCCTCGGGGCTTTTCTCATTTTCGTCTCGAGACCGACGCGACACTCGGCGCGCCGAGGAACATCGCCCGACGTAGCCGCGAGGGTCAGTTTCTTCGTCTTCGCGAAATGTGTCTCAAGCGGCGCAGCTCAATCGACGTATTAAAAACGTATTTTGCCCGAACGTCGCCACTCGGACGTTAGAGAGTAAATTGCGAAAAGGGTAAAATCTGCTGGTTGCGCAGGGCTCAAAGAGTCGTGCGGGAGGCTGTCGATATAATTTTCGGGAATTCTTCGTTGGGCAATGACTTCGAAAATATCGGCACGAGCAAACGCGCTCCAGGCGAACTCGATGACATTTGGTGGTAGAGAAAAGGTCCCGCAATTTCACATCTGTCCAATTGCGAGACCTTTTATTTTTTCTGCGTGTTTTGGGCAGGATTAGCAGGGCCCGAGGCTACTTCAATGCTCAATACCTGTACCAAATTTTTGCTGCCTTGTAACTGAAAACGCGGAGACGATGAACGGCGAGCAGGTATACGAGATTTCTATTTTCGCGACGCCGGAGAAATTGGAGATGTCGTGGAACGAATCAACATTGGGTTCAACGATAATAGCGGAGAGCCGAAGTTTTCTTTCCTATCATCGAAATTTGTTGCCAGTTTCTCAATACATTAATACGAAAAAATATTTTACGATACACTTGCAAGCAAAAAAAAATTAGTAAACAATTTAGCAGAGTCGATGTCACCGTCGCGTTTGCACTCGGCAACAATCCACGCGCAGCGCGATATCCCTGGGGTGGCTGAAAAAAAGGACGTCGTAGAGAGTCACAATTCTCGCGCGGCTCGCCCCGAGAGACAACGTAATAGGTCGGCAATTAGGTACGGCGAGGAGCGATTAAAAGTCGATTTTAATTGGTGGAGGAGGCGCCCGGAGAAAGAGAGAATTGCGCTCGTGCTATATCTTCCCCCCTCCCCCTCCCCCACCCCCTCGCGGTGAGCAAGACTACACGCTTTATTTATTTCTCTTTCTCCGCCGTGAAACTTCGAATCGTTCGCCTCGCGAATCGCGTCGTTGTCGCCGTCGTCGTTTCTCTCTCGCTCCGTTCCTGCCGCGCGTGCGCAGACCCCTTGAGGCCTCCTCGTCGCGTCTTCACTCTCGCGCGCAGGCGCAGCTCTGTCTTACCGACGCGCACCGCGCGTTCGTCCGGCGGCGATAAATCTTTCTAACATGTAAGCCGGTAACTAGTAACCGATTCACATTTATACGACTGTTGTGAGATATTAGCTATTACAAAGAGTTATGGGCCGCGGCGGTCGCGGCGCCCGAGAGAGCAGCCGAGCGCTTCGCATGTCCGCGGAGCAGCAACGCCGTGCATTTCGCGTCTCTCGGCGCGCGATGCGCTCAGCGCTCCTCCCGCCTCGATGACTGTGATCGCTGGTTATGAATTGCACCGGACGATGCGTTTCTCGTTTGGGCTCGCGAAATTATAAGCGAGCGCCCCGGAGAATAACACGTCATGATGGGTCAGTTTAGGACGAGGCGAACGAGAATGTCGGGGCTGACGAAAAAATTATTTCGCAACGCCAATCTTAAAAATAGAATAAACAAAAAAAAATGTGAAAATTAAATTTGAACCTATAACCCCCATTGCCCCGTTTCCTCCGGACGAACGTCAGTTCCGCGTCACTCGGGCAAATGGAAAGCGATACAAAAACGCGCGCCTTTCACTGTTTCGACAATTATGCAGATTGAGCGATCCCCGCGATTTTTGCACGAGGCTCCGTTTTGTCTTCCGCCACGAGTTTTCCCGGAATCCGTCGCGCCACCTCTCGGCACGATTCTCACTCGTCGGCTCGTCTCTCGCGGCGTCGTAATAGACGCCCGAATGTTTACTGCATAAACTAATAACGACTCTCAGCGCGCTCGTCCGGTGGATCGGTAATTATCGAATTAAGGGGGGAGGGAAGAGACGGCGTTCCGCGCTTTCGCGCGCTCTGCGCTTCGAGTCGCTGCTCGCCGCTATATTCATGCAAATACTTTGCCGCAAATACCTATAATACTCGCGGAAAGATATTCGGGGGGCCCGTGGATTTTTTTACGGCTCGGCAACCCTCGAGGCGCGTTAGCGTTGCTCGGCCGTTGTCACGGAACCGACCGAATCACGGCGCTTGTCACGCGAACTGTTATGATAATTTTGTCGTCGAAACAAAAAAAAGGAAGAAAAAAAATTCACACGTATTCACACAACTTGGTCGAGACACAATTCGGCCCAAGACGCACCTGTGCATCCGGCTGGGAATATCTCCGGGAATTCCAGGAAGTCGATGTTTTCTGGGCCTAATTTACTGCACCAGACATTTGGTAATGTTGACGTCTTGACGTCTATAGAAAAAAAAAAAATGACTACGAATCGCAGACGATTTCGAGTGTCGCTGCTATTCCAGGTTAATTCAGAGCTTCAGATTGATATGACAGGATTTTTTTATAATTTCGAAAGCAGCGAATAACGAGCGTATCGAAACGGGTCAACCACGGGTGATAATCGGTGATAATTCGGCGCGCGTTCGCATGAATATTATATTGCCCAGCCAGAAACGAGAGTGGCGATGAAAAAAATTGCGAGCAGCGCGAAATGAGCTGCGGCCACGCTGCTGGACAGTCGCGCGCGCGTGTCTCGCGCCGGGGCAAAATTATACGAGTTTCGGCGCATTTTATTCGAGCACATTACGGTGATTATGTCTTTTGGCGGAGCCTCCAGGTCTAGCCAAATTTTCTCCTCGCGTCCCTTCGCTCGACGACCCCGACGGAACCGACGCTTTGTGTGTGTCCCTCGCGCTTCGAGTGCTCCGCGCGCGGACTCGCAAAAAAATACGTCCCAGCAGCAAATTACACGCGACCTAAGTGGACCCGATTCGAATGATTATTATTATTACTCCGTAGACGCAAAATGCTCCGAATGCTCGTTTCCCCGAACGTTTATTATGTCCTAGCCAGATTTTTTTTCGAATTTTTTCTTCTAGTTCCTCATTTGAATGCCATTTACCATGCTGGAACGGTGCGTTGGCTGCT
Source organism: Itoplectis maculator (assembly GCA_964034905.1). NCBI lineage: Eukaryota > Metazoa > Arthropoda > Insecta > Hymenoptera > Ichneumonidae > Itoplectis > Itoplectis maculator. The sequence continues at coordinate 4,253,725 of OZ035862.1, forward strand.
TCGCCATAATTTTAAGGTTGGCTGACGACTTTTGCCGCGCAGCTGGAACTTTGTTGTGGTTGCATTGAGCTCAATTTTTCCCAATAAAAAATTTATATTTTTGTTAAAAATAATTCAATAGTTTTGATTTTAAATGGAATTAATTATCCTCAGGCTTCGCTGCTTTGGAATTTTTTCTCCGTGCACGAAGCTACGATAATTGCCGGACGAATCGCGCGTCGTCCGACGTTGAAAAAAATGCGCAACCCTGTTATTGCGGGGTGGCGGGAGAGCCCGAGGGGGCTGCCATTTCCACTTCACCCTTTTGCGGTCCCTGGAAGCATTCCGCAAAAGTCCGAAGAGACCCACGGGGGACGTGGGTCCCTTTTTGTCTGCACGACAGAACCCGACGTCGAGGTAGAGCAATGGAATCTCGTGGGTGGATCGGCAAAGACACCCCAAAAAAAATGAAAAATAAAATAACAAAATACCACCGAGCGTCGCAAGTCCTCAGGCTCGTGTATCGAGATGCCTGTGGTGTCGAGGATGATTGCCACGTTCGGGGTACGCGGCGTTCTTCGCCGAACGCATTCGACCACTGGGGGGGTGGCAGGGAAAGGGAAGAGGGGGACCATTGTAATTAGGCTTGATTCCGGCGCCAAAGAGGTTGGATCTCCTTGCGGCGGCAGAAGAACTCGCGGTCAGGTCCTTCGCTCGGTCGACTCGTCGTTGCGTCGGCTCGTTGTTGGCTTATATGGGGTTCGATGGGCTTTCGAGAAATAGAAACAAGAAGAAGGGGTAAGAAGAGGGAAGAGGGGGAGAGAGAAAAAGAAACGAGATCGCCTCGGACGGGTTCGTCGAATGAGGGAGACGACGAGAGTGGACCGTAGGAATTTCGTGGGTGGATCGTCGCGGTCGAGACCCCGAAGAGCCGGCAGCACTCGAGAAATGTCCTCAGGCTCGCGAGCCGCCTGACTATCCCTTTTCTTGCCTCTCTCGCCGAGCCTTTTACTGCGCGGATGTGGCGAGCGAGAGAAAGAGAGGGGAGAGATGGCGAAAAAGGCCGGCGAGTTTGGAAGATCATCGGCGTGCCACGAATACGCGACGGACGGGACAACGTCCTCGGGGCCTCGTCGGGGGACCTGCGGACGGTTCCGCGAACACGCCTTGATTATCCTCATTACGATTATCTAGGCGCCGGCCTCGCGCGCAAATATCCAGCCGAGAGCGCGAGGCAAACTCTGAACCCTTCCGATCCTCGAGCGGCAACTGATTCTGCAAGAAAAAAAAAGAATAAAAAAATTGCTATGATTATATTCGCAAATTACATCTCGTTTGCCGATCGTGATTACACCGACGATACGCATCATTGGTATTACCGAGGATCAATTGATTTCATCGATGTGGAACCAGATCCCCGCGCTGCGAGCGTGTTATTTATGTTAATTGCTTAAGTATTATTGCGATAAGTACGATGGAAAACAAGAATAAACGAGTGGATATGGATGGGAATTGCGTTGCTGCTTTTTTTTAGTTGGATGCAGACTGTTTTTGCATCGGTGGATATTTATTATTTATCTTTGATGGTATTTATCGACAGCCGGCTTTTTAGTAACTGGCGATATATAAGAGAGGGTGAGGTAGGAAGCATCGGTTGGCCGCTTGCCGATTGCTGGATTCAAGATCCTTGGTGTACTTCAATACCGACCAAGGATAGAACTTAGGAATCTTCTTGTTCGACATCTGGATGCAGAGGATTCCACGTGGTTTGCTGCAGCAGTGATTGTGGACTCGACACTGAAGCGATGATAAAGGTAGAAACTTGCAAAAAAAAGTAGGTTCGAAAGAGCAACAAGACGTTTGATGTTCAATAACGTACTTTTTATTGTTTAAATTAAACGTGATAATGTTATCATATCATATAGTATATCTACAGGAAAAGTACAAAGTTATAAGTTATTATGCGGTAATAATCTTGTAGTGGTAATAATAATTATTTAGGTACTTAGCGGTGAGTTTAACAACCGTACGATAAGAATTCGGGCGCGTAATCAGTGGGACGCCAAGGAGGACTTAACTGGGAAGGGGGACGGGGGAGGAAAACAGGGTAAACGTAACGTGCAACGAAAGGACAAAATTAAGGGATGGGGCAGGGTATGCGATAAATATAAAAAAATAATTGTTAATCGCCGGAAGCAACCACGACAGAAGGCACGAAAAATTGCTACACGTAAGCAGAAAATGCCTCTGAGAAATCGGTGTTTCTTTTTTTTTGTTACTCGTGAGTCTCAATTTCGTCTTTGCGCTGTACCCGTCGATCGTGATCGTTTTCATCGAGACGAAAATCTTTTTTTTTTTCTTCCGTTCCGGACGAGAAGTTTTCGATGCGTTACACGAGGATAAAACAATGAGTGTGTCTCTCGTCGCGTGAAATTTCGACGCGAGACGCGAGTCGCGACAATCGCGACGGTGAATAGTAAATCGACGCTGTTAACAAAGCGTACGTTGATTTTTCTGCTCACACAAAATAATACCCGTTCCTCGGTGCTTTGGGTCTCGTCGAACCTTCCACTGTCTTATCGCTATTACAGGCGCTTCCCGTTATTATATCCACGTGCTTTCCTCACCGCGCTGAAGCGTTTCGCGGCGTTGTTACGAAGCACGTAACACACCTTAATCACCATACAGCCAGCGGTAGCTATAGTCCTTACTGTATTATCGTTTAAAAAATATTGCGCGCTGATATTGCGCGTAAGCTGACACGCGCGGAATCGCTCCCGCCTCTCCAGGATTTCATCAACCATTTGACCAGGGATCGTCTGAATCGCTCTTCGATTGCCATCCAAAAAAAACTTATAATTCTTATCTCTTGATTGTCTCTTGATTTTTCAGGCTACGCAACAACGTTGAAAACTGACAAATAATAACATTCTCCGTGAACAGTGGAAAAAGAAAATTCGGTGAAAGTTTTCTGATAAAAATGCAATAAGCTAGAATTGGCATGAGATTCATTGAATTATTTTGTTGCATTCTGAGCAATGCAATCGGAGAATACGATTCAGCGCGACCGAGGAACCCGAGGGAGAAGCCGAGGGAGGCTTCTCTGGTAAAATTCAGCCCCACTTTCGCGACGTAAAAAATAACGATAACGCTGCTTTGTTTATTCATTTCTATATATATTTGTATATATTTAGTATGTATATTAATATATATTTGGCGTGACTCGTGAATCATTAAACGACTGGAAGTGAATTTTCCGTTCTTTGTTTTTATCTTTTTTTTTTCGAAATAAGAATTGCCGGGGTGATAACGGAGCTCGATTGTTTCGTTAAGCTACGGCTATCGTAAAGGTGAGCGTTGCAAGAAAAGAAAGAGAAAATTATCGTAGTACTCGGTACACTGTTAAAAATAAAATCAACGTGACTGTACATAATGGGACTCCAGACTTCCTCAGAACGTTTCTTAAACCCTAAACTTATTTACAATTCGGCGTCGATGCGTGAGATTCGGAGACGACAGATTGCGAGAGTATTTTATGTTTTCCTTCTCTCTCAAAGTTTGTAACAAATTAACATAATTAAAACAAAAATTATTGCATCTGCCATTAATAAATTACCGTATTAATGTTCAGTAATTATCAGTACGTTAAAACATCGAGTGTTCACTCTACAATCTGCGATCTCCGATGAGATTACGTGGATTAAAAAGCCGAATAAAAAAACGTGTTTGCGAAATCACCGCGACGGGGTGTTTTCGAGACTCGATAGATCGATCAACTCCTCGTCGTATTCCCCCCAATCTCCTTCGCTCGCGATATATAATACGTAAAACTTTGCCATGACTCGTCACGATTTCACGCCCACAGCGTTGTAACAAAAAGTTACCCTTTCGCGGCGTCAACCGACGTCAAACCTTTCAGCTCATGAAAAACCAAAAAAATAGTACGCAGTATCAGGGGAATTTGATTGGTCATGGTTGCTTGTGCGCGACGTATACACGCGACCCGCCGTTCAAGAACGCTTCGGTAGAGAGAACCTGACAGCCTAAAATATATCGTCTCTCGGTCGTTCTCGGATCGAAGTAAAATTAGCAAATACAACGCGTTCTCGCGACGGCATCGCGAGTCCCGAGGGTTTTACAATAAATAAGGTTTCGCGGGACGTCCCAGAGTGTTTTCGGCGACCTTAGACGGGCGGCAGGGCCCACAGAGTCGCGGTCTTGTCGGCTGACGTACTGAGGAACGAAAATTCCGTCGGGTGCCAGCGTCCCGAGATGACTTTGTCCTGGTGTTGGGCGACCACTACACTTGGCAGTGGCATCGTGAGGTCACCTAGAAACAATCCATTTCGTAACATAATTAAAAAAATGTAGACTACCAACTATTTCATTTTTTTCAATGCCAAAATGTAGGACACTGTTGAAATAAAAAATCGTGAACTCACGTTGTAGATCCGTGAGGACGAGTTTGTTGTCGTAGCCCCCGGTGAGAAGATAATAAGCCGACGGTGAGAAGCGAATGCTCCTGATATCGGCGGCGTGGGGCTTGAAGCACTGCACGGTGCGTCCGCCTCGTATGTCGAATAGCACGCAGCTACTGTCCTCGTGGCCGGAGACCAAAAGCCTGCCCGACGGATCGACGCACAGCGCGGCGACGGGGCTGCCGACCTGCAACGGTATCAAATTCTGCTGAGACAAATAATGTCGATGTCATCGAGCGCAAAAACGACGGCGAGCGTCCGGCGAAGATTCGATCCCAGAGTAAAAGTGGTACGCGCAGTGTGACGATGAGTAGATGGCGGGGAGGGGGGACATTATGGTCGTGCGAAGAAAAATCCTAATGGTGCGGGATCGAAAGTTCGCACGGACGAGAGAAACGCAAAAAGATGCTGACGACGATAACGTAAACATAAAAATTTGATGCCGGTGATGTTCATTCCCTAAGGTCGCTAATTTCATTTTTTTTCACTGGATGAAGAGATTCGCTCGTATTTGATCTCTGAAGAGTTGTAAAAATCAGGAAATATTTCACTCCTTCTCGGTGACTCTGATTTTTATAAATTTATTTGTCGTAGTATAAAAAAGCGTTTGCTCTTCAACCGATAAAAAATAAATTGCTTCGCATTTTGTTTTTCAATATGAGCGAATATCTTTGTTCGTGAGGTCGGTGGAATTTCATGATCACTCAGCTAAAGGTAGCTAATATTTCTAGTCGTCCTAGTGTCGCTAGTTATCGAGCACACGAAGATCAGGGAATTCAGTGGACCAACCCTGCTGCCGGGAACCGTCGCCGGTGTCACCATGTTGACGCATCCCCGCGTTCGCAGGTCCCAGAAGCGCACGGTCTTGTCGTGGGAGCCGCTGACGAACATGGCACCGCCCCAGTTGTACAGCGTAAGAACGTGGCCGCTGTGACCGCTCAGCGCCTGGAACGGCGTTCCAGTTGCGCAGTCCGTTACGTAGATTTTGCAATCACCCGCGCCGCCACTTATCAGCAGACTCGATTTGTTCGACGTGTCCTCGAGGAAGCAGAGATCCCGGACGGTGCCGTCGTGCATCGTCAGCTCGACTTCTTGTCCTGGTAACATAGATTTACACAGTTTGAGAAAACATACACATGACAATTCCACGATAATTTCACGCTGGAATTCTCCATAAATCCTTCTTTCGCTAACTCACCGAAGAAGAGTTGTCATTGTGGAATTTATCTTTCAAATTTTCTACTCATCTTGTGACTCCATTAATAATAACTATCCAGGAAATTTTACTGATCTTTGCTCGATTCTACATTGGCATACATTTCTTTTTTTGTACCTTCGAGATTCGAAGTGTCAGCGTTGAATCGCATGAGTTTCACGGTTTTGTCGTTGCTGCCGGTGGCCATTAATTGTCCGTCGGGCGTCCACGCGAGACAGTATATCGAGCCCTTGTGGTGCTTCGTTCGCTTGAACAGAACGGTCGGCTGATACGTCTGATGGTCTTCCCTGAAACAGAAAGTACAATAGCGGTTGAATAAAGTCGTTCGCGCTGCTTCGCGAGACTCTCCGAGTGTCTCGGCCACTCGGCTTCACTGAGCATGGATCGCTCTCTTCATCGGGTTTTCTCAGACGTCTCACTTTCCTTCGTCGCCTCGTTCCCATAGAGTTTTCGCTACGCCGATGCTGCTAATTGAAACGGAACTACCCGAGGCACCAGCAGCAGCGGCAGCAGCGGCGCTATGAGAAGGTGGAAGCGAAGGAACGAGAACGCAGACTCTCGGTCTATCCGCGAGGAACGAATAACGCAGACTCGCAACACTTTCTCGGCGACTTTGCCAGACTCCTCGAAGACGGCTCTATGCAGATTTTAATTAAAGACAATTTTCTCACAGCTTCGGGGGAGAAGAGGGGAGGGGGGTGATAATCGAGACGCGGTTTCTCCTCTCGTTTCGCGATGAATATCAGACGACTCCTCGACGAGTCTTGCGGCCAATTAATTTTCTGTGAAATATTGACAGATGGAAAATTAATTTAGCGAAATTTTGATGGAGATATATGATAGGTTTGTGAATTACTAATTGAATGTCTAACGTTGGAATCGATGAGATTTTTGTTTCCCGTTATGACTAAAAATAGTTTTATCAGTTTCTAATTTTGGTCCGCAAAATTATTCGATAAATAATAATAATGTGAATAAACAGCTGAAATAAAAACGGATGAAGTCCACGGGCGGACTTTCTCGTATTAATCAATTTAACCAGGACGGCAGACAACGTAACGCGTGATTTATATGCGCGAGGCTATTAATTAAAGAATTCTCGCGCGCGGCAGAGTCAACGGAGCAGATTGAATTCCGACCTTTCTCCCATTCGCCTCTTCATCGCCTCGCGACTCGACTGTTTCTTTTTTTTTTTTTTGTCAACCTCAGTCGCGACAAGTAAATAAAAATAAAGAGTCGTGACTCTTCTCTCGAATTCTCGAGCACTTCAGGCAATTCGAGTAACTCGTCCGGCACGAAACTTATGCAACGCGTTTGCAGTCCGTAAGTTTACTCCACTTTTTATCGTTGGCTCCGGAGCAGCGGCGAAGAAGACGAGAAGACTCCGAGTCTACGGAAACTTTCTAATTGTCCGACCAACGAGGACGACTCCGTTCGACGAGTCGAGCATATTTTCCCGGCGGTCGCCGCGGGTCCATCGCCGATCCGTCCGTCGATTTTCGCTCGACACTCCATGGCCGGGTAATTAAAATGTCCTGGAGATTAACGAATGCTTCTCGCAATTGTGTGATATTAAAAATTACAGTCGTCCCGGCCGGCAGTTAGAGAGCCTTTCGAGCCTGTCATTTCCGCTCCGTTTGCTATGGGGGTCCTCATCGTTGGTCAAGGATCGCTCGTTTCGCACGTTGTTTCATTGAATTTGTAAAAACAGTCGCATCAAGTGAGTAATTTTTTTTCTATAAGCCAATAATTTTTATACATAATTATGAGATCGATAAATCACACACCTGACGTCGTGTAGCTTGGGATACGAACATATCCGCAGGGTCTTCGAGTTGGAACCGACTGCGTACAATTTTCCGTGGGGATGAAACTCCGCGCATCGCACCGCCTGCACATCCTCGAGGGCGGTAACCGGCACGAATCTCGGTCTTCCGCCGTTGCTGCTGCCATTGCTCGTGTCGAGTTCCGGTCGCGGCTCTTGCTGCAATCAGAAATAAAATAGGGGAATTTATTAAAGCGCCCGGTGTTTTATTTCTATATAATTAGAAATATGCTTTTTGTAAATATAAAAACATAAGGACGATAAAATTGAAAAGTATTAGTTATACTGAACTCAGTGAAGTGAAACATTCTTATAGTCATTATTATTATTTTTCAATGAAAGCCTTTCAGTGACTCTCGACACTCTTACTGTTTAATTTTTCTTAATTACAATAATGAGCGGCAATTCAGATGGGAAATCGTGACAGTAATTACGGAAGCGCGCGGTGTCGGTATAAATTAGAAAACTACAGTGTATTATTTCCGATAATGCTCGAGCCGTAATATCGGGCGTGTAAAAATTTAAATCGACTATTATGCCGTCACGCGACGTCGCGGTGAACGCGAGCGGCGTTAAAAATGTGGCTTGTTAGCGGTGATCACGTGTCTGTGAATGTTTTTTTTTCCCTCTCGCTCACCTCTCGACCAGCCGCGTAACTGTAAAATTTCGCTGGACATAAATCATCGGTTTTCTGGCTAATATTATCCACAATCCCCGATGCAAAGTGGCGGCCGCAGAAATCAAAGGACCCAAAGGGTCACAGTGCCGAGCCGCAATTATTTTGAGGGTCGCGAAAGGTTCGCGACCCCTCGTGACCCTTGACAGCTTGCAGAGAAGGCAAATTTTCTTTGCTCTTCTTGCTGTTCGTGTAACAGGCAAATTGCAAGACTCGACTGACAACCGAATCAACGATAAAACTCAAGTGAACCTTGAAAGTGAAATTGTCGATACAAATGTCAAAAAGCTTAAAAAAAAAGTTGTCCAATGAATAATAAATGCACGACAAATAAATAACAAGATCGTATCCCTCGATTGAGACATCGAGAACCGAATTAATTGCTCTGAAAAAAAACGGCAACCAAAAGCAAATAAAAATCCTGTTGCAAGAAAGTCGATAAATATCAGGGTTAATAGTGAAAACACTATTTATAGCTGCAGATAAATGCCGAGGCATCGTGTATGCATTATAAACGAGGCGCCTGAAACTAGTGGATCGTTTGTGTCGAAACGTGGATTGCGCCCCGCGCGATATTTCCGGATTTTGGCTTGAGCGATTTCAAGTTCTCCGTCTGCCTCGGAGTAGCTCGGTTACTGCGGTAAATAAAAAGTTCACCGCTGATGAACTCCGGGAGACGTCAGGGGACTTGCGCAAACGCGACGGGACGGACGAGCAGCGCGCTTTTACTTTCGCCTCCCTCTCCACGCAGCCACGCGGCTGTCGGTGTTTTCCGCTTCTACAGAAATATACAGAGTCGTACGCGTGTTCCGAGCTGTAAACCGCGCGGCCGGAGGATTCACAGCGAGCGGCTCCGCGCAACCTGCGCAACTCTTTCGAGCGACACAGGACGATGAGTCCGATTATGAGCGCGCGCGCGCGCGCCCGGCGCCCACTCGGCGCGTACCGACTCTGCCCATTAGCAAAGCAAATGAGCTCGTTGTAACGCGTGTGCTTTGGAGGGCTCGTGGCAAACGGTGCGTTTCGCCTGCTGCCTCGGGATAAACGCGGGTAATTCGGGTCGCCTAAGAAACGCCAACGAATTTTTATACTTTACTTCATAACTTTTGTTCCATAAATAATGGAAAAAAATAAACTATGGCTATTAATACACAAAAATGTTTTTTGATTTTTTTTTCTTTTTTTTTTTAGAAAGTAGTAAATAAAGTTGTAAATTGACTTGCTCGGGGAATTTTTTTTTAAGTCATAATAATAATTGAATGTATCATAATCAAGTCACTAATTGAGTGATTACATTCGCGAAATTAGTTGACCCGTTTGGCGACGAATAACGTTGCGAAAATTGACTCGGTGCGTTTTTCTCGCGATCCTCAAGTGGCTCGCATTACCCCCCGCGACTCCCACTTATGGTTCTTCTCTCCGCGTTGCACCCGGTTAACGGTACAGTCGCGGCGCATTCTCGCGCGGAGGCGCTGTGGGTTTACTCCCCTCGCAGCAGCGGCCGCCGCGCGTCACGCAGAGTCCATCGACTTCTTGCACTTGTGATCCGCGCCGCGCTCGCGGTAACGAACTGCTAATAATATCTGCGCGCTCGCGGCGTAACATCGGCGATTTTTCAGCCGGCCGATGCACGCGATCGTAATCGGTCGATCTTTTTCCAAATCGACGACTCTGAGACGGCGCGCACGATTCTCCGCTTAGATGGAATTTTGCGAAAGTCCGTGAAAGTACAATATTTAATGGTTTCCACGAGACCATAATAAAAATAAAAATAAAATAAAATGAAAATAAAAAATTAAATAGATAGAGAATTACATATACATATATAGAATTTACTAACAATCAGTCCGGATTGAGATATCAGCGCGAGGCATCCGAGGTGGAAGCGAAATCATCATTGACAAGAAAATATACTCAAGGACGGAGGCTGCGCGTCGGATTTTCCGACACGCGATGTCCAACTGCGGCAGACTCCGACGAACATGCGAAACGCGCGGGACGTCAGAGACGGACAAGTGGCGCTTGTCGCGGCTCACGCTGACTGAGCGTTTACGATGTACAGAGTTACACTCGGCTTCCACCACGTCTTTATGTCCTTCGCGGCGAACGAAACATGTGGAACGGTCATCTACTGTTAAGAAAGCTTCGGTGGATACCTGTGATTCGACCCACATCGACGTCACCGGGGCCACTTGCACCGATCTCGATACCACGATTTTTCGCAATAAAACAAGCGCAATAAAACTGTTATTTAATAATGTGTTTTTTTTTAAGTATTTTGTGGTGGGGCAATGACTTTTTTTTGTGAAATTGACCAATAATTTTATCGCGCATCGCACTAACCGATTGTCGGCCGCAATCGATACGAGACGTTTTCCTGCGGCCAAACGAGTTGCGACAGAATCGAAGGCGCGAGGATACGGGCAACGCGATCCTAGTTACCCGACGTTGCTCCCGACGTTGCCAAAGCCTCGGCGATGCGAAATTATCCTTTGCCGCAGGAAGCGGTCGTTAGCCAGGAACGATACTCGTGGCCACGGTGGCCAACCCCGCGGTGGTTGGCCATCGCGCGCGCGCCCAGTGGGATTGCTCAACGTCGGTCGCCGATGAATTCCCGGTGGCCGCGTTACGCGCGGTGAAACTATAGACCGCGCCGCGCGTCTCCTCCTCCTCCTCCTTCTCGCGATATTTATTGCGTTATTACCTTACAACGTGAAACCACTGTAATTCGTTATTACGCGATATTTATCGTGCTCGTGCGGTACCAACGTTTATCGCTGTAAATTTATTTTTTTCGTAGTTTCAACGGTCAGTTAACGCAATGAGAGATTTTAACGATCGATTTGCGGTATTGATAATCGTGAGTTAAAAATCGAAATTGAATGACGATTTTAAATTGCTAGATATGTCATGAAAAATATGAGTCCTTGTGTGAATTGTTTTAATTTTTTTGAGAGATGAATTCTTTTGGCATCAAGTTCATATCTGAGGCCGTCGTTGAATATCGATGATTGCTCGATTTCGGGCGGATTACCACGATGGCTGCAGTCAACACGAGATGCCCAGTGCCAAGATCGTGATACGGCGATATACAATAAATGGCTCCATTTCTAAATAACTTCGACAATTGGTCTTCAACAAAAATAACTTTGCGACAAAAGAACTTTAACGAAAATAACTTTGCGACAAAAGAACTTTGATGAAAATACCTTTGCGACAAAAGAACTTTGACAATAATAACTCGGTACAAAAAAACAACCTGGACCTTTGAAACTCGGAAAACTCAGAAAAAGAACAATAAAAAGATTAATTGTCGTCAGAGTAAGACTCGAACCCACGACACGTACGCCGGGCAAATGTACAGTCATCCGCGGAAATATCGATTTCATATCGTCACAGAGATCTTCAAGTAACGAGTAATCAGCTCGTTCGTGCGCTCGTTTAGTACAGTGCAATGCAATACAATGCAATGCAATGTCATACATTGATAATGCTGCACGTGATTATATAAAAAAATGTACAATCTGAAATAAAAAAAAAGAAATCTTTTGTCGCGAAGAGATTATTTCGTGAAGTTATTTTTATCAGAGTTCTTTTGTCGCAAAGTTATTTTTCCCCAAGTTCTTTTTCCCAAGTCCTTTTTGTAAAGATCATTTGTCGAAGTCATTTGACGTGCTACCACAATAATAAATAGTTCGCTCGGTGTGTAAGTAAATTAATATTCTGCAGCATTTTGCATGATCGTAATTTTTTCTATTAAAAAAAATCGATAAAAAAATAATGACGTATCTAAATAATCGATCCGCTTTCGCGAGAGTGACGTTCGCTCTGCGCGAGACTCTCGAGCGTTCTCGTTAATCTTCTCGCGAAGCCAGCGGATCGCGGCGATGAATTGCAACAGTGGAGAAGCGGGTCGATCGTAAAATTCAAGAGCGAGAGAAATTTTTCCGATGTCTCGTCGAATTCCGTCATTCTGTCTCTGCGGACGTCGAGGCGGCTCGACGGTCGGCGCCGAGGCTGTCAAAACGACGAGAGTTTTTACGCCTCGTTAATTCGTCGGCAGCCAAAGAAAAAGCCCGATTCCCGCCGTTACATTGTAATACAAGGGCAAAAAATTACTCGCGATCGTCTCACCCGATCGATCGCTACGCTGACGGCCTCGTTCTCACTCGTAAAAAAAAACGTGCGCATCATCCGTCAACGAAAGAGAAGTCGACTCGAGTTTCTTGAGTTATTCTGAAATTGTCACGCTCACTCGGTTAAAAAAATTATGATAATGAATAAGAAAATATAAAAAAATCGAATATCCGACTCTTCTCGAGTACTGTTCACATCTGTGTGCTTAGGTTTTACTGGGTTTGCCAATCGATTTGAAATTCAAAGCAGTCACGTTCATCGGGACCAAAACTAGACCGAGTCGTGACGTAAAAGACGAAAAAATGTACAGTCCCACTACTATTTTTTTGTTAGACCCGTCAAACTCGTCCGGAAGCTCCAATAAGATCGGTGCTGCGCGTGCGCTCGGATTCAAGAAATTACGATAATAAGGCAGGTCGTTCCGGGGTCGATGCTCGTGATGTTCACCGTTAGACCTCGACGAAAATTCACGTAATTCGTGCATCATACATTATTCTGTAAATAATTAACTATAAGCAATTAACCGTTGTTCCTAGTTTTAACAAAAAATAGTTTAAAAAATCCTCGGCGTCGCCCGATACAAGTTTCGGCGAGAACCGTGCACAACTGGGTCGCACCCCACTTTTTGGGCAGCTATACTCGTGTCGAGTGCGAGTCGCGCAGCTTCTCTCTCGAGTCTCCAAGGAGTCTCCGTTCGACTTCCATCGTTCTTGAGGGCCATCGAGAAAAATATCTCCTCGGGACGAGTGGAAGGAACACCAGAAAGCAGTCGAATAGTCTTAAGTCTTCAGACCAGTTGAGTCAATAATTCAGTCAGATGGTTCAATAAACATAGAAAAAAATACTCTTAGTGATGGTCAAGTTATTATACCCATTTTATTTTTCTTTCTTATTTTTTTACGCCGAGTCCCAGCGGACTCGTCAATTATGTCTCCGCGCGGCGGTCACTTTCCAACCTCCTCGCGGCCATCCGAGAGTTCGCTCGTTAATTTCGCAACGATTCGCCGGGAGAATTTTACGAGCCGCGCGCTCGAGGGAGAAGATAACCGTAATCGCCAGCCGGAAGACGCCGAAGGAGGCCACGAGTCGGTCGTTTGTCGCTAAAAGTCGAAAGTGTTTTTCCAACCTTTTCTGCGAAGATTCCTCGAGTACGATTCGAGTCGACGTCGTCTTTAGAGACGCCGTTTTTTTTCTCCCCCTCGGGGCAGTTCGACCCGGCTTTACACGAGGTAATTACGCCGAAGGCAAAACTTTTGTTGACTCTACGCGCGCCACGAGCGTTGAGCAACCCAGCAAGTTCGGTCCAGCTGCAGGCTCGACACGTCGACCGATGTCGAAGAGCGCGAAAGTTCAGAGACGTCGCTGATTCATCGGGGTTCGTTACGTGATTGTGGTGCAGATGCCGAACGAGAACCGCGAGCGAATCACACGGCAGATAAAAAACAACGTGTAATGATTCGAAGAGGCTATGCTAGTTACGTGATTCCCGTGGATCTGTAATTCCATCGGGCGAGATCGGGATCTCCCTGCCTCTCTCGAACTAATGAGGAAGTTCTGACACTTCGCTTTGTATCAGCGATTTTACGGTCAGACTCTTTCGTTTTATTTGCTAATATGTAAAATGTTGCAATCCGTAATTCCGAGACAGCTCAGACGTTTACAATCAGGAAGCAAAAGTCCACACTTTGTAATACGGAAAATTCGATGCACCTGTCAATTTTCTCTAATAACACTTGGCGTTAATTGCAGCTCTAAAAATGAATGTAATTTCATGCCGAGAAAGTGGATTGACGGCAAAAAATATCAGTTTTTTTTGTCATCAATATTCCACGAAAATTCTACTTGTCACATGTTTACTGCCACTGACACAAGTGACGTTTTTGAATTAAACATTACGCAGCTTTTCCAAATCGCCGAGGCGTTTCAGGAAGCGAGAAACCCTGGCGAAAATCAGTGGCACGGAAACGGCCGAGGCCGAATGCAGCGCGTACGCACTGATATTAAGGCCGAGCGTGTGTATATTAAATGCACCGCGGAGAATGTTGATTTTACTTGCATTAATAATCGAAAGGAAGTCGTACAGCGAGAAAAGTGCCCGAGCTCTCGGCACCGGCTGGAGGCTGAGGCCCCAGAGGCTGCCGTCGGACCCAGCACCGGACCCACACTGGACCCACAGCTGCCGACTCTAACCAAACTCGTAAATACATTTAATGGTATTATCTTCTCGGTAAAACCGGTGTTGCAAGTCGCGCGCGATGTTTGCGCGGCGATAATTAAACCCAGCAGCAGCAGCGCTCGAGCCCAACGACTCGTTGGTATTTATAATTATTCAATCCGCGCGTATTTGTTGACGCGACGTTAAAATAATGCGCGTGACTTACACCCGAGTTTCCAGTTTTCCTTTCCCCTTGCGACTACTTCCTCCGATAAAATTCGCGCGGTGTGCCCGCGCACCAAACGGCCTCGCACGCACGTCACACCTCGCGCGGGTATTGGAAGAAATTGTTATTGCGAAATATTTGCGCCGCGTGTTTATCGCCGTGCAAAAGCTCATTGGGTCTTACGTCGCGGTTTCAATTTTTCGCGTTACGTGTGACCGGAGTCCGCCGAGGTGAAAATATACACTCGCGCCTCGCAAGTCGCGACTGAAATGGTAAACGGACGTGTTTGACGCTGTTTGCGTTGACTCGTCAACGACGGCGAATTCTCTTCCGGCAGGGAATTACCATGTTAATTGCCAATTCTCGCACTCGCTCGATGTGTCCCGCGCCGGCGGCAACGAGAGTGACGGTAACATTGCGAAACAGCAGCGAAAACACCTGTTCGTGTCCGGGGATTCCGGATCTCGGATTTAATGTCCTGTGTACACGAAAAAAAAATAGAACTGATGATAGCGATGATAGAAATGAAAATTAAAAGTGCGAACGCGGGTTCGTGAAACGAAAGGAGGGCCGAGAATCGTCCGAGCGTCGCGGCACGTGTGACGCGCTGGCTGCGGCCCGGGGGAGATTCGTTTCCTCGTCCTTTCTCTCCGAACGAGCTCAAAAGCCACTCAAAGCGTGGCTTGCTCGCTCCAATTAAGTTTCAACGTCGGAAGTGAGAAATTCCCCCGGACGGTGCCGGTGACCACAGCTCGCGCCGTACCTCGGACTACACGGAGAGAAGGATCTGATGAATTTTACCATATATCTAGTAAAAAGTACCATTATTTTCTGGCACAGGGGAGTCACGACGCCATCTATCAAGAAGTACGAGAACTTTGAGAATTTTTACCACGAAATTGAGAATTTTTACCACGAAATATGGTAAAAATGTTCATATATATGGTAAAAATTCTCGTAGTTCTCGAACTTAACGTTAGATGGCGGCTATGGCGGCCAATTACCAGGCGCATTGGTAATTTTTACTAGATCCATTGGTAAATTTTATCAGACCCTTCTCTCCGTGTACACCGGCCGGGAATATTCATGGCGCGCGCCTCACGGTGAATAATTCCGATTCTCTTTCACTCTCATTACGATATCTGCTATTCGATCTTGCGGCTGCGGTTACACGAATTTATCCCGCGAGGCACGTGCGGACCAAAATTATTTTTACTCTCGTTTTTAATTGCTCCTCATTAATTATCTTTTCAAATGTGATATAAATCCCTAATTAGCCAATCGACTGATCTGAAATCTCACAATATTATTTTAACCCCCGGAAAACCTGCAGCTACACTGAAAAAAATTAATAGTTGTGATTACCAATCGTTGGTCAGAGCTACCAATATTTTAGTAATTGCAACCAATATTTTGGTAGGTCGAACCAATAATTGGTAATCGCAAGAACTAATTTTTCTCAGTGTAAAAATCGCTATTAATTTAATCACGAACCATATAACTTCCTCTCCGTCTCCCGCACTTTTCGGCGCTCTTGTCATCCCTGGGACCTCTGCCGTTTGGGCTCTTCACCAACCCGCGATAAGTCGTGACACACTGACTCTCCACGTCCAGCAAATTCTCCATCGAGCGTCTCGTGTGCCTGGTGGCGTTTTTTGCGACGCCCTTGACCCTGTTGCCGTTCTCGTCGCTGTACTCGTCCCACTCGCTGACCTCGCTCCTCACGTCCTCGAGCGACCTCGTCCTGCCGACCGAGCACGTGCACGGCGGGACGCTGCTTCTTCCGGCCGCCGTCGACGTCTGTTGCTGTCCGTTCGGCGAGCTCTTCGCCCGACCGCGCGGCTTCTCCATCAACATCATCCGCGGACCGACCGGTGGCACCTGGAGCGCCGCCGGAATCGCCTGCGGCGGCGGCGGCATTGCGTTTCTGTACATCGGAGTCAGGTAGTAATAATCGCGACCCTTGCTCGTGCCGATTCTCGCGGGCATGTAATTGTAGTCGTGCGGCGCTGCCATGTGAGCAGGCGACATCCATTGGGTCAGCTGCTCGATCGGCACCGGACGATAACAGAACGACGGACCGCGCGCCGCGGCCGCGTGACCTCTGTACATCGCCGGCCACGGTCGGTGCTTCGGGTCACCGCCGAAACGAGGATCCATCCGCGGATCGAGTATCCTTATGTCGCCCATCGGGACCAGAATCTTTCGGTCGTGGCAATGTTCAAGTGGCCAAGTTCAGCTGCTTTTTTTATTGATTTATTTTTTTTTTAAAGAGGCGATAACGATTTCTCTCGACGACGACGACGATGTTTACGAGCGGCCGCGAGACGACACGCGCGAGAAAAAGTGAAAAGAAATTTCGAGAGGGAAGAGACTCGGCCGTGCGAGACGCCCGCGGTCGACACCTTTGGTTGGTTCACTTAGTCCTCGATAAATCCCGCGGTCCACTCACCGAAACTTCTCGGTCACGATTTTCACCACTTTGCCGAGAACGATTAATTCGCTCGGGAATTAATTTCGCTGTAAATAAAAATTGCACTCGAAAGATTCACTGCAAGATTCACTGACACGAATTCATTTTTGTAAATAATTATTTCACTCCGATGAGAATTATTTCACTCGGATTCACTGGAACAATTTTTTCGACAGATTCGAGAAAAAGAGAAAAAAATCGTTTTGGGTGGGAAAACGATTTTCCCGAGGATCGAACGAGAGAGACGTTGCCGGGTAACCGTGCTCGGCTGAGTGCAGCGAACGAGTGCGTAGGACTCGCCGTGGCGTTCTCGCCGAGTGACTTCCCAGGCGGCAGACGAGGTGCGACCCACTTCTTCGGCGAACGAAACTCTATCCCCACTTTGTAATGCTCTCTCGCCGCGATGGGCTGCTCTCTGTTGTTCGCCGGTCTCATCCTTCGCGGCTGCTTCTCGCTGTTACCGCGATACAGATCCATCAGAGACGCGTTGCCTTCTTTTAACTTTTTTTTTCGCGAAGTCACTGGTAAACATTCTTGAGCAATTGTTGGAGCGAGTTTCATAATTTAACGACCTACTCGCTTTACTCGAATGAGAAATATTAAAAAATAATTTCTTCCATTTTCAATAAATGTCAAAATCGTCCAGTTTTTAATTTGCAATTAAATTTCATTAATTTATAATGGAATTATAGTAATTATCAATTAATTTCAAGTGAAATTTCGAAAATACGAGTTTCGTCACCGCTTGAAAATTTCACAGTGAAAACGGTTACGCGACGAATTTTCCCACGCGCGTAAATCAATTTTTTTATTTCGTTGGCCTAACGACGACAGCATCTCGGACCTGACGTGCTTTGAATGGACCATGCAAATGTTATCTATGGCCAAGCCTTGTGTTTTACGGCCAGTTGCGATACGGACAAATGAATAGCGAAGAATCGACTCGGGCATTTACGAGATATTCGAAATGTTGCTCGCTTTCACTGCACCGAGCGAAAGAGAGAGAGAGAGAGAAAGAAATATGATGTACTACGTCCTGGATACGTTGCGACCTGGTCCGGCTCGAGGTACGAATTTACAGCTACGAGCGGCGTCGAGCCCGACGTGCGTAGGAAGTCGCTCGATCGCGCGGGATGCTCGATATAATAACGATTTAATCGGCGGCGATTAAAAGCGGCTCGACTCGAATATATGTACCTGAATAAATTTCAACTTGCCCGAGAGACGCCTGAGAAACGGAAATTAAATTTTCATCGTGCGACAGCATCTCGCGACTTATAATTCACATACGTCAGGATGATGAATAAAAAAAATGTAAAAAAAAAAATTGGCATCCTTTCCAACGTCCGGATGTGGAATCGGGTTGCTCCTTTTTCCTCTCGTTTTCCCGTCTGCACGATGAAACGTGAATTCACGGCGCGCTCGTTGAGCCGTCCATCCCCCGGACACGAGTCCGGCATTGCGTCCCCTCTCCCCTCCCTCACCCACCGCCCCCGTATCCTCTCGTGGCTTTCTCCGATACGCCCCGTTAATAATTCACGACGATGCCAGCGAATTTGTTTTATTTATCATCTGTATAGTATCGTACGTGGATTTTGCCGACGAACTTACGCACAATGCACGCAGCTTGCAATACATTTTATTCGAAGTAAATGATGCTCTGATTGCTATAGGAATTAAGTTGCATCTACATCATAATTGGTACACATCGAAAGTGGCGTTTTATTTATATATATATTTTTCCATCGAAGTTTGGCGCGCTAATTGCACGTAATTTTTTATATCGAAGTATAAAAAGGAAAATAAATAAACATCAGAAAATGTTGCTGCATCGTTTCGGAATAAACAGACGAGTTGTGGCCGCACGTTGCGGTCTCTAACGAGAAACGATCGCTCGATCGCAAATCGGTTCGAAAGTGTATTGAGCGGCGTGTAATTTGGCGCATTATCATCGGGATCCAACGGACAGCTCGTTGCTCGTGCGCGCGAATCTCGATCGCGAGAGGATCCGTCGGTGCTGGGGGGAGGGCCCCCTTCCTCCCACCGGGGGTGGAAAATAGGTCGCTGCGTCTATAACCGCGAGATATCGAGAGCGTTTGACGGTGAATCTGTACGTTAATCTATCGAATACATATATATATGCATAAATATGTATTTACATCCTGTCGACGCGTTTGGAGAAAGTGCGTCCTGGCGACGTGTGTATGTATGTGTATATGCAGTACGGACAGGTTGTCGCGCATTACGGAAGATGCAAATTGTTCGAATCCGGCCGGATCGCCTAGCCAGGATCTAACACACCCGTCGCCCTGCGCCGCGAAAGCCACGATTTTCCACAGCCGCGCGTGGAACGTGCGGAGACTCGGAACACACATTTTCCGCGAGGGAAAACTATCGGTACCGACTGCATCACGTGAGGATCTTTTGCCCCCGTTTTCCTCGACGTTCCGTCGTTTCATTCGCATTCAGACGTCGCTCCTTGTCAAATCGAGTACAGTCATCAGTCATCGATCACCCGGAATTGGCGCCTTTCACGCGGTCGCAATAATGAGAAACGATATATGTCGGTCGGAACTGATTTTGTGAGTCGAAGAATTTTTACTGTACTTGAAAATGCATTGAAACAAGAATTACACGTTAAAAAATAAACACGCGTGTGAAATTGGGGGGATTTGATGAGGAAAGGAGAAACGAAATTTGAGAACCGGAAATACCAGATTCCATGAGAGATCGAAGAGGCTCGAGGTGTATACGTGAGTCGATGTATTAGTCAAAGGTGGATTTTCAGGTGGACCAATGGGGGGAAGCGGGGGAACCAGGGGATCCGAGATTTGACCAGGGTCGTAGTTGACGTGGCCTCGAGTACCCGTTAGCCGACTTTCGTGCACCAGAAATGCGTACCGATCCTCCCGAGCCGCGATTGGCCGAACCGGCCACGAGTAACACACGAACTACCGATGAAGCGGCGCCGACTGGATTTTTTCCTTCACGGTTTCGCATGTGTGTCCTTTTTTCGTGTGGAAAAAAATGAATACGCGAATTTCGATGTCACGAGTCGGGATTCCTCGGCTCGGCACGAATCGGGGTTACCGCGACGTTGACTTTTCTAACGAAGAAAATAACTGTGATTGCTTGAACACTGTAATTGAAAAATAACGCGCGCGCGCGCGGACCGACTTACACAGTCGGGTTAACCTAATCGGCGTCCACTGTGCAAACAGCACTTTTTGCTTGTTTCCTCGGAGACGCTTTGCCATTGTGATTTAGTTTTTTTTTTCTCTTCGCGATGGGGAAATACAATTTTATGGCAAAAAGGTGTACAATGAGGAATTGTATTTTTGCCGAGGGTGACTGGGTGTCCGTGTGGCAATCGAGGGCAAAAATGTCATGCACTGTTTTTCAAGCCCTTGAGATGTCGATGCAAAATTGCATATTGGCCCCAATTAATATTTTTACCGACACTAAATTTGTCATTTTCTTTCATCATTTCTTCAGCCTTAAATTAGCAAAAAGCAGCATCGAATGGCTAAAAACTTCCTTTACAGATAAATTATTGTTGAGTTGACTGCGAAAGTAATGCGCAGTTTTATGTTTCAACCGTGTACAATGCAAGGTGCACAGCTGCAGCGGTTTTCTGGTTGTCATTACAATGCATTACGGCGATTAAAGTGCAGCAATTTTTTTTCTCTTTTTTTTTCGTTAGCCGATAAGACATCATTGGACGTGAATGGAGCGCGCAGAAAAGACGCGAACAGAAGGAGAAAGGAACTGCGTTGTATGGCTTACGAGTAGTCAAGGCAGTTGCACAGTCAGCCCCCGCGCTCTTTATGCTCGGCGAACTCGAACTTCTCGTGCCGTGCTCGACGTCGCGTTTCATTCTGTGCAGCTACGTTCGCGTGAAAGCCCCGGGCGTGTGAACGAACCTTCAAATCTATATGGGAATCGACGGTGATACACACAGCCACGAATATGTTCAACGGCGGCGAGTTCGTTCTGTATATATATTTACCACCCATTTGATAAATTCATCAAGCGAGAAAAGACGATCGTTCATGTGGAACGCAAATTGCTCCGACACGCGATACGCGATTCTCCGCTGTAATTCCATCGCCGCCGAGATATTTCGTTAACCATCACAGCCATAGAAAATTCGTCGGAGAAAACGCACATCGACCGAGAGTCGCGGTTTCGTTGCGGAGAATTTGCAGGAAAGTGCAGAAATAATCGATGCCACTTTGGTCAAGTTGCTTCAACACCGCAACATTTCTCCGAGTCTGAAGTAGGTTGTATTTCATACTTAATTAATTGACATTGAAATCGTAAGTGGGATCATCAATGTTAACGACCTACTCGATTCTCTGTCCTACACATTTTTGCATATTTCTGTTGCACCCGATTTCACAAGAGAATTTGAAAAAAACTGATGCAACCATTAGTTGGATAGAAACGAAAATAATATTCGTCCTTGACTAATATTTTTACGATTCCATTAGAGAGGTTTCGATTAACGACAGTGGCTTAGTAGCTAAACTAAAATACAAAGTAAAAATGTTCGCTGAGGACGACGGAATTCACCTGAAATCCGGTTACCGGATTACAGTAGCGCCACTGAAAAAATAAATCGCATATCGATCGCCGGTAAAACAGTCTCTAGATCATAGCGGTCGATAAATTAGATTTCTCTAAAATTATGTACCGATCGTCTCAGAAAATAAATCGGGCTCCGCAGAGTTCTGCAATATCGACTGTCGCGATCCAGATGGCGTTGCCGCTCAGCAAAACAGTCCGCAGCTCTCGCTCCCACCGTGGAAAATGTTTTCGAGCTGTCCACCCACCTCAACGCGTTGCGCGCCATACTCGCCTTCACCGCGGGGCGAACGTGGGTGGGTTGCTAATATTTCCTGGTTGTCCGTCCCAAACAAACCAACAGAAAAAAAAAACGTGTGGAACGCGAGAGGAGTTGCCGCGACCTCCCGATGAATTACGAGCGCCCTTCGGCGATCCGTCGGTTTCGACGCGGCAAAACGCGGACTATTAAAATTCCATACGTCCCGTTGGCCCCCTCGAGCTGTGCCACGAGACGGACGATGTTTCGCGATGCATAGTGGAAGGACGGATATTTTGCAACGCCGTTCGACGCGGAGTCGAACCAGACACGAGAGCCGATAAATCTGTCCGCTCGGATCACGTTCTGCCATTCACTCCGCACGTCAACCGTGTCGAGCGCCGTAATCCCGGAGTATCGCGAGATATCCTCGGGGCTGCGAGAACGGAATTTGAATTCGCGTCGAAGCGCGCGCGTGCGTCCGTCTCGCTGGTTGTGGAAAAGCGGAAGCCAACCCTCAATCTGCGACGATGCCGCGCAGCCACGTTAAATCACACGGTATTTCGATCGCGATCGGCGAAGCAATCGCTGTGGCCTCGTAACGATTACGCCGATCGCGCTCACGGATCGGTGAAGAAAACGCACCGGTGGATATTACAAAAGCGAAACGGCGGTCGGCGGTGGTGGAAGACAAAAAGTTTCGGTTTCACCGTGTCGGCGTATCCCGGAAGGAAAAAGTGCGCTGTTACATCCGCGACTATGCGGGGCTCACTTTCACCGAATCGCGGGTGCAGTCACTGTGCACTCGTGATGCCGAATAATCGGTTGACCGCAAAGCGCGTGAATCGAGATTGAAAAAAAAAAAAAAAAAAAAAAAAAAAATACCATAAGAAATCTAATTTTGAAAATTAAATAATACAATTTTTAATTCACATTTAGACCCGTGATGCAATTGTCCGGCATCTAATATTTATATTTCGGTCGCTGCGCACGAGCGGAAATATGCGCAAATGTCACAACCACATTTCCTCCATCAATTATTCCGTGTGGGTGTCCGCGTTAATTTCGAGTCTCCTGCATCGAATTTCCATTGATCAGCATTAATTTCTCAATGCAAAAACTCAACGCTACTGATGTCATTATTATTATTATGATACTCGTTATTATTGCATAAAATACGAAAATAAACGTTGGCAACACTTTCGTCCAAAGCTATAAAAAATATTTACCTCAAACTCGAGACTGTCGACCCCTCCGGAATCCTCCCCACGTCCCCCCGGATCTCTTCGCAACATGTAGGGTATCAAGTGTTTCTCGAAACAAGGCAGACTCCTCATGTTTCAGGTCAGAGTCACCAAAATTGCGGTTCTCACACTTCCAGGAGAAAATACCGAACGCGGATCACATGGAGGAGTTGAAACGATTCACAGTCAGCTTCCGAGGAGACGACGACGCGATTGCACCGCCCACGCGATTTTCCAGTGCACGATGTAGGATTGACAGCGGCGGCGAGACTTTTGGTTCGAACACTCGATCGCCGGGAAGTGTGACCTGAGAACGCGGAGCGAACTCAAGAATGAGCCGGGCGACGGGATTTGGCGCAATGCACAATGCGAAGAAGCACGCGGTGTTCGCCACTCGATTCGCCACTCGATTCGCCACTCGGTTCGCCACTCGAAGAGGACTCGCCACGGCCTTTTACGACACCACCGACGTCCCGGGCCTCTCGAGCGTTATTGCTCGCCCCGAGCTGTTTTGCCGCGCGGACTCGCGGCCAGGTGTAGCGGTCGCCCGCTTCGCCGGCGCGCGCGGCGCCTCGAAGACAACTTTCCATTTCTACGCGCTCGCGCGTAAGACCAAACCGCGCGCGGGACCCTCGGGACGCGGTTTTTCGCCCCCACCAACGCGGGGCACGAAACCGGGGAGAATTTAACGCGAGCGAGCGGCGCTTGAAAAAATGTTAAAAAATAAATAAAGCGTCAACCTCGAGATTTTACGCTTTTTGTCTTCGTAGCAATTAAGTGACCATCCGTACTGAATCGCATCACGAAAAACTGGACTCGTGGCAGTGGACTAGATTTTTTTGTCCCATGTTAACGATGAATCTGGATAATGGACTTTTGACGAGCGGATAATTATAGTCACGGCGAACGAAAAAAAATGGACGCTGGGATTTCTCCGCTTTTTTCAAATTACCGGGTGGAGCGGGGGATAGGAAAGTGAAAGGATTCGCGGTATTTGAGATGTTTGGTATACAATGTCGTGGATTGTTGGGGGAATTTGGTGATCTGGAGTTTTGATAAGAGATGAGTAGATTTGACTTGAAATTAGCTTTTAGAATGATTAATATAAAAATAAAATAAAAAATAATTTCAAACCGCACAAAGAAAAATCTAAAAGGTTACATAAATGTCACTTCGGCGTCGATAAATTATTATTCCCTTCTCGAGTCTTCCACATTGTTCGCAATTTTCATTTTTTTTTTTTTTTTTTATGAAGTTATTTCCGACAGGACAGACGCAAATAAAGCAGGATTTACGGCTTTGTTTGTTTGTATGAAACGATAATTGGCGAAAAAGGCTTAACGCACGTAAGCAAACGTAAGTGCGGAGACGTTCGCAATGCGATAACTCACGACTCGAGGAAGATTAACGAGTCGATTGAATTTCAGTATGATCGTGGGTGAAAGTAGGAAGACTCGAGAGCCGCATTTGCCGGGAATGCATAAGAGCCTTTACGTAGTCGCTTCGGGATGCACGTCGTAATTCGGATTATAATTACATACGAGGGGGGGAGGGAAGGATAGATAGTCGAGAGCTCGCACGATCGTGACACGTTTAATGAATTTCACTGTCGCTCGAGGCCCGTCGGGCGATATCTTTGAATCGAGAAGCGTGCATTCCCGTTTGCTTTCTCCTAAGGACACGATGCACCCACGAATGCATCGCGAAGAGGAACTCGAAGAATTTGACGTGCCAACAAAAAGGCATGAAATATGTGTTTTTAGGTAAACAAAATATTTTTGGTTGAAACAATTTTTTTAATTTATAGATAATTTCGTTAACACTCGTAAAAAAATTGTTCCGTGTTTCTTTTGCTTTTTTGTCTGCTCCTAGTCTAGCCTAGATGCATCTAGAAAAGCGCAGAGCCCGAGGAACAGGACACGCGAGTCGTGCCGGGCCACGAACGAGAGTTCGTGACCCGGAAACGCGAGCGAGTATCGAGCCTAACGAGCCGTGGGATTTTCGCTATTCGCCGCTGCGCGCGCGGCTCCGGTGGCCAAGAATACACGACGAGTCGGCGGTAAACTTGTTGCTCACGGGTAACGAGTCACGCAGATCTCACGTCGTCCCTTACCGTTTTTCTTCCACTAGTCCCTTATTCCCAAATAAGAAAATTATGGAAATTAATAATAAACTAGGCTGATTACACGCACTGGCGTGAAATGCTCTTGCACTGCTCTGCTCTCATAAAGCCTTTGAAAAGCTAAATCGAGGCCACGAAATTGGTCGAGACTCTCGGTCTGAGAGTCTCGACCAATCACAGCACGAATAAAACGATGACAATGCCTCCGTTATTAATTTACCCGAATTTTTCGGTTACCTCAAGATCATCCGAATGCACGAAACTCGCGGTGTATTCCACGTTCACCGGCCATGAAGACACCACAACTCTTCGTGGCAGCGTCTTCATAATTCCAGCGGATTAATTCACACTGCGACTGCACCGGAACGAGTCTCCGTTTGCACTGAGGCGCAAAATCAGCTGTCGAAAAATCTTTGCTTATGTACCTAAGTCAACGGCTTCTCCTCTTCGTCAGGTTCTTCGTCTTCCCCCATTCTCACTCTCCGACGATTTGGTGTGTCTACCCCATGGGCGTAAATTTTCTCGCTAACGGTACCGACTCTGTACCATCCTGGATTGGTCAATCATCTCGCGATGACCACGTTCGGCGCGCGCGACGACGCGATAGACCAGGCGGACGCCTGGCGCGTGCAGCGAACGGTAAACGCACGAGACACGACGATGCGCGCCAGCGCGTTCGCCGTGTAATGACACCGAGCGACCCGGAGGATCAGGATCCTGTACGCCGCTTCTTCTCTGCACGCATCAAATTAAATCCTATCGTTGTGGCTCATCGTCCCCGTCGCGTGAAATCGCAATCCTACGACTCGCCTCACGGATCAGCAGTTACAGGTATAAATGAGATGCCAGACACTTTGTGAACATGTCGAGAACTCATTTTACGGTACACGAAATTTACATAAATAAGGTTTTATCAACAAGTTCCGAGCGTTGATTGGTGATTATAAACATTGCAGATGTTTAATATTCCTCGAGGAATACTTTCTTTTTTGGAAATCTCACTCGTGGATTTTTGTTTACTTGGCTAATCACACGCGCTGGCGCGCGTGCCCGAGATGCCTTTGTGCTGCTGCGCTCTTATAAAGCTTTAAAAGGGTAAATCGCAACTAAAAAACCCTTGTTTAGTTTATTTAAAAAAAAAAAGAAATTTGTCGTTTTGTTTGTCAGAAATCGTAGATCTGGCCGCCGGGCCGAAAACCGCCCAAATCGGGGTCACGAAATTTATTTTTTCAAAATATCGACTTTTAACCTATACCATCGTCCACAAGTCGCATATTCTACCTCTGAAAACACTGGTTACAACCCTTTTTTAGTTGATTTTGAAAAAAAAAAATTTTTGGCCGAACAGTTTGTCAGAAATCGTAGATCTGGCAGCCGGGTCGAAAACCGCCCAAATCGGGATCACGAAATTTATTTTTTCAAAATATCGACTTTTAACCTATACCATCATTCTCAAGTCGCATATTCTACCCCTGAAAACACTGGTTACAACCCTTTTTTAGTTGATTTTGAAAAAAAAAATTTTTTGGCCGAACAGTTTGTCAGAAATCGTAGATCTGGCAGCCGGGCCGAAAACCGCCCAAATCGGGGTCACGAAATTTATTTTTTCAAAATATCGACTTTTAACCTATACCATCATTCTCAAGTCGCATATTCTACCCCTGAAAACACTGGTTACAACCCTTTTTTAGTTGATTTTGAAAAAAAAAATTTTTTGGCCGAACAGTTTGTCAGAAATCGTAGATCTGGCAGCCGGGCCGAAAACCGCCCAAATCGGGGTCACGAAATTTATTTTTTCAAAATACCGACTTTTAACCTATACCATCATTCTCAAGTCGCATATTTTACCCCTGAAAACACTGGTTACAACCCTTTTTTAGTTGATTTTGAAAAAAAAAAAAATTTTTGGCCGAACAGTTGGTCAGAAATCGTAGATCTGGCAGCCGGGCCGAAAACCGCCCAAATCGGGGTCACGAAATTTATTTTTTCAAAATATCGACTTTTAACCTATACCATCATTCTCAAGTCGCATATTTTACCCCTGAAAACACTGGTTACAACCCTTTTTTAGTTGATTTTGAAAAAAAAAATTTTTTGGCCCAACAGTTTGTCAGAAATCGTAGATCTGGCAGCCGGGCCGAAAACCGCCCAAATCGGGGTCACGAAATTTATTTTTTCAAAATATCGACTTTTAACCTATACCATCATTCTCAAGTCGCATATTTTACCCCTGAAAACACTGGTTACAACCCTTTTTTAGTTGATTTTGAAAAAAAAAATTTGAACTGAAAAATGTGAACTGAACCTGTTCGTCTGCATCCAATTTTAGACGTTTTCGCAAACGCCTTTCAAAACTGTTCTGCCTTGAACGAAACATAACCGAGTCTCGTCAAACGAAATTCTCCAATTAAAAAAAAAACACAACAAATAGAGAAACATCGCCCGATAACGTCATCCCTCCTCCTACAATTTCTTTTCCGAAAACTGCCGGCCGTAAAACGTCAAAAAATTAGCATACAAATTGTTGTACACCTGATCCCGAAGACTCGGGAGGGTGAATGACAGACGCGCGACGATAATAGAGGACAGCGAGTGTCGTGGCGTAATTGCTGGGATGTCTTAACACCAACGTGATTTATCCGAGACCGTGGAATGCTCGTCACTCGTCCGCGGCTCCGCGCGCGCGGGCACACCGACGAGTCTGGTGCGTACCAGGTGAGCGAGAAGACGAAGACGAAGAAGACTTGTAAGAGAGTCGCCCCGGCGACGACGACGATGGAACGCGCTTCACGCACGCAGAGTCAGCGCCTCGGATCCCGGAAGCCCGAGCCTCTTTCTTTCTCAGTCTCATTCTCTCGATTCCTTCCGTCTTTTCTTGTCCCCTCCCCTCCGTTCCCCCCTCTTCGGCTTCGCGCGCGCGAGCGAAGCGCGCGGCTCGCACGAGACACCCAAGTTCGTTCACTCGTCACACATTTTTGCCCTGGAATCCCACGTGCGCGCATCCGGCGTACTTTGCTACGCTTCGTTCTGCCAACGTGAATCAGACGCTCTGACATGTGTTTCGCCGCAGACAACACAGCGATTGGCCACTCGTGAAACGGAAAGATTACATTCCTTGGCAATACAACGTCTCCTCGGGTTTCATGCGGATTGTGGGCCAAATAGTTGGGTTTCCTTGTTACCACAGGGCGGCTAATCACTGTACTCGAGGGGCGGAAGTTGCAGCGAGACGAGAAATCGACCGGTCTGCGCGCACCCAGCACTGCCGGATATAGCGCTAGCGATCAGAGATCGCGAATCTTCCGATTTCACTCGGAGTCGCAAGCGCGTCGAGAAAAACGAGCGAATCGCGAGCGATCGCGAGACACTGGCCTATTTAAATTTGTATAAAAGACCATAATTATTTACCTATATTTGAAATTGAATACTAATAATAATAATGATAATGATAATAACAATATTTTTAGAATTTTGTTTGTTATATTGGAACAACTAGGAACTGACGCGCGCGAAGAGGAGATTAATCGTAAAAGGGTGTCCATTAAAATTCGCGTAATAATGTCGCGGCTCGAGAAACCAGTAAATCTCGAATGGAAATTGCAGTCAGCTGCAACGCAATTCGATTAATATAGATTCCGAGTGTCCTCGAGAGTCGCCGGCAATACACTTCTCGCACCTGTGAGCGCATCGACCAACTCGGTGTCCGCCGGGTGACGCATTTGACGCGTCTGGAAAAATAGGCGAGAAGGAGGAAAAAAAAAATGTCGAAGAACACACAGAGCGAGAAAAAAAGGCCTCGGGCGTCGCCGTTGGGTCGAACCATATTGAGAGTGACGAGCGTGGGTGGCGCGTTGCTCGCATAAAGTGCGAATTGTCGGGCGAATAGCGAGCGAATAGCGCGCTCGTGATTCCTGATTTTCATGGATAAACAGAGAAGACGGAACTGTGGGAATCCGGCGTGATCCAACGAGATCGACGGAGACGGCGATGACGCTGGATCGGCAGATGATTCGATAATACCTGATGAAGTCAGAAGATGCTGACGATCCATCGTTTCCACGTTTAGCGCCTTCGCTATCGAGTGGGTGAACTCAATTAGCAGTCTCCTTTCCGGGATCGGAAAAATTGGTGGAGAACAAGAGAAACAAATGCTAAGGAAATGTCGTAAAAGCCGAAGAGGCGTAATTACCTCGCGACCTTGAGGTGTGAATCGACCGGTTGACTTTTGCGTCAGAAGAAAAAATATCGCTAAAAAATATCGTAAAGTAACAATGTAATAATAGTGAAACGAGAGGAAAGACAAGGTGATTCGATCGCATCATCGCAAAATGTCTCGATGCTTCGTCCAATAGGATGAAGATGCTAATGAGAAATCGGTATCCACTCGACATCAGATACGAGCGAGGGCGTGGGACGACGAATGACATTGAAATCGCGAAGGTGAGTTTCGAGCGAGCGTAACAGAGCAACGAAACTGACTTCAGGCCTGCGAGCTGGAAAAATCAGCGCTTCAACCACATCGCTGAACGACAAACGCCTCTCGATCCGGCGGCGACGCGAGTGCGGCGCTTTCGCAACTTCGCTTGGCACCGTCTGTCTCTCTCGCTCGCTCGGGAGGTGACTAAGCCGCGTGAGTGACCCGCTCGCGCCATGCACGGTGTTGCCCATGACGTAATAACCCCTAACGCCGACTGAGATCAACACGAGCCGCGATGCAGGTCCTCGAGCGAAGGAGGATTCGACGCGTGAAATTGTTTCCCAGGAAATGGAATATTACGCACTTCCTTTTAGCAACAATTTTGATTGAGCAACGAAAAATAAAATGCAATTTTTAGAATGTCGAAATTTGACGAACTTTCAACTTCAACATAGCGACGAATTCCCGGAGTTTCGATTCGTCCTCTTTACCTTCTCGTTGTCGTTGTTGTTGCTTCCTTCCTCCCAGATGGGATCGTCCCAACCCCCGCTCGACCCGGACGAACCCCTGCGTCCCGTGTCCCACGAGTTTCTTTTCAGGTTCTCCAGCGAATCCGTGGAGAACCGTCGTCTGTCCGCGGATCCTCGCCTCGCGGTCCCGTAGTAGCTCGGAAACGACGGCGCGGTGACTTTCGGATCATCCTTCCGCAGGTTCCCGTTGGACCCGTGAAGAGCGTCGCTCTTCAGGGTCACGCTGAGATGACCCCGCAAATTTCCGTTGGACCCGGCGAGACAGCTCTTCAGGTTGCCGTTGGAAACGCTGCGGGCGCTGATGCTACCGGTCGTGCCGCCGAGGCTGCTCTTCAGGGTGCCCGGTGACCCCGGCGAGGTGCCGAACAGACTCGACAGGTTGTTGCTCGAACTGACGGCCGAGTCGCGACGCTGCGCAGGACGCTGAAGACTCGTCATCGACTTGGCGACGTAGTCGCGTCGCAGCGGCGAGTTGTAACTCGTCAGGGTGTCCTTCTTCAGGCAACCCATTGACCGGCCGACCGGATCCTTCCTCAGCGACGAGCTGCTCAGCGTGTTCGCGTAGGAATCCTTGCGAAAGTGATTGATGGTCCCAGTCGAAGCGGCCAGTGGATTTCGTCTCAGGGTGTTCGGGAAACCTGATGGATGCAGCTCCCTCTTCGGCGGCGAGGTCGGCAGACCCAGGGACCCACGACGACCCAGCGACAGAGTCGAGAAATTCATGCTGTCCCTACGACCGGTCGTGTCCTTACGAGGGTTGAGGACGTTGCTGAGCGAGACCCTGCGATACGTGCAGTTCTCCTTGGCATGCTTTCCGTGAATGTCGCAGCACTTGTCGGCCGTCCTGCGCTCGAGCCTCGGGTCCGGACTCACGCCGCGCTGCTGCAGCTGCCGATGATCTTGCTCCAGTTGGACGTCCCTGAAGAGGGCCTCGAGACGCCTTATCGCCGCCTGCTGATTCACCGACGACGACGACATTCTTGAGGAGGAATTGTTATTCACCAGTTGGCGCTTTCACCGCGAATTCCCGGGAAATTCCACTCCCACAGGGTTTCGTCAAGCTGCACGATGATGAGTGTCGCGATAACCTGGCATAGCACACACACACAGCTTTTTTGTTGGCACGAATTATTTCAACTCCTGTACGAAGAATTTTCCCAAATATAATAATAATATAATAATTTATATAATTTTATAATTTTAATTCTATTTAAAAAAATTCTGATGAAATTTCAGTACTACGGTTTTTAATATTTAGCACTGTTTAATTAAAGTCGAAACGATTTCCACTGTTTAGCACTGACACTAAATTCCGCTTGTACGACGGTGATAAACAGTTGGCAATTTCGTTTCTAACGATGAAATTCCAAAGTCGATGAAGCGATTAAACTGCAAAACACCGGAGAGCCGCAAGAGCCGCGGTATTATCGCTGTTAACATTTGAGAGGCTCGTATGCGTCTTAACACGCGTCCGATGAGGTACTGTGAGTTATCCGGCGAGACGAGCGAGCAGGACAGATAGAGAGAGAGAGGGGGATTCCGGGGGCCGGAGCCGTGCGGTCCCTCAGTCAAAGCGGGGAAGGGGGGAGGGCACGCCAGTGCCTCAGTCCTCGTATAATATATCTCCGTCTCTCTCGCTCTTGGTCTCTCCCCACCCTGACGGAGACTCAAGAGCGCCGGCGGTAGCTGCTCGCTTCGGCATCGCTGACGGCGATTCGCCAAAGCCGACTCGCCGGCTCTCGCCATATTAGGTCAAACTTATGGTTTTGTCGCGGCGAAATTGCGACGGAGAATCCAAACAAACGACGTTACCGGCGACGACGAGAACGCGACGATGCGGGTGGATAATTGTGTCACTGCTGAGTGTCTATTTTTGTTATTTTTCCTCATAAAACTTTATAGCAAGAAATTTTCTTATAACAGAATAAATAAATTATGACGGAAAATTAGACTGAGAAAATAAAAAATATTTGGAATTATGAATTTTAATCACTTTCGCGAAATTAGGGTTTTTTGCCGATTTTCAGTGTCTAACAATTTTGGTAGATAAACGTCATTACCGAAGACGTCGGTTCGAGGTGAGGGAAAAGGTGAGGGAAGATTTTAGCGTCTGTCTGGGATAGAGTGACCGACTTTCCCAGGATCGCAAAGACCTTAGCAGCAGCAGCTGCAGCAGTTCAGTACATCGCGACGTAACGGGTTGCCAGCCGATGGGGCACTCAACACGTGGGAGCGGGAGCTCGATATTCCGAATGCCAGCGAGAAAGGGATTGTCTCGAATTTACAAGAGTCAGAAGCGAGCGCTGCACTTTTTTTTTTTTCATAAATCCTTTAAACAGGCTGAAAGTATTGCATCAGAGGACGGTCAGGTTAGACGGATGTTCGGGCAAAGTAAATCCTGCACGGCATTTAAAAAAAAAAAAAAAATATCCCATTGCGTGGGCTGAATTTCCGCCGCCAGACAATCGCCAATCTGCCTGCTGCGCCTGCCGCCAGAGACTCGAAGAGCGTGCGACCGAGAAGCGCCGCGACTATTTTACCTGTTGCAGGTTTCTGTAACGTCGACAACGTTGATTACTGTAACAGGTGCCGCGCGTGCCACACAGCGGCACCTGGAATCAGTGGCGTGACTCGCGCGATACGAACGGAGCGAGGCTCGTTACGACTGCAAATTCCGCCGCACGCCAACGCTGTGAGCTCCGCACTCGAGGCGCCGGTGATTTTCAAGGTGGAGCCACTTTCCAATGCAGCGCGTTATTACGAACTATAAATAGCTCCGGGCAAAATAGATGCAATTATATTCGACGTAATTATATCGTTAATTGGCACATTCAATTTTCAGTGACATAATAATTTTCTCCAAACCAAATTATCATTTGTCGAATTTCCATGAATGAATTGAAACTTGTAATTTCCCCCCTCGCAATTGTTCATGAATTATTCATCCTGGTCGAATAGAGATACTAACTGGATACACTTTTCTCGGAAATGCATTTTCAACGTGAAACGTAACAACGTAATAATGCATGAAATGTAAGAATTTAAATAAATCGCGTTGAATTGACGGAAACTTATCATTACGAGTTTGATGATACGAGATTACGGGCAACGAGCGACCCGACCGATTACCGCGCATTATGCATAAAGCTGAGTTTAACGCGCAAGCGAAACGAGTAACCGAGCTGCGTCCTGCTATCGAGTTACCGCGCGGCGATCGGTCGACCCTTTGACACCCACGAGACGCGCAGCGATTCTGGTTCACCTTGGCGCGGCCGTTTTATGCACTCGTGTGCAATAAAGAACGCGCACGCGCACAACGCTCACCTGCGAGTGTCGGAATTTCTCTGTTCGAAAACCCTACGACTCTCACAAATAACGAACGCTAAAAGTTGACTCTGTACAGTTACTCCAAGTTGTATATATGCAAAAGCTCTGACGCTGTAAATACGAGGATCGAGTTTCGCGGGATTATTGCAACACTCCGCGAGACTCTCGGCGCGTAAAACGTCATAGACAGCACAGGCGACGCGCGCACGCTCGTAAATTAATATCAGTCGAACGGTAAACGACGATTTCAGTTCGAAACGGAACGTTGGAATGATTGATAGACGTCGAAATTATTTATGAGACGTTCCCTAGAGATTGGAAATTCAAATTTGAGTTTTCATTGATAAATCTATTACAGTGGCTCATGTTAATACTATAAAATCAAATGGAGCTGTTAAATTACAATTTATTGCATTATCGTTAATAAAGTCCTATTTTTATTTAGTAAATACGTAAAAAAGAGTGTTGGTGTCATCACAAGCAATTTTTCAGAATAAAAAAATTGGACTTTCCGCTTTAAAAAAAAAACGTAAGTCACCTCGGTAGCAATTTAACGCGCTCGCCAGTTGTTATACATAGACGATGATGTCTTTCCGATGCTTATGCAATATTGGCGCAGGAGCGATTGTCGTCTCAACGAGCGATCGCTCCGAGGTGCATCTCGGCGACAGCCTCGCATAAATCTAGGAAGTCGCACCCACGCTCAGACCATTTTCGGCGGACGCGGGAGCCTCGAGGCAGAAATCACCGGTGCGGAGTCCGATTTGCGTTGCGATGGAAAATAACGAATTATCAGAATTGCTGCGATGTCGAGCGGCCGCGAGATTGCGTCATTGACGGCCGCCGCTCGCATAATGCCGCTTATTGTTCATGCGCATCGGTGCATATTTCCGCGGATGGACCGCGCGAAAACGCGTCAGCCGAGGCTTTGTAAATCAAACGTCGCGTCACGAGCGACTGACAATTCGATTTCTCGATGCGAAACGAGGCTGCGCGGCGGCTAATGACGAATTTGACGAACGCGACGAATGTGGAAAACGCTGCGCGACCTGACGCAACGCGCGCGCCGCCCGATAAGTCGAGGCATTAATTGTCGCGATAAAACAGCGAACTATCGCGACCGCTGGGAAAATAAGAAAAAAATTCGTCCGTGACACGAGCCGCACGTCTGAGTCACTCACCGCGTGATGCCCGATTGCCGACCCTCCTGATCGCTCGACGCGCCATAGACGCCGATTGAACGACCGAAGGGACCGCGGCGAGACGCTCGGCGCGATCGTGGAAACGAGAACGAAGCGACAATACCGTAAACGAGAAATCGCGTTGTGATCCCGTGTGGAATTCTGTTGGGAGACGCGCGCGAGCGCGCTTTTTTCGTGCCGTCGATCCTATCGGGGCGCGATGATTCACTGGGCTGTTGCGAAACTCGAGTTTACTTATCAGCCGGCAGTTTGCTCGGAATCTACCGCGTTTGTGGCACTCGCGTCGCGTACAAATGTTTACTCGAAACATTTTTCTCTGACTCTAAACATTTTTTTTCTGACACAGAACATTTTTTTCTGATTCCAAAAGGGAAACATTTTCGAGACTTCAATGCAGTTCTTCGCGGAACTGGAAGACCAAGAGACGCATTCTTCGACTCGCGACGTAATCTGCTTCCTCGAAACGAGGTGAATTTTTTTTTCGTCGTTGTTTCATAACTCGATCGGTGCGCAGAACCAGCTGAGTTGGCTGTTACGTTAATTGGTCGTTTCAGGTTTTTTTTTTTTTTTTCACAACCTTTTCTCGAGTTCTTCCGACGAGATCCCGCATTTCCGTGTTCGCAGAGTGCAGACACAAAAGTTCCTTTCAAATGCAAATTCGCAGTGCGACACCTGCGACGTTGCGAAAATTATTCCACCTCTTCGCAGTCAGTATCACTCGCTGTGTGCTTTGCGTTCGGTGTAATTTTCGCGATATTTTCTCGTTCGGAAATACGAGTCACAGATCGAAGGAGAAAATGACGTTACATCGAGGAACGTGGCTGGAAATACCGGAACGAAAGTTCCCGCTCGTCGGGAGCCGCCGAGTGGGAGTCTCGATCGCCCTTAATTTGCTCCAGTAATGAACGTAATTGCAAACGATTATCGTCAATTGCTTTTCTCCCCGTGTGTCTCGCGATTATACGACGTTGCTTTCATGTCGATCGATCCCCCGTGGCAGCGATTATTATTCTTTGCATTGTTCTAACTGGCGACGATAAGACGACTTCCTAATACCGCGCCCAATTAGTGTTATTTGTCATTGGCTAATTTATCCAGCAGGTCGAGTCGCCGCTAATGAACAAACAACACACGATTAGCAGCAATGAATCAAACAGCACCATCCACATCATCTTGATACAAAACAATCTGAAGCGCATAATAATAAAAAAAATATTTCCGTGAGGATCTGAAAATCACTTCATTTTATATTAAAGTGCCGGAAATTAAATAATACGTAATTTGCAGGAATTTATTAATTTCCGCAAAAAAATCCAACCGACAAGACTGATGGATATTTTTTCGTCGAGTCACGTCTCATCCGGCTTCGCGTTTTCTCCGCGCGCAAAATCTTACGTAAATAATTATCCAAATTACAGAGGGACTTTTGAGTGGTCCGCGGCTGATTGAACCCTTGGCAACGAGCCCGCGGCGGCGGCGGCTTCGGGCATTGATCAGAGGTCGCTCGACCGACAAATTTGCCGGGAATGTCCTTGCGGTTCGCGCGACGACCGTTCGACGCTCGTTTCCACTGTCGCCCGGCGAAGGAAAGTGAGAGCTCGAGGGATATCGCTCACTCTTTCCCGTTCCCAACGAGACAAGTTACCAGAGATAGCGATGACATTTTTTCCTTCCTGCAACGAGTCCGGAATTCCATGCGGGACTCGATGGAGAGAAAGACAAATGTTGTCTGTACCGACGACTCAGCGATAATTTTTCCACCGGGTGACAATGCAACGATACAAGTTGCACTCGACGATAAATTTATTTACGATCTGACCAACGATTCGCGCGTTTTGTTTGCGGGAATCGACCGCGAACACTCGCAGACACAACGGGTAATTGCCCCGTACGGTTCTCTTACCTTCGCTGACTTGACGATATCGTAATGGCCTTCCTGGAGTCGCGAATCGTAAACGCTGCCCGGTGTGGAATTCTGTCTGCTGCATTAAACATAAAACACAGTTATGATTAGGCTTACTTAGCTCGAGGATAAGTCCTGGTCGGCGCTCGAAGCGAGAATGATCGACATTGTCGATCGACGATTGACGGAAACTTACACTATCGGTTCCGATCCGTTCAGCGTTGGCTTCGGCGACTGAATTCCCGATCGGTTGGGCGTGCTCGAGTGCACGGGCGACGGTCCCTTGCTCAGGTTCGGCTTGGCACTGCAAAAGTCAAACGCAAACACCAAACGTTGAAACCCGGGTTTTCCACGATAATCAATTATTGGAAAAATATGCAAATCGGTGGACAACTAAGCGAGCGAGAAATTAGGAAAGCAACCGAAGTATCGAACGGTCACCGAGGTGAAAGTTGGTTTTATTTCTCGTTTATCTCGCGTTTAGTATTTCGACAATTTAGTTCCATTAAAATCCGACACAGCCGAGAGTTTAGAAAGGCCGTTTGCAGGTTCGTAAAAATGATTTCGTTTGGAAACGATCGTTCCTGCTTTACGAACGAATCTAATTGTGCACGGACTCGATTTAATACACGAATCGTGGCAAAACTGCAAATCACTTTAAAATCACTTTAAAGAAGTTTCATTCTCGTGCGTTGAACGAGCTCTCACTTAATTGCCCCGATTTTTTGCGTATATTAGCTGGAAATGAAATTGCTCCGAAAAAGTGTGTCAAAACATAACGTAAAACATAAAATGTTTGTATCCTAATAAATAAAATATCTCCACTTTATTCTCGGTATCTCGGCTCGGTGTTGCAGCGACAGGCTAATCGCGAAGCGCACACCCGGCGATGCGGTTTACCGGTTTCCTGGGGATAATAATTATTCAGGAAAATCGAGAAAATCCGCTCTCTCCTTCTCTCTCAACTCCTCGGGGTCAACTTCGCGCGGCCGTCGCAGTCCGGAACATTATTCAAACGGGACATGATTGATCGGGACGCGAGAACCGAGTCCCGTTCGGTCCTGTTCTCCCGCGTTGGAATTCACTTGGAAAATATATTCCGGACAAGCGAGCGCGAGTCAGCAGGGAAAAAAGGTCGAATCGCACCGCGTGTACGAGCGAAGACACCGGGGCATGAAAAATCGCGAAACGTGCGGCCACGTTGAGCGATTTAATCGCGGACGTTGAACGAGGCACCGACGAAGTGCATCGCGCAACACGAAGACCGAAGACGAAAGCGACGAGAGCGCGGAGGAGGCGACTCTGAGTAGTCCGAGCGGCGACGAATAATTTGCGACGACACGCGACGGTACCGTTCTCGCAGTTAGAAGCTTGAGCACAATCGGCGGACGCAACACTCGGCGCCGATTTACCGACGCCCTTTGCTATCCTCGAGCTCGCGGCCGCGAGGAGATCGGTCGACGCTTGATACCACAATACCTCGATCGACTTGACTCGCCATGCATGACAAAACCTTCGATGCTCACGTTTCGTTCCGACTGGAACGTCTCGTCGCGAGGTCGATGCACCAGTCACTGACCGATCGTATTGTTTCTCATATTTCATAAGAAAAAAAAATTACAGCTGTCATTCTATGCATTGAATTTTTACACAAACATTTGATCCAATTAAATTAATTGCAATATGATTTTTTTTGCATTCCAGTATGATTAGAAGATGATTCGATTGAATTAAATTTGTGGGATAAAATAGCAAACGCGATGATAAATTATGTCGTGACTGATCCCAATGATCGACCGTCGCGTTGACAATCGGACAAATCCGAGAAATCGTCACCCGGCGACAAGTCCAATCGACGATTAACGACGAGGGTAATTATTTACCGGTTCGCCGAGGGCGTCGCGGCGCCCGCGGAGCTTCTGCTCAGGCTACACGTGCTGCTGTGATGCTGCTTTCCGTAGACCGGCCGATTATTCACGGACACGCTGACTCTTTCGGCGATGCGAAATCGCGGTACCGTCGGCTTGTGATACATCATCCTGGAGCCGGTGGAGTGTCCTGAGCCTCGGTGCAATGTGTGCGATTATCGTGTCTCCGCTCCTTCTCCGTTTCTCAACAGGCTCAGGATCGTTGACCGTGCTCCATAACGCACTTCGCACTCTCCTATCGACTGCTAAATTTTCACACCGATTTTTTTCAATCCGCGAAACCTCAAAAAAAAATCCAATAAAAATTCACCAAAGTCCCATCGAAAAATGAAAATAAAAAATATTCAGTTCAATAAAACGCAATAATTCCGATCGAGAATTTTTTACTACGACACAGCTGTTGATTCAGCTGAAGAAAAACACTCGCACTGTATACCCGACACGTCACACAATTGAGTCCAATTGAAAAAACAGCTGGACGCTGGTTTTTAAATTTCAAACCCGGCTCGAGCGCGAACCACGAGAGCGCGAGGCACTCGACGCTGCTGCTGCTGCTGCTGCTGGCGTGGCGGGAGATTTCGAGAGACTGACGAGGACGGAGGGCTCGAGCGGTCGCGGGAGCCTCGAGTGAATCCTCCCGACGCCCGAGCAGCGCTACACAACGCGCGCCCCGCGTGTACACTCGGGCCCGTTGTTGGTGCACTGGGCGCTCGTTTGTGCGGCGAAGAACGAAGAGCAGCCGCGGCAGCAACAGCAGCGGCAGTAGCTACAGCTGCACATAGACGGACACTCTAACGCGGAGGAAGCGCGATACTCGGTGCAGTCCAGCGGCCGGCACGTCGAGCTCTCTCGAGTCGAGTTCGACTCGCGAGTCGCTCGCGCAAACTAAACTAGCTCCCGCGGCTCGCGGCAAAACCGCGTATCGAGTCGCGGGCGTAAACTCACTCGGCGCATAAATTCAACTTTGCGCTCGCGTGCACCGGCTACGCCTGTATTATCGGCAGACCGGCTTTCGTGCAAGCCGCGCGCCGGGGGCTCGTTGCACCGAAAGGTACAACGCACCTCGCTTGTCCCTTTCGAGCTGCAGTTGTGTGAGACAATTGCCAGTAGCGGCTGGGCCATGAATTTATTTTATTTGGAACCAAATCTTATACATATTTATTTTTATTTATATCTGTGGCCAATTTTATTTTTTGTGTTTTTTTATTGTGTTGAAGACACTGGAAAGATTGTTATTCAGCCTTGGAACGATCATGACAATCAGCAGAGTTTGTGGATAAATGGAGAGGCCGAACTGTGCTGCGGCTGTGTGAATTTATGAATTTTTTTTTTTTTTGGAAACAAACTCTAGGCACATTTATTTTTATTTATATCCGTTGTCAATTTTATTTTGTGTGCTTTTTTTTTAATTGTGTTGAAGACACTGGAAAGAATGTTATTCAGCCTTGGAATGATCATGACAATCAGCAGAGTTTGTGGATAAATGGAGAACCGTGCTGCGGCTGAATCGTGAAAAAGCCACCGGCGATTCCACGTCGATAAATAACAATCAGCCATGGAAATTTAAAGGGTCTTCCGTCGAGAGAATTTCGTGCCGAGTCTGCGTTCGAGCAACGGTGGGAAGTGCACTGCGGGTTCTCGCGAGGAATGAGCGAAAGGCTTTTCGACGATAGGCCGGTCGAGCATCTAGCAGCTGTCGCATCGCGGCAGAAACGACCGTGTGTTGTGGCGGTTGTCGCGTCCGTTATTCCCGCCGCTACTGCCCGCGCTGTTAAGCGATACCAACGAGCGGAGCAACCAACCAGAAGAATATACGCGCTTCCTCGGCTCGGATGTGTAATACATATGTGGTCGCTGAGCACAATTTTCTCGGCGGTTTCTCACTCGCTTTTGCCGCGATTCATCGACCGCCCAGGCCGCAGATGTCGGCCGGAGCAACTTGAAACGGAGCAGAGGAGACCAGGGTTACATGCATCAATTTCGCTTCTGCAACTTTTGAACATTTTTTCAAATATAAAAATTGCATAATTCCAAGACGGCCAACTAGTTATGTGTTGGGATTAAATTTTGAGCTAACCCGATTTAAAAAGCACCAGTTTGTCAACCGGTTGATCGCAGAGCCCGACAGAATGACTGAAACGCACATTCTCGGGATGCGCTCGTCGAGCGAGCGTGAATTCACGGAAACCGCGATTGACCGCGATTATCGAGTAAACCGATGCCCGTACCAGAGGATGCGTATCGCCGCCGGCTGTGCAAACAAATCGACGCCTCGGAATAACACTTTTTCCGTCGTTACTTCTATTACACGACGCCGCCGCCCGAGGATACACGGCGAATCGTGCGCTGCTCCACAATAGGCGCTTGGACTGAACACAAAGCCGCGTTTGTTGGTGCGAGTTTATGCGCGAGAACACAACCGGCGGGCGTTATCAATTATGCATAACCGTGGCGCGTACGTTACACGATGATAAAACAAGCGAGCGGACGCCGCCTCCGCGAGACGAGTTTTGCGGCACAAAGTGGCGATGAAACTGACGACACGAGATTGCTCGTAAAAAATTAAACACGAGGCTGCGGATCGCTTGAAATATTTTCTTGCGAATCAATCGAGCCGAGTTCAAAGATTGAGCGACGTCGAAGGTCGCCGGCGTATCGCGAGGCCTGTGGACGAGTTCGATGTATCGTGTGTCTGGCTGTCTCTTCCTTTATTCCCGAACTCTTCAATTTGTCCCGCCGTCGCGACGAATATAACCGCGGCGACCGAGGCGACGGGCCGGGCCGTACACATTTTCACCGTGACTGTCCTCCGCGCGTCCGGTATCCGGTCACGGTCGCGGAGACATTGTCCACAGTGGTTCGTATCGATCGATGTCAACGAACCGGGGCGGAGAATCCTCGCACTTTCGACTGTGACGCTCGTGGATCGACCGACCGATTGACGCTGAAGAGATACAAAATTTCATCTGAAACATTGTTTCAAAATTAGTGATCATCCCGAATAAAATATTAATTGTACGCATCACGAAAAGCATTTGTCATTCGGAAGTTCGGTAATTAAGATGCGTTTAATTAAATCTGGAGTTCCAAGATTTCCTCTAACCATATTCGCGTTAGCACCGGATGTGTTTATTAATTTTAAGGGGGTTTCGGAAAAGCGATGATGTAGCCGTTTCTCGGGACGCGCGTCGCTCCGAAGCGAGTCAGCCCCCAGTGCCATCCAATTTTCAGGCGCGTGTATCCGTGTATATACAGCGCGCGGCGAAATTTCGCAAGCGAAGCGACAAAGGGCTCGTGAAATACGCCGAATGGGACGACTGAAAAGCGCCGTCGCTTTCACATCCCGTGCGCGGGCGCGCACAGCCGGACGGACGTTCTGTGAGCTCGTCATTCACGCACGACGAGTCACGAATTTTAATATTAGTCGCGACCTCGAGAGACTCCCAGACGCAGCGAGTGAATGAACGCGACATCAGAGCAACAGCGAGGCGCGCGCGCGCGCGCGTTTTTCTGCGTTGCGCGCATAAATTCCAATGACGAGATGCGGCGATTTTGTTTTTCCATTTCCCTCTGACGATTCCTGTGTCGAAACACATAATTCGACGATGCACACGCGCGTCTCCCGGGACGACAGAATCGGACTGTGCGATCATTCAAGCCGCCGGCTCGTCGTTCATTTCCCTCGGGACTAATGGGAGAACCCGGACCGTCGCGTCCGCCGGTTCCGCGACCGCGGGCCCAGCGAAGGAGACGTTGCACTTGACATTTCACGACGCGATAATTTTAGCTCTCGTTACACGACATTTACGACCGCACGCGCCACAGGATACTCGGCTTTTATTTTTGTCCCCTAGGTGTATCTCGCGTCGGCGTGGCCTGAATGAGGTGGACGGCGTGTTCGATGAGAAACAACAAAACGATGACCAGAGTCCGGAGTGAAGTACAGCAACGAGGCTGGATGTTATCCGGGCCTGGCATCCCCATGGACCGGTTTTCCTCGCCGTAATCCGCGAGATTTGAGATATCGAGCTCGCGTCGAGGACTCGCAAATCGCTCGTTCGAAATCTCGGTGACTCTCGGAGCCGAGCGGCCGGAGGAAGCGGCGCGGCGAAAAGAAACAGAAAGTGCAACCGCAGCCGCCGACACGAGACGTCGTTAAACTCGGGCTCGAAAGGAGCGCATCCGCTCCGAGCCGCTCTGTGCCGCTCGGGGTCCGAGACACGAAAATAATTTACTTTCTTTTCATACGCCGAGA
Organism: Itoplectis maculator; assembly: GCA_964034905.1. Classification (NCBI taxonomy): domain Eukaryota; kingdom Metazoa; phylum Arthropoda; class Insecta; order Hymenoptera; family Ichneumonidae; genus Itoplectis; species Itoplectis maculator. The sequence goes on from OZ035862.1 coordinate 4,296,643, forward strand.
GGGCGAGAGAGTGAGAGAGACGATGAGAGCCAGAAGGGGCCACCGCAGCTATTCCGAACGGCGCCAACTTAACCCGTCTAGACTCAACCGCGTGCGTTGCTATTCTCGTACGTGGATTTAAAACCATAACAAGCGTGTCCCCGCGGTGCAAGCGCGGTGCTCGTGTGTACGTCGCGGTGTGTGTGCTCCACTCGTTGATCGCAGCGACGGACATGAAACAAAAGTAAATTCGTTTGACAAGCGTAAAGGTTCGAGGTAACGCGAAAATAGTGTCGAGCAACGACGGAACCGAGTGTTCCGGTTAACGGGCGGTAAAACATTCGGTAAGTGACTTCTTTTATGCTCTGTACATCCCAAAGTCTCAAAGTAAAAAGCCTTTTTCTTACATCGTTTGAATTTTACAAAAATGCTCCCAGTGAATTGGAAATAGAAAGAAAAAAAAATGCTCCGATTCGCCAGACGAGAAAATAATGTGAATTTAGAGATCAGCGGAGTAAGAAGATTCCATTGGCATTGAAAAGTCAAAAGCGACCGCGTTCGACGGGCGCGCGAGCGCCAGGAACATGATAAACGAGGAACTCCGCTGGTCACTGCGATTCTCAATGGGAACGTCGAGGCGGCGGCGATCCTCATGGCGCCATCTTTCAGCGAAGGCGCCTCTCCTTTCCAACGGAGTCTCGCTGCTACTTACCGAGCCGAGCGAGCGCGCGCGTGGCACAATGAATAATGCAACGAGCGGCAGAGTTGATTCATCAGAGTCGCTCACCCTTCGTTCTGCAGTCTATTGTCGACGATCTGCGCGGCGGGCAGCGGGGCGGACAATTGTCGCACCAGTTCGTCCCGTTCGCCGAGCTTCTGCTGGATCGTCTCCTGTAGCCTCTGCTTCTGCTTCTGATACTCCTTGAAGAGATCGCCGTTGTAGCTCTGCTCGAGGTGCGGCTCGCCCGGCACCGGCGCTCGCGCTGGCACCGGAGTCGGTTCCGGGATCTTGGCGGCCACCCCCGTCGGCTTGTCGGCGAGGGAATCGCGACGCGAACTCCTCGCGGTCGACGGGGCCGGTGACTCACGACCTGGCAACCTTCGCTCGGGGGTCGAGGCTGCTGAGGGATCAGCTTTCACTCCTGGAATGACAGAAGCGATAAATGATTAAAGTCTTTTTGAAGATCAACGAAATTCAACACCAATTACTCGCTAAAATTTTACAAAAAACCTGTACAGTACCATCGGGACTCTTCGACTGTCCTCTCGTCCTGGGCGGAGCCTTCGGCTGTATAGCACCGGCAATAGTCTCCTGTATCGACGGCAATTGCTGAAATTCCGCGTAACTCGAGCTGAGAAAAACGTCGCCCTCGTTCTCGAACAGCCTGTCGACGCTCGTGTTCATGAGTTTGTTGTTCTTGAAGCCGGTGAGATGAAAGCTCGCGAACGACGATCTCGACATGGGATTTATGTCGCCGGTGGAGAGAGCCATCAGGGCGGCCGAGGGTAGGGGAGTATTTTTTGGGCCGGGACTCCTGGGTCCCAGTCCGGCTTCGAGCGCGGGCACGAGACTCCGGGACATCATGTCTGCCGCGGATCTCGGCCTCGTGAACGGCATTGCGCTGTGCGGAAAGGTCTTTGGCTTTATCGGCGTGATGAGCATGTGCTCGGTCCACGAAGTCTCGAGCGACGGTCTCTCCAGGCGTTCTACGTCGACGTTCAGTGTCCGCTGGGCGAATGGAACCGCAAAGGTCTCGGGCGGGATGCTCTGGAGCCAGGACAGGAGGCTCAGGTCGCTGTCGCTGAAGCCGACGGAACCGTCGAGCAGTCGCGAAAAGCTCATCTCGACCTGCTCGCTCTCCTTCGAACCGGTCGCTTTAGCTTGGCAGTAATTGACACAAGACTCGTAGAGTATCCCTTTGATGATGAGCTGAATGAGTCTGTCGTTCTTGGCCGACGACACCGGATGACTCGGGTCGCTGGACTTTCGGTCGCCGGGCAAAAATTTCTCCACCAACGGATGAACCTCCCGGAAACATTGGACTCTCGCGTTGCTCGGATTCCAGTCCTTATACTGCAGATGATCCGTCAGTCTCGGCAGAGTTAGAAGGAGACAGAGGCTGCTGTACTCCTCTTTGCTGGGTGCGACCTTCTCGAGGTCGCTCAGCACCTTGACGACCTCCTCAACCGCGTTGTCGACGCTTCCGTTTGTACCTGCGACGATGATGTTGGCCTCCGATTTGATGCACAACAGCTCGACGTACTTGTGACGGAGTATCGAGTACGTGAACTTTCGCATGTCGAAGTCGGACAGCGCCTCGAGTGGCTGAATGAATTCCAGCACGTCGTCCCATTGTCCGTCGAGTATGAGCTGACGCAGGAAGAGCACGTCGTCGCTGTACTGGCCGTTGATCACGCCGGTCTCGCGCTCCAGCGAGAGCTGCGAGATGTGAAGGTCCCGGCCGTGAAGAAACTCCAGGGTCAGTCGCACCACGTCCTCCTCACGCAGCGTCAGGTGCGCCGCCGGCATCACGTACCGAATACGCAACCTGTGACAAAAGAAACGGAGGAAGATTAGATAAAAGGTTTTTGGGCTGTAATTACACAAGTAATGAATTCCGAGGTCATATATTTAAAACCAGGTGACGCGAATTAGAATATATCATAGAAATTGTTCAGGGACTCAAAATATTATTTTATCCAACCTCGTCGAGGGACTCAAAAAGTTCCCAATTAAAATTCAATGTCGCGATTTTCTTTTTCACTTTACCTCGTTAATTAAAATATTTTTCAATATCCTATTCACCGTCCACTGGTGTAGAAGGGGAAAGAAATGTAATACGAGTTATCACCGAAACTGGAAAGTATTAAAAATCTCCGGTGAAACGTGTCAATTCGGTATTGCGGGAAAACCAATATTTTCCGGCGTTGTAAGACGACGTAATAATGTCTCGCAAGGTCTAATGTAATTAATTAATTCAACGAGCTGCTAATTGCGATGGAATTCAATTGAAGCGGAGGCTCGTGACACGGTGAAAAGTGCGGGGCTACCGTTGGAATGCGCGAACGCATACGAATCGAAATGTGCGAATTTCAGGTCGACGCACCCGCGTCGATCGGGTCGACGAGGCAACGAGTATTCCGACAGACGAACGAACGGCCCGATAGCCGGGAAAAGCGTTAAAGTTTTATCGAACCCGCCGGCTTCTTTATATTCCGCCGGGAACGCCCGGATCTGAAATCGAGTAGGACAGCCCTTCGCAGAAAACTAACCGCACATCTCGAGAGCTCCCTAAAAGACGTCTGGAAGCATCAACGGAAATCCTCGTCCCCCGAGGGAGGAGAGACACCCAGAGACTTTACTGTCTCTCAAAGTTTGTCTTTCGACGAAGCTCCGCATAAATTGCCGGAAAAGCAGTCGACGAAAGGCACCGAGGAAAAGGGATCTTAATGGGGCTGAAACAGACGCAGACCCGGATTTTCTGGGCTCTCGACGCCGACGCGCGAGTCGCAGCGAAATTTTTGACTCGCAGTTGCTCAATAAAAAATAAAAATAAAAAATGCTTGCCCGACGGGAAGAAATTCTCGCCTTGCGAAAGCGTCGAGAGTCGCGGTCAGCAGTTTTTTAGTTAACTTGCCGAGGTGCGAGCACTCGTCAATTTCAGTTTCGTTCGGGCAATTGGAGCGATTAGTCAGAAGCAGCAGCACGACGATGGAGGTCACACAACGTTTCGTCGTGAGTCGTCTTGGAAACTTGAGGCGAAATTCTTCTTCGTCACTCTCGGTCTATTCTCGGCCTTCGAGTTAATTAACGATTGACGCGATTTCTTGGAAGTCTTTTTTTGTCGAACTTGTCCTAACACTAACCATATATTTCACCGTACAGTCATTAAAGGACCATTGAAAATGAATATTTAAAATCAAATTTGATCCTTTTCAAACCGAAAAATGTAATTTTTTTTAAACCACTTCAACCATTTTTTTGTTTTTTTCCATTTCAGGGGTTCGCCGTGGTAGCTTTGCTACTCATCGCGTTCTCATCCGCTCAGATCATAGTTCAGCCTGGCTACACCCACCCCAGTGACAAAGGTCAACAGGGTTACACTGGGTCACCGGCGCAACAAAGTCCCGCGTACGACCAGCAATCGTCACGCTCGCTGGCAGACGAATACCAACGAAATCAGGCTCTCCAGCGGATGGTGGAGAACCAGATACTCCAGGTGGTTCAAGGACGTCAGGCTCAGCAGATGCAACAGTCGCCCCCGGGGACGGTGGGAATTCCTTTGATTCACTTTCCGCTGCGTCCACGAATCGGCGGCGGCAAAATTTATTCCCTGACCCCGCACGGACTTCGGAGTCTCCACATCGGAGGCTTCGGACTGTCGAGACATCCGGTTCTGCTTCGCGAAGCGGCCGAGCCCTCGACTGGCTACGTGATGTCGACTGGCTACGTGAGTATCCCGAAGTCTTGAACCGAGTGGAGTTGATGTTGTTTCAAGTGCTTTCCCCGAGGGCGCCAACGTCCATCGCGTATTCTGTAGCTTCAACGGTTTCTTGCAGCCAGTTCGGACCCAGTGGACCAGATCAGTATCCGGAGGACCAGGAGCCGATTTTGGGAGCGGTACCGAAGTTCATGCTGTGGCCTCGGAGTCGCCCGTAGAAGGTGACGGCGCTGATGGGGTCGTTGCTTTGCCAGAGCCGCAGGGTCTTGTAGCCGAAGATCCAACTGGTATGTTAAAACTGAAATTTTGACTATTTGTAACGCGAGTGATGAACAAATTAATTTGAAAAAAAACCTCAATTTGTCTTGCAGACAAACTCGTGGAGCCTCGACACATCGGGCAGTCGGACGACGCTGTAGTCGGTTCTCCACTCGACCGAATTTACTACGACCAGCCGTTCAATCACGACCAACATCATCCGATGGATTCTCCAGCGATGACGTCGCAGTTCCTGAAAACAGCTAACGCCATAGGACAAATGATCGACACAGTAGCCCCGGGGCTCATGGGGAACAAAGACCCGATGTCGTCGATGACGCGCCATCAGGATCCCTCAGGAAATTATCAGCAGCAGTACCACGAGCCCTCGAGCCATCAGGGAGAACGAAGCGAGTCTCCGTCCAATTGGAAGGCACCTGGCACAAGCTCCGCCAACCAACCGATGACCGGACAATCCCACAGCCAACAGCCTCAGCGTTCGGAATGGAGCTCGATGCCTCAGAACCCTCAGAATCCGAGTGCCAAGGCGGCTGACAACGAACGAAAGGCTCAGCAGGTCAGAATACGAGTCAATTTAATTACCACTAGGCTAATCACACGCGCTGGCGCGCGTGCCTGAGATACCTTTGCGCTGCTGCGCTCTTATAAAGTTTTAAAAGGGTAAATCGCAACTAAAAAACCCTTGTTTAGTTGATAAAAAAAAAAGAAATTTGTCGTGTTGCTTGTCAGAAATCCTAGATCTGGCCGCCAGGCCGAAAACCGCCCAAATCGGGGTCACGAAATTCATTTTTCAAAATATTGACTTTTAACCTATACCATCGTTCTCAAGTCGCATATTCTACCCCTGAAAACACTGCCATCAACCTTTTTTAGTGGGTTAAAAAAAATACGATATTTGACAGAACTGTCAAAGTTATCAAGGACAAATGAACCTGGACTCGGTCTGAGAGTCCCAGCGAATCACAGCCCGAATAGTTTGCTAACAATGCTTTCCGTTACTCATGAACTTTTTAAAAGAGGGATTGATAATTCTTTCAACTCGTGATCATTTTCATATAATTTTTTCCATCTTTCTTCAGGCTCCACCAACCTATCCAGTTGACAACAAGCCTGCGAACAATTGGCTGACAGCGGCGAAGCAGATATTCAGTGGTCAACCGGGCTACCAAAATTACCCCCCATCCGGTTACAATAACCAACAGTCGGGCTACAACCACTATCAACCAGGTTATCAGAGTTACCAGAATCGACCGCAAACTGGAGGTTACCGACCCAATGGACCTTCCTACTATCATGGATCTTCCTATCCGATTGGACCGTCCAGCTCTGCCACCGCAAGTGCCAGCTCGTTTTCTAACAACAACAATTACAATCCCTATCATCGTGCAAGCTCGTCGTACAACCCCTACGCTGCCTACAATCCCTACGGCTTTGTTGGGGCTGTCGATCAGTTCGGTCGAGCCATAATGAATCAACTACCGGCGGCGGTGAACTCTTTCGTTTCCAGTCCCAACATGGAATATCTTAGAAACATGGCCGGGCAACAAATGTCGGTTGTCAAACGACCATTCGGCTACTAAAATCGACCTGGCAAAGAATCGACTCATTTTTTTTACTGGTAACTCAACTTTTGTATCTTATTTATTGTAATTTATTGCATCGATGCTATTGACAAATTATGAATTACGTTACGTTATGAATTACGTGAATAGACTTCACGGCACTTATCGAACTCCGTCCATTACCTCCTAGGAAATTACATCGATCACATCGATTAATTAGTCATCTGTCATATTTATTTATTCTGTATCGTCAGAGACTTGGGAATAAAAGTTTAGTAGTGTAAATCAAAGTTGTTAGTCTTGTACGTCAATAAAAATAATATCAACTGTAATAAAATATGTAATGACGGTCATCGAAGTCGACTTTGCAAAAACAAAAAAATCAGGAGCACTAATTGGGTTTGGATCCTACTTCATTTGTCAAAAAGAAAAAACAACGTCCGTGACCGGAGCAAGAAAATCGAAGTTGTTATTTCTTCCATTAACGCGCTCCGAGTCTCCTTTTTCTCCTCCCCCAACCGGAAAACCCGTGGAAGTTGGCGCGAGCGAAGAGAAACGTCCGCTCTCCGTCTCAATTGCCGCCCGGATCTCTTTTCGTCGGCGAGTCGAGCGAACTCGTAACTCCGCGGCCGCTTACAGAGAACGAGGCAGAAGCTGCCGTCGCGCGGGGTTGCGCGATACGAAATCGATACTCATAACCGGCGGCGCTCGACTCGCGATGGAAGAAGCCCGTAACTACTTTATACACGGGTTTCTGGCCACGTTTCTGCCGTGGCTCGCGAACAGCCGAGACGGCGAACTCCGGGGGCTGAACGCGCGGATGAAAATTCGATTCTCGGTGTAATTCGTCGTCGACGCTAATTGAGCCGAACAGACTGCGCCCGGGGATACGACGAACGGTAGCTCTGCCGCCCAACGTGTCGAACGAAGGGCAAATAGCGATCGAGCAATTTGCAGAAATGCCCGAGGCCCGCGGTGACTGCTGGGAGGAATACGAGGCAGGGAATGTGGACCCTTCAAACGAATGGGAAATTGAAACGATAATTTTGTCGCTTTTCCGTCAAGTTGCGAGGAATCCATTTAAATACATCTAAATGTAGGTGGGTCTGGCAGAAATTTCAACAGCAAAGAGTGTAATCGGTTTAGGAGTTTTATTTGCTTATCTTAAATTTTCTGGCAACTTTGGCCATTAAAAATAATGTAATCCATAGACCAAACCTGCGCGGACGTGAAATTGAGAAATCAAAAAATTAAAAAAAGATCCGTCGACTGAAAAAATATTTCCCCTCCGAGGGTTTTAGACCGGCAGACGATGTCTCGATGGCGGAGACTGTGTAACGTTTGGCGTCCATGCAAAAGCTGCGGAATCGCGAAAAGGAGCCATTACCCCGCGGGTAATGATCGCATTCAAGCGACTGGCACCTTTGACCCCTGCCGGAAACCACGGCAGCCGCAGCCTTTCGCGTGTGTACCGTGAAATTCACGACGTCTACCAACACCGACGGCACCGCGACACCGTCGAGACGACTTTTACCACGACCAACGACGGCCCCATTCGTCGACCAGTTTGCTCAAGCAGATGGGAAACCGGCGACTACGACGTCGAATTTTCTTCCTCTTTTTTCCTTCTTCTCCTCTGCCTCCGCGTTTTATCGCACACGACACTCGTTACACCGGCAATTCACGCGGCTATTTTCTTCATCCTCTTCCCGCACCGCTGGACGCATGAAATAGTCATCGGGAAAAACAGGCGAACGAGCTTCTCCCCTCGTTGAGATTCTCGATAGGATCACGATTTTCTCGTAACATTTTTTGTCCTCTGGTCTCGTAAATTTTGCCGCACACCGAAGTCTGTAGTTTTTTTATTCGTTCGAACAAAAATTGACAGACACTTCGAATTCTATTATTTTCCATCGTCTGCGAATTTTCCACCTTCTAAATAAAACTACGTGGATTCCAATACGAATTGAGAAGAGAAAGTGAACCGTCCGCAATTTTGTTTGCGAAATTGCGACGTTCAATGGAATCGCGAAAAGAACCTCGTGGGTCTATCGAATAAGCACAACAACCGGCTTTCCCGAGGCGAACGCAGAGCGAAAACGTTTACCTTGGCGGAAAAATTGCTCGCGTGGAGGGAAAATAGAATAAAAAGAGAGGGCGAACGAAAACGCGGGTCGAGGGTTTTCGATTCGGTTGGGGGTTTCCCGGGGACTCAGGGGGATTCCCGGCCAATCTAGCAAAGTAGCCTCGTTGATTCTCGCGCGAGGCAGACACAAATCACGAGGGCAGGAAAAACGAGGAGGATTCCGGATCAACGGACGGGTTTTTATCTATTTTTTCCCTACATCCTAAAAAAAATAAAAAATTCCCAAAATACAAAATAAAAAAAAATACAGAAAATCTTATTAACGATAAAAATTTGGCTCACTTCTTCCGTCGTTCCAAGCTGCGAATCTTTCGACTGACTGACATTCACCTTACCGAGGTCATCGAAGCGCAAAAAAAAAATCTCCTTGACGGAGAAAAAAATAATAATATTCACGAGTGTGTTTTTTTCTTGGCAAAAATAGAGTCAACACCGGAACCGGAAGAGGGAGAGAGAGAGACGAGCACGCGAGTCAACCGGCGCACAAAACGATGTCGCGCGGCACACTGACCGTGCCCGACGTGTTTCGCCGGGCCGAAGGGGCGTCCCGACGAACTACGTCGGCGTACGACGTCGTCGTCGTCGACGCGCGCTATATACGCGCGCCCTACGTGTGTCCCCGGCGTCGAGAGATGCAGCGATTGCCCACGCGCCCGACGACGCAACGACTCCTACGACGTCAATCGATTCTGCACCTTAAGAGGGTGGCTTTTCAACTTTCGAATGGTCTCGAGAAATCGTTGAAAAAAAAATACTGGCGAAGGGGTTGAAAGTAGCGATGACTCAGCAAGACTCATAGTTATTTTTAGCGATTTTTCGGTCAATCAAAATTTGAAACAGAGAGGGATGACTTTTTTCTTTACAAAAGAAAATATGTTCCGCTCCGAGATTATTTATGAGTCGATATTCATATAGAGATTTAAAAAAAAATTCCTACATACGCTGTGATTATGATTTTTTTTTACCTCGATCGAGTTACGAGACTGACGTCCGGCTCGAGTTTCGTAAAAATGACGACGACGGAAATGCAAATGACCGATAAGCGACTGTGGGATAGAGGAGAATGCGGGAACGCGCGTCGCGAGAAAGAGATTACCCCGGGAAAGTAGCTTCGATAACGGGCTCGCGGCTCAACGAGTCGCGTGAGATTCCGCGGCGGTGCCGCGAGGGAACACACACGCGCGGACCGTGGAAGCGCAGAGAGGTACAGCGGCGCGTGTACAAGCTGAGAGATCTTCGCCGAGAAATGTCCCATTGCCGCGAGCGAGGTAGCCAAGGATCCTTCACATTGGCTACCGCTCTTCGAGTTGGGTAGGCATTTCCGAGATAGAGGAACATTCTTCAGACCTCGGGATTCCGTTGCATAGTATTCCCTCTAATGCCGAACCGACTAGTCGACTGTTTCAATTATTCGAAACCATTCAAACGAAAATATATTAACGGAAAAAGCAAATCCAGGTCCGATTGATCCTCTATTAAAAAGTTCATGAGCAACCCTTATTTTTTATTTATTCAGCATCTGATTGGTCGTTGGGAAGCCGGCAGCAGTTTGATGTTTAATATCGCAAAATTTGGCAGTTTGTAAAAAAAAAATCGTTTTTCGCGTTTTTCTCCTCGAATTGTTGACTTTTCGGGAAAACACCTGTCGTTTTTGGAATCAGCGGGAAATTTCCCATCGGATAGGGTTTTTAAACTTGGCGAAATCGAAAATTTGTTTTTTCGCAAAAAACGCAAAGGTTACCCCTTCAAAAAATTTGCGATTTTTGAGGGTCAACTTTAAAAATCTGCAAAAAATCGAAGAATCAAGATATCGCGTTCCGCCTGGTGGCATTCTTTTCGTTGAAGAGTTTTCTTACGAATGCAAAAAGAAAATCCCGATTATATTAATCCAAAGAAAAATTACACCGATATTAGTAAAGTGCCAAAATTGGGAAAAAGTGAAAAATCGTTTTTCGGGTTTTTCTCCTTACATTTTTTTATTTTTCGGGCAAAAAACAGTCATATTTAGAATCAGCGGAAAATTTCCCATCGGATAGCGCATGTTGTGAACGACCCCTCAAGGACCCTTGGGTCGAGGCATCTCGCGTCGAGGAGAAAGGAGAAAGAGGAAACCCCGCTGGAGGGACGAAGCGGGGAAAATAAAGGAGGACCGGTACCGGCGTCTAGTCGCGCGCGGTGCACGACCCGTCCGTGAACTTGGCGCCCTTGCGCACCCTCCGCGCGATTACGCGCCAGACGGGAGCGAATAAACCAAACGAGAGGCATCGGCGCTACCGCCGCCGCCGCCGAGCACGCAAGAAAGACACTAACACACCTCGCGGCCGGGCCGCGCATTTGCCGCATGCCCAGGCGCGCGTGCTTCCGTACGAGAAATTTATCGGCGACCGTGCGGCACACGCGCCGATATATAATTCGCTCCACGAGCCTCGCATACATATACGTATTTACGTCTGTGGAAGCGGCGCGGTGCTATAATACGTACTCGCTTACCGATCTCCCTGAAGATCAGTCTAATTGGCGTGACGACCGGACTATCCGGAGTAACAGAAAACCTTAGCCGGGGAAAATATATAACTTCGAAGATCTCAACCGCGAGAACCGGATTATCATATACGGCTCACCGTGAATCGCGCCCGGATAATTGTTACCGTAATTCACGGGAATTTACCGCGACTCCGGGAATATTTGAGCGCGCGTTAAATTCATTGATGGTCGATGGAAATGGATTTTCATTTTTTTTTTCGTTTAATTTTTTAAACACAGAGAATATTTATTTTATTAGAGGCGAATAGCAAAATGTTCTAAAAAATAGGTGTAATTATTCATGAGCAGGATGCGAGGCCATTCGGAGCTTTTTTTTAGAAATTGAGGCCAAGAGCGACTGGGCGACGATGCAGTCGCGGACTCGGACGCAACGCGCCGAGACGATAAGTGCATTTCGCAAGTGCATCGCCGGCGCTGTGGCTCCTGCAGGTTGGACGTCGCTGCTGCTGGTGCAACGGCCGTTCCGGGCCGGAGGTCCACCGTAATTGACTGCATGTGTGTGTGTGTGTGTGTGATCCGTACGGCCGGCCTTACGTACTCCACATCGGTGCGATACGTGCGCGCCCGTACGGCGCATCCCCTCGGCTATATCGTGTGTGTTCCGTAAAACGATTATGCTAAACACACAGTCGATGCGCACAATGTGCCCGCTGCCAGCGACGTAAGAACCCTATGCCAGGATGCAATCGAGTTTGCTCCTCGCGATACTTGAGACCGCAAAAATAAGCCATCAACCTGAGCATTCAATTTTTCTACCTCCAGCATTTTTTTTACTTTTAACATTTTTTTTGCTTTTAACATTTTTTTTAGAATATCAAAAAACAAAAAAATATAAAAAATCAAAGAATGACTCAACAATATTTATATCAGAGTGACACATCTCATCCGATCTGTAATTGCGTGAAGCACGCGGTACATTGATCGATATCCAAGCTAATTGGCTTATAAGGATGATAATAATAATAATAACGTAATTCGCCTCGAAGGCGAGAGGCGAATAACGAATACATTCGCTCAAGTTAATTGCCGGTTGGCAGTCCGAAGCTGACGAGTAGTGACAACGACTGGACCCCATTATTAGCCCAGTAACCGAGAGCGACCGACCGATCTCGTCTCATTCCGGATATGCGGAATAATACAGCGCGAGCGGCGCGAGGAGCGATCGCCGCGTATGCGCACGCGCGCGCGCGAGAAGTGGGACTCCTCACGCGACTTTCGATCGGTCAGCGCGACGTTTTTTTCTCTCTCTCTCTCTCTCTCTCTCTCTCTCTCGCCGGCTTTTGCCACGCAGCGACGACGACCGCGCGCACGCACACGCGATTCGCGTTTACGCTTCTAATACACCGTGGAAGTTGCAAAGGGGCCGCGCGGCCGTCGAGAGAGACAGAGAGAAACAGAGACAGAGGCAGAGAGACAGAGCGAGAGAGACGGATAGACGCGGGGATTTCACCGACCTGAAAAGACGGACAATCTTCGCGGCGACGATGACGACCCGACGCGGGCTTTTTATTTCGGCGCGACCGATGGAAATGCAAACACGATTCGCGTCGTCTGCTACCGCGAAACGCAGCCTCCGCGCCGGGAGAAATCTCGGCTCTCTGCGTCTTCGTCTTGTATCATTAATAATCTTTCTCTTGCATCTTTTCATTAAATATTTTTTATTTCATTTTTTTATTTTCCATTCCTGTTGAATTATTCGATCGATCTTACCGTCCCAAAGTGTCCTTGGAAAAATCCTCAATGACAGCGACCGCCGAGGAAGTCACGACGACCATTGTGACTCGCCGCGCGCGGCTCGTATCCCATAATCCCGCGAATATTCACACGACCCGGCGAATCCTCGTCGTCAGGTGTCGCTCGGATTCGCGGCACGTGGCTCTCGTCCGGTCGGTAGGTGATAACACGCGAGCGTTGATTACGGTAATATAAGAAAAAAAATTACGTCCTGGTCACGATCCACGCTCGTCGATTGCCACGAGGGTGCAGGACGTCCCAGATCGAAGATCGTGGAGCCGAACTTTAATTAAGAGCCCTCGCCCTCTCGAACACACACGAACCACGAACCGAACGCAGCACACAAGACACACACATGGACCCAACGACGACGACGGCTCTGTATGTTAATCGAGTGTTTGGCAAAGCGTCTGCGACTTGCTCCTTATGCACGACCGGCGGCACTTTCGACCCACCCCCCGGGGCACCCGCCGTCACCACCTTTCAATATTCATCAGCCGTATCGACGCTGCACAGGCCGAAGCACCCTCGATCCTCCACAGCCTGACTAATAATTCACCGGCGGCGAAATCCGCTCAAATCGGTTCAAACGATCTCGCACTTTTGGCCCTAAGATGCAAAAGTACCAATTTTTCTTTCACTCTATCTAATTTCTTCCAAGTTCAATTTTTTATTCTCATTATTATTATCATTATTTTTCCACTCACAAAAATTACGATATTTATTTTCCGCTGCGATAAATTCGCGATAATTCGCGCGCGCCAAGGAGCAGCGACGACCGACGGTCCGGAGGACGAGAGAAAGAGGATGAGACTGCGGCGATGCGCGCTCGATGTTTCGCGATGAAGGTGCGCGACTGCTCCGGCTGCTGCCGCTGACCAAGGCGCGCGCGTTCACCTTGCCGAGACGAGGAAGACGAGGACGGGGATACCGAGAGCGGTAGCAGGTAGTCCGAGGAGCTTCCTCTCGCTTCGTGCGCTCGTGTGTGTACTTATATACATCGATGTGTATATGTATTGCGATCCGACTGTATCCTTATGGACGAAGCACGTTTATACGTGCAGCCAGGAGGAGGGAGGAGGGGGGCGGCTTACCGACTGCGCGCCATGGCCGGTAAATAACACACGCGAAACACACTCCCGAGTTGTGATTGCCCCTCGCGAGCGAGGGAATGTTCCCCGGGGGGCGTGGGGGAGGGGGGAGGGGTCGATATATGCGCTACCGTGTGGCGAGGCCGCCACACATTTTTCTTCATCGTTGCCTCGAGTTACAATGTCGAGGGCATGTCGTAAAATGTCGAATAATTGGGAGATCAATAAACTATGTCGTACAATGTTGTCGAGTGGTCGTTGGATTCATTACCTCTTCCAGCGTGTAATTAATTTTTGTTGGGTTTTGTAAATTGAGTTGGGTTAATTAAATGTTGAGGGACATTGCGCAGAGATTTTTCTTTTGTCGTTGATTTACGAATTATTGTTAGCGGTTGATGGATCACAATGTGCATTAATATTTATTTCATTTAACATGATTTATGCTAATCCTAAGGTGTTAATTATTGGTTTTTTTCTTCGCCGTACCTGCGCGTTAAATTTTAATGCGTTCAGGTGTTAATAGTTTTGCGTATACACGTGTAAAGTTTGCAGCGTGTCTCGAGCGCGCGCGGACCTCATATTCGCGTTTCCACGAGAGCTTCCTAGATCGTCATCGGCCGGAACCGGCAATTTATTCACCGACATTGTTTCCCCTTGGCGAGACACCGACATAGGTGAAATATAATAACGAACGCGACGCCGGGATCTCGCGTTTCCGAGATATCGGAGTGGTGAATGGGAGCACGATAAGCGATGCCACGTTAGGATTTATATTATTATTATTATTATCGTTATTATTATGATTATGTAATATAATCACATGTATAATACAACTGAGTCACAATAAAACTGGTGGCATCCCAATCGAGGTTAGATCGACAGCTTCAATTTACGAGTCTCAATGGATCGCGCGCTGTATAATTCTCGTGGTGTCCATTTACTCCAATATCCGAGACTCCGCGTAGTTGACAATAATAACCCCGCATCCAATTGTCGGTCCATTGAATGTCAATGGAAAAAAAATGAAAAAAAAACTACCGCCCCTCTATTAGCTCGTATCAAAGACGTCGCTCTGTCACGCTCTATTCTTGACCTGGGTCAATTCGCCACACTCGACAGTGGTTAAAATAGACGGGACGCGCGGCTGCCAAGAGGAGTTCGGCTCTCTCGCCTGAGCCGGAGGGACCTTCACTCAAAGGAATGCTAATGTTACGTGCGTCTTTCTCTAGCGGCGCGCGAGAGAGACGGAAGAGAAAGCAGAACAGTCATTGGCCTCTCAAAGCAGACGCTGTAAAAAACACTTTCAACCGGCGGAAATTCAATTAAAAATTCCTTCTCATGAATAAAAATAACAGCAGTTAAATCAATTTCTTGCTTAGTTGAACATTTTTTTTTACATATATTCACAGGAATCGTGAGAAGTCTAACGACTTAACAGTTGCACTAATAATCGATTAATTCTCGTCCATGGCATCGGTCCATCTGTTTTGAAAATCGAATCGCGGACGATTGCCAAGAATTTCAAGTGTTGGCTGGTGACTGATCCGATGTTTTTTTGCCTTAAAAAAAATCTAAAATAAAAAAGCGTCTAAAAATCCTGGCAGTCGAAAGTGACGAGTGTCCCGTGAAAGTCGATTCGTCAGCAATGGGAGGAGGGAAAAAGGACGTGCGGACGAATCGACGGAAAATCGACTGCACAGTGCGGCGATCGGGTCGACGCACGACGGGCCGACGCAATTAAAAGGTCGTTAATCTCCTTCACGGACGGTGCACGCCCGCCCGTGGCCGCTTGGGAGGAGCAGCCAGGCCGAAGAAGCAGCAGCGGCTGTCCGCTCATCGCGCCCAGCGGCCCAGTGAGCCCGCTCGCTCGTCTTCCTCTCCCGTCCGCGCGCGCGCGCGCATCGCGCGGCAGTCACACTCTAAATCCTACGGAACTCGTTCAGCGACTGAACGAACGGCTGTTCCCGTCCTGCGACGCGCCGGCCGCTCGGATGTTTGGATAACACATAATTACACGAGAATTCCCAGTCGATCTGTTACGTTGCTTAAAAAAAAAAAAACAGAAAACTGGAGCCACATTAAATCATCCCCAAAACGAACACGGAATTTGGCGAATTTATTTCTGAGGAATGGCGGATTTATGGATCCGTTGAAAGTTGGTCGATGAATCAAAACAGATTTTTTTGGGATAATGACATTTTAATGGAAAAAAAGGATGAACCAAAAGTATTGAGATCGGAATATATTATTGAGAGTTGATTTTTTTTCTGCGACGTTTAATAAAAAAAATTCTCTCGATCCATTCCTCGTTTCCGTGTGAACTCGGAGGTCAAAGCGCCGGCGTTAATTAATGTCTCAATGCTCGTTAAAACCAGGAGAAACAAATCGCTGATAAACGGTCGCGCTTCGGACATGTTTTTTCGCTCCCGTTGAATCCGGCCGCTTCGGGTCAGACCGCGAACCGCAATAAATTCCGGGGAAGGAAATAAAAGACTGCTGGGGGCCGACTATTGGCATTCGCGCGCATCATGAATTAAATATGACGAACGGGGAGAAGTTCGCGATCGTCAATCGTCGATGATGGAACGTCTCGTCATTTCTCTCGCGTCGCTGGATTCCTCGCTCGTCTCGTTATACTTTGAAAGTAGATTGAAAAATGTTTAATCCTTCTCTGCAAAAAAAAGAAAAAAAAAATCTTCCAGCGCACGAGGCTAACTCTGACTATACCTGATCTACGTTATACCGATCTCGAGGTCTCCCGACGAATCGACGATTCCCCGTTGACGATAAACGCGAGCCGCTTCGGCCGCTGATTGATACGGACTCGGCGAGACGACGAGACACGAGCGACACGTCCCGTTTGAAGCGCGCGCGCGCACGCTTCAACGTCAGCGTAGACTAATTCGAGAGCGGGCGATAAATAAACGTAGCTGCCTCGGTCGCGCGAACGCGCGAAGCGTCGTCGCGCTGTGCGGTAATTGCGCGCCTACCGAGTCTCCTCGCTGGACGAGCAAATCGCCGTCTCTATCGCCATTCGGCACAGTGATTGGCCACTTAAGCACAAAATAGGCACAGTCATTGGCATAGCATTTCGCGCTTCCTGGTTCATTCTGAACTCGATACAGCGCGAATCCTGCCGAACGTGGTCAATGACTGTGCCGCGCGGCGTCGCCGCTGTGTGCAGAGTGGCCGTAAACGACGCGTGGTGCACCCGTTTGGCGTGTGCCACATGCCAACGACGTGAGACGCAGCCGCGAGTCGCGAGGCGCGTTCCTCTCGTCCTGCGAGCTGAATTCTAATCGAATAATGTGTCGACCACGACACGAGACGCCGCCGCTGCTGCTGCTGCAGCAGCGCAGATAGCAGTAAGTAACACGACGAGACTGCGAGACGACCATTATCCTTGTTTATGCGAGACGCTCCTCGCGTTCTATCATCATCGGGCTGCAATAAAAAGCAAAATAAACGAGCGTTTATAACGCGCGGCCCGACAGACGGAATTAATGATTGCGGCACTCGGGCCGAAAGTATAAGCGGGGTAAATATTGAGGGTTAAAAAGTGAAGCTTGTACCAAGCAATAAAAGTCGCGCTTATTATATTAAACTAGTAAAAAGAAAGCAATAAAAAAAGATAATTTATGCCACTAATAAATCCGCCTCCCCGGCGAAGAGCCGAGAAATAGATAGCCACGGTTTCTTCGTGCCGATTACCGACAGGGTAATCGGCACGAATTTTCGCGTACACGCGACGTTGACGGGAAGTCGACGCGAGCGAAAATTGGACGAACGGTGGAAGCGAGGGACGAGCGAAGAGCCAACGAGCGCCCGGGTGTAGCAGATCGTGGCCGGGAGCGGGCGTCGCGCGCGAACCGGTAGACCGAACGATATACTTATACATTCTTTTTATATTCGCCAGTAGGTGGCACGTTCCTCGCGAGGACCCTGTGCGCCACTCGCAACGGGACCTGCCCCACTCGCCGCGACGCCTGGACGAGATATAACGGTGCGCGTCGTCGCACCCAAACAAGAAAATCATCGTCGTGTTTCGTGGGCTGCGTGAGAATCGCGAAAAGGGAGGAGGAAAGGGACAGGTTCGATCGCCCGGCAATTCCAAACGAGCCACCTTTCACATTGCTTCAGTATATTAATAATAATAATAATAGTAATAATAATAATGATGATAATGTTAACCATAACAATAACAAAATGGCTTAAATGCATAACGTAACGTAACAAGAGTAATTTCACGTAAGACGCCGAGAACTTCACCTTGACGCGGCTAAATAGTCTCGTCTCGTGGCGCACAATCGACCACTGACAATGGGCGATGCATTTAAGCCGTTTCGACGCGTTTAAAGAGCGCGTTTGACGCGCCGCGGCGTTGTAGCCGCTGCACGTGTGCGAAGCCCCGTCAAGTGCGCGTAAGCCGCTCGGTAAGTCACAGGCCGGAGAGAGATAGAGAGAAAGCGATCGCCGCGGTCGGGTTTGAGACTTTTGAACGGTGATTTTAAAGCCGAAACACCACGTAGACAGACCGCGGCGGGGCTGAGCTGACGGTTCGATGCCTGGGAGCACGTGGCTACCGCGGCACGTCGAGCGCTGTTACGGCACACGCGATGCGAGGTGCATCGCTGTGTGCGGTGCCGCACACCCCGCGAGGTCTTCCGATGTCCAGCGAGGCTGCTGCCTCGAGTCCCGGCGGCGGCGGCGCCGCGTGTCACGCACGTGTCGTGCACGAAAAACCAGAAAACCAGTTTCTACCGAGACTCCGACGCCCGGGACAGCCGAATAACGTTGCACGGGGCGTGAGACCCCGAGCCCCGAGATGGTCG
This sequence comes from Itoplectis maculator, assembly GCA_964034905.1. NCBI lineage: Eukaryota > Metazoa > Arthropoda > Insecta > Hymenoptera > Ichneumonidae > Itoplectis > Itoplectis maculator. The sequence goes on from OZ035862.1 coordinate 4,315,252, forward strand.
GCGAGCCTTTGAATAAAAATGTTCTCGAAGGAAAAAAAAGAAAAAACTTTCGTGACTGATAATGATTATTAGTTTTTCAATAATGAGGAGCAATTACGGCGTAATTAGCATCCGGGAACGCCGCCTTATCGCTGATAGTCGAAGACTAAAGATCGAAGAATTATTCACCGCCGGACGAAGCGAAGTGTATTTCGGATGCGTATTTATTCGAAAGTTCGTGGCTCCCTCGGCTTTTAATGTATCGACCGAGACGCGCATTACGTGTATCACGGAACCGGCGTTTCGACGGGGCCCCGAAAAGAATTCACGGAGATTGAATTATTAATTTAGTGATTAACGCCGACGACTTCCACCGGGCGGCCTCATAATAAAATACACATGTATCTATATCTATATATTTACACTAAAGCGCGCTGCGCATATCGCGATCCGAATATTTTTCGTTCTCTCGGGGCTCTCACCACCGAAATAACGGTACACGCGTGAATTCGCGAGCGAACGAGAATCGTCGCGCAGAAATTGCGAACGACGGAAAATGCTCGGGTGACTGTAGCGCAGCCGAGTCGCGAGCACGGTCGAAAATAAACAATGAGCTCAGGGTGTCTGCGCCGAATTCGTCTGCTCATGCACTGTGCGCGCTGGGCTCGGGGATTTCGAGGTTATACACGGGAATCGAGGGGCCGCACGACTCGTCGCGGACTGTCCGACGGTCTCCTAATTTCCCGGACAATTCGGCGTCAACGAGAACCCAACTCGAACTCCCTTGTCGCGGGGAAACAATGTAAACCGCACGGAGATGCTTCAACCGGAAAAAAACTGTCACGTACATCGCTCTGCCCGAGCGTTTGACGTATATAACATTATTACGGCTCGGTTACTCGTCGACACGACGAAACTTCTGAATGGGAATATCTCGGACATCGTTCGCTGCATCGGTATTCGCGGTAATCGACGTCTCGGGTTGCGTCGATTAGTCGCGATTCGCGGAAGAAAAATAAACAGAGCCGCGCCGAGCGATGACAGTTACGAGCGGGGTGCGGATGATCAGCGACGTGCGTGGGACGAGACGGCGATCGCACGACGGTCGTCGGGCTCGCTCGTCGAGCTTCCCGGCGTGCACGCGTGTCCGTCGGCGAGACTGACAGGTCTCCGCGGCCGCTCGGTAATTATGTAACGATACCCCCGGAATGGCGCGTAAATAAAGGCTACTTACCGCTCGTCGAGGCGAAAAACGTCAGGATAAGCGCGCACTGACACACACACAAAACACTCTCGCACACGCGCGCGCGGGACACGCACGCGAACAGCACACGTTATACGCGAGCGGCTGTTTGAGCCCGACTGCCGCCTGGTAGCGCTCACGCGCATCCGAGGCGCGCGCCATCTTGGATTCAATTGATCGCGCGCCGCCTGCGACGCGCGTCTCGACAGCCCGAGCGGCGCGTAGGCGCGCGCCACGAATTTTCGTGAATGAATTCACCGGGAACCGGACACTCGTTTTTTTTCTTCGCGGCAGGTGGATTGTCACGATAGATGAGGGATAAATGGGAATGAGAGCGTGGAATCGCGGTAAATTGGGTTCGGAGAATGAAGAACCGGTGGAATCTACAGTTCACGTAATTCGCTCTGCACTCGAGAGACCGGCCACGATGTGCAATCGAAACTTTGCATGTGGGAAGATTGAGTGGTTGTCGGAAAAGCAGTCGAGAATGTAACTTCGCGTAGTATAATGGGTTTGTTAGCTGTGAGCGATCTATGTTTCAAGGATAAATTTCTTTCCAGTGCCGTATAAATTGGGTGCCCGATGCGAGCCGAAATCTGTAACACAGTTTGGTTTAAAAAAATCAATAGCACATGTCATTTAGCTCAATATCTTTCTCCGTCTCGTTTAATATGCACAAAAAACTGGAACACAAATAGTGACAAAATTGTTCTGTTTGTTTTTTTTCCCTCGTTAATCGAGCCTCTGGTAGCTGACGCAGCAGCCGTGCCCAGCGGCTCTTTTATTACAAAGCAGTTTTCCTTTAATCATTCATTATCATCGTCGCAGCAATTCACTTATCGCTTACTACACGGTTTGACGTACGAAAGCGCAAAACAACACTCGCGCCATCGAAAGCTTACGGCGAACTTTTTTTTTTATTTATTTTTAAATTAATCTTCTAAATAAATACAACACTCGTGGCGCCGCGCGGCAAATCGGGGCGCGCGGCAAATTGCTGGAAAAAAGGGGTATTTAAAAAATACACAAAAGAGACCGATGACGTACGAACGGAAGGAAAGTAGCGTAACGTTACGAAAGAAACTTTTTTTTTGTTTATAATGGAAATGGTAACGCGAGTACGACGAACGCTCTCGATTTTCTTATGCAATTAGTTTAATTTTCTTGAGTATAATTCATATGAGGTCCTTTGATTGATCACACACGGGGTAGTCGACCGACGAAACGCAAAGCGCACCTCGCGCTGCAATCACGCGCGAAAACGCTATTATTTTTTAAATATTTATTAAATACACACTCGTTCATCACTTCCTACAGTCCTTAATTTTTCTTTTCTTAAATCCACGTTGATGACTTTTCCACCTTATCACGGGCTACAGGCTATAACATTCTCGCAAGCGGTGCACTCGATCGTAATAATGGCGATATCGATATATCGGAAGAAAATCCTTAAAATCTTCATCATCTCCGTCCTCCTTTTTTTTCTTCATCTTCTTATAGGTGCGATAGATTTTATACACTGAGACTCATCATTCATTTACACGCAGAGATAATTATCCACGAATTCGCAAATTATTATTTTTTTATATAACATACGTTACATTCTGCGCTTTTGCGCTAATCTTCTCCCTCATCTTTTGTCTACTGAAACGCTCTCGGTTTCCTTATGACCTACACGGTATTCAATAAAAACGACTTATCTATAACTTAACGCGACACGATAGTTCGTCGTTGATTACTAATTTCCTCTTCTCGCATTGCTGAAGTCTCACTCAGGACGCGAACTGCCCGTCGATCAGTATCGCGTGTCAATTCCTCGTTCGCGTTTCTCTTTCTCTCGCTCTCTCTCTCTCTTCCTCCACCGAGAGAGTCCATTGTTCTCCGACTCGGAGGGGATATGAATAACGATGACTCGATGAGGCAAGAGGCGTCGATCAAGCATCGCCGTTTTCTCGCCAATTGTGTAGTCATGAACTCTCTTCGTTTAAGTCTTCTTGTTCTCGATCGTCGATGGAAGAAGTCTTAGAATGTGTGCGCGTTTCGGCATATTCCACAACCGAGAGCGAATTCTTCACCTGTCGGTGGATGTTTCACGTGCAGCGGGCACTCGTCGCCTTCCAGCTGCTTTCCCTTTGATCCTGAACAAGAGCGGATAACAATCATAAATAACTTTGTGTAAATTTATTATTTTTTAATGTGTGGGAGCTCGAATAAAAAAATACTCACCGGCAGGACACGAGGGAAGCTCGCTCTTCGGGATATTGGTGACGCGTTGAAAATCGTCGTGGCAGGGGTTGCAGAAGTGGGTGGTACCGAAACAGAAGAAGACGGCCGTCGAGCAACAGTAACGACACTTGTACTCGAGGAAGTCAGCTCCGTGCTTTGGACACATCTGAGCCCTTGCCACGTCGCTGCAGCCACCGCACACCAGCTCGGTGGGGTCGAAGGACTCGCCGCCGAGCTGGGCGTCGCATCTCGCCTCGCCGCCGTAATAAGCCTTTTGGCATTTGTAGCATACGTAGTAAGCATAACGATCCATCGCGTATGCAGCTGGATCCTGGTAGTAGCGGCCACCGGGCGCGGTCACTGCTTCCGCTCTGCGCGAAGAAACAATAGAATAATTATTGAGTATATTTCTTTAGATACTTAGGTAGCAAATCGATACGCGCGTCGACTTACTTGTGTAAACCTTCGTATTCCAACCGCATCAAGGCTTTTCTCCTGACGTCGGTGTAAAGCTCCTTGATGCTCGCGAGATGATCCATGAGGGTCGGATGATCTATGGGCACCTTGCAGATCGGGCACAGCGAGAAGCCAAAGGTGATTCTCGGTCCAGCCCACAGTTTCATGAGGACGCTGCGACAGCAGTGCATGTGAAAAACATGGCCGCACTGGAGCTGAATCGCCGGAGCGCAGGAGAGTGCCTCGGTGAAGCAGATCATGCACATGTCATCGGCGTCTTGCTTGAGATCGGGTGTAGGCGCGCAGCGGTGCAGACAGGGCAGGCAAACTTTTTCGTTTCTGACTCCTCCGCAAATGTGACCACACGGGTGAGTCTTGCTGCAGGCGTTCTTCGCATGTTCCTGGCAGTCGTGATCGCTGCAGATATTGCCGATAGCCAGCAATCCGGTGTTTCCGGTTGTTCCGCAGAATCGACAGACGCCGGAGGACGCGCCGACGGGTTTTCTCGGCGAACCGTCGCGAAATTCCACGAGCGCTTTTAGCGTACGGCTGTCGGCGAGAGCGAGGATCCAGAAGAGCTTCGTGCGGCCGCAGCCCTCGTGCAAGTCCACGCGAATTGCCTCCTCCTCCTCCTTGCAGACCTGGCGAACGTGCATGCGAGTTCGACGGGGCAGATGGAGAACGCGATCGCAGTCGGCGCAGAGATTTCCACAAACGTTGCACTGGATTATCGCTGTGGTCTCGCCGTCGTCGTGGTTGCTGCAGGTCGGCTGTTCAACAATCGATTATTCAATTAGTGGACGACAAATATGTACAAAGCGCCTGGGCGATGAGTAAAATAATGATTGATTATCTTGCTCGCGCAGAAAGAAACGTACTCTTACCCGCGGTGGAGGCGGCTGGCCGTCCATCGTATTCCATTGCCCGGAAGACAGCCTCTCGACGTGATCCGAGTCCAATACGCACAGGGAAGACAGCGCCAGCCACAACGTAGGCGTACGAAGACATTCCGTCGGGTCCCTGCTCTTCTCGTCCAGTCTCGTGAGATTTAAAATGTTCTCGGCGATCGCGGCTTTGGTCACTGCTGCCCAGGCGTCCGAAAGTTTGCCCTGTGAATACAGAGATTTTTAGTTACCGAAACATTAAAGAAATACAATTTTTTTATTTCATGAATGATATTTTGAACTAATTTACCGAGGCCATGTCCTTCAACAGTTGAATGATGACTTCCGCGAGTTTGCGCGTCATGCATCCCCTGAGCCACCATCTGGGTCCCACGAAGCTCTTGGGATGAATACTCGTGGCGAGCGACACAGTTTGCAAGGCTTTGCCGTTGTTTTCCTTAGCTTTGACTTTTACTTGCACCGAGAGAGCCTTGGCGATGCAGCTAAGAAAGACGTCGAGAATTCCCGGCGCGTGTTCGTCGAAATCGTTCGACTGAGCGTATCCGCTGCTCGCCACGGAGACGATGCTGAAGTCCGACGGTGGAAGCCGCTCGACGCTCACGACGTTCGCCAGCGTCTCGGGTCTTATCTCCGGCAAAATTCGGCGAAGCAACGACGTCACCTGACGCTGCACTCGAGCGGATCCCGTGTGCAAGAGACTGAGCAAATCCTTCAGCAATCCGTACTGGTGCGACAGATAATTACGGCCGACCGCGCTGCCGCTCAGAGCGAGAACCATCGACAGCATCTCGAAGCAATAGGTGTCGGCGGCTTTCGGCAAATCGCTGTTGTCACTCAGCAAACTGTTCGCCGGGGTCGGGGAGCATAGCAAGGCTTCCCACTCTTCGCGTAATCTGATGCTCTCCTTTCTTATCGCTTGCACAATGTGAGTGCACACTTGCTTCTGCAGGTGGGTCAGCTTGCTTCGGCTGAAGAGAATACCAACCATGTGCTCGCGCAGATCGTGACTATCCTCGAGATCGTCGTTGCTCGCCTCCGCCGTCTCCATCGCCTGTTGCTGTTCGCCTTGTATCAATTTTCCGAACACCTGTGAATAAGTTGCAAGGGAAATTAGAATGCTAGTATTGTTGTGGGATATTAAATTTATTTGATGATTAATATGACGAGAGATATTCATACCTGAGACGTTATCAGTCGGAAAACCTTCAAGGTCTCCGCCTCGCAGTTCCGCTGCTGTATCGTCGTGGCATTCAGTTGCTTCCCAATTCTCAGCGGTTCACCCTCGATTTCACCCAAAATCCGGATCTGTCGAACCCTCAGCGAATTGTCGGGCCCTTTGAGTTCGAGAGTCACCACCACGTGCCGTGGATCGGTTATCGAACAGTTCACCCATCCGGCTGATCTGCTCTCGATTTCTACCACCCGCAGCTTAACCATCTCGTCTATATTCACGCCAGACTGGAAGGCAACGCTGGATACCTTATGCTGAAAACATATATAATTTAATTTATAATTCTTGAAAAATCAATGTTTACTTTAATTTGCAAGCTTTTTTAAATTTTTATTACCGTTAGATCGCGACAATTATCGATGTGAATGTACACCATTCGCGGAAAAGTATGAGCGCCACAGACAATCGTTATTGTTTTGGTCTTGTTGCGATCCTCGTCGCCGGATTCCCAAAAAGTTTCGGTGGAATTGTCGGTGAGGTGTCCGATCATCGCTTGTCTGCTCGAGGCTTTGATATCGACGCCGGTCGTCAGATCTCTCAGCGCCTCGACGCTGCTGGTTATTTGCTGCGAGTACGTGGATTGGTGACTCTCGTGCATGCTCATCGTCACGTCTTCCTCCTCCTCGGAGCGCGAGAGAATTTTGCTGATGTTGCTGAAGACGTGACTGCGATGGAGAAACATGTGATCCGCCGGTGTGAAACGGATACCCCAGCATCTGACGGCTGCCTGCTGGAGCGGTGATCCCGGTGGCGGGAGAAGCATCAGGTCCGCGATTGTTTGTAACAGAGTGTGAAATGCGGTGGGCAGAGGATTCGCTGCCTCCCCGGCTATCACCAAATCGCTTAGGGGATGCTCGCAGACTCCGATTGTATCCTGAAAGAATTTTTTCGTCGGAGATGTAAAGAAATGACGTCGAAGAAAAATATGAAAAATTAATAAACGATCAAAGATAACAACGTACGTGATCGTCCTTTCGCTCTGCTTTGTTGTCGTCCTCGGCACCGTCCAAATTCTCATTCGTAACAGGCGTGAGCGAGCCCACGAACCACCACAGCAGATCGTGCAGGCAAATCGGTTGCGTCACGCTCCTCAGCAGCCAATTCAACGCCTGCATCGCGTAAACCCGACACGCCGCCCTTCGCAGAGCCTGTTTCATCGCTAATTGCAAATGTTGCAAGTTGTGCTGCTGCAGAACGAAGAGCATCACTGGTCTCATGAGTATCTCGACGCGGTCGTTCGTCGGCACTTCGACCTGGCTCGTCGAAACTATCGCCGACTGATCCATTGACGGTACCAGCTTCTGAAGGGCCGCGGATGGATAGCAAAGCAACGAGGACCCGGCATCTGATTTGCGGAATGAAATAAGCGATTAAAATTTGAGCTGCCAATCGATATTTCTCAATATTTTACCATTATTCATTTCGCTGCTACTGTTGTTCCTCTTGCGCATCATGACTACTCTTCCGTCGTTGCTGTTCTTTGCCCAGGGCGCGCCAGTAGACATGGAAACCGAACGGTGAAACATTCCTCGCCCTTTGCCGCCGTCGCTGTCGCTATCGCTCATGGGACACTCGGAGAGCGGCTAAAACATATTTCAATTAATCGAAGCTCTCATTCCCCTCTTACATTATATCATCATTTACTTAAAAAAATGCTCACCCTTCCATTGGCACCGATATAAGCGTTGTTCCCGTCGTAAGCATTCTGCTGCCCGTTCTGCCTCCTCAGCGTCTCCTCGTAGTATCGATCCTCGTTGCTCTGCGAGTGATGAATGCCCAGAGCCTGAAGACACTGAAACGGTCCCGTGGGCGGAAACGGGCCGGCCGCCTCGGGAGGGCTGTAATTCTCCGCGACCGAGGACAGCGTTTGCGACGGTCTTCGCTGCTGCTTCGGAATATTAAGACCCGAGGCGCTCGACAGATCGAGAAGAAACATCGCGTTGTTCTTCATGATAATATGCGTCTCGTTTCCACTGGGGCTGCTGATAGGCGACAGCAGACCCTTGTTCGTCGCTCCCTTTCGTCTCGAGATGCTGGCGATTGCTCGCTTCGCCAATTTGTTCTTCCTCGCCTTGAGATAATTGTCCCGACAAGTGTCGCATATCAGATACCACGAGGTGCCGCTGAAATCACCGTCACCGCAGTTACCCGCCCATCCGGAGAAATAATTCCCGCCGCTGTTGTAGCCCATTCCACCCGAGTGCCAGCCGCAGCCTGGATGCATCATTTTCATGTGATAAGTCACGGGGTGAGGAAACATGAGACCGCAGAGCTCGCAGGTGGTCTCGCGCTCGCCGGCCCCGCCGTTCGGGCTCTCGACAGTCGGCGGAGGATTTGCGCTGCCTCCTCCGCCGCCACCGCCGCCGCCGCCACCTCCACCGCCTCCGCCTCCGCCTCCGCCGGCTCCGAAGCCGCCAGCACCAGCGCCACCACCGCCGCCGCCGCCGACGCTTCCGCCACCCCACGCTGGAGTTTTTCCCACGAATTTCCACCACTCCTTCTTCTTTCTGTTGCCTTTTTTCTCGCGCTCCTTCGCTTTCTCATCCCGATTATTCGCCTTCTCCGGCGCCACGCGCTTCGTCAGTTTCATCGTCGGAATCTGCGATATCGGACTCGGCAGGACAGTCTGCTGTTCTATCGCCTGAAGGCAATTGTTGCTCAGCTCTTCCCAAAGAAAAACGAGACTCTTCAGGGCTGGCGGCAGAATCGCTACTGTGTGACATTCCGGCAGCGACGTCAGCTTCCCGGCCGCCTGAACTTCCTCCTTGATCGTCGTGTCCTGTTTCTTGCGATTTCTATTCGCGTTCGCGTTCGCCGCTGACCTCGTCAGCGTTTCCAGGGTGCTCGGCTGAATGTGCAGATAATTACCGGCGTTCGTGACCTCGACCGAGTGACGCTGGCGAGCTCGTTGCTCCTTCGTTAATTCCTCCTTCTGCTTGTCCGCCGGCTGCACGACCGCGGCCTGTCGTGTTACGACTAGAGCACCTTGTTTCGGGAGTGTCGGGTGAAATTTAAGAAAGCTCGCGCACGCCATTGCGTCGTGAACGACGCCCTCGTGCCAGAGAAAAGCCGCGAAAACGGCTCTCAGACACTCGGCCACCGAGGGACTCACGGCTTCCTTGACCTTCTCTTTGCTGAGATTCAGAGGTCTGCCGGGATTCGGCGACTGTTGGCCAGTGTTGGCCGGTGAGATCGATCGTTTTGTTCGCGTCTTAATGCTCTTCATGTGATCCCGACGCGTCGTCAGCTTCGGCGAGTGTCGCTCGTCCTTTGCGCCGGACGAGCCGATGTTGAAGTGACCCTTCATCGCTGTTGCCGCGCTCTCCGGGCTCGTTTGCGTCTGGGCCTGGGAAACCTGTCGCGGGCTCTCCTGGGAATCCTGCAATGCGACATTAATTTTTGTCAATGAACGTCGTTAGCTTAATGAGCCTGTGACCGGTAATTAGTATGTAAATTGCGTTAATTCGTTTCTGATGTGCTCTTACGCTTTGATCCTTCCTCGGGGTGTCCGGAGGACTGGCTATGCTGCCCTCTGATCTCATGTGTAACGAGCTGCAGCTCGGACTCGGCGAGAGGTCACGGGTGTTCGCTGTGGTACTGACGCCGCTCGGTGACTGCGAGGGATCCCTCGTTAGACTGCTGACTAAGGCACTTGTATCGCTCTGCGTTGAACCGCGGCGATGAGACGTCGCGCTGTCCATCATTCCTCCCGATACTTGAATGCAAAATGGGCCAATTAATCGTGCGATTCTTCGCAATTAACGCGGCCGTTGTTATTAAAGCGGTACATGACCCAAAAGAGAAAACGAACTTTGCTACGAGCAAGATACGACTAAGTTCTTTTCAACTATCTCAGATCTAATTGCAATCTAAATTTTCTATGGTAAGAAAAAATTAACTGGTAATATTTTTACATTTGGTTTTTTTAATTATGCGCTGGACCGTTTCATGTTATTTTTAAGTTTATTTATTTTTTAAGTAAAAACGGTGCTTTGATTAACCTTGCAGCTTGCAATTAATTATTGCGTTTGCATAAAAATCGAATCATTAATTATTCCTAAAGTACGAAGGGTCATGTAACCGTTTGAGCAATTTCGTCATTTCAATCATGCAATTCGTGTGCAACGTGCATTACGCATTCGCAGAGTAAACAGTAAAGGAGGAAAAAAACTGATATTCAATAACAAAATTTTACGTTCGATAAAATCGTGCAACTGTCAATGAACAGGTGTAAAGCCCTGGATTACTATAGATATATATATTGTACCGTGGTGTATAGTTATCGTGTTCGTAATTTCGATTATTTTGGGATTAATCGGTTTTTAATGGATAGGCTATAATTTGTGTTAGTGAATCTTACCTAGAGGGGAGAGGCCGACACTTCGGGGGGAGCCGCAGTGCAGGGGGCTGCTACCGGCACTGTCCCCCCCTCCTATCAAACTTCTCCCACCTGACAAGGCTTTTATTAATTCATGATGTTGAAGATCGAGTGTCGAGCGAGATACGAGCGATGTTACATATGACAATCCGAGCAGGCAATGTGGTTACAACGCAATGGTAATTCGTTCGGTGCATCGGGGAACAATCGAGAATTCCGATAATAAAGGGGTGTTGTTTATCTCGTGGTTATTTTTTCTTCATGCATTGCAAGAACGTGGGTCATCGAGCCCTCGAGACGAAGGACTAATTAACGATTGAAAGCGTTTATATTACATCACTTGACATTTTTACTCATTCCAGTGAGCGGCAGAAAAATAATTACTTCCGTCGTCTCGAAGTATCGAATTGTATTGTTTTGTCAGTATGGAAGCAACGAGTACCTGCTTGAGCGTTAGCGGCGGGAGGAAAGAGGCAATTACCGGAACCAACGGGCTGACGACTGGACCCAGCTACGACCAACATCACTTTCACATTATTCAAAAGATGCCAACACACAATAAATTCTGTATTTTTGTTGTTGTTGCGATTAGTAATTATTTCATCTACAACCCTTGATCCCTTTCGCATAGGTGTTACGAGATTGTAAAATAGTAAAGCGAGAGTTGTCGCACTAGTTGTAATAAGTAGTAGGAGGAGGAGTAACAGTTGTTATACTTAGAGAGGAGTAAGAAGAACAAATGCGAAAATCGACCGGTGAGGAGTTACTAGATGTTTTCTATGGGAATGAGACACGCATGATATCGCAATAATACGTACCGGGTATAGGAACAGGACTGGACGAACGGCTGAGAAATCTCGGCGACCCACCTTGGGGATTTTTCGGCGATGAACTTCTCGACATTCGTCGCGGCGTCTCGGGCGGCGTCGCGCCGTTTCCGTTCGCCCGACTCTCGCCCATCGCTTTTACCAATTCCTTCACGGACACGCCGACAAATTCCGAAAAGTCTCTGTAAAAAAAATGATTTGATAATTAATAATCACAATGTTTGTCACATCAGTGATAAAAAAGTGAGCAATCGTTTTTACCTGCCGGGCGAACTTCTCTTTTCGCCTTTGTCGTCGCCCCTCAGCCACTTCTGCAGAACACTGAACTTTCCGCCGCCCTCGCGTTCTCGCTCCTTAGCAACCCTCTCCTTGGAATGTGGTTTCGTGAATTTCGGCGACACGTCGTTCTTCTCCGGCGTAAATTTGTCGCTTCCTGAAATGCAGTTTCTCAGTAATTTCATAGTCAGTGACACGCGTCGACGGTCTTTTCCGTCCGTGGAATCCCGTCGTTCGTACCTGGCGACTCGTGCTGACTGTAGGTGCCGAACACGAAGGGATTCGTGCTGTTGCCACCCTCGGCCGAACCAGCAGTGCCGGGCGTGAAGTTCGGGGCTGTAAAGTTGAAACCCTCGTGACTGCCGGACGGGGTTGAAAAGTCGAAGCCCTTGTTGTTACCAGGTGGGAACGACGGGTCGCCCGCGGCTGCTCGTTTCTCCGGACCTGCGTCCGGACCCTCAAGGGTTTCCGGCTGATCGGCCTTCATGTAGGCCACCCCGTGCTTGTTGTTCGCTAGTGACCAGGCTTCGCCCTCGGTGTCGAAGCAGAATTTCCCGGTGGATTCTTCGTCAATTCGCACCCAGGTTCCTTCGCCGTTCATCAGCTAAACAAAGAAATCGAACGATTAATAATGAGACCAATGGATTTTTTTTTTTTTATTATAATTACTGGTAGCACGTCTAAATGACTTCGACAAATGATCTTTACAAAAAGGACTTGGAAAAAGAACTTGGGGAAAAATAACTTTGCGACAAAAGAACTCTGATGAAAATAACTTCACGAAATAATCTCTTCGCGACAAAAGATTTTTTTTTTAGTTCAGATTGTACATTTTTTTTATATAATTACGTGCAGCATTATCAATGTATGACATTGCATTTACAGCGTTACATTGTGCGCTATGCCTCGTAAATATTCCAGTCGCTCCTGAGTCTCGTACCGACCGTGGATTTCGACCGTGAATCCGTAGTCGCCGTTAGTGTGTACTGTTATTGTTATGGTGTATCGTGACCAAGTAAACACTGTACTAAACGAGCGCAGGAATGAGCTGATTACTCGTTACTTGAAGATCTCTGTAAGGATTTTTTGTCGCGAAGTTATTTTTGCCAAGTTATTTTTGTTGAAGACCAATTGTCGAAGTTACATGGAGCCGAATTACTCAATGTCCTTACGTATCCCTGAATAACGACGGTGTCCCCGAGAGCGAGCATTCCGACAGCCGCGGCTTTCAGGCTCGGCCGGCTTCTTATGTTGTGTCCAGAAGCGCCGGATTTAATGACAACCATGGTCCTACCGACGTCCACCGTGACGGTCTTCCTCTTGCTGGAACGAGGACACAGGCTGAAATAAATCCGTATACAAGATTCCAAAAGTCTCTACGACCGAGCTAATCGCCGAATGTGCACTTACTCTTCGGTAGCCTCGGGTCGCTTTCTCAGGCTTATCTCCTTCGTTGCTTGGTCGGCCGTGGGTTTTGGTTCCGCCACCGGCAGCAGCAATGTTTTCCCCAGATGCTGATTGTACCCCAAGCACCAGGCCTCAGGGTGGCTGCTGTTGCAGTACTTCTTAATCGTCTCGGAATTCAGTCTCAGCCAGACACCGTCGTCGTTGTCGATCTTGAAAAAGAAAAAGTTTATAACCAAAATTGCAGGTGATAATGTCACGATTTTTTGTTCTGGTAAATCAATACAATTTCTCACCTTATCGACAAAAGTGATGGTGCCATTGACAGCAACGATGCCAATCTGTTCGCTCTGCAAAGACGGGTGGGCCCTGATTCTCAGACCCGCACTATTTTTCGCTACGAATTTCCTCAGCTTGCTCGGTTGATGCTGAGCCTTTTTGACGATGTTCTGGGTCGGCGGTTGCATTCCCTGAGGCGGTTCTCTCACCTCGACTTTGTAATTCTGGGACGACGAAACATCAGCACGTATAAAATACCGTAATTTTTTCTGCGCAAAATAAACCTTAAAATATCCAAACAAACATACATCATCCATGCTGTATCCATCGACGCTGATCATGAGCGAGTACCAGCCCACCGAAGACGGTGTCCAGGTGGCGCTGTAACTCCCGTCGCCGTTGGGCCTGACGAGCATGCTCTCGCTCGATCTCTTCAACGCCGGTGACGTGAATCTCAGCTCCTCGAACGAGTAATTCTGATACGCCTTCATGATCGTTATCGCGTAGAAGCTCATTTTGTTGTTGACGGTGACCTCGTAGGGTACGTCGAGCGCCGGTTGGGGGTGACCGCCGAACGTCATTGGGTCGGGTTGCGAGACTCTGCGAATTTTCCGGCCCTGATCCGAGTCTGAGATGTCTTTCTTGTCGATTGGCACGGCTTTCACCTCGATCTGGGGAATTCACGGAATGAGTCATAAAAAATGTAAAAAAAGTTAAGGGGAAAAATTGAGGTGCCTCTAGTTACCCTTAGTCCAGGCACGTGAACCAGTTCCCCGTACTGATCTCGCGTGAGCACCGTAACGACAGCCGGCCATCCGCACTTCATATCTTCCCGTGAATACAGCGCCTCGCATTTCGACGGATCGACGAAGCTGTCGGGCTGCAACCATCTGGCCAATCTTCCTCCACTCGTGCCTGCTGAGCAGGACACGAAGTCGCGGAGAAACAAACGCTCGTTCGAGTGGCAGCTGAAACAAGAGTGAAGAAGGGTTTGTTAAAATTGTTTTCAGTGTTATTACAAAAATACTCGTCGAAACGATAGTCATGTTACTTAGAAAAAATAAAAATTTTAAATCAGTCGACCATGTAGGATGCTTATTTCTATCATATTTTTTATAAAAACTATAGGTTAATCACATGCGCTGGCGCGCGTGCCCGAGATACCTTTGCGCTGCTGCGCTCTTATAAAGCTTTAAAAGGGTAAATCGCAACTAAAAAACCCTTGTTTAGTTGATTTGAAAAAAAAAAAAAAAAAAAAAAAAATTCATCGTGTTGCTTGTCAGAAATCGTAGATCTGGCCGCTGGGCCGAAAACCGCCCAAATCGGGGTCACGAAATTTATTTTTTCAAAATATCGACTTTTAACCTATACTATCGTTCTCAAGTCGCATATTCTACCCCTGAAAACACCGGTTACAACCCTTTTTTCGTTGATTTTGAAAAAAAAATTTGTGGCCGAACAGTTTGTCAGAAATCGTAGATCTGGCCGCCGGGCCGAAAATCGCTCAAATCGGGGTCACGAAATTTATTTTTTCAAAATATCGACTTTTAACCTATACCATCGTTCTCAAGTCGCATATTCTACCCCTGAAAACACTGGTTACAACCCTTTTTTCGTTGATTTTGAAAAAAAAAAAATTTTTGGCCGAACACTTTGTCAGAAATCGTAGACTGGCCGCCGGGCCGAAAACCGCCCAAATCGGGGTCACGAAATTTATTTTTTTAAAATATCGACTTTTAACCTATACTATCGTTCTCAAGTCACATATTCTACCCCTGAAAATACTGGTTACAACCCTTTTTTCGTTGATTTTGAAAAAAAAAAATTTTTGGCCGAACACTTTGTCAGAAATCGTAGATCTGGCCGCCGGGCCGAAAACCGCCCAAATCGGGGTCACGAAATTTATTTTTTCAAAATATCGACTTCTAACCTATACCATCGTTCTCAAGTCGCATATTCTACCCCTGAAAACACTGGTTACAACCCTTTTTTCGTTGATTTTGAAAAAAAAAATTTTTGGCCGAACAGTTTGTCAGAAATCGTAGATCTGGCCGCTGGGCCGAAAACCGCCCAAATCGGGGTCACGAAATTTATTTTTTCAAAATATCGACTTTTAACCTATACTATCGTTCTCAAGTCGCATATTCTACCCCTGAAAACACCGGTTACAACCCTTTTTTCGTTGATTTTGAAAAAAAAATTTGTGGCCGAACAGTTTGTCAGAAATCGTAGATCTGGCCGCCGGGCCGAAAATCGCTCAAATCGGGGTCACGAAATTTATTTTTTCAAAATATCGACTTTTAACCTATACCATCGTTCTCAAGTCGCATATTCTACCCCTGAAAACACTGGTTACAACCCTTTTTTCGTTGATTTTGAAAAAAAAAAAATTTTTGGCCGAACACTTTGTCAGAAATCGTAGACTGGCCGCCGGGCCGAAAACCGCCCAAATCGGGGTCACGAAATTTATTTTTTTAAAATATCGACTTTTAACCTATACTATCGTTCTCAAGTCACATATTCTACCCCTGAAAATACTGGTTACAACCCTTTTTTCGTTGATTTTGAAAAAAAAAAATTTTTGGCCGAACACTTTGTCAGAAATCGTAGATCTGGCCGCCGGGCCGAAAACCGCCCAAATCGGGGTCACGAAATTTATTTTTTCAAAATATCGACTTCTAACCTATACCATCGTTCTCAAGTCGCATATTCTACCCCTGAAAACACTGGTTACAACCCTTTTTTCGTTGATTTTGAAAAAAAAAATTTTTGGCCGAACAGTTTGTCAGAAATCGTAGATCTGGCCGCTGGGCCGAAAACCGCCCAAATCGGGGTCACGAAATTTATTTTTTCAAAATATCGACTTTTAACCTATACTATCGTTCTCAAGTCGCATATTCTACCCCTGAAAACACTGGTTACAACCCTTTTTTCGTTGATTTTGAAAAAAAAAATTTTTGTCCGAACAGTTTGTCAGAAATCGTAGATCTGGCCGCCGGGCCGAAAATCGCTCAAATCGGGGTCACGAAATTTATTTTTTCAAAATATCGACTTTTAACCTATACCATCGTTCTCAAGTCGCATATTCTACCCCTGAAAACACTGGTTACAACCCTTTTTTCGTTGATTTTGAAAAAAAAAAAATTTTTGGCCGAACACTTTGTCAGAAATCGTAGACTGGCCGCCAGGCCGAAAACCGCCCAAATCGGGGTCACGAAATTTATTTTTTTAAAATATCGACTTTTAACCTATACTATCGTTCTCAAGTCACATATTCTACCCCTGAAAATACTGGTTACAACCCTTTTTTCGTTGATTTTGAAAAAAAAAAATTTTTGGCCGAACACTTTGTCAGAAATCGTAGATCTGGCCGCCGGGCCGAAAACCGCCCAAATCGGGGTCACGAAATTTATTTTTTCAAAATATCGACTTCTAACCTATACCATCGTTCTCAAGTCGCATATTCTACCCCTGAAAACACTGGTTACAACTCTTTTTTAGTTGATTTAAAAAAAAAATATATTTGACAGAACTGTCAAAGTTATTAAGGACAAATGAACCTGGACTCGGTCCAGGTTCATTTGTCCAATCACAGCTCGAATAGTTTGCTAACAATATTTTCCGTTACTCTTGAACTTTTTAAAAGAGGGATTACAATTCCCGAAATATCGGGAACGTTCGATCCCGCGGGTTCCAGCTACGTCGAGCATCAGACACGCAAGGTACAAGTCGTCAAGTCCGCGTGGCTCCGCGTTGCGAAACGTGTTTTCCCCTGCCTCGTCGATGCCCCTAATTGGTACTCGACGCGGGGATCTCGGCGGCGCGCGATCCGGGTAGATCACCCGTGAGGAGAGCACGGCAGCTCCCCGAGAGGACGATGCACCGCTCGGGTACCGAGAGTCTCGCGCCGCGTCCAGACAATCGAGTCCGTTGAGCACGGCGAGTTTTTCGTTCCCCTGCTTTCCGATCCTCGGTCGCTCGGTGCACGCATATCGCGAGCTCGTCCCTAATAAGGAGCAATCACATCGCTACCGGGACTGCGAACGGCCACTTTGTGCAACGCACACCGCGCCCCATTCGCTAACCAAGCGTCCATGCGCGACGAGTACTTTATAGACCAGCAATAAATAAACCTGGTAAAAATTTCTCAAGATATTTACAAAGTGAAATTGACTATCTTATCTCATGTGGATGCATTCTTTTCACGTTCCCTCCGTCAAGTATATTTTTCAAAACAAAAATTCTAACGCCGTGTACAAAAAATATCGGAAGAGATATGCATACTGTGTGTAATTTTTTTTGGAAAATTGTCATTATCAATTTTTCGGTATCGCGACTTCAGTAACGCCTCGTCTCCGGCAGCATATTAATTCTTTTTATACTCGGCGTCGCTACCGCGTCGCTTGATTTCAAGCAGCCGGAAAACCGGAAAAGAGCGTTTCTAATCTAGTTAAAACGCGTGCGGCGAATGATCGACCCTCGAGCCACGTGTTACGCAGACGTCCCGGCACCTCGCGGTTCGAGCGGCCCCCGAGTGTTACCTCGCTCTGTGCGCGCTGAATCTAGATATAGCTGTGGGTTTCGACCGTAACGACCGACAGACACGTACGGAGCGCGCCGGACGAGAGAGCATAGCCGCATCTCCGCGCGCGTCCCGTGGGAAATTCGGGCAACGTTGCGGCCCGCGGAGTTTCCCTCGCTCTGCCACTTGTCGAGGAAAACGTTACGGCCGGTCAGTCCAACGGGACTGATCCCGGCTAAACGCAGCCGCTCCATCGCCCACGGCCGTCGCCGCCACCAGCAGCTGGGGATCTCGAGCGGAATCCGCGCGCTCTGTGTGTATACCTTATTCTCCTCGCGCGTGGAATATTATGAACCGAGAGCGTGCGTACCCGCCCCCCTCCCCCCCCCCCCTCCCCCCGGACGACGGTGAAATTTCCCTTCGGTCGCCGCGCGCATCCGACACATCGCTGTTTCATTACTCGCGCGCCGCTGTTTCGCCTGTGCGAACGAACAAGCGCGTTGGCTTCGCTCCATCCGAATTCACGGAACTGCGGAACCAAGCCGAATGCCAAGTCGAAGTTTAACGAGGGAAAAATTGCGCAACGCTTTTTCCCTCGAGGTCGCAAACTCTCGTTTGACTCGTTGCACTTGATTCAAATGTTGCGGCACCATCTTTTTTTAATCAAAATAATGTATTTTATTACAGTAAAAAAAAAAAATCGTGATAATATTTTTGCGGTAATCTCTGCCGCCGCGCGTTTCGCGCAAACGAATACGATTCGCCTCCGACGTCTGCGCGCTCAATTCGATAATTCCCGCGAAGTTCATCGCTCACGTTATTGAAAAATTGCGTGATACAAACCGTCGCGCGAAAAGCCAGGCACCGTCGTTCGATTTGACTGGAGAACTCGGTCAAGGCCGGTCGGGTGGCTCGGTCCCCCTGCATTTCTCCCTCCTTGAGAAACGAGACAACGGATGTCGCGGGTTCGTCTCGCGTTTTCCGATCGCGCCTGGTCGCCGGGTTTCTGGCGAGCCAGCGAATTGCAAACCGCGGCGAGGATGCAACGAGCCTCGGGGGCCCGCGGGACTCGCTGCTGCCGCTGCTCTGTTGCTCCGCTGCTGCTGCTGCTGGTACCCGCTATAATCGTTTCCCCGAGATCCTGATCGTTCGCGAGTGCGTCGGTCGCACCGCGCGCCGAGAGTTTCTTTTATCGTTTTTCAAGCCGAAAGAAGGCTGAGCAGGCTCGGGCGAGACGAGACGGGCGAACACACGCGGGGCACAGACAGAGCGAGCGAGCGAGCGAGCGAGCGAGTGAGCGAGTGAGCGAGACGGAGGATAAACCGTAGGACGGTGGGGGCGAAGCCTTCTGATCGTATGCCACTCTCGCCAGTTCGAAAGCAACCTCCGTGATGATCGCGTCAGCCAGCAGCGGCAACAGCTAGCACGAGTCGAGCGCGGCCAAGCAGCTGCACCAACAGAGCCCCCACAACACCAGTGTCCGTCCCATCTCGGCTCGCGTTTCTCTACACCGAGGATTATTACAACGGGTTCGCGTGAACGAGAAAATTGTCGATCGCCGCGACGCCGATATCGCCGAATCGCGATGTCGAGGAGGCGGAGATACCGATCGCCGCCGCGTGAATACGAGTGAAATCGACGAAGGCGAAGGTCGCGCGAGCACAGCGATGAGAGATTGATCCGGAGACAACATTTTCAGGCGAATTGGCTTTTAAATTTTTCATTTCGGAGCAAAAACGGTGATATAGATCATTATAGATCATTGTAGATCATTATAGATCATTATTGATCATTTGAAATTTCGAGTATTCGAGCGTAAAAGTGCCATGAAAAGTTACAAAAGGCTGTCATGATCGTGCGTTTGTGTGAAATTGAGGCAAGTGAGGAGATCGATGGATCTCGCGGTGCGTTGATCGATATTTGACGTATCCCGAGTCGCCGCTGCCGCCGCCGACGTGTCAGCATCCCACGGCCACTCCTAAGCGTTATTCACGAGGCTTCTGCCCGTCGCGACGAGCGACGAAAAAAAAAAACGATGCACGATTCGGCGAACCACGAGGATACGTCGACGAATAATAATAATAATAATAATAATCGTAATCGGAATAATAATAACGCGATGAAAATGTCGCCGCGACGTCCGCGTGTGTCTTGTGGCCTGGATGCCTTTGGCTGTGTGATATTCGGCTGTTCAACTGTGTTAATAATGTGCCTCATCGGATTCCCGAGTCACGTAGACGCCGCCGCCGCCGCCGCTGGCGAGTCCACCGCTGCTGCTGCTGCTGCTGCTGGTGCTGCTGCCGCCGAGCCCGTTGGGATTTGCGCTATGCTCGGTTGCAACTGCACGATCATCGCCCACCACTGGATTAACGTCAAGTGCGTCTTCGCCGACTATCAGGTGAATGCCAGGATCGAGTCACGATTATTATCCCCGAGCGAAATTCCCCCGGCGCGACGAAACTCCGGGATAACGCGTTGAAACTTTAAATTCCGTCGAACAGATTCTGCGGGCGGGGCAACGTGGGTCAGCGGATAATGGGAGTCAGCATGGCTGAAGAGCAACGAGGTTACAGGAAAAATGGAATGACTCTTACTCTTGATATTAAAAAAAAACTAAATTAAAAACTCATCGGTGTATTGAAATATTTTTGGATGAAAAAAAAACCGAAGCCGGTTTCACTCATTTTGAACCGTAAAGAAAAAAAAATATCTTCGCTCTTCGTGACTCTCGTTCACCGATTCTCCCCGGATCGTCGTGGATCCTCCGGAGAATCGGTAAAGTTTGTCATCACGTGTTACACAGGATCGCGAGGGGGATGGTTCCCCCCCCCCTGCCTCGGGGGGAGTCCCAGTCTCTCGTCTCACGTTCGAGCGTCGGCGAGGCCGAGTCTGGCATAGAAATTGCTCGAGTTATAAGTTATAACAGCAAACGATCTCGGGGACTTCGCTCTCCCGTTGGCTTCGCGTCTCGGCTCCGACATTGGAAAACTGGTTATACAGCCGGGAGAGCCAGAGCCGAGGAAGAAGCGCGGAGACCTGAGAGATAAAAAAGGAACGAACGATATAACACAAAAGGAACGACAGACCGACGCACATGGGTCGAGGGTACCAAAATAACGATAACCCGAAGGATCATTTTAGGGCCCTCGGACCCTGCCCCCTCCACCCTCCCCCCTTCGCTCACCCCGTCTGACTCAGGTCGTCCCACTTATGGGTGTTGTTACGGTCTGCAGTATTTAGACCTGCACCTGCGATGTTTTGGTCCCTCCCGGAGGGTTCGACGATCGAGCCCGATGCATTCAATTTTTTTTTTCCATTTTACTTCTCTTGCTTCGCGGTAGATTGGTTATAGTCACGGCTCGGGGCTCTCACGATTTCGGTCAGGTGACTTGATATCGTTTCCCACCGAGTGGGTTACTATAATCGAATTTCACATGGGTTAATAATAAAAAAAATTATAGTGAAAAAATAATAAAAGAAAATAATTTACCACTGTTTCTAACGGAACCCACAAGTCCAGCGATTAAATTCGAGGAGCGTAGGAATTAATTACGCGCCGAGAAAGGTGTTTATTCAAATGAGGCGCGCCTTCAATTTGACCGCTACTTTAGAGAATTTATTCCACTCGAGGGAGCCGAGAAACATTTCGTTAATTTCCAAAAATGCACAGTACTGAAAGTAAGGATAAAAAATGAATGGCAAAATACTCGATTATTTTGCCTCTAAGATGAGAAAGATTTATCGAAAAAATTGAGTGCCTGTCCGATGGTTCATAAATCGTCCATTAGAACGTCAAAAATCGCTGGTCCATGAACCGCTACCGTCCCACGTGATCCTCGCACGTCCGTGGGACAGGTAGGTGACTTCCTTCTCAACGAGTCGCTCGACCAAACCGGCCCAGGTATATTACCACGACCCAGCAGCGCCCCGTTCCACTTGCTGCGCTCTCGCGGTCTCCTCGCACCGCTGGGCATCGTCCAGCAGCCTCGGACTATAGAAACATAACTCGTGCATTCACAGTCGACTCGGCGTTCGGTATACCCTCGATGTTCATTCGATATCTGGTTACCAGCTACCTACGACAAATTCTATCGGACCCTGTTTACCGCAGCCGCAGCCTCGTCGATCTTTGACCTCTCGGGCTCTGCTCGTCCGAAAATTCATGTATTCACGCCGACGAGGCCCAAGTGCGATTCGTGTGGTGCAACAGACTCGACGCTCGACGTGACTCACGCGTCGCGTCACTCGAACGCCAGTATCTCGGTTTTGGACTCTTCGGTGCTCGAGTTTCTGAATTCCCGCAGCTCGACACTCGAAGGCGGGGATGACGACTATTCTCGGTTTATCCGCCTCACACGAAAATTTTCACTCTAAGCCTGGTTTCTGTCTGGGGTATTTACGACCCGTCCGACCTGTCAGATGGCTCCGAGGATTACCGCGAGCTCGACAGCCACCCCGAAAATTCGTCATCCCGCGTGAGTCGCTCTTTATTTTTTTTTTATTTTTCCTCGGTCATACGGCGAACGATAATTTTGTCACCCTCGACGATAACAGCGCGATTACCGGTCGAGCTCGGAGATCGGACCTCGTTGACGACGATCACGCGACGTAGAGACGAAAAATATACTTCCTAATCGAATCAGATTCACCGTCGGTGCTGGCCGAGCGCGACAATCGTCATGACCAGCGCGCTCGTCATTCCGGCCGGTCTCGCGCGTTGATTTCATTTGAACCCGAGCCGACACACCGAGAGCTTCGTCGTGTCGCGTCATTTCGAGACCGAACGTGCGTGCTGCTCGACGATTTCAAGTGAGACTTCAAATCGAGTTTCACGCGCTGGTTTGATCGTCCGGGAATTATTTTCGTGCGACGATCTCGGCGGAGAAATAAAAATACCAAATCTTGACAATCAAATAAATTGAATCAAACAATTAATCTCATTAAATCAAATTTAAATCATATTTTACGTCTTCTCAACTGCATCGCACTAATTTTATTTCCAAATCACTTTTCCCACACCCGAGTCATTAAAATAACAAAAAAAAAATTCTCAGTACAGATAAACCGCTCATGTCTCCTCATTTGAATTTCCTACCGGGACTCTCGGTGTTTTCCTTTGTAAACAGCGTGTCGACCGACTCGTAAAACCCGGCAGTCGATGTGAGAATTAATCAGCGCCGGCGCGTTCACCGAAAAATTCGTTCTCATGCGCGCGCGGACATACTCGTTGCTCCGGAGAAGCTAGACGGGGGCTTCCGGCGAACGCGACTTCCGGTCGAAGGGGCACCACTAGACCGAGGGAATGTTCGTGCGCGCGCGTCGAGGCCGAGGAAACCGAGCGACGCCGAGCGACGAGCCCGAGAAGCGGCAACGTGACCGAGTGGCTATTGCTGCCTCTGCTGTTGCCGCTGCTGCTGCTTCATTGTTACGCCGGGCACGCGGGCGTTCTCGATATTTATCATCTGGGCCTTCGTCGTCGTCTTCTCTCTCTTTCTCTGTCTCTCGATCTCCTCGGCCCTCTCGATTCCCGTCGAATTCACGATTGGCTCGCGCGTGGCCCAATGACGGAAAGTTATAGCGAGAGTCCTTCGATCGTGATCGATTCGATTCGACGTGTGTTACGACACGTTTGTGTCTTCGCGTCTCCGCGAGTCGTTGACCCCTCAGCTCGTCCCAGATAACTGAGATAAGGCGCCAGATCATCTCGTGTGCATCGCGCGGCCGATATCACGAAATTTACCTTGGCAGTGGCCTTCATCATTTATCGACTGATCGAAAAAAATATATATACAGGAATATTGTAGATCTTGAGAGAGAAAATAAAAAATCTTCAGGTGACAAATTCCAGTCTGACAAAAAACTGTCGATATTTTTTTCCAACAGTGAACCCGGATGACGTTGATTTTAGGGATTAGGATCGAGATATAAATTGATGTAAAGTTGGGGATTCCGCGCCTCGGGTGTGAACAAACGATTCACAGCTCTGATCTCTGATATTCGTGTAGACCGAGTTGGTCGGCTGGGAGACGAGAGGCCGAGCCGGGCAGCGTCACACCGTCAGCTCAATCTACTCACAATGGACCCTTTCAACGCGAGCGAGGTGGATGGCACTCGACGTTCGTTCTTCCTCTTTCTCATCGCGGAGCCGGAGCTCGATCGTCGCCGGGCGCGTAACTCGCGGTATGCGGGTTGTGTCGGACGACGCGGCCGATACACGTGACCGGCGGCGTGAAACTCGTGTTCCCATCGTCCAAGATTCGATTCACCGAGAGATCAGTCGGGACGACCGAGGCCCCGAGGGGAGAGGCGGAAAAATTGACGTTTATCCGCTGCGACCAATCCAGCGATCCAGCGATGGCTCCCTAATTCACCTAATTCACTAAATCTTTCAATTATCCCCGCTTACCACCCTTCGGCATTGTTCCTCGCGCCGATCTGAGGGCGAAGGGTCGGTCTTTGATCACAGGCTCACTGTAAGTCTGGATACTTGCGCTGGACGCGGTGAAATCATTTTTCGAATTATTTTCCTTATCATTTGCGTCAGAGAAAAAGTTACGAAAAATGTATTCTTGTTTTATTAAAAATAAATTAGTTGGAGCTGCTTTCAAACAACAGAAACCTTTGATATTTAGTTCGAACGGTTCTATACACGAATAGAACAGTAGGTTAGCACTTTGACCTCGGTTCGCGCTGCTGCAACGAGCCGTGGAATCCCCCACGGGGGCGTAAGATACAAAGCCACATCCTGCCGGGCACGCTGCAACGATAACCCACGATGCTTGCGCTCGAGTTATCACGATTCCCTCCCTCCGCCTCACGGCTATGTACGGCGGTTGCTCCGCGATAGCTCGTGCCCTCCTCCCCGGCGCACGAATGTAGTGGGTACTCGAAGTAACGAGGCGTCGAATTGGGTGGAAGT
Organism: Itoplectis maculator; assembly: GCA_964034905.1. Taxonomy (NCBI): domain Eukaryota; kingdom Metazoa; phylum Arthropoda; class Insecta; order Hymenoptera; family Ichneumonidae; genus Itoplectis; species Itoplectis maculator. Next base: position 4,339,897 of record OZ035862.1, read on the forward strand.
AGTTTGGTTGGCATCGGCGGACCACGTAGTATTGCATTTCGTTCGAGTGCATCCAAGTGCAACACCCGGCTACTTGAATTATTTACCTCATCGATCGAGCGGCTATACGCGTATCGAATGGTCCTTCGCTCCTTCTTCCCCTCTGTCGAGCACACGATTTACGTGTTGCCAGTGACGTTCACCGTCCATCAAAGTCACGTTCTTAATACCTAATTTTCCATTACAATTTTCTATAAAAATCAGTGGTCACGAAAAAAAATAAAAATAATAATAATAATGTAAAAGCCACAGAGTGCGAGCGACAAAGTGCGTAACAGCCTCGAAGCCGATTGTAATTCAAGACGCAATAAGAAAAGGGACACGCGAATGGCGAGTCGATCGTGCGTATATCGCGCGGAGGAAATGTCGCAATATCACGAGTGTCGAACACGCGCGCGGACGGTCGAAGTGTGTATATCGAGTGGCCGACGAGTACACAGAAATAGTTGTACCCATTGGTGTCTCGTGTCTCGTCGTGTGCAACAGTAAGGTCTATGCAACGCAGCTTCGAGGGATCCGAGGCTGCGCTCGAGCGGCTCGCGGTCCGCGGGAGGATAGAGATCGACAACGCGATACAACGCGAACGTTCCCGCGGCGTTAAATACACCGGCAACGTTGCCGCTCGCAACGTCAACCGGGCTGCGTGCGTTAGTCACGCTGGCGGCAAAAATATTCAGTAAAAAAAAATGAACCTTTGCTCCAGTCCCGAGCGGTCGGGACTGGGGACTCGGAGATGCTCGAGCACGATGAGACGTTTTTTTACTCGACCACGACGACGCAGCCAATGAAGCTCGTTTTCTATACGCCCACTCGTCGGCTTCGGCTTTGGGACCAGAGACCGGAGACGATGTAGGGGGACGATTCGGCCTTGAACGATTCAAGATCGTCGGGTCGTTGGGTTTCGTGGTAACAGGCCTCACCGAATCTTTGAGGGGGTCTCTTCACTAAATCGTCTTTTGGGGGGATCAAAAAAAATTCGTTGGAAATGTTAATGATGGGAGGAGAATTTTTATTTTCTAGCGGTCGCCGATTTGTTCTCGTTGCCGGTGCAGAGATAAAATAAAGATCCTGCTCGATGAATCCAGTTACTGTGCTGTGAATTAAGAATTCGAAGAAGTTCGTCAAACTCTTTCCTCTATTTCTCTCTTCTTTTTTACGTAGTTTCACTGACAAAGTGAAACATTTGCCAAGCCGCCCGACGAAGACGTAGATTAAACAGAGGCCTTAACTACCTCTCTCGTTGCACGTCAACCAAGATAGCGAGATAAAAACGTGCAACACGCCTCGACCGCTCCTCGAGCCTGAATTCGTCGCCCTGCGCGTCGTTCGCCACGTTTCCTGAGTGCACTCAGAAAATTGCAGCGACCGGCATTAGTTACGCTGAGAAAAAAAAAAGAGAGACAATAAAAAAAACAACGACGCGTCGAGCACGCAGCAGGGGATCCGCTTTCCATCCCATTCACTCGCTTCTGCCTCTGTATTCCAATTAACCGAATTATCGCGCGACCGGCTCGCATCCCGGTCGAGACCCGACGACTCGTGGTTCACGCGCTGCTCGCATTCTCGGTCTCGCTTTTTCTCTCTATCACTTTCTCTCTCACTCTCGCCGCAATTCGACGCCCGCACGAGAGACGAACGTCAGTGCCGCCGCCGCTGGCGGCAACGCGGACGAGTAATTTTCATGGGGAACGTGGGGAGAGGGGGAAGGGACACCCAGAAGAGGCGCGGCTCGCGGGTTGCGTGCAGCTTGCGACGAGACCGCCACGCTATTTCTCGCATTAAAACAGCGCGGAGACCCCGGAGCCGGGTCCGCACTTCCGGAAAGTCTCGGGCTCTCCGTGTACGCGCGATGAACTCCGCCAACTCGACTCCGGAGGGGGGAGGGGGGCCTCGAGGGAGACCCGCGCGAAATTGAGAACCGCGAAGAAATTATTCGCTGCCTCTCGCCTCGTTTTCCTCTGTCCAACGCACCGGAAAAGTTTTCTCAACTTAAAGCATTTCGTGCAAAACGTTATAATGTAAAAACATAAATAATATCTCATCCCCCTCCCACTCATTTTTATTCCACAAGATTTTTTTTTATTATTATGATAAAAAGTAGTGATTAAAAAAAATCGTTTTTACTTTCGTTGCTCGAAGGTAAAATCTCGCGGCGGGTCATTCGCGAGGCGCTGTAAGTGGAACGAATGGTACGCAAAACAAACTCGTGAAGGACCCGAAGTGCCGGGCGAATGTACCGAGTTGATGATTACGGGAAACTTGGATTGCGGTTAGAGGAGAGAAAAGTTTGTGTGTTGCCGGTGTCCATTATTTCCCTGGAGCGTGGAACGTGGCGCGCGGGGGTCACGGCCCCTGAGTGCCTTTTCCCTTTTCGAGTTTTTTTGTCCCCTCTCCGCGTCTCGTCCGCGTTCGAGGTCTCGCGGGCGCTTTCCCGATGGAATCCGGTGGGACCGGAGGGGAAAGCTTGCCGAGTCGCCGTTTGGCCGTGAAACCGCGGAGCTTCCACGCGGCTTCGCCTCGGTCTTTGTCCTCGCGCGGACTCCGCGCGGAGCTCGTAATAGCTCGCGCGGAGTTTCTCGCGGAGTCGCGGAAAGAAGAACTGGGCTTGTGGTGCGACTGTACAGATACATCAGACTGCTGCTGCTGCTTTTCTGTTGCTTCTGCGTCTGCTACTGCGCTGCTCTTAGCAAACTCGACGTCTTTCAGACTCCTCGACTCGAGCTCCCGACTCTGCCGGCTGCTCGGTTTATATTTCTTGCCCGGTTCGCTCCGCCACCGAGACGCTGCTGGAGGGACTGAATCATCCAGATAACGTCGCGGTCGCCTCGTAACTCGCTATCTGCGACGCGTCGAACCGCCTCGTTAACGAAACCGTCCGACACGAAACGTTGAGATAAAACTGTGGTTTATTATGATTTTTTTTTTCGTTTTATTTTTTATTTTTTTTCGAAGAGTTACCCAGTGGAGAGTGGCGATTAAATACATTGTATACAAACACGACTGTTGTTGATTCGTTGAGTAGTAATTAATTTGTCGTTACAATAATTAATTGGCTATTATTAATCATCGTTATACATATAATTAACTCAAAGACGATTGGAGAGAGTCTTTTAAACGAGCTAAGGGCGTGGGAAATGCGGTTCACGAGTCCCAAAGGAATGATGACGAACACGTGTAGTCCTCCGGGTACCTTTCGTATTTTTTTTTTTTTTTTTCGTCGTGTTTGGAAGAAGTTCCACTTTTAGGCGTCTTCGAGACTGCAGCCCTCTCGAGGGTCGCGGACGGGGTTCGTGACACTCAAGCCAGCCGTGAAAGAACCTCGCCCCCGCCGCGGCGATGCACCGTGAAGAAACCCCGAATGGGGTGCGGAAATCCTCTGCCGTCGTTATACGGCGTGCATCGCGGCGACCCCATCGTAACGTTATATCTCCTTGGCCTCCGCGTCGTGTCCGCTCCGTCGGGTCTCGACCGATACTCCGGCATCGCGTAACCCAGTCCATTAGATTTTAGGATTTTTCTAACATTAAAATACATATAGCATTTTTTTTTCAAACACTAAAAAAAATGCTCAAATATTTATCTATCAATGTTTGCTCGAGACGCAATGTCGGATAACGACATATCAAAAAATAGACCCGATTTTTTTTTCATGTTTCGGGGCGTTCACCGATAATTTTTATTTCCATGTCGCGAGGATGAGGAAAATCCAAAAGTTCGTGTTCCCTTTTCCTCGTATCTTATCTCTCGTTTCCCACAATCTCTGTGTATACATATATATATTTGACTGCCCACAGTCGATTTGACGTGCACGTGGCCAGCGGGAATTTATTCGGTCCCGGTTGAACGAACTCGCCTAATGCCTCTCGCAGTTCGTTCGCTTTGGAATATACATTTTATCCGGCAAAACTCGATTCGAGGCCACGGAGTGAACGTCGACGCGTATTACGGTTGCCATTTCGATGGCCCGTAACGGTCGCCGCGAACGACTCGAAGCTGCGATATTTCGCGGACGCGCGCGAAATCTCAGCGCGAGGCAGCAGAGAGCGTCTTTGTGCTGTTTGCGCCGCGTCGTTCGGGGACGACGAAGACGACGACGGGAGCGACGGGCAAAAATAGACCGGGTGCATCGCGTTATCCCACTTCGGGCCACCCCGACACCCCTGACTCACCGCGTACGCGCGAGGCAAAAGACATCGAAAGCGCACGCGGAATCGCCCGGAGCCTCGGAGAACCCGAGAGAGAAGACGACGAGACGCGCGACGATGAGACTTTCTGTTCCCTCGCGAGAAGTGTATTTGCTTTGCCCTCTTAGTCATTCATCGGTTGGCCCCCAGGCTCTCGGAAATTTATCGGTCGCGCTAATATCCTTCGTGATAAACAAATTACGCACCGAAGATAAATTCAGAATCTATTTTTTTCACTATTTTTTTGTGGAGAAAAAATGTTGAGTATGAGAATTACGATAAAAAAAAAAAATTGAGGCCTCAGCTACAACAGAAATAGCAAATCGGCCCCGCGAATCGTGAAGAAACGACCGACGTAGATCCACCAAGGATTCGGTGTGCGATATTGAATATACGCAAAGTTCGCTCAAGGCGAACCTGGTTCGGGTGGAAATTGAACCGGCGGACCTGCCACCGGTCGCTCGTGGTACGATAAACACGAAGAAACAGATACGGACTCGCCGGCCTTAGACAAGAACACGACGGCGGAGGTTCGAATTACCGTCGTGGCCGCGACGTAGGCGTCGAGAGAATCGCGCACACGGTGAGCGCGACCGCAACGAGAGACGCAGAATCAAATCAAAGCACCGCGCTCAACGTTTCCCGCGAGTAAATTTGAATAAGTCGTTGCGACAAACTCGGTCGCACCTGTCGAGTGCGACTCCCGGCAAAATTAATTACATGCAATTGATACCGTTTACAGTAAAAAAAAAAAATACTTAAATTTCCTAAAAATATAGGAAGTCAGCAGGGAATTTTTTAATTCTCGTTTACGATTTTGTCGGAGGTGTCAAACACTCTCGAGATGCTACAAGTGGCGTCTTCGGGGTCACCCGACCCGCTGTATTTATTTTTTTGTCCCCCAGGGGAAACGTCTCTGCCAACGAAAAAAAAAAAATGCCTCGCCCCTCGCCCGGTTCATCGGGTTGGAATATTTGTTTTCCGTTTGAAAAATAACGTCAGACGTCTCCAGTTCCACGCGAGAGTCTCGACGGTGCTTTGCGTGAAAAATATTCAATGCACTCGACAATTTGCTCGGGTCGCGCGAAAGAGTACAAAGTGTATAAATAATCCGGGCGATGCGACGCTGCTGCTGTTGCTGCTGCTGCCTGGCGGTACCCATAACCGGAAGTGGCTGGAAAGGTAACTGCCGCTCGGGGCCAACCAGATTATCGGGTCACGAAGATCTGCCGCTGCGAGTGCTGGAAGCCGCCATAATAGAATAGCGAACCGCACGGTCGCGGCGTCCCCGGTGGCGTCGATACAAACACGCGGCAGCACACGACGACGATGTGTGCCAAGACTTTCTCCGGTGGCCAATTTATTCCATCCATAACAAACCCAATTTCGAACTCCATTACGCTGTAATCCCCGAGCGATCGCTCGCGAGGCGCGAGGAAAAATCGCGTCGTGATGCGCTCGTACGAATGCCACGTTCCATTTTTCGTGCGGCTATCCGACGATCTCTTCATCTCGGTGTCTCACCCACCGCGAAAGATACACAGATAGAGAGAGAGAGAGAAAGAGGCGGAGGATTATACAAGAGATAATAGTTACGCCTCGGGAGCGTGACTCAAGCCAACGGCTAAGCTGTCGGCTGCGGTTACCACTGGAAACCGCGCGAGCGCTCTCAATGGCTCAGGCACACACACACAAGATTACGCAACGAAGGTGCGCCCACCGAGAGTCAGAGCTGTTAAATACTTGTCTATGCAAGACGAATAAACGAGGCGTCTCTGGCCGTGGCGAAACGAACCATTGATTGATTGCAACATTTTTTAAAAATTAAACAAAATTTTAGGATGACGAGCTTCATGAAGAACCTGTTAGCAAAATAGATAGATTTTATTCCTGTAAATAAAACATGTTGAATATTCCTGTAACTAATTTGCATTTTTTGAATTTTTTCCAGGACGTCGAACTCCACGAAGGAGCCGTTCCAGCCGACGCCCTGGAAGTCGAGGTCTCGCACTGTCGCGAGCTGCGGATCCACTCGGGCGCGTTCATGGGCGGCGCTCAGCTGAAGCGCGTCCACGTGACCGGTATCCACAGCGTCGTAGCCAAACGTCAGGCTTTTCACAACATAACCGGCCCGAATCCGCTGCTCGAGGTGTCCGAGTGCAATCGCGTCGTGCTGGAGTCGCACGCGTTCAAGAACGCTCGCGGCACGCTGAGCGTCTCGATATCGCGATGCAAGCACGTGGAGATCAAGCCAAACGCCTTCTCGTGGCTCCTCAAGATCTCGGTCAGGGACGTACCGACCCTGGAATTGTCGAGCAACGCTTTCAAGTTTGATGCACCTCCGTACGGACGTCATGGACCAGCGACCAAGGTGAGTCGTTGTTTCATTGAATTACATTTATAAAAAAATGAGCCGTAATAATAGCCCATTGTTCGTGTCCTCAGATTATGTTCCAAAGCGTCAAGATCTCGGAGTTGCCGAACTCGGTATTTCCGTCAGCTGCCGCGGAGGTCCGAATGGACAACGTCTTCACCCGGGTCATCAGGACAAACGCGTTTTGCGCCATGTCCATACTCAGCGTGACGATAAGCAACGCCTCGATATTCGAGATCGAGGACGGCGCCTTCAGCAATCGAACCCTCATTCCGAGTCTCGAGTTCGTGGACGTGAAGGTCAGAACTATGCGAACCGGAGCCCTCCAATCGGCCGTCGAGAATCTTACGATACAGTATTCGAGGTTTGTAGAACGAAAACAAAAAAAAATTCTCAACCTACACTCAATTCCGATCTTCGGTCTCGACTAGATTGACACCCAATTCGCTTCGTTGTTTTCCAGGTTAAACGAGGTCGAAGCCAAAGCCATAGACGTGAGCGTCGCCACGGTGACCTTCAACAACAACGAGTTTCACGATCTCAAGACGAACGCGATAGTCCTGAAGCAGTGGAACAGAATCGCCATAGATCACAACGTCTTCGTGTCCCTGCAGCCAGACGCCATATCCACCGGAGCCCTGGCGTCGGGGGCAACGCACCTGGAGTTCTCGTTCACGGGTAACCGGGTGAACAAGGCGACGGCGGGTTCGCTGAGATTCGCCTCGGTCAGTCAACGCGTCAACACCGCTCGGGTGGGCAACAACTACTTCGAGAAGGACTGCAGCTGCCTGATGGACGACTGGATGCGCGAGATCACCGGGAGCAACACCTCGGCCTCCTGGATGATGGACTCGAGTCACTGCGTGGCCGGCGACTGGCTCGAACGTTGCCTCAAGCTGTCGCAGCGTTACATGGCGATGCGAAATTACACGCGAATAATCTGCACGCCCGACGGCAACATCACGTGCAAGGAGCCGTCGGCGAAGCCGCCGCCGAGCGTGAGTCCGCCGAGCGTCGGGCCCCACGTCTATCCGCGGCAGAACGGTTACTTCGACGTCGAGATGAGCGATCCCGAGCAATTGGAGCGAGAGAAGAGGATAATCGTGCTGATATGCGTCGCGGCGGTATTCGCGATAGTCGCGATAATCCTGACGTCCGGTGTCATCTACATGAGGCGACGAGGCGTCTGTCCGAAGCTCACGTCCGGGCCGCTCGCGAATCTCGCGAGCTCGTGGTTGTCGCCGAGCAGCGGAATGACAGCCGCGACCTCGGCACGTTCGATCTCGCGCCTCAGCGTCCACGAGTACGCGGGACTGCGTCCGGAGACGCGGATTCTGGATGTCGAGGGCGCTGACAGGGAGGCCATGGACGAGGATCCGCTGGATCCGGAGGGTTACGCGTACACGGAAAACAAGGCAACTCAGACTCTGCCGGAGGAACTGACCGAGGAGTATCTGAGGGATCTGAGGGAGAGGCTCAACGATCCTGACAATTACAGTCAGGCCAGGGACATGATCGAGCACCTGTACGACCTGATCAAGGTCGAGGAGAGCTGCAACAACAACAACGACCGTGGCCCAACGTCCAATCACGAGGACGAGAATGCGTACGACGTGATTGGACCGAGAACCAGGAGGCCCAGGGGCAATCCCAAGCCTTCGGTCAACGTGGGAACAAGGGTGCCCTCGCTGGAGAGGCTTCTGCCGACCGACGTCAGGCCTCGGCCTCCCATAGCCGAGTACACCGAACCCAGGGATTTGAGGACAAACGATCAGAATCACCTGTACGCCGAGTTGCCTGGAGACGAGACCGTCCCGAGCACCAGCCGACTGTCTCAGCCGATTCTCGCTAGCCTAGCCGGAAGAGCCCCTCAGCCTCTGCCGCCGGACGTCGTCAACGATCATCTGATCAACAACGAGAACCTCGTACACGAGCGCAATAAGTACGCCGATCCCAAGAACGCCAGTGAATACGCGGATTTAAAGCTCGACGACGGCTTGTTAGCGCCGTCGAGCCCCTCGGGCTTGCGGGACGAGGCGGCTAATCCCAACAAGGGCCAGGGCAGACCCCTGAGCTTCCTCAAAGCCCTCGGCGAGAGCATCCTCGGGGCCACGAAGATCTCCAACAAGAGGCCGGTGAACTCGTCGCTGCTCTGCGAGTACACGGATCCCACCGACATCACTACACATCTGTACTCGGAGCTGCCGGAGCCTCAGACGTCATCGTCGTCGTCGTGCCAGGTCAGCAAAATGGCCAATCGTCCGCTGCCGACGAAACCCGATCAGGATACGGGAGCCGTCCACGACGTCGACACCGGGAGAGCGTGAAAAGTCTCTGATTTCAGGCCCATCAGCCACTTGTCTGTGATACAATTTTCAAGGAAAACGACGTGGGGTCGAAAGGAAAAGCAAATAAGGACGTATACGTGCGAAGGTCCAGGAACAAGTCGTTCCTCGACGATTCTACAACGAGAAACTCTCGTCATTCCCCTCGAAGCCTCGAGTGCGAAATGATCGAGCGTCATCCAAGAGAACATTGTCATTGTCGTGTCGTGACTCGGGACGTTGATTCCGGATATCTTTTTTTTTCGTCAAAAGTTACTGTGTTGTAAATAGTCGCGAGTGGATGCTGTTCGAGTTCCTGCAGAGTGAATGGAACCACGAAGCAGCCGTAGCGATCGCGAGTGCGTGAAAAGTGCAAGCGCGAGTTGCCAGAGTGAGTCAGACGTCGGGGTGTGACCGACCCACAGCGGCGGATCCGCGTTTTCGTCGCACTCCCTCCAACGCGTAGCCATCTCGGACCTCTCTATCCGTGTTCTTTGTTCTAGTGCGAAACGAAATATCAAGATACGAAAAAACAAATCTCTATCTAATTATTATCATGTATATTGTATATAATTCTATATATATATTTGCTACGTTGAATTAAAGTGTCGCGACGAAATATCGCTTGTAAGTAACGTGAACGAACAAACGAGGAGAAAAAAAAATCCAATGAAAACAATTCAGGAAGAATTTCCGTGCTCATTGATTCGTCCCCGTCACCTCGACCTTTGGTCGCTTCCTATTTTCCGACAACGGATGTCGGGCTCCAGGACTGTTACGAACCCCTCCCCACGTCTTCACGTATCTCTCTATCTATATATATGTGCGTATATAATGCAAGCTCTATGTATACAGACGCAGACTGCGAGCATAATTCAAGCGCCTTTATTTCCAGCCGAAGGGCCGACGAAAATAGCGCGACTCGCGATGCTCTGCCCTTGTCTATCCTGCGGCTCTCTCGACGGAATTTCCGAGATTCCAATCTATCCTCTCGTCGGCCTCTTCCTCGAGCCGCACTCAGGCGTATTTATTGACAAATTTATTCACCCTTTTCGCTGTAAAAAAAAATTACGTTGTTGTCGAAATAGTTATCGTTTCTTTTGTCAACAAAGAGTCGGCTGAGAGGGTCGGATGAGTGAAGGAAAGGGATAACCGCATCGGAGCATGATTTCCGTGCGCCGCGCGGTACGCAAAGTGCATTGGAGGGGCGGAGGCGGGAGGTAGGGGAAACCTCAACACGGCGAAAGATATTCTTGATCTTGCGACGGGCGTTGCCGACGACGAAGACGATGAGGCCACGAGGAGGCGGTCGAGGAGCGACGACGCGAGGCGAGAAGCCGCGAGTCGTCGTCGCGGGGACGAAAACTATTCCATGAAGAATGCGATACGAGCAAACAGGCGGAGAGAGAGAGAGAGAGAGAGAGGGAGTGAGGCTGGCGGCTCGGCCGACGAAGAGGAGTCGACACGGTCTGCCTCGCAGCTGTCGCGCGCCGCTCTCTCGTCTCGCCCTCTGCGATGCTTTTCTCCAGAACTTGGCGCTGAGTCCGCGCCGCGGTCTCCGGGTTCTGGTCTTTCACGGAATTTCGTCACTTCGCGTCGCGTTAATTGAAAAGATAATCTGCCGCGAATGCTTCACTTCCACCGTTCGGGCAATTCTGCCGAATCCTAGTCACGTGACATTCACTAAAAATTGAGGAATTAAAATTGTCTGAAGTTCAACTCAATGCATTTTTTTTGTTTTTTTTTTATTTGATTTTTTAGTGTATTATATCTGTCTTTTGTTGGAACAACGCGGATCTCGACGATATTAAATTTCCACGTTCCCGACGAACCGCAAATTGAAAATTCCATTTTCACTCGTGGTGGATTAACCGACGGCGGCTCGAGCCTTCGTTAATTCAATCGGTTATTTTTATCTCAAACCAGTCTCGTCTCTCAAGATGCACTTTAGTCATATTCTCGGCGCGTCCGATTACACGAGCGCTGCTCACGTTTCCCTCGCGAGCGTCGTCTCGTGGGTACCTGAAGACGAGACGCAAACGAGTCGTTCGCGAGCGTAGCCGATTGGACGTGTCGCGTTACCGCTCGCCTGGGGGACGAAACGTACGTGGAAATTAATACTTATTCGGTGACAAAAACGCACCTTCAAAAATATTTCATACACTCGAATTAAATCCATCTAAATTTCCTGTCAATCCACGAAACCCTGTAATTCATTAGTCATCGGTTATCCTGGTTTCCACGTAGCGGAAAAAATCGGCAATCTCGACGAGCGCAGAGCGAAAACGCAAGGAATTCGCGGAATCGTCATTACGATAATGTCGGCGAGGAGCTGGCGGACCGGAAGCGGATGAGGTAACGCCCGGCTTGACGACTATCATAATCGTCGCGTCGCACCCGACGGAATCATAGCGCATGCGCATACACATCAGTCTCCGTGTATACACACAAACGCACGGTCGTCACATATATATATAGATATATGCGCATATATATGTCACGAGAGTCCGAAGCCGAGCGAGCACACAGGGTTCCATCAGGTTTCATCAGCGAGCCAATCATCCCATCACTACACGGCCGAGCGAGTGCGCGGACATCACAGCCATCAGAAGCAGAGCGCGCGAGCATTCAGCGCAATCCCGCGCGCAATGTACCCGACTGTCCGTGACTCGTCGGGCCGAATGATTCGAGCTGGCTGTCATCGGCACCTCCGACGCGGTAGATCAAACCGTCTCAATCAATGCGGACATCGATCCGAATATTCACTTAACGAGCCAGCCACTCCTTCCCTCCCCCAGCCCTCTCCCCAAGACGAGAACGTGACCCCTGGGATACCGATCCACGATGATTTCGCAGCTGGTGAATTCTGGATCATTTTTTAGCTCTATCGGTGATCGAACCGTCTCAATCAATAATCGAATTATCTGAATTATCACTCAACGAACCCGCCAAGATAAGGACACGTGACCTCTGAAACCGCGGTCTGCGGTGATTTCGCAGAGTCCTGGATCGTCGCGAGCTCGGAAGCAAAATTCTGCGAGTGGAAAAAAAGTCCAGAAAAGTTGAGGGATCGTTTCCGTCGCGGATTTCAAACCGTCTGCGTTCCGAAGCCGCGCGAGCGTCTGCTGTACCTCGACTCGCGCGCGCCGCGGCGGTAAACGCGCAATGGGTATCCGCTCTTCATTTTCTCGTCGCGCGAAAACGTCCAACGCATATAAATATAACCGCTCTCGCCGTGTACAAACCGCCGCGGCGCGCGAATCTCTCCCGACTCCGGGGGCTCGAGTCGAGTTTTTAATACACGCCGGGTGTTCCTTACGAGCTTTTGCGCCGGGGCCGAAGCTCGTATATTGCGGTCCCTCGGGTATTAGGCGCGACCGGAAGTGGGTAAAGCGAAAGTTCGGCACTGCCGAGAGTATAAGTACCTGGGATACCTGGGACACAGTCGGCGAATTTAAATCGGACGACGAATTCGAGTGTTCAACATTTTCACCTGCAGATTTTTGTCAGTTGAAATCCTGAGTAAAAATTTTTTTAATTATTTCGTTACAAAATAAATGACTAATTAATCTTCTTGGTAAATTTATTATTGGACTGAAGACGTTTCTACGGTAGTTTGGGTATTTTGCCTAATGACAGGAAGCGTTTGAGGACCTTTGTCTATTTCGATTCGACGCGAGGAATATATAGATCGCAATTAACGCGACAGCTCGGAGTAGCGCGAGACCGACGCGAGACTCGGGAGACTCGCGTCACGTCCGTCTCGTGCCCGAGATACGTCGAAACGTGCGCTTAGTAGTCACGTGTTGTCGTCGTTGTCGTTGTTGTAGTCGTAGCCGTCAGAAGGGGGGGGGGGGGGGGGAAGGGGAGAAAAAAGGGGCGAAAAAGGCGAGAACGCGTCGACGCTGGGTAACAGCGACGAGGAGGCCACGAGCGCGAAACAGGATGTCGCGACGACGACGACGGCGAAGCGGAACGTGCGGACGAGGATCTCGCGAGAAAATAAATAATAATAAAGATAAAAACAAAAAAGTACAAAAGAAAAATCAAGAGGCAAATAAACACGTAAAAATGTGTAGTACGTGAAGAAAAGACGAGCGGAGAGTTCGCTGAATCGTCGGAGTCTGAGATCTGAAGAAACAAACAGACGAATAAATTATCCGCGTCCACTCTCGCCGAGAGCGAGCGAAATAATGAATGAAAGGTGCGAAGTGAAATTCGCGACGACGGACGAGTCGCCTCGAATGCTCGGTGGCAGCGAAAAAAATAGTACTTTGTGATACAAGGGCGAGAAAGCGGCCATTACGCGCGGAGGTTAGGAAGCGGCGCACTCGCCAAATCGAGTGCTACAACGACACGAGGCGAAGCCGAGTGTTGTTTGTAGCACGAGAGGAGGCGAGTGCACTGCTTCCTAACCTCCGCGGGACGGCCGCTTTGTCGCCCATGTATCACATACTACTTTTTGTAACGAATGTCAACGTGATGTCGCACATCTTCGTGCCTGCAAAGCGTGCGTGAGATCATCTTGTAGATAGTTTCACGCACGCCAATGTGTGCGTGAAGTAATGTAGATAACTTCACGCACCAGATGGCTTACGTGAAATTATCTACGTTGACATGAGCATAATACGCGATCTCACGCACGCTTTGCGGGCACGAAATGTGCGACATTACGTGCATGAGTTGCAAAAAATGAATTAAAAAAATATGCGCGAGGCTCGACGGCGAATCGAGTAATGTGAATGAAAACCTTTTTCTCCCTTTGAATGATCCACGACGCGCGAAGCCGTGCCAAAGGGAATGAAAGGAAATAAAAACAGTGAACACGAAGCAACGAGCGGACAGTGGCCGCGTTATCAGTGTCCGCGCGGTTTTGTTGCCGAGGCAGGAAGCGCGGAGTCTGGAGGGAAAGAGAGAGGAAGATGGTTTCTCTGTCTCCATTGAACGCTAAATATATCCTCGGTTATTAATAGTCCGGGCGACTTCTCTCTTCGTGTACTGCGCCCGGGGCTCGATGAAGGGCTGAATCCGCATGGAAAATGCATTGCAACGAGCGCGTTGCACCAACAAATAGTTGCATTCCACGGCCGACGAATGCATCGATCGGCCACATTCGTGCAAAAAAAAAACGATTACAAAAAAAAATATATATACATATCTCCCTTCTTCTGCTAAGTACAGAATTAATTAGGGATGTCGATCACTTGATTTTCTTCTTCCTGTATCTGACGCACCCGACTAATGGATGAAAGGAGCGGAATCTTAAGGATCTTAATTCAGCGAAGCCGCGAAAATTACATTACCTCCAGGCGGCAGGCGCGACGAAAACTTCTCACGCCTTCCCCGCCCTTCGATATCTTCTCGTCTCTCCCTCGTCCTCTCGCGATCTTCCGTGTGAACGGAACTCGCCGAACTATTCGTCGAGATTTCATGCGGGTAGACAGAAACGCCAGGAGTGCCCTCCACCTCGGTCCTCTCTCTCTCTCTTTCTTCCTGCGCTTCCCCTTAATTTTTTTCATCTTTTTTTTTCGAGCAACCTTTCCGCGCCTCGTTTCACGCCGCACTTGATGCTTTTCTGTACGGCCGAGTATAATGGCGCGGGGCAAACAGAAAAACTCGTTGCTTTGAGAGGCACCGAACGAGATTTCCGGGGTTGGCTCGTTCTTTCCGCTCGCGCCCCTCGTGCCCCTTCCTGTCGTCGCTCGGAGCAAAACCTACAGGGATATAGAACCTTCGCCTTTGGCTGCCGGAAACGAGGCGGAACTCGTCGAAGAATAATAAAAAATCAGTGGCCCTCTCGCGCTTCCGAATTCACTTGCTCATTCGGTAATTCGTGTAGAAAGCTGCCACACCCTCCACTCCGCTGGGATAATAATCCCACGACAATGAACTCGATGTGAGAGCACGTTTGAGCAATCACAATCGCAAGAGCAGGTGATTCATGAAACAAAAGTCACGACTTCTCGGAGTCGGGTAACGAGCAGGTGATTCATTATACATACATGTCGAGTGTGCAAACGACTAATATTAGCAGAAATATTGTATTTTTTTATAAAATAAAATAAATTGTATTATTCGTTTCATTTACCACGAGAGAAATCACCGTTTCAAAACCCTTCGGACTGCTTTGTCGCTTTTAATTTTATTATCCATTGTGCGCCCGCTCGATTACTCAATAGACGATTATTAGGGTGCCGAGGGCTCGGAGAGAGCTAATAAAAATCAGTTCGGGACGTTTATCACGATTATCACTTCGTCTCTCGTGGAGCGGGACGACGAAGCGACGAACGAGCGGCGAGGGAGCGAGAGAGCGAATTTCTCGTAGCCCTCCCGCGGTTTCTGAACGCACGTAACTCGGCTCTGCTCGTGGGCGCCGGGGACGAGAGAGAAAGAGAGAGAGAGCGACTCGCGCGATGACCTCATCCTACCGGAAGCGATCTTTGATTCGAGTTGAGGACTTAATTCGCCTGGCAGCGTCTCCCTTTCCCCCAATCATAGGCCACATCTCTTATCACCGAAAGAAGTCGCATCTTTGTTTTGACTAACAAGTCGTGAAATTACAAAATTGACAATTCTTCTAAATTTCCACTCGCACAACAAACACTAACAACTAATTCTAGTAAATAAAGAAAAAAATATAAATCATTATTATTTCGTACACGGGGATTATTTCAATACGACAGCAAAAAAAAATAAATGTTTAAAAATAAAATAAATAATTTTAAAAACACTTCACTATTACATTACGCGACAACGTTAAACCCGGCTTAATCCCGGATTACATTTCACTATCGAAAAAATCCCCGAGACAAATGCGACGAAAATCCAATCGAGAGCGGCGATATGAAAAAAAAAAGAAATAAAAAAAAATATATATATGTGTCATCCACCCAGTTCGCGCGCCGTGCGACGATTCGTAAATCACGTTTTACGCTCCGAAAAGTGCCACGCAGCGCCATCTCGGGGCGGCGACAGCTCGGTCGGTTCGTAATCTCCGCGCTCGGTGCACGGATGGCACCACGTTGTGCTTTATCCTCCGCTCGGCTCTGCCGGCTGAAACTGCTTCTGTCTCCCCCCTCTCGCTCGTTCTCACTTGTTTTCCTCCCCCACCCTTTCCGTCTCTCGTTTTCAAACACCTCTGGCGAAATGCTCCAATCTCCGCGCAATTAACGTCATTCAATTAAGGAATAATAACACGACGTTCTGCCGCGGCGGCTTTGAATGTCGTCGACGCTGTTCGACGCTGGATTATTGGCCAGAGCTTCGCCCGCGCGTGCGGAAACCTCGGGGGTAGGGGGTTGGTTTCCCCTCCGCCTACCCCCGTGGAGCACTCGGGGCCGAGGTCCCTGAGGGCCTCGGGGCCTGTGTAACAATGTGCTTTGGCCCCTGCGCGAGTACTCACGGGGGGAAAGGGGGGCAAAAGGACACGGCGACTCGTGGCCGATTTATAATTCACGAACTTAGGGCCACACGGTTTTCCCTCGCCAGCGCGCGCGCTCGTCTCGCTCCTAATGAAAGGCAAACACAATCAATCCCGCGGGTTGCAGAGCCCGGACCACCCGGCTCGGCGCTCAAAGAGGGAATATTATATAACCCCGCGCGCGGCAAACTACCATAATTCCGCGGGGTGTGGGGAAGGGGGGGGGGGGCAGCGTGGAAACCCTCCGCAGTTTCACCCCCTGCGCACATTTTTTCCGCGTGCGTCGTCCGCGCGCGTGTTTTCGTTTCATTATTCTCGCTTTATTTCGCCGGGGAATAAAAGGCAGAAGCGCCGCGGCGATGGGGGTGCGATGCACCCGGGCTTATCGAGTGGCCGCGATAACCCTGGGCACTGCGCAACCTCTCGTCGATGCCGCGCCGATAACCGGTGGAGCGACGATGAGGAAAATAAAAAAAAAATAAAACACCGAGCCGTCGGCGCGTCGTTAAAACGCGTCGATATTAAAATCTAAAATAAAATAATTCCGGGGGATGGAGCGCGCGAGAGGGTTGCCGAAAAAATTGCGACGCATCTGCAGAAAATTACGTCGTGCGCGTGCACGAGCCGCGGTAATTAAAAATAACGAAAATAGCCGGTCGTTTTTTTTCGGGCTTGCGGTGCGCGAAGTTCCCGCGCGGGGGTGCAGGCGAGGGTGCAGGGGGTGGAAATTAATCCCCCGGGTGAATTACTCGGGATGCAAGGGACGTGTTTTTTTTTGTCGACCTCACTGTGCTGCTCTTTTTGGCGCTTTTGCCGCACGCGTGTACTTCGAGTGGGGCCAAATAAAACGCTAGCTCGGCGCGAAAAGTCGCACCCGCGGCGCTCGCGACGAAAAGTCGAGCAAGGATTTCGTTGGCCTGATTCTTGCTTATTTTGTATAAAAAATATTTTTGTCGGCTTCAAAATTCAAAAAGTAAAGAAAACTAATTTTCACCAACGGGAATTAAAAAAATTACGGGTTTTCGTTACGAATTCGTTCCACCCGCAGTTTTTTTGCGTTCGCGAAAAAATATCCCGAGCGCCGTCGCCGCGGCGATTGCGCTTCGATTTTTCGCCGCTTCCGGCGAGCACTCATTTTCCTCGGCCTTTGGCCTTTAATTATTCGACGAGAAACGCGCGCGCCGGGCGCCCGCGCGTATATTAAATTACTCGCGCGGGGGCGACTACTGCGTTACCGGGGAAAAAAATCCTCGCGCCGGGCGGAGCGGCGCGCGTTCGTTATTTCCGGATAGACGAACCGTCCGGCTGTTCCGTTGCCGTTGCCGCCGCTGCTGCTGCCGGGGAGCACATCCCCCGCTGTTCAACGAAAGAGCAACTCGCCTGCTCCTCCTCCTCCTCCCTCGTGTGTCGAGGGGGCCGAAGGGGGGCGAGGGGGGTTGGTCGTTAAATCGTGAAGGCCCCCCCAGCGAATCCTCGGCGCTTCGTCGTCGTTCTCCGGGTTTGTGCATGAATTCGAGGCTACATATATTTACCCCTACACATCCCTCCTCTCTGTCTGTATACGTATATATATATATAGAAATGCATATGCACCCCGCGAGAGCGGATTAAAAGCGCGAGCGTTATGCAGCAGCAGGCAGTCCTGGCACGCGGAAATGCGTCGAAATATTTCGGGCGTAACGGGACGACCGGGACGCCGGGTGGACAGGGGGGGGGAGGGGGGGGGGGGTCGAGCGAACGGAATGCGCGAACGGGCGGCGTCGACTGGCCGGGAGTGTGTATTTAAAAACTGGGAGTGCGGCAGAAACAAACCCCCTCCCTTCCCTCTCACCCTCCCTGGAACAAAAATTAAAAACAGTCCGAAAGGAGACGGGCCGATGCGATGGAAACGTGCGGAGACGGGGATGATTCGTGACGCTACAAAAAAAATCGTAATTCAGAAGCAGAAACGAAGTTGGCCAGTGAACGAGCGCGATGGACGATATCTCGTGCCCCACCGTGCGGCCGGGGGTATTTTGTTTGTTTTGCTTCCTCATAGAGGAAGCTTTGTTTTCGTGAAAAAATTTTTTTTTGCAATTTTCATGCCAGTATGCTTAGAATCACCCAAAACGTCGAGAAAAGTGGTCTAGAAAAAATGTCCGTATGTATGTGTGTGTGTGTGTGTGTGTGTGTGTGTGTGTGTGTGTGTGCAGGGCTTCGAAAATTCAATCGCCTCTCACTCAGTAACCGTCTGAGCGATCGGGCTCAAATTTGGCACGCAAGTAGAGTACTCGTCCCCCTTTAAATATTGCAATTTTAGAAAAAATATATATAGTAATTAAGTTTTTATGTAGTTTTTAATTTGTTGAAAAAAGGGCGTGGTTGCTCTAACTTTCGTAAAAGTTCGCCGATTTAGCTAAATAGTTCTTCATATCTAGAGATACGTTCAATGTTGTATGGTATTGCATTTCGGCGAAATCGGTCAAGCGGTTCGGATTTTATAAAATTTTGAATTTTTCGAAAAAAAAAGAAAATGTCTAAAAATTACGTAGAATTTTAACAATTGAACTAGAATGTTCTGTAGTCGAAAAATAACATATAGCGCTACCACGTACGAAATTTGGTGATGATCGGTAAAGTGGTTCGTATTTAACGTGATTTTTTAATTTATTGAAAAAAGGGCGTGATCGCTCTAACTTTCGTAAAAGTTCGCCGATTCAGCTAAATAGTTGTTTATATCTAGAGATACGTTCAATGTTATATGGTATTGCATTTCGGCGAAATCGGTCAAGCGGTTCGGATTTTATAAAATTTTGAATTTTTCGAAAAAAAAAAAAAAAAAAATTTAGAAAAATTACGTAAAATTTTAACAATTGAACCAGAATGTTCTATAGTCGAAAAACAACATATAGCGCTGCCACGTACGAAATTTGGTGATGATCGGTAAAGTGGTTCGTATTTTACGTGATTTTTTAATTTATAGAAAAAAAAAATGTATAGAAAAAAAAAGTTGCAAAGTAGAACTTTGCATATTGCTTTCACATTAATTTTTGTTTTTCACAAAGCTTCCTCTATGAGGAAGCCAAAATTGATAAACAAGCTTCTTCATAGAGGTGGCTTTGTGAAAAACGAAAATTAATGAGGAAGCAATGTGCAAAGTTCTACTTTTTTTAATTTAAATCACGCGCGTCATTTCGCGTTATTTCCGTGCCATTCTTCTCGCGGTCCCGTAAACAAAAACCCTGCGCGCACACACACATACGACTCTCGGGGGTTCGGCATGTTGCGCGGCGTCGCATTAGCCAGGTCGGCGCTGGCGTCGATGCTGGTGGTCGTCGGTGGTGGTCGGTGTGTATCTCGGCGATGCAAGGATGCTAATTAGCGCCGATTGAGCGAGCGCGACATGCATACAGGATGTACGAGCGGCGTCCGTGCCGCACAGAGGGCGACTCCCGGGGGCAGTGCAGGGCGATGAGAGGGATGAAAAGGGAGGAGGGGACAGACGGGGGAGGGGGCTAAATCGCGTCACACCCGAAAACAGTATTAATCAAAGATATACAACGTTTGCCGTCCGGCAATTTATTCATATACGCGCGGCTCGCACCGAGTTATCTGTATATCGAGTTTGCGTATCGAAGCGATGGACGGTGGGGGTTGAGGGGATGGGAGATCGGGAGGGAGAGGGGGGGGGGGGGAGGGCGAAATGGAGATACGAGGAAATGAGGGGGCCGCGTGCATAAAGCAATATCGGTTTGATTTAACTCGATCGGTGGAAATTGAGTGCGGTACGTAGAGGGGGAAGAGGGGGGAGGGGGGGGGGGTCTGCCAACGCGGTACGCGCTTTTCTTTGTTTATCCGCGTATTACTTTATTTATCTTTTAATTCGCAAACGCGTCGCGTGTGTCGCCCAACCCTCGCCGACATCATAATAATCATGAATGTGGGGGGCAGGGGGGAGGGGAGAGGGCGACGAGCTCGCGGTGACTCTGACTATTCACAACGCTCGTTTCGCTATATCAGCTCTCATTGGGCTTGTAGGGGGGGTCGAAGGGTGGAGGGCGGAGAGCGATAAAGTCGCTCATTTGGTGACGGGAATTGCGCGCGTCAAAGCGGCGCTGGCACTCGAACCGATAACCCAAGGGGGGCCCGGGGGCCAGAGGGGGGAGGGGGGCTCAACTAGCGCGTGCGGTAACCGCGCGCGGCCGTCGACTAAAAACGGTATTAATTACCGGTTTAATTACTACCGACTCGTCCGCAAAGCGCAGCCCCCTCCCCCCCCCCCCCCCCTCTTGTCCCCCTCGTAGCCCCCCTCGACCCCATCGCAGCCCCGCCGCACGTTCAACGGGTACCGCCGGGAGCTCGGTTTTACGATGGACTTGGATTAATTCGGACGGAATGCGCGCGGGAGAGTGAGACGAACGCGCGCCAGTCGAGTCGGCCAATGGCAATCGCCCGAGCTTTTGTGTCGACTGACCTAATTCGTTCGACGGAAATTGCAATCTTCCGTTAGACAAATAAACCCGCGAACTATCTAGCGCCGAGATCTCTCGCCGTGTAACGTTCGCTTTCCATTCCACGTCGTGTGTGTTATCCGCGCGCGGTTGGGATCGTTAAATCTCGCTCGGCCGAGATGCGAACGCTGAAAACCGCACGTGCTTTTTTTTTATTTGCGATACAGCGAACAGTTAAAAAAAATATATAGATTTTTGGGAAGACAGGATTAATCCACCTCTTACGCGTAAATCTGAGAGCCTCGGTTCGAACGGATCGACAGATTTCACGACGGAAATAGAGAGACAGGAAGCGACGTAATATCAATTATTTTCGCCCGAGGGTACGCCGCCGCGTATCCCGTTAATCCTGGAGCGCGTATATAACGTAATATACTCCGAGCTGCGGGCTCTGACGAGGCCGGAGCCGCGCAGAGCTGCGGCGGCTGGGAAAGACGCGGAATTATAATCGAAGGGCAAACCCAGGCCGATATAACCCCGGAGGCCTCGGCGCGCGTTTTCTTTGTTCCCGGTACAATCGACACTTCCGGTTATTCGCTCGTCCCGCTCGGCACTCGAGACGATTGAGACGCGCGCGCGCTCAAAGACCGTTTCACGTCTTCCGCTCGCGGAGAAACGAGAAACCGGGCGCCGCCAGCGCCCTAATGGAACCGCCGGGAGAGGGATGACGACTACCCCGTGATAAGCCGCATATTCTCACACTCTTTGCGCGCTACACGCTCACTGTGGCTCTGTACTCAAACGCTCCCCCCCCCCCCCCCACCACCTCCCTCGACTCACTCGGCCACCTTTCCAGATTGCTACCAGTGTTCACGTCTCGAGGATTATCCCTTCTTCCCTCCGGGCACTTTGCTCCTCTCACCCTCCAACCTCCCGACTCGACTCGGCCGAAAAACTTTGTCCCGAAAGTTCTCTGCCCTCGCTACGAAATCCGGCCACGATTTTTTTTATCGTCCCGCTGATTGGAAACCATAAAGAAATTCGGCATTTACATGGTGTCCATGAAACGCCCGATTTTATTTTTACGACTTCCAAGTGACCGAGCATAGTCGCAGAGGACATTTTTCATCGAATCCACCGAAGCTGCTGACACTTTTACTCGGTCTTTCATCGAAAATAATCGCAAACCGCGTGGTCACACGATATAATGGTCGTGCGGCGTGGGTCCCGCCACCATAAATCGTGAAGCAGGTGCGGAGGGTGAATATCGGCCCCGCGCGTCTCATGTCGAAAATTTTGATCAACTTTGACGTGCGGGGGACCAAAGGGACGACTAGTGTGTTACTATACCTACGGCTGCCATGTTATTGTACACAGACCCTCGAAAATACACACACACAAATACGCCCATACACACACAAATACACGGCAATCGTGGATCCACCGACGAAGGGTGGATTCCATTAGCCCGCCTAAAACCCCCTTCCACCATTTCCACCGGCGTCACGCTGAGGGCTGCCAGCCCTACCGGGTACCATATATATATACATAGGTACTCGGTATTTGACGATAGTCGCTTTAGAGAAAGGGATGAAGGTTGCGTAGAGTGGGCGAGTGATTCCCACCCCTTCCTCCCGCCCCCCCAACCGCCAGCTCGTCCCGCAGGCTCAGCCTCGTCCATTACGGTGGATGAAATATTGACGTGGCCTCGTCATCGCTTCGCGCGACCGACTCGAGGATCAAGCGACGAAAGTCACGTGCGACGAAACCACAGCCGTTTCTCGTATCGAAGATCGACGATCGAGAGCAAAGTCGCGAGCTCCTCGAGTTCCCATTGATAACCACCACCTGGTTTTCGCAGCTTCGCTGACCTCCAGTCCCGCCGCCCCTCTCGATACTTTATCGGCTCGGCAACCCTCTCGATCTTTGCCTCCCTCTCCCCCCCCCCCCCCCCGTCCCCCTTCAAGAGCGACCGGTACAACCCTTCACCCTCGGTAAACCGAACTCACCAATCGAAGTCGATGCCCCGCCACCGCGCCGTAAATCCCCCGAGGGGCATCGAGACTTCCGCCTGCACGTCGACTGACAAGACGGAAGGTACCACGAAAACGAAAATTCACGTACCAGGTGAATCGACTTTTTTCAGATTTAAATTTATTTTTTTCCTACATTATTAGAACAGCTCAAAGCAATTTACAAGTCGACGTGAAAAATGGTTTTATCGGACTATTCAGTTTCTCCAGGAACCCTAAAAAAAAAAGCTTCACTCTTATAGACCGCAAATACGCCTCCCACTTGGCTCCCTCAAAAACAGATTTCCCACGAAAATTACTTTCCTTCTCGAATGTTTTTTTTTTCACCCACCCCTCAGCGGAATATAAAATCCCGGTATCAACGTGTATTACGACGTAGGCGGAGAAGACGCGACGCTGCTGGAAGTCCCGGAGACACCCAAAGTCGCGTTACTTGCCGCAACCACCGCCGTCGCCGCCGCGCACAAGTTTCCTCTCTTCCACACTCGAGGAAGTCACTCGGCTGGCAATCACCTCGCCGCGAGGTTCGTCCCCTCCCCTCGCCCCCTTCACCCCGTTTCATCTTTGTCGTCCCGGGGAGCGACGCCGACTTTCATACGTTAGTGCGGAAACGCTCCCCCATGCCCCCCGCTACCCCCTCTTCGCCCCCTAAAGAAAAGGGGGGAAGGAGGGAAGGGGAGAGGGGGAGCCGAGCGAAGGCGACGGCGTCGGGAGCCAAGCGTTTCGGGAAAGTGGCACTTCGCGGCTCCGTCGACTACGTCGCCTGCGTCGTGTACGCCGGGGCAGGGGAGAGGGGGGAGGGGGAGGGGAGGTGCGCGCCCCGAGAACAACCCTACCCCAGGTTCGTGAGCCGCGCTCAACGTGCCCTATACCCACTTCGCTAAGTGACGGGGTGCGAGGGGAGGGAGAGAACTTTGTCGCGACAACTATCGTCCCGAATCTCCGCAGGGGGGCGTGGGTGGAGGAAGCAGGAGCTTCCAGGACGACGAAGCCTCCAGCACCGTTCGCCGACGTCGGGAATACTCTATGGGAAAGCTCGCGAAGAGATATCCCAAAGCCCGGGCGGCGGCCCGGGCCGTGTCGCCAGTTTCATTACGAGAGCGTGTCACAATGTTCTCATCGTCGCTTCCGCAGTGCAGACAATCGCGGGAAAAAAAACGACGAAGACGACGACGACGACAACGACGATGAAGACACAACTGCGGGCGAAACAACGTCCGAACATTTCAACAGTTGCTGCTGCTTCTTCGCCGCGCTCGTTTCTCGCTTGTGTTTCGGGCGAAGATACGGGCCGAAGTTGCGCTGCTGCAAACGGGACTTCTTGTTTTCGGGAAAACTGCAAGCGGCGGTGGTTGCAAAGGGAAAAAGGACGCTGAGTCATTTTTTGGAATTAATCTCGACTAATACCGATTATGCAGCTGCAGTAAATCGAAATTATTGAAAATAATTCAGTATCTGTAATCTTGTGGGATATCTTGATACCGAAGAAATATGTTGTACTGACTATGAGAAGATAAATACATCCTTGATTACGGTAATTCATCTCGCCGTACGTATTCCCATCGCAATTCCATGCCAGTATCTCCTACCTCAACAATGACGCAATGTTCGTGCTTATCAGCCGGAAGATCTTTCGCGATAACCACAGCTCTGTGCACGCTGTGCACAATTGTAGGTATTACTACGATCGGCGGCGGCAACTTCTGTGATTGGCAATACCATTCTCCGAGGCTGCCACGTAAAATGTGCATGTCTTACAATGCAGGAAAAAAGGAGGAAGAATCGAAGAGCTGGATGCATCGAGCTGCGCTCTAACGAACGTTGGTCACACACACACAAACCATGCGCATCGATGTGCGGTACAGCTTCCAATTTTCCGCGCTCATCCCCGATACATACGTGTGTCGTACGATATACGACGCTTCGGGAATCGAGCTCACGCGGGGGGAAAGGGGGGGGGGGGTTGGTTCATTCGTTCGCTCTGCATTCTGGACTCGCGCGCGGCTTCTCGTCTACGTCAACTGTACGGTGCCTACACAGGAGTCGAGTGCACCGGAGGAGACGTCTCCGGCTGTACGCGAACTCGCATCGCTCTGTCGCCGCTCACTTCGCGTCCTCTCGGTGGCTTCGGCTCTCGACGTCCGCGCACACAAAACCGAGTCATTGTGAATCACGATGCAGGAGGGAGCAGCGCGCGCCACGAATTTCAAGCGTCTGTCTGTCCGTCCGTCCGTACGTACGTCTGACTCTCGGTATCCCTCGGCTTCCTCGTCTTTCTTATCCGCGGCTCGCGCCGTCCTCGTCCCTCCTATTCTGCCCTCGTCCGTCCTCGTCGTTCATCGTGTCCTCGCGTTCTCCGCTCTATACGCTTCGATTCCGGTCCTCGCTATCTTCACCCCAAGAAGAGGAAGAAGAGGAAGGACCAAAGACGTACGTCTTTCTCCATTCCGGCCTTGGAAAATCCTTCTCGCGTCGTCTCGCTCGCCGTCTAGAGCCCTCCACTCCCCTCCCCCTGCCCCATTCATAGCTTCCTCCTTCACACCCCCCGTGATTGATTTATCGCGCCGACCTCGGCGCGCGCGCTTCGTTCCATTCAAACCGCTGAATTTATACTCCAGTCGGACTCAGTGATTATACCGTCGAACGTACGACGCGCTCGGCAACTGCGATATTAAAATCTCGGTGATTAATATAGTTGAAGAAAATTGGCTCTGTGGATAGGTTTCTAATTTTTTTTCTCAATGGGTTTCTAAATAAAAAATTCTACGTGAAAAAGCGAAAAATTGATTTTGTTTTCTGCCACTAAATTCGGAGAATCCGAGATTTCAACGAAAATCGCCAGGAAAAGTGTAGCACCGCCGATGATTGACCGGAAGACGCGAACGTTCCGCGCGAGTTGTGGGAAGAAGCTCGGGGGCGAAAATCTCGCGTTTCTCTTCGCCCGCGACGCGATGTCTTTCTCTATCGCGTCGATCTATCTCTCGCCGCGAACGGGGGCGGAATTCCGCGTTCGGATTCCCCGGGAACGAGTTCGCGGGTTAGGGGAAGGGGGGGGGGGGGGGTGCTCGAGTCAGACGGGAAAACGAGTATAGAGGGATGAGGTATGAAGGGGGTTGTAAAGTAGGATGGTTCGGTGAAGACGCGAGCTCGGCGGAAGGTGGGGGGAGGGGGGAGGGGGGAGGGAGGGTTGCACCCTGCTCGCGCGGTACCTGTGCACGCTCGACACGAGAGGCGCGATAACGCGCGCTACTTCCCACCCCCCCCCCCCCCCCCCCTGCCGCCCTACAGTATACGTCATGCTATAGATATAGATATGTGTATAGCACATAAGCAGCAGCTCTACGTGCGCTCCGCGAGATATATCGCTGTTTTCCTGCCACGTAGCCCACTTTCTCGCACTCGTTTTCGCTAGCTCGAAGGGCGAGTCGGTGGGAACGAGGAGGGGGAGAAGAAAAAGGAGGAGAGGGAAGAACCTTGCGGTGTGTGGGAGGCGCAATCGGAGGAAGAAATATTTCTCGCAGCGCGCTTGACGGGCGAACGAGAGGGGAGGGGATGAAGGGGGAGAGAGCGAATACTCGAGACGAGTGAATACTCTCGTATCGCAAGCCCGAGAGCTTCGAGCTCTCAACCCTGTACCCCCTTTACCCCCCTCCCCGCACACACAGGACTTTTGCAACCTCTTTTGCCGATGGGGTGTATAGAACGCAGCAGTGGGGGAGGGGGGATGGGGTCGCGTTGGCCTGTGCTTACTTCGAGCTTCGAGGAGTGGCGAAAGGGTGACGCACTCGTCTCGCATATCGCGATGGCTCTAGACGCGGCTTCGAGAAACGCGGGAGGCTATGTAAAGGGACTGTTGATTTTTTTTACGTCGCGATGTTTTTTTTTTTTTTTTTTTTTTTTTTCTTTTTCGTCGCCTCGTTCGCGGAGTAAACACGCGGCTTATTAGCGCGAGGGTCGTAGTTGCCACGCGGTCGCGCTCGGGGATGATTAACATTAAGTAGCCCAGCAAGGCGTCGTTGACGCTGCTGGGGTGTCGCGTGTATAGCGGGCGCAGCAGCGGGCGCGGCAGCCACGAGGCAAATTCACGGTGGCGTCGACGAAAGCGAAAAGGAGAGCGACGCGCGGAAACCGCCGCAACCACCGAACCCCCGCGATCCGTATAACTCACCGCGTCTTATCGGTTAACGCGCCGTTCGCCGCCGACGCCGCCGTCGCTGCTATACGAAAGTGCCCCTCGTTATCCGTTAATTCCATTACCCGGGCACTGAGGAAGCCGACGAACCGGTTAGCGTCGCGCGCGCGCCTCTCGGGCTCTTAAAACCCCCCGAGGACATATGGCCCGGACTCTCGCGGACGACACGCGAACAAATTGATCGGGCCGGCGCGCTCGATCCTCGTTCTTGCTTCTCGGAAAATCGTCCCGTGCGATAAGACGACAGCGTCGATTTGGTGAAAGTTAAATGAAAAAAAAAAAAAAAAAAAAAAATCGGTTTGTTTGTGAATTTTTTTTGGTACATTAAAAGTAATGTGCATTACGACGTGACGTGATGCAATTGTGTGATAACGCCGGAAATATTATGGAGCAAACGTGATAACGCCGGAAACTGCAATAAAAACGATAATAAACTTGATTGCGCGGGTCGAGTTTGTTAATTACCGCGGTAAAGAGATAAAAATAGGAAAAAAAATCGCCTCTTTCATTTATCCGTCGAGTTGTTTACAATACCACTTCACCGATTTTGTTTTTTCTCGTCCATCGCGATATTATTATTTCTCCCGGAGTCTATTTCGCCCGTCGACTATGCATCCAATTTCATATCGAGATAATAAAGCGGCCCCGGGTTTATTAATTTACATTTCCAATTTGTATTTCGAGAACCGACGGCGGCGTTCTCGAATTCTTTTGTGGCGGACGTCGCGCGCTTTTTTTTATTCCTTTGACGCGGACGAACCGAGTTCGCCAGTGGCTCGCGATCTCGAGACTCCATCGGGTTGGGCTCGACTTGAAAAAATATATATTTTTTTAATACCGACGGTTTCTCCGACTGAAGCTCGGGGCTCTTCAAGGTTGCAGAAAGATCCGGGTGAATAATGGACGGGGGCGGTTCCCTCCCCCTCCGCCCCTGCCTCCCCCTTGCGCCGGTCGAGGGCGGTGGTCTCTCTGTTTCCAGCGATAATTTACCGGGAACTTAATGAATTCGGACGGACGAGACGGTCGGCTCGCTATCTGTATTAGTACAAGCAGCACGAAAGACGCGACTCGGCCGGCGGAACGAGAGCTCGGGATTCGTTGGAAAATTCACCGTCGTCGCCGGCTACTCGCGGGCCACCGCGCGACGACAAAAATGGTAATTACGATATAAAAGCGCTTCGTCTCGTGGATAAGAATACCGAGAGTCGCGCGCGGAAGACGCGCCCCCCGGGGGAAGGGGAAGGAAAAAGAGGATTTGAGGGTCGAGGGCGGGGGAAGGACGTGAAAAAGGGAGAAAATAGTGGAGGATAGAAGAGGAAGAGGAAAAGATCGAGAGACGCCGGGATGGAAGATTCTCGGGAGCCACAAAGTTATGAGCCATTTGGTCCTGTCTGGCGGCGGGAAAAAGAATCGAGAGGGAGTCGCGAGCGATGAGCGACGGGGGAGGAGGAACGTAAAAGCGAGATGGAAGTTAAAGAGCCCGTTGAAAATCGAGGTGGAAAATCCTGAACGCGCGGGACGAGGAGCGGAACGAACGAGCGGGACGGGAGAAAACGCGAAGGGGTCACTCGCGGGTCGAGGCTGAAACTGTGGACCACTCTTCGTTCCTCGCAGTCGTCGCAGTCGTTCTCGGTGTCTTAATAGTTTATTAAAGATCCCTATTATCCGCGTCGGGAGTCACCTCCCTCCCTCTTACGCCCCACGATCCCCGGGTCGGCCATTTCAACTCCGAGAGGGGGCGATCCCCGCAGGACTCCTGGACGTGTCTGTGCGGTGTCCTCAGTCTCGGGCATAAATTCTCCAGGGTCTCATCTGAATCCTGCAGCATCCTGTGTCCCTTAAAACTCTTCTTCGGCGCTCTGGCTCGGGACTGGAATAATTTTCGCGAATGCAATTGTCACCTCTGTTTTGCTTTACACACCAGAAGCTGCGAAATTGTGGGTCGAGATTCATAAGTACAAAAAAAAAGTTGACGAAATCTGTCACCCTCGTTTTTAGTGCCAAAAACACTCGACGTGTAAATAAATAAAATTGACACTCCGGAGCTCGCGAGTTAAAAGGGGGGAGGGGAGTATATTAGGAATTTCAAGCACTCTCCCCTCTTGTATGCTGTATGCTCGTCCGTTATGCGGAAATTAAATGACTGCGAATTCTCCGAGAGTCGGGATGGGGGGAAAAAGGCAAATGGACACGCGGAAGCCGCGGGAGGAACGCGAGTCTCGGCGGACCGAAATTAGCATTCCGTCGCCGAGGGTGTGCGCCACCGAACCGCCCTTTGAGCCAATTACGAGCGGGGTGTACGACTGTCGGGCGGAAGCGCCAGCGCGCGCGCGGTCGCGCGACCCTCGCACTCGAGTACGAGGACGACGACGACGACGGCGCCGGGGCATCGGTGGAGCAACCCCCGGCACTCGGTGTCATCGCTCGCGCTCGCCTCTCGGTGTACTGTGAGCTGTGGTGCGGCTCGCCCGTGACTTTTGAAGTGCTGCGGTAAACAGCAGAAGGGGCCATCCGGAGTCTCTCGCTTCCTCGCCGGTTAATTCAATTTATCGCGTAATAAGTCGTTGGTTGGTATTCACGGAGTTGGGGTCAAACCTTTTGCTGCGCAAGAAATAAATAAATAAATAAGTAAAACAGAAATATTGTAATTCGGAGGTTGAAAAAAAGGGAAAATAAAAATTGTTCACCAGTGGCAAAAATGTCAGCCCCTTTTTTTGCGATTTTTTTTTCCAGTCAGAGAGTCGGCGAACTTCGGAGACAAATCTTGTTTGGCCGTGAACGGTTGGGAAGTGTAGTACAACGTATATATAGCGCACGACAGTGGACTAAGTGCCGAGGCGAGTGAAAGCGAGACGAGAAGCGAAGCATTCGTCGAGAGGGGAAGGGGATCGCGTCGCTTTTTAACGACGAAACTCGTCGGGGGAAGAAGAGTCACGGGAAGGTCGCGAGGCGATTCCAGTACCGAGGAACCGACGTCTTCGTCGACCCCCCCCCCGAGACGGCGAACTCGATTACCGTTTAACGAAAAAAAAGCCCCTCGCGAGAAATGAAATCCTTATCGGATCGAAAGTTGCTTTCAGGGCGCGGGAGGAGCGAAAGGGCTGAAGCCGAACACGGGGGGGGGGATGAGAGGGACGGGCGAGAGGACGAGTCGAACCCTTCGGGGAGCTGAACTCGTCAGTGCGAATTTTTTACGACCTCGGCACGAGTTCTGTATATACATTTATATATATATAAAATGTTAACAACTCCTCGCGATACCTAACTTCGAAAACTCCTGTCTGTTCCTTTCTGTACAACCGGAGTCTCGCTTTTCCCTTGTTCTCCGGGGAGAAAACAGAGTGATATTTTTTTTTACGCCGCGTCGCACGACGGCCATCGATATCGTTGACAGAGCGACGACGCTGAAGATATGAATGTTTAATCGCATTATTCATCAAAGGACGCGATTCCGTCGGAGAAGTCGGTTGCTCTCTCGGCTTCGTCGTCGGGATCGACGGGATGTGACGGATAAAAGTGTCGGGCACAAAAGAGCAGAGACGGAGGGAACCTGATGAATTTAAATTTCGCTCTGTGCGCAGCTGAATCAATACAATGCATTACCGTCGATTTATATTGAACTACACTAATCACACGCGCTGGCGCGCGTGTCCGAGATACTTTTGCGCTGCTGCGCTCTTATAAAGCTTTCAAAGGGTGAATCGCAACTAAAAATCCCTTGTTCAGTTACTTTTGAAAAATAAATAAATAAATAAATTTGTCGTTGTAATTTGTCGGAAATCGTAGATCTGGCCGCCAGGCCGAAAACCGCCCAAATCGAGGTCACGAAATTTATTTTTTCAAAATATCGACTTCTAACCTATATCATAGTTCTCAAGTCGCATATTCTACCCCAGAAAATACTGGTTGCAACCCTTTTTAGTGGATTTAAAAAAAAATTCGATATTTGACAGAACTGTCAAAGTTATCAAGGACAAATGAGCATGGACTTGGTCTGAGAGTCCCACGATGCTTTCCGTTACTCATAAACTTTTAAAAAGAGAGATAAAAAAAGCTGCAAAAATATCATTGAACAAAATCGCTCGGTCCGAAGTGCCAGGGCGCATCGTCTAAATTCCAAAAATCAATCCGACGATCCGAACGAACCGACGGCGAAGCGCGTCAAGCTCGCCAACCGAGCTCACCGCGGCGCCGAAGCCACGAATCAATGTGTAATGTATTTCGGCATTCAATATTTGCGGCGACTCTGCACGGGAATGGACTCGGTTTGCGCAGCGCGCGCGTCCCGTAGTGGATACTCCTGGATCTCCTCGCCGGTTGTTTCCAGTTCCTGTTGCTGTTGCGCCGTCGATGTACTTGTTTGTTGCCGCTGCATAGTCGGGACGAGGTGAGCGCGATCGGCTTTCTCCCTCTCTTTCCCTCGCTCTTTCTCTCTCTCTCTCTCTCTCGCTATGGCTCTCGAGTTGAACGCGAGTTGGCGTAATCACCTTGCAATTCACCGGGACGTTCGCCTCTGCCTCCTCGGTCGATGCTATCTCGCTCACTTTGTAACTGTTATACGCCATCTGTAGCTTCGACCCCGCGTGTTTTCCGTCTTCCGTCTCGCTGAACGCTCCGTCTCTCTCACTCCGTGTATCTCACCCGTTGTTGCATTCATCCCGCGGAGACGGATAAAGTGCCGTGGCCACGTCGAGGCGCATCGCGTCGGGGCACCGAGAGCGAGAGAGCGCCACGGGGGCACCACCTCGCGCTGATTATTCGACAAACAGAGTTCGACGCAAACTATCGTTGGGGTATTGTTTGATCTGGAGCACCTCCAACCTTCGGCGAGGGAATCGCGACTCCGCTCGCTCGGAGCCGGCGGAGAGCTTCGAAACATTTCCTCGCAACGGCGCATCTCGCCCGTGCGACGACCGGATGGATAAACCGTGCGGAGCGAGCGAGCGAGTGCTAACGACTCACCGATGCGGCTAACTTCGTCACAATAACTTTGTCCGACAAACGGAAACAACCGGGTTGATCGCTGAGAGATTATTCGAGTAGACGACCGTTCAGTCTGTCGTTTTCACTACGTTGAAAAAAAAAAAGAGAAATTAAAAAAAATCGCTTTCTGAGTAAAGAAACTTGGCTCGATTAATTTTCAGGGGATTTTTGATGGATTTCGATAGAATGAAATACCAATTATGTAATTAACTTTGAAACGATGTCGAAACTCGTGGACGGGTTAAACACGAGGTCGATGCAAGTGTCTTAGACACTTTCGTATATTTTTTTTTTTTTTTGCGAAAAGGAAATGACGGGTATTACTGTAATTATGTATGGACAGGAGCGGAGCCGAGAGGTAAAACCAGTCAGGCGCACTTCTTCCTCGGCGACGTTATACCTGCAATACTAATGCCCCGTATCACGGAGCTCGCACGCCGCCGCGGCGGCGGAACGACGTGCATTAGCGTGACATGCGCTGAGGGGAACGGAGAAATGGAAGCGTGTGTCTCGCGTGAATAAACGATGTACACGAGAACTCGTTCACGATTGGATTGGAAACTCTCGTAGGAAATCGTTCTCAATCGAGACGAAGGTTTCGCGCGCGCGTCGCGCAACGAGAAACGCGCGATTAATCCTCGATTCTTGCGACAACCTGACGGACGCTCAGCCTCGCGTTGGAGGAACTGGAAATGACGAGAATTTCGACCTTTCTTGGAACAAAAATAGCGCATTTTAGGGACTTTTGTCTGCCAAGTTGATCGTCGATAAAAAGACTGTAAAAAATTAACATCTGATAGAAAAAAAAGCGAAGGATAAAATACGACAAGAGATCGCTTTGCATGCGACGTGCCGCGAATTCGAATCCTCGAACTGGAAACTCCCCGGTGACAAATAACCCTCGACCCCGGCACGCGACGCATTTCGCCGTCCATGAAATAATTAGATTAATTTTTCAGTGAAAGAGAAGAACGAGAAAAATACAAAAAATGTTGAAGACCAGATAAATAAAAGATAGAAAAACCCTGATGCACTTAAATCCGCGGACTTTGGATGAGCATTCGACGATGCGATTTCACACGGTGGCCCTGCGGCTGCTGCTGCTGCTACTGCCGCTCGGGGTTAGGCTCGATTTCGACGGGAATTCCGGCTATTCCAATCGGGAAATTCCTGGGCCGCGTCGTAACTGCGCCGAAGGAAGGAATGCGAGATGGAGAGAGGGAGAGAGAGAGCGAGAGTGAGTGAGAGAGACGGAGAGCGAGCTAATTAGAGTAAGCGAGGGGAAAGGGCGTCGATTTCGGTGCACAGATTTGATGCCATCGGGGAGACCGTGTAAAAAGCGCATCGCGCGGATGTACAGCCCGAGCAACTCCGATGTGCTGATGCTCTTAACCCGCAAAACGGGTCGAACGGCAGCAGGGATTTTCCGGTCGTTCCACCGACTCAGCTTGAGCGAGGAGCAGCAACGAAGAGCAGCAGCAGCGGCAACGAGGAGCAACGAGGCATCGCCTGCCTACTACCGCACACCTACCTACCCACTACTCCCGGATAATTTGATCCAAGGGATAAGTGACTTTGGTTATGAAGAGGATTGGAACTCCGCGGATAACCCACTTCCGGCGCTCGACGGTCGTTAGTCGATCCCCGCCTCTGTCTCTCTTCCTCTCCGCGCGCTTTGCAAATGATCACTCTTGACGTATCTCGATAACCCATCGGCGAAAATACCCGATAAATAACTCGTGAGCCCGAGAGTTGACGGGACAAATAAAATGCCCGACGAACAAAAAGTCTTGGATGCAAACACTAACGATGATAAATCTCGACGGAATAAAATTGTGATCTCAACGAAAAACAGATTTTCAAGATACCTCATGTTTCTCGGCTCACGATGTTTTTTTTTTCATTCGACTCTGACAAAATTCGACAATAATTTACAGTGATCCAAACGACTTAATCATTTTTGTCGTTCGAGGTCTGGTCCTCGTTTCCCGGATGTGCAAACCGAGTGTACCAGTCGAAAAGGGGGGAGGGGGGGGGGGGGGGGGGAGAGCGATTCGGGGTCGCTGTCCCCCGGGGGCGTCAGAAGTTTTGAGTACCAGCGGCAAAGTAATTTCAGTGCGCCGAGAGAGGGTCTTGGGTCTCGCAGGTGACCCGCGG
Source organism: Itoplectis maculator (assembly GCA_964034905.1). Classification (NCBI taxonomy): domain Eukaryota; kingdom Metazoa; phylum Arthropoda; class Insecta; order Hymenoptera; family Ichneumonidae; genus Itoplectis; species Itoplectis maculator. The sequence goes on from OZ035862.1 coordinate 4,374,033, forward strand.
CACGTTGCAGTCATCCGGCGTTGCAGTGGCTGCTGCTGCTACTGCCGCTGCGACTCGACGCTTTTTAACGATCCAATCATCGCGCGATGAATATTAGCAAAATGTGCTTCCAATATTTCCGAAAGTATCGACGTTTTAATTGCCGAGCGAGTCGCGAGCGAAAAAAAAAAAAAAATTCCGCGATCACGCGTCGTCGCTCTCCATTCGACCCGGTGTAAAACTTGTAATTGCTCTTTAGACTCGATTGTGTCGGCGTTTTGCAGCCGACACTTTCTCGACTTTTTCATTTTTTTTTACTCTTTTTTCACCCGTGTTCGGTCGAAAGGTGCGGTACGCTTTTCGGGAGCCATTATGACGTCCTTTATGCCCTCGGAGACCCAATTTTGCCTTCTGTTCGTTTCGTCGTCCGTATCCCTCTCACACTCCTCTCGCTTCTCTCACTCTGGTGGCCTCCGCGTTCTCCATTGACTTCGGCGCGGGCTGCACAGCCGGCCGCGCATTGTACACACACAGACCCATTCCAAATAGCGTCACCTGTGCCCAGAGCGCTGGGGTTTCGTTTGTTTGCCGTTGCCATTGCACCGCGCGCGATCCAACGCACACCAAACGCCCCGCGTGCGCGTTTGTATTTATTATGCGCCGCAAAGGAATAACGACCGCGCAGCCTTTGCGCACCTGCGAATCGCGGGTCGCGTACACCGGCCCGAGAGGGGGCGAGGGGGACGGGGGTTGCAGGTTTATGCGCTCGACGAATATTCGTTTTCAACTTGTTTTTGCGATTGTAACTCGCCGTTCGGTTGTGCGTCCCGCGAGCGCCGTCTGACTCTTACCGGTGCGCTCCACTTGCCGACCCCCCAACCCCCCACAGCTCAACCCGGCCACGGGATATTTTTTCACACAAACCGGATTTATCGCTCGAATTAATTATATCGCGGAAAGCCCGTGGACGCCGAGTTCGCGGCGCGGTCCAGATGGCGAGAATCGTGCGCCCCGGGCGCTCTGTATGCACGCGCGACCGGGGATCCGGGAGCGACGAGACGGGAGCGAGGGGACAAATGCAGAGGAGCAAGCGAGCGTGGAAAAAAAAACGAAGCGCGGAGAAGAAATGGGAGGACGGAAAAATTATGATTATTAATCGTCCAGCCACGGCTGGTCACGACGCTCGTGCTTGAGTGCTCCTCCTGTGTTTTTTTATTTTTTTAATTTTTGTTTTTCGTTTTAACGCTTTTCCCCGCCTATCCCGTGTCCCACGAGGCTCGGACTCTCGTTTCGCTCGTGTTTTCTATCTTCGCTCGTGAAATTTTTCGAATATAATCGTCGACGAATTTTTTTTCTACATTAATTGGCGCACTTTTTTATTTTTCCTCATCTCCACGCGGGGCGGATTTCACTCGCCGAACAATACATCGTAATTTGTGTTAGCCCGAGTTTTCAATAACGATAAAACAAAAAGATTTTTTTTTTTTTTTTTCTATTGCGAATTAATAATAGAAGATCTCTGTCCCACCAAGTATAATGCTCAGGATTTGGATGCCCGATACATTTATCTGTTCCTCGGGAACAGATAGCGAGTTCTGGAGACGTTGAACAAGGAGCAAAGAGGGGAATACGAGGGGGGGCCAAGTACCTCGAAAATTCTCGAGGGCATAAGCTAAGAGAACAGCACATACTGGGACGTTGTGTAGCCGAGGAGGCGGATACCTGGCGCAGTGTATACCGGCGTCGCTCTCGTCGGTTCTCTCGTCATTTCCGGTAGCTTAACCGGGATAACGATGTGTAATCACGGTCGTCGGGCGCGGGCGCGCTCGATTATAACCCCCGCAGTCCGGGTATCCTCCTCCTCTCCCCCCCTCCCCTCCTCCTCCCGCCGATGCTCCGGGGACGTATAAATAACGCAAATAACAGCGCGTCGGGTCGTGCTGCGCCCGCGGAGCGCGGCTCACGAGATACATGGCTGATAAGCTAACCCCTCCCCCCCTCCCTCGCACCTCCCTCTCCCTTGCGAAGCGCCGCGAGCCTTGTTCTCTCGAAAACACCACCCCCCACGACTCCCTCTCGCTCCTTCGGCGCACCGAGAGACCCAGAGACACAACCGGAGAGCCACAATCAACGACAATTTGCAGTGCGCCGCAAAACCCGGGGTTGCGGGTGGAGAAGGTGGGTAACGTCTTACGAGGACGTCTTATCAGCAATCTCGTACTCCGGCGGTGCAATGAAAAGGGCGGCGCGTTTGTACATTGAAGCACTCGATTATGCATTCCTCGCGGTGCGCTATTCTCTCCCTGCGCTCGTTTCGCGTTTCGCATTGTCGCTCGAAAATTGCCGATAAATCCTCTCGACTAATTAGTCGGCCCGAGCAATTACCGCGAGAAAAACGATTTATTTGACTAGCGCAGAATTTTGCTTTATTTTTTTTCTACCCCAATCCAGTGAATTATTTCCCTGTTTGACGCTGATATGTTATTATCCCGTTGGAATCTAATAAATTCTTTGCTCCATAATCAGATGAGTCTGCTAATTGGCAGAACTAATTATCTCGAATACCTCGAATACCCCCCACCTCTTTCCCAACCCCTATTAATTCACTTCGGCCATTCATTATTCTCCTCGGGTCCGATGTATATCGCACGGCTAAAATTTAATTTCATCGACCAAAAATCTCATCAATGTCAGCTGTAATCTATTTGCCTCACATATGAAATTCGCGGCATTTTGCCGTCGTTGGACACGAGAGATAGATGAATAGATAGAGCGCGGAAAATATCGCGGACCAATGGTACCGTGGCCGTCTCGCGCGGGAGACGAACGGTGCGCATTACCGTGAGAAGAGAACGCTGGAATGAGCCGCAGGGAGGAACGAGCACCAGGAGCTCGACCCGGGGACCGCGGGACCGAAGAGGAGCGGGGCAGAGCCCGAACCACCGGCGTAATATCGTCTGGCGTGTCGATTTAGAGGACGATTACCTTCTCCTGGACGTTTTCGATCGTAAAGGGCCACCGCCTCCCCCTCCCCGTTCACCCTCCATGTCCTCCCGCACCGTCGTCACCAATCTCTCCTGTCCTATCGTCGTGGGGGCGAACAGGAGCGCGCGACGGCGGCGGCATCCACGTTGCGCGGCACCGATTTTCCACATTAATTCTCTTTGGTAGTTCGCTCCCGGAGAGCTCGGGCGGACCCTCCGTGAGCTCGTAAGCGCGCATTTACGAGGGCGATACAGCCCGGCGCAACCCGTGTGGTGTGTATCTATATGTGCACAGTGTACACCCGGTATACCAACCAGTGTGTTGGCGCTGAATGTACAGAATGTGCCGGCCAGGTGGAAATCCTCTCTCACATAGCGACCGGCAGTATATAGTCTCACCCTCTCCTACCTAACCCTCCCCGTAACCCCATCCCCGTATCCCAAGCGCGTCCCGAATGCGGCGTTTAAAGACCCCGAGCGTATCGCGAGTCGGTGGCTCTTGGTCTCTCGCGAAATGTACTGTTACAACGTGAGCGAGCGAACGCCTTCCCCGGGACACGCCGGGCGAGAAAACCCCCGGGTGATTTCCCCAGCTGGCGAACGTAATCGCGGAAATATCGTTCATCGTCGTCTCGGTAAAGCGTAATACTCGCCCCGGTCGTGAGCTTTTCAATTTCGCCCTGTTTTCATGCAGACGTCGGTGATGGTGGTGGCTGAGTCTGAGATGAGCTACCCCGGGATGAAATTAGGAGGGGGTCGGTGAGAGAGGGGAGGGGGTGGGCGCGGGTGAATGACCATTTTCGGAATTTGCAATTGAAGGCACGCGTGCCAATGTGGAGCACGAGATTAGGGGATGAAATTAATTTAAAGATAAATATTCATGTTCGAGTGGCGGCCAAGGCGAATCGAGTCACCGGGGAGACGTTAAAGCGAAATTAGGGGCTCGATGAGGCAATGGCTGTTGCATGGAAATTTGGATTCTACGAGAAACAATTTTGCTGGAATTTGGCGTTTCGAGCATTGTCGTGATTCCAATTGGTACAAAAATCTGGGACCAGGTAAAACAAGCTAGGAAAAGGCTCATCCCAGGTCGTTGCAATCATCCGAACGACCTAAACCTCCATCTCATTTAGCTCGCAGCCTGATTAAAAAGGCTGCTACTGTTTTTTCCCCCAGATCTCATCGTTTCTTTAGGAGTTCGCTGCCCTCGGGAAGGAAAACGAGGCTGAGAACTAAAAACAAAATCTCGCGACCATGAGCAACGTTGAGTTAGGACCGGGTGGTCTTATTACGCGCCTCGTTGTAGCGTCGTCCGTGCAGGAGGCGTAGGAAATTAACGTCTAAATAATTACGAAGGGAGGAATAAGATACCGGAGCACCCGGGGTATCAGGACCAGGAGCGGCGCCAGCAGCGGCAGCGGTAGCGGCAACGAGAGGATCGTCCGGAAAGACGACTTACCAAAAGTCGTTATACGCCCAGATGCGAGCGGAGCTGCTCGGTAATAACGCTCGAGGCTGCGCGCGGTTATTTCGCTCGTGGACCGCGCTCGACTCTTATTATACTTTGCCTTCCTTACCTGCAACAGAGAGAAAAATAAAAGATCGTTAGTACATTGAAGCTCAGGCAAATCTTCTTATTATGTAATAATATTTCTGCCCTTTCTCGGACGACTATTTTCCGTATCTTTCGTTTCCCTCCGGTGCCATTTCTACTCGCTCGACCTTTTTCTCCTCGTTTCGGAGACTATTAAAACGTCTTCTGACCGCGAGCTGCTTAGCTCGCGGCCGACTACGAAAGAGCCAAGACTCTTGGCCAGTGGATTCAAACGAGTTCGATAAATCTCGCAACTTTTGTGAATTATGCAGAGAATTTTTTTTCCTACTTGAGAAGCCAGTGTAACTTCTTTTCGCTCCACTTTGCAAAAACGGAAGGAAGTTCGGCCTCGAAGTTTCGCCGGGGCAAAATTATCTGGGAACTTCATTTCCCTTCCGGTGCGAGGGAGTCGGGTCACTCTCTCGGGTTACACATGTAACCCGAGAGTTACCCGAAATGTTTCCGGGTGAAGAGTGGAAAAACTGTACATCTGAAAAAATCCGCTATGGTCATTTGCTTGGAAATAAATGAAGTACGAAATATGACGAAGATCAAAATAAAAAGAAAGTACAGGGTGAGCCAGACTGCATACGAATACGGTCGAATGCGAATGTGCACTCAGCCTGCACTCCGAAGAAAGCCTCGTGGCTGCACTGTCCAAGTGTTTTTTTTTTTCTATTCGCCTTGTTGTGTGCGCTTAGGCGTACGAAGTCGTCCATAGTCGCTAGAAAAGATGTTCACGTCGAGCGTCGCGTCGATGGTCGACCGAGGCCAAAGCTGCTGCTGCTCTCTGCTCGTCGAGAGTTCCAAGTGAGGTTGCAGGAAGCCGGTGAGGTCAGACCACCCTTTCCCCTCTGCCACCGACGCAAGAGAACCTCCCGGATACCATTTCCATGGTGGTCACGTAGTCGCCTCTGTCGCGCTCGAGCCGAAGCTTCCGAAATATGTGTATGCCATACCCGCGATACCTATGTATACAACCTCTCCCTCCCCCCACCCCCCGCATGCGCCGTCCGTACCGAGGCGACGTTATTCGCCCGACGGACGCGACGAGCGCGAGACTGAATTATTTATGTATCCGCAAAGTGCACATTTTTTGTACCTCGACAATTTTGCGAATTTTTTCCTATCAAAAACCTAGGACGAGGTTCTTGTAACGAGTCGTGGAATATTTATAACCCGACGAAATAAAGACAAATGCATTTTTAACCATATTTTTCGCTCTCAACATTGGATTTAAAAATGAATTCGCCAATGTTTTCGCCTCGGTTTCGGTTGCGCCGCGTTGATAACCACAGTCGCGCTGACCGTAATATCGAGTATCCAAAGAGTGCGACCGGCAAATTAGTTCGATTTCATCGAGAATCGTCCGGGTCGATGTAATTCCTCGAACTCGGCTCGTCGTGGGTTGCGCACCTCGATACGGGTGGACGGGATGCAACGCAAACCGAGAGCGAGAGAGAGAGAGAGAGCGACGAGCGAGCGGAGGTGAGTGAGCGTCCTATTCGCCAGTCTGGTAATCAGCGCTTTATTGGCCATAGCCAATTAACGTGGGTACGATTGGCACGCGAGCGCCCAGAATCGGTCGGAGCGAGATAGCCCGGCCGGAGTTTCGCAGTGCAAGCACGGGGAATGTCGACGAGCAAGAGGGATGAACGAGGACGAGGCGGGGGATGAACAAGAAGGCAGGTCGGCTGCACGCGGTGGACGGTGAGTTTAACGGTGAAACTCATGGACAATATACATATATCTATATGTACAACTCTATTCATATACATGCACAGCGAGAGAGACGGAGAGAGAAGTGGGAAGGAGGAAATGGGGGGAAAAGCAGGGTTATTGGAATCGGCAAAGGTGGAGGGGGTCAGTGTAGTTAACAGAGGGTTGCATCCCCCAACGTCCAGGCGGACCTGCAGGGCGAGGAGGGGGAAGGGGCAGCGGGTGGACTCGACGTTGCGGGCCTCGGGTATTAAGTTAACCGGTGAATACCCGTGCTAAACGATTCGAGTGGTCAGATATTGGTGGTTACTCTCGCGTGATCGGATTCACCTGTGCATCCACCCCCCACCACTGGAGCGGCAAAGCTGCTGCCGGCGGAGCACCGTCGCTCGCCCTCGCTCATCTCGAGGTCCGGCGCACTCGAGGGGAGAGAGCAAGCAAGCAGAGCAGCGCCCAGGGGGATCACATTTCTCTGGCGTTATACCCGCGGACTCCGCTGAGCGGAAATTCGATTCTCTGCAAATATTAAGCAGGCTGTTTGCACGGTGTAACTCGTGACGAAACAAGGTGACCTTCGATGGTCACCGGGAGGGTGATGATTATTTCGCAGGTGACTCAAACCTTCCGTCGTCGGAAATTCCGGAACGCGTCTCTATCCCTGAAAGACGACGTTTTTTCTCAGCACGAAAAAAAAAATGTAAAGAAAAAAACAACACTCGAGGAATGAAGACGCGGTCGGAAGACGCAAAGGGAGCACAGGTGAAAAGGCTTGGGAATTTTTTTACGCCCCTCGCGTGTCAGGAGGGCCGTTATGGAAGAAACTATCCAAGGCCTTAGTTGGTGTTTCGTGCTTTTTTTATTTATTTTTTTCTTCGTATTCTCGCGAGGCGTCGCGCGGCTCGCACACACGCAAGGAGAGGAGACTTTTACCAACGCCGAGGAGAGACCTGCGAGGAACGCGGTTGGTAGAAGGAAGCGTGGCTCTCGCGTTGTGAGGGGGAAACAGAGGGAAAGAGAGAGAGGGAGAAGCGGGTGAGAGAAATTCCTCTCGGTCGACTAGCCCCGAGCTATTGTTGTCCGAGGGTGCAGGAACGTCGAGTTGTCTTTTTCCCATCCCTCTCGCTCGTTCCCGTTCCACGGTCCCAACTGCCCCGGCCTCTCGGTCTCACCGGGCCGGCTGCTGCGGTGTAACCGAGAGGCGCCGGGCTTAGTACGCGCTCTCGCCGAGGGCTTAAAGAAGAGACGACGATACGAGCGCGCCGCGTTGGTGGCTCAAAAGCCATCGCTTTTTACGACTCTTCGCCGCGCTCTTCAGCTTCGAAGAACAAAGAAAGAAAAGAAAAAAGAAAAAAAAAACAGGATCTCCTCTCCTCCAACGCGTAACACGCAGGCAGATGAAAAATACATCAAACACGGCGGGAGTGAAAGTGACGATGCGCCGGCGAGAAAAACAGTTTCAGGAAAACTCACTTTGTCTCGTATCGCAATGAGAGAGAAGACGAGAAAAGAAGAGGATGAGGAATAATAAGAAGGAGCAAAAAGAAAGACGAAGGAATGAATCGCAAGTCCAGCGCGTTCACCGGGACAAGATTTATGACTGAAAAATCCGGTCCCACGGTCCAAGGGAGAAATAAAGTTGCCGTGAGAACCTGCGGAGCTGAGACGGAAGAGCGGACACGAGGGGGGCGTAGCCAGGGGGTCAGCAGAGGATGGGTGGGTCGGCAGGGGGGATGGAAAAAGATTGGCGAGAAATTTGCACGAAAAGTCTTCCGGTTGCTCGCTCGGTTATCCTCTCGGGGAGATGAAAAATTTTCTGAAAATCGCGACGGGCATAGGAGGATCGGACGGAAGCAGGGAAAAGGACGAGGGACGGGGGGGGGGGGGGGGGGGGGCAGGAAACTCGCTGCCGGCCAGGGGGAGGTCAGCGTACGCCGTGTGTTACCGGCCCGTCCGGCGCACACGAGAGACGCTCGGACGTGGAACGGCCAACGGATTCCGTGCAACCGTGCACCCTGGTCCGGGGCGAAACGGGGGCGCGACGAGGACGAGGGGAGTGAACCAGATAGATAGATAAAGAAAGAGAAAGACAGGGAAAGGGAGAGTCGGTGCGGTCGTCTCTGGCGAAGATCTCGAGAAAACCAGGTCGAGTCCAGTCAAGTCCGCAGTAGCAGCAGAAGCGGCAGCAGCAACAGCAGCAGCACCAGGAAATAGAGGTTGGTCAGGGGCTCCCTCGGTGTTCCCGAGAAAAGCCAACCCCTCCGGCAACCCTTCTGCCTGGTGCTACAATATAGCACGGCCACATATATACGTATATATAAAAATATCCGTATATGTGTCTCACGTATACGTGATTTTATGTATATATAAAAATATAAATATATGTGCGTCAGATGTATGTGTGATATACACGAGGACTCTCGTTGCCTGGTCCTCCAGCTCGGAGTTCTATACAGCCGTCGGTCGGTGTGTGTTCCTTCCACGGCTCCCCGAGCTCTCTATGCCTCGTTTGCCGTAAACAAGAAAACTCAAGTGTCCGAGGGGGTGAGCGCACCCCGGACGACGAGAGGCCCTTCGGGGGGATGAGACTTCCGGCTGCGGGAAATAAATTTACCTGTTAAACCCAGCGCTAGACCCAGCTTTTCTTCTCCGTGCTCCGCGTCGTCGTCGTCGTTGACGTCGTCGTGGCTCGTAGTCGGCGGGAAAAGAGATCCCGGGGAAAAAGGCCGAGGCGACGGGCGGACGAAACGGGAGCACCGGGAAGAATCTTCATCCCTTTTCATCCGTTCGCGTTTCCACTCCCTCCTGCCTCCTCTCCCCGACGTCACCCGAGTCCCGAGTTAGGGGGGGGGGGGGGGGGGGGGGGGGGAAACAAGTATAACGCGAAATATTGAAGAAGCGCGTCGTGTGCAAGAGAAGAGAACGAGGCGCGAAACGACGAAGAGAGACTCCAGGACCGGCCGCGGCTCGAGAGTGGAAGACTCTGGGACCAAGTGTCGTTTGTCATATTCCTGGGTGAATGTTCCTGGGCGGGAGCTGGCCGGGCGTTCGCCCGGAAATATCGGCGTTTATAGGTTCGTGCGCGAAAGCTGACTCCTGCGACTCTCATGCTGCTGGTGCTACTGCTGCTGTTGCGAGGTAACGGCGAGATCGGGAGGTTTAACGAGAGTCGAGCAGTGGGCAAAACGGTGAGAAACGTCAATGGAGGGAAAAAGTTCTCGCAGCTCGGAGGAATCCAACGCGCGAAAATGTGGATCGATCGTCGCGGCAGCATCGTGACTTCTAGGGGTGAGGGGAGGGGGGTGAGGTGGGAGCCGAGGAATTGACTGCACTGACTGTGTTAGGAATGAAGTGCGCGGACAGAGTTTCTGGAAAATTGTGAGTTTCACCCTGGAGTTGGCTAAATTCGATACTCCAATGTCAGATATTTCTTTGATAGCGACTCGAAGTGGGGGAAAACTTCACGTCGTCTTCGGACGTCGGAAGTACCGAGGCCGTTGGATGTTCGCTGACTGGGACGACGTCGGGATCGATGTAACGCGGAACGTAGACTCAAAGTGGATCGGGACAGGTGGTGTCTGAATAGTGCAACACGCAGCTGGAACCAAACTGTGTATTACACGGCATGGGTTTCACCGTTTTCTCGGGGTTCCCTGGGCGGGCTCCTGGTTGGCTAATGCGAGTGGTGTTTCCAGGTCATCAAAGTCGATGGCGCAGCCGCGATTGGCATCGGTAACACTGCACCTCGTCTATTACCAGTGATGGAATGATATTTCGCAATGCGGTAACGGAGACGAAAGTGTGTCGATGCTGATCGATGAGTCGCGGCGCCGTCAACCGAGAAGCAAAAGGGCCGGTGTTGCCGGATGTGAGGCGGGACGCCACCCCCTCCACCCTTTCTACCCCGCAAGTGCTTCCGATAGAGACGGATGTGGGGTCCCCTAAATCATGGAGATTTGCAGCTGGTCCGAGGCGAGAGGAGCAAAAGCTCGCGGCGCAGTGGAAACGGTCGGGCAATGGTCAGACGGCCCCGGGGGGTCCGGTGCCGAGGACGCGTGGCGCCGCGCTCCACGGTTACTCGGAATAATTATTCCGCGAAATTTGCATACTGATTTTGAGGTCGCGTTTGCCGTCCCGAGAGCCCGGGAGAGAGGCCGGACCGGCCTCGGCGTCGGTCGGTAGCGGAGCGATCAGCGGCAGCGGCGACCCCGTAACGTGTCACAAAAGCGAGCGGTCCCTTCGTCATATCCCTTGCGCGGGGCGCCGCGCCGGCTCATCGTCCTTGTGGGGTCAGCGGCGCGCGGCGCGGCGCGATCCCACGTCGAATCCCGGCGCACAGCACGTTCGACGGACGGTCGGACGTACCGCGCGAGAGCGCATAAAGCAATCACTACGGGGATTCGCGTGGCACAGGGGGACGACGGGGAGGGTTGAGGGGGGGGGGGGGGGGAGGCACGAAGGGTTCGATCGGTGGAGCGTTACCCGGATATATACCATAATTTTGGCTGCGCGAACGTCATTTCGAGCCGGCAATTAGATCGGGCAATAACAAATGGGCGGCCGGTGGGAGGAAAGGGGTGGAGGAGAGGGGGAAACGAGGCGAACGAACGGCGAGACCACGAGGTGTGCGTCCAGTTGCTTCTATATAGCTGATTGCTACACACACACAGACACAGAGCGCATTGAGTCTCGTCGTGCGCTCGGCCACTCCAAAACCCTCTCGCAAAATCCAATAGCCCCCGCGGTGGTGGCCGCTGCCGCCGCACCGATGAGCGAGACCGCCGCTAATTGGCCGTAAATGGAGGAAGAAAATTAGAATCGCTCGACGAGAGGCGGCGACGGCGGCAGCGGCGGCGGCAGCGGTGGTTGCATCCTCGTTGTGCTCCTGCTCGAACGATTTCCCGGTACCGACCGGGGGTTTATCGTTTTACCGCGGCGTAGTAGCGCGTATGCGCTCGAAATACACTCGTGTTTATTGACGTTTCGAGGGACACGAATAATCAGTTTGCGGGCCGACCGAAGTGCTTCTGGAGGGCGATTTCCGGAAGTGGGACGGTCGAGGATGGAATTATTTTTTCCTGATATTTCAAATTTGTTACCAGCTTATTTTAATACTCTCAATGAATTGCGAATTGCTGTAATAGCCACAAGTAAACGTGTAATGTTGTCGTTTCTAGTGCTGTAAAAAAATGAGTCAGCATTTTTATCTCAAATATCCCAACCCCAAAGTCCTTCGACATTTTGCAGAATTTTCCGCTTCCTCGACGATGACGTTTGGCTTTCACAGAATTATGTGTGTTCCTTGACAGGTGACCGTTAAACCACCCTTTCTCTCTCCCTCTATTCTCCCTCCTCTGTTCCCTAACATCTCACGACGTCGAAGACATTATCGCGGAGCTCTGACTTCGTATGCTGAGCCGAAGATGAAAAAGAATAGCTGGAGATAGCGCAAGGGAAGCAGAAGAAGAAGACGAAGAAAGAGAAGAAGAAGACGAGGGACGTGAAACGCGACAGCAATTTATCATCCCTCGGCATAGCGAGAGGCAGGTGGGAGGGGGGGGGGGGGGGGGAGGGGGAGGAGGCGGAGAGGATCTCGAACGAGCTGGGTAGAACGTGAGGCTCGAAGTGAAAAAGGAACGATCGCGATATGCCCCGAGAGTAGGAGCGAGATGGCTCTCGCCTCTCTCATTTTCCCCACGTCCCTTTCGCTTCGTCGTGGTTGTCGTTCTCGTTCTCCTCTCCCTCCCTCTCTCTTCAATCCTCTCTTATTGTCGACGTAGCGCGAGGGGGAAACGGGGGGAGGGAGGGGGGCTCGGCGGGCCGTTTCTTAGATCGATCCATCCATCCATCCATCCATCCGTCCCACGAGCAGAGCTACCAGCAGCCGCGGCAGCGGCACCAGAAGCTACGTTCCCATCCCGCGAGCTCGCGCACAGATGAACGGATTACCTGTCAGTGAGAAACGAGTCGGAAAATCGCGCGAATCTTCGTCGACATTGTTGGCTTTCTCGCGATTCTCCGGTTCCCGACCGAAGGGACACGAACGAAGAGAAAAAAAAACGGCACCACGGTAAAAGTCACTCGCCCGAGTGGGGATAAATCTCCGATGACTGTAAAGTGGTCATCGTTCGGAGGGGAATTAATACCGCGGGTATTTAACCGCCTTGGGATTGGGAAATAAATCGTGTCGACGAGGGCGACGATCGTGGTTTCGATCGCTGACTTTTTGCGGATTGAATTGGGATGCTCGAAGAATTGGGATAATGGTGAGGTGGATCAGCGATGGATAAGAGATACCGACGGGCGGGGATGGACGACATTCGAACGAGGTGGTTGAGCTTGGGATTATCGCACGACTGAGAGTTTACAATCTCGGCAGACGACCAAATCGTCAGTCAAAACACCGCTCGTTTCGTTCGACGATTTTCGCCGGACGAAACAATGAGACGAGTGACAATGTGGCCGGTGACGACAGAGTCACCGCACGACAATGGTCGATGTACGTCCCCCCCTCCCTACTGAGGCTCTGGCTGCAGGGCGGAAAAGAGAATGAGAGAAACTCGGCGGGGAATGACACACGGGCGAGCGAAGTGAAATTTTCTTGCGGTGGAACGTGCCAAAATACCTCGAAGGCTCCGCGACTCGGTGGCACTCGGTGCACTCGGTGCATTCGGTATGGCGAATGCGCTTTGCCACTGGGCGAGAGAGTCGAGTGTACACACGTTGCATAGCCGAAACGTGGCTTGACACAATCCCGAACCTGTGTGTACGGGGATTCGCACACGCGAATTTTCGCTGCGAACGTAATACAGATGCGGAGAGTGAAAGAGAGAGCCAGAGAGCAGCGAGCGGCAGCCACTGGGCCACCTCGCCACAATACAATGCAGCGCGAGGGATGGGGAACCCCATATACACCCCCGCGGTACGTATACCAAAAACGCGGTATGGCCCTCGAGTCGAAATCGATTATACTTGGGAGTTTGCACACTGATAACCGTATGTGCGCGCGGTAAACTCGAGCCCACCGCGCGCCGCACCAGATATTCCCGTGCTCGGTGATAAAGTTATCGCCCGAGTTTCGTTGCGTCTGTGCATTAATCATAATATCGCGCGCGCGGGCTAGCGCGTCGAGCGGCGAGTAATGCACACGAGCGAACGAGTTCGGCCGATAGTTCGTCGGCGTGTTGAGCGGAATCGCAAATTAAAGCCGAGGGGTTTGCGGTGTTCGCTCGAACACAGCGAATGTAGGATGAAATGTTCGACCTCTTTTTTTGTTTTCTTCTTCAATCTGACCACATCCAAAATTTAATTCAACTAGGAACAATGACGCTCGCGGTCGGAGGTTAGCCGGCGTAAGGAAGAACCTTGCGATTTTCGGCCAAAAAAAAAGTTCGATTTTACGAAGTTTTAAAACCCTATCAGATGGGAAATTGCCCGTTGATTCCAGAACCGCCATTGTTTGGCCCGAAAAATCGAAAATTCGAGGAGAAAAACGCGAAAAACAATTTTTCACTTTTTCCCAATTTTGGCACTTTACTAAAATCGGTGTCATTTTTCATTGGATCAATATAATCGGGATTTCCTTTTTGCATTCGAAAGGAGACTCTTCAATGACGAGAATGCCGCCAGGGGGAACGCGACATCACGATTTTTCGAATTTTGCAGATTTTTTTAAGTTGACCCTCAGAAATCGCAAATTTTTAGAAGGCCCCCTCCCCCCCCGCGTTTCCCCCCCCCCTTGCGTTTTTTGCGAAAAACATAATTTTCGATTTCGCCAAGTTTAAAAACCCTATCCGATGGCAAATTTCCCGCTGATTCCAAAAACGATAGGTGTTTGCCTGAAAAATCGAAAATTCGAGGAGGAAAACGCGAAAAACGATTTTTTTTCTGACAAACTGCCAAATTTCGCAATATTAAACATCAAACTGCTGCCGGCTTTCCAACGACCAATCAGATGCTGAATAAATCGACAACAATATCAAACTTTTTAGTCGAGCTCAGACACACGTTGCACCGAGCCCGACGGATTTTCGTGGCCCAAGGACGACAGTCAGTAGTCACAGTCGCATACGGCCAGACATACTGAGACAGAGGGTCGGTCGACGGGTTTGAAGGTCGCGCGAGGCTGGCACTGGCTGAAGCCGCGTCGGTGGCCTCGCAGCTCCGTTGTTTACGCAGTGCGCAGCAGTGATGTAACCGGGCGCTGAGCCGGTTACATCGCTGCTGCCACCCAGAAGCGAAGCTTGCTCGGTGTTGTAGCCTAATACGAAGGTTCTTGCTCGTCGCTCGTTTCGTCGCGGCTGCGACGCGCCACGCGACGAACGTATTCACAGTGTGCGAGAGGCGGTATAAAGGGTAGCGGGGGTAGAGGGTGGAAAAGCCGAGCCACTGCAGGGGGTGTGTACGCAAATATGTATGCTAACGAGATTGTGCGAGCGCAGCCTCCGCGCGTCCCGAACACGAACGCCGCGCGTACAACGTGTACGTTGCCCTCTCGGTGTCTCTCGGCCCGCGGTACCCGACGTTACACAAAGCGCGCACCGCGCCAGACTAAGCCGGACTAATATTGTCAACAACCAGAAACGCCCTTATACCCCCTCCCCCCCCTCCTCCGCCCTCAGCGTGCGATTGATTAATTATTTTCGAGGCTGATAATAAGCTGTAATGCGGTAAGAACATTTCAGGTGTTTCGCGCACGCGCTCTGGTTTCATTATGCAGTCCGATCGCGCGAACGATATTTTTTTAAACAGCCTCTTCATTGGCGAGGATGACGCGACGAATTTTATGGTTGAACCGTGAAACAAATGTATCATTGACTGACCTCTTTACAACTTATTTTTTCGACAACACATAGTTCATAAATCCCGAATACTCTCGGTCATTACCCTTCGCCCATTTTCAACCTACTTTACGCGGATGAAATATTCCTCGACGGAGGGAACCCGATCTGGTTTTTTTTTTTCACTCTCTTTCTCCTGCTACATATCTCGCGCGTGATTTTCTTCTTTTGCGCCTGACAACGAGACCCGATAGCCGGACAGCGGGAGCATCCCTTTTCAGCGAGCCCGCAGCACAATGAGCCGCCGTAATCGAGGAAAAGCTTATTCCAATGCGAAGAAAGGTGCATTGAAAGTATTCGCCTCCTTTCTGCCTTTCGTCGGAGCAGCTTCCTCCTTCTCCTCCTCCTGCTCCTCATGTACATAGGATATACGTATATCTATATCTTCGTGCGAGTCTGCTTGTGGGTCTCGTGCGGGGCTGCTTCCTGGCCGCGGGGGGTCGTTAAGATCCACGCGAACGACCGAGGCCCTCTCGGTGCATGAACGACCTCCAACACCAGCCAAGCCAAAAAGCTCGACTGCTCGACGCTGCTGCTGTTGCTGTTGCTCGTTGCCTCAGGCGGTACCGCTGCTGCTGCTAGTGGTAGCAGCCTCCGCGTGCAGCCTTCGTCGACGCCTAACGCCACGGGTGTCCTGACAATGCGGGCCACGATCGCCACGGATCGTTTTATTAGAAACGCCGCGTCAGCCTCTGGCCGCACGCGGGGCGGTTATAGGCGGAACACCGACCGGAGACAACTCGGCAATAACGTCGACAGCTCGTTACAACGTTGATAAAGCGCCGCGGACCCGACCTCCTCGCTCCGTCCTCGTGCACCTCAGCTGCGTTCTTCGCTACGTCCTCTTCGTCCTCTCCTCTTCGTCCTCCTCTTCGTCTTCCTCGTCTTCCTCGTCGTCTTCGTCCTCCTTATTCTCAACTCCCCGTCGGCGACCCGACCTCTCGCCTCGCCCAAAGTTTATTCCCAACCTCCGAACTGTTTCACCCGCTCGCGCCCACAGCTTCGTTTGCCACTCCGCGCGGGCTGATATCTTCGACCTCGATTCCAGTTTCGAGTTTCTTCGCCCGCGACGGGAGAAAGACGTCCCCGGAGACGGAACAACCGACGAGCTACGTAAATAGAGATAATATGCCACGGGAGGAAGTTCCCACGCGAATAAGTAGGACAATTTGCTTGGATTTCGAAGGTGACGACGGGCTGCTGCTGCCGCTCGCGAGTCGAGAAATTTGGCTGCGGATAAACGGGAGTTTGCGAGTCAGCGAGACGAGAAATCTCACTGCTGTGTCAAGTTGCGCGACTTTTGTGAGATACGTGAAATTACAACGCGTAGGAAAATATAATGACCGTAATTTCAATAAAAACTTCTTCGGGAAAAACTAATCTCAAAGTCCGTAATCGAGGCCCACACAACCCAGCGTCGATCATCTGAAGTCGTTTTTTTTTTCTTTTCTTCCTTTTTTCATAACCCAAGTTGCGAAAGTTGCGTACAGCGACGTTGTAACGAGAGACGTAGAGCGTTGTTTCAAGTGGGTCTAAGGGGCCTGGTACTTCGTTACACGGCTTCCCGAGGTCTCCCTTCGTCCGAGTGCCTCTCGTACGAAGTGGCGAACGGCGAAGGCCGTTGCGGAAAGTTTGGAAAACTGCCGGTTGGAATAGTTGGCGTGTTTCGCGACGATGATGGGCGCGAGCGCGCGCGCGGTACGAACGAAGGGATAGCTCATCGGGCGTTCGTCATCATCGCGAGCTTTATTGCCACTCTTGCGGCGCGCGGAGAGAGCAGCAGCAGCAGCAGCAGCTTCAATGAGAGTGCAGCCTCCACATCGCCCCCCCCCCCCCCTCTCTTTCCTCCTTCTCTTCTTCCTCTTCCTGTTCTCCCTGGAGACCATTCGGTCCCTCGCACTTCCCGCACGGCGCCGACAGCCCTTTCCCCGCTCTCGTGCACCGAGCTATGTCCGACCACCACCATCAACCCACACACATCGAAGCAGGGCCACCAGCGGCGGCTCGACGAGAGCAGCAGCAGCACCGCACTATCTATCCCTCATAAAACGCATACCAGCTCGTGTAAACCGTCCCGAGCCCGGCAATATCGCGGGCTTAGAGGCCGCGAGCGAGACGGGGAAACACTCCCCAGCTCGCAGAGTCCGCGCGCGGTGCTGAGAGCCGAGGCTACAGAGGCATAACGTGTGCGCCATATTCCGCGCCGTACTAGTCCCTCACTGATCGATCCGCGGCGTTGCGTACACTCAGTTCGCGTATAGTGACCAAATATCTCGGCGCTAATTCCCCCTCCCCCCCCCCCCCCGGGTCTTTTCGCAGCAGTGAATGAAAGAGTCACGCGAAATGATTTTTCGCGTGCCTCTTTTTTTTGCACGCGTCTCAGGCTCTGCCAAACGGCTTCGAATATCAGTTTTCGCGTCTCTTCACGAAAAATTCATTTATCAGCATGGCGATATTCGCCAGAATTCGGGGGGAGGGGGGGGGGGGGAAATGCCGATAATCGCCGCTGCCAAAAATATCCGACTGATGATGAATATGCAGGAAAAAAAATAGGCCTCGGGTACATCGCCCGAGTTAATGAAAAAATCCGATCGCCGATCCGCGCGCACGCGCGCCGCCTCGGCGGAAAACGCCCGGCAATCGAGTAACCGCGCGGAAAACAATTTTTCAACGATGCCTGACGTTTTTCGAGCAATCTGCCGCGCGTGGTAACTCCATCATCGCCGGGGCGCGGGTGTATCGCGCGGGGATATAAACGAATAAACGCGGAATCCTCGCGGAACATAAAAATGAGTGGCGCGAGTGCGTTGGAAAGAGAGCGAGAGGGTAGATCATCGTCGTCCGTGCGCGGAAACATGCAGCCGGACTCGCGCGGGGGTAACGAATTATTGTACGGCGCGCACGACAGGCAGAGCCGCGCGAAAACGAGAGGGAGAGTGGGAACGCGATTTTATGAGGGTGGCGATGGAAAAACGTGTCCGGCCGGTCCGGGCCAATCGTCACCTCTGTATCCTCATCCCCCGGGCGCCCTCCTATTTTTCCTCCCTCTCTCGTTGTGTCCACATTCTGCGCGCGAGGTTCCGGCCGTTCCGCCGTTGTCCTCAGTTCGCGGAAAGGTACAAACTCGATTTACAACGAACGCGGACGACACGCAACGTCGATATATGACTACACGGTTAACGACGTTTCCCCGTTGGCGTGTCGAGCATCGAGTAATTCGATTTCGCGGGAACAGAGGGAGAGCGAGAGAGGGAGATGGAGGGAGAAATGGACGAGGGAGAGCGAAAGCTCCGAGGCAAAGCGAGGGAATTCCGAGAGGGAAAAGGGAGAACCTGGCTATATGGGTTGTGCTGCATGGGCTTCCGGAGTGCAGTAATACGGTGATCCACGGGTTCGCCCACCTCCCTCCCCCCCAAGTCTCGACGCTCCTGGTGGTGATGGTGGTGGTGACAGAATTTTACGTCGGACACCCGGGGATTGTTGGTGGCTGATGGTGATGGTGTGTAGCTCTATCTTCCGTTTTCCCTCCCTATCTCTTTCCCTCTCCCTCATCGCCTCACCCTCGTCCTCTCTCGATTGTGCGACGCAACAACGCGCGGCCTCCGCAGGACACAGAGAGCAGAGAGCGCGGCGGCGGCGGCCCCCTCGACGCGTTTCCCGAGGACACGACAGCCTCGATACGCCTCAAACCACGTTAACGCTGCCTCCGTGCTCGCGCGACGCGGCGGCGACGACGTATTTTTGTTTTTGACCCTCCTGCACCGGAGCCCCGGCGCGAACGTCCGGGATAAAGCGGTAACGCGATTGCGGCCAACACGCGTGCTGCTGCATAGACCGAACGACGCGCGGAGCGCCAATTTGCCGTTTTTTATTCGCTTATCTCGAGTCTCTTTATGGACGCGAGGTGTATAATTTAATTGTTCTCCCGCGCCGCCGGGGAATTGGAGAAAAATAACGCGACACTTTTTTTCTGTTGTTGTCGTTGTCCCGGAATTAAAATGCAGCTTGGGGGTGAACAAGATGCTCGGCTGACGATGGGGATTTTTTTTCCAATGACTGGGTATGGATTTGACGTTTGGTAAATCGTGTTTGATGTTTCTCCCTTCGAGCATCAAACACGATTAAAGGGGATTTTTTTAAATCAAAATTTCTGGAAATAAAAAAAAAAGAACGCGACTGATCCGCTGACGAGCCTGCGGCTCATCCCACTGAAGATAATTGCACGCCGCAGAAACGGAGCTAGCAACAAAAAAAAAGCGTGCAACAAGCTCGTGTGCACGTTTTCTCGTCAGCAGTCGACAGCCCGAGCGACTGCAGCCCAGAAGAACCGCGGCAGCCGTGGCAGCAGAAGCAACGGCATAAAAGATCCTCGAGTGCCGAGGTGCAATTAACCGGAACTCGCGTGGCGCGCGCGACTCGTTTCGTCTGCACCGCGCGCTGTCATCGTCTACGCGCGCTCGACGCCAACGTCGATTTTCCCTCTTTGCGGAATTCGCGTCAGTGAAAATCACCGGTTGCTTGCCTCGCGAGCGCGACGAACGCCGCGCGATCGTTCTTCGATTGACGTAATTATGGCCTTGTGCAAGATCCGCGCACCAAACGTGTCTCGTTGGCGCGGCTTTCGTCGCGCTTTCGCTTTTTCCCTTTTCCCCGAAGAGGAAAAATTCTCTCCTCGACGGTGAAAAGCACCGCGCGTAGTACAACGACGACCACGGCGCGCGGCGCGGCGTCTCTACTCGTCGTCTGAGAATCTTCAGAAGCTTTTTCGCACCTTCAGTCGCGCGCTGCGAATTCAACGGCGAGAACGAGGGAAAAGCTTATCTCCCGCTGCCGAGTAGCTCACTCCGACTCGGTCGTCTCGCTCTCTTCTCTCTATTTTATTTTCTCCGCGTTTTTCTCTCGCTGTCTCTCTCGCTCTTCCTATTTTTCCGAGCAGATTGCTCATCATTGTTCCCGCTCGTCGTCGTCGTCGTCGTCGTTCTCCTCCTTCTCCTCGTCGTTGGCGTCTCTCTCGCTCTTTTGTGCCATTACGCGCTCCTCCGCCTCTCGTCTCGTTCTTTTGCTCCATCCTCAGCTCCGACACGTTTTCTTTCCGCTGTCTGGCTGCAGCCACCGTAGCCTCCGCAGTCTCGGTGTACTCGGTCATTTTTTCCCCCTTTCTCCTCTCGCGGCTCGTTCATCTTCGTGTCTCGTTTTCTCTCACTCTCGTTCTCCTCTCGCGCTGGTGGCGAACGCTCGTTCGCCAGGCCACGCAACTCTCGCGTTCTCCGTTCGTTCCCGGCGGCGACGACGACGACGACGTCTTCGCCCGAGGGTCGACAGCCCCGCGTGCACACCGCGCAGCGCTACAATTTTGCCTCGGGAGTTCGCGGACCGTCTCCGATTATGGCGTTGCGAGCTTTGCGCCTCGTTCCCCGGTTTGCCGAGGAATATTACGACAGACTCGGCGGCTGTGCGTTTGATAAAAGGAGATTGTTATCGCCGCTCGCGCTGAAACACGCAAATCTGTTTTATGCGATAAAGCGAGGTGATAAATTAATTCAGTTATGGAGTAATAAATTTGTGAGACGTTTGGCCCAAAAAAAACAGATAATTAAATTAACGTAATGAGATGAAATTATATTTTTAGATTATGCTACGTCATGATTTTTTCAGGGTAGGGTATGAAAAATGTAAAAAATGTTTGAAAGCGTCAGAAGCTACCGAGTGGCTCCTAATCGCCGAACTGCCATCATCAGGATATTTACCAAAAGCCACTTGACACCAAATAGCTTGGAATAAGTTTCTCGAGTGGCTACGGCGACTCGTGAGAGCCGCGCGGCGACGATCCGCGTTTTCTTCGTGGAGAGAGCGAAGGAGACGAGAAGAAGGGAGAAGAAGAGAGGAGAGCGAAGAAGAGAGAAATCTCGAGTGGCGGGGGAGAGACCGAGTAACCGAGTGTTGCGAGTTTGTCCTGTTAGACGGGCGCGCGCGCGAGTTCAAAGTGGAACGTCGACTGCGCGAGCGTCTCAGTGACGGCGACGCGTTCGTCGAGAGCGCCTGCGCCGTAGATCCGTCGCCACTCACCTCGCGCGCGAACCCGCCGAGTTTCCGCTGCCATGAACGACGGGACAATCTTATTAACCTTAATTTCAGTGAATTTTGTGATCGATAAATTAATTTCCCACGACTGGAATATAAAAATGAATTTAATGCAATAAATTTCAGATAAAATTGACTTGACCCAGTTGGAAGCGACCGATCGGTCTTCGGGACGAAAATGATCGAACTCCGTGGATCCTGCAAAAATCCGCGAATCATCCAGGCACGAGCGAACGCAAATACGACGTTTTTTTCTGTCGTCCCCAACGTGAAAAAAATTCCGTCACGTCGCCATTTACGACGACAATGACGAATCGTCGCGCGTTCGAGTGACCGGATTAAAATGTTTTCCGAGAGAGCGAACGCCCGAGTCAGCGAGGAATAAAGTATATAGCCCGGGAAGACGAAGATCTCGCCGAGGAGGTTTGCACAGCGCCGGGGAGAAGACGCGACCGCACGCGAGAGGAGCTTCGCCGGGGCCGTTGGAAATGCATGGAAATTCTATGGAGATCGAAGCTCGAGGGGTTTTCCGCCCTTGCCGCGCGCTGCTGGCGCTGCGCTGGTGCGGCGGTGGCGCGGCGATGAAGTCTTCGTCGGACTACGCGTCAGCTACGGAATTCCCGGCCGCGACTGATTCGAATTTCTAGTACGACTTAAACGAGGTGAGTAAAGTGATTGATATAGCAGCGAGTCGATGGAAGGGGCAGGGGGGAGGGGTAAAGGGGGGTAAAGACGAGATTCACTCGGTCGGCCGGCGAACGGTCCATAGAAAACCGGAATGGAAATCGATTCTACGTCCGCGCGCTGCTGCTGCAGCTCGCGAAGCGCTGCCACCGCGCCCGACGTTCTGGAATTCGATTGGAAGAAATTAAGGGCCGGCGAACAATTGCGATTGCACAAGCGTAACTGTAATTACATCTAGTATTGAGTTTTCTCTCCCTCCGTGCCAGGGCTCCACCTCCCACTCGTTTTTCTCCTCTCTCTCCCTCGCTCTCTGTGCGCACTCTATAAAATCCAGAAGCACACACCGGGTGCTCTTTACAGACTCGCGCTCGCTCTCTCTTCGGTTGCCCCGTAGCGAAATAACAGCGCGAGCTGCGAAAGAGCAAAAAATAAATTGGAGTAAAATAAAATAAGAACGAGCGAAGTGTACGTTCGAAAAATATAGCCAAAAGGTGGAGCGAGCAGCAAGAGCAGCGAGCGCTCTTGTTAACTACTGCGACGCGTGTGTTAGTTTTCGTTAAATGCTCGGAGCGAAAACGCGACGATGCCCGGGACGTAATTATTTGGCAATTATCAGTCTTATTAAAAAAAAACTAGGAACAAAACAAACAATTTTTGACGAAAAAAAAAAATCGATTTAACGATGTTTTAAAACCTTATCCGATGGGAAATTTCCCGCTGATTCCAAAAATCACTGTTATATGCGCGAAAAATAAAAAAATCGAGAAGTAAAACGCAAAAAACTATTTTTTTTTCTCACAAATTGCCAGATTTCGCGATATTAAACATCAAACTGCCGTTGTATTCCAACGACGAATCGGAGGCCGAATAAATCGACAACAGTTGTTCACGAAATTTTTAATAGAGCATATATATACGTTAGACAGATTTTTAAGAAAATAAATTATAAAGAACGATTGGAAATAATGTCAAGTCTAGCGGAGCCGCCCACGATGTCGTCGGCGTTTCGCCTCGACCGCGTGCGCTCCGCCAGCTGTGGCGACGGGAATGGCTAACGAACGAGCGAAGAATAGAAACCCGCGGATAAGGACAGAACACGTCGAGGCAGCAAAAGGTCGTATAGCGAGTTGGATTCCGCGCGGAGCACGGGAAACGAGGGGAGGGGAAAATGCATGGTGAGGTCGAGAGCGGGTCCGCTATGCGGCGCAACGTAGCGAGCACCAGACGCACACGTACACACGTACACACCAGACACGAGGCGCTGTACACACACCAGGCGAATAATCGAGCGAGAGTGGCGCGAGTACCGCGAGGCATCGATTAAAGTGGGCTGGGATCGAGTAGCTGCCGTTTGCAACGAGACTTCGATCGACTGGAATAATACGGACGCAAGCTGCGGTATGAAGTGCACAAATGCGCGGCAACTGCAGCGGCTGCAGCAGCAGCGAAGAACTCGGCAATGGGTTAGAGCGCGGCACGAGAGGAGAAACGTGCAGAGAGCAGACGAGCGACCACGGGGAAGCTACGGGGAAGCTCGTCGATATTTCGCGTGCCGGTCGATTAGCCGGTCGTCGGGCGAAACCGAGCGCGCAATATGTGGCGGCTTGGATATGGGACTCGGATCGTCGGATCGTTCGGCACAGCGATGACGCGCGACACACGCGCGGCTTATCGCGACCGGTCGCTGCCGGTGACCTCGCGAAAAATGCGCCGATGTCTCGCCGAACTCGCAGCTGCTGGTTGTCGAAACGGCGAAACGGCGATAAAGTTGGCGAACTTCGTTCACCCGGAAAAAAGTTTCAAACTTTACGAATTCGATTTTTTTTTTTGCAAAAAAAGGCAAGAAAAAAAAATGAATTTTCGAGTTTTTTTCACCGAATTTTATATTGTTCAAAACGACGGTATCTATTCGGAATCAACGGGTAATTTGCGATTAGATAGGGTTCGACTTTGTGTTCGGCGATTACAGAGGGTAACATTAGTCACGTGCCGTAGTCACCTTGAGGCCACCTGAAACGCGTTTCTAGTGTCTTCTTTATTGCTCGGGCCGCGTGCGGGTCGTTCGTCCCGTCGCCCTCGCCCATAAACGTGCTGTTCAGACAGTCTCGAATGATCGATCGACTCGGCGGAAACTCTCGTTAATCGTTCGCTTCCGGCTCGCTCGCTCGTCCCTTCAGCCGCTGACGGGTCGCGAACGCGAAACGTCCCCATTGAAGTTCCTCGCGGCGATGCGGGGCACGCGATTCGCGAGATAGTTTCACGCGAGCCTCTCTCAAAAGCTTCGGGTACGCGGGCAACGCCAGGATTCGATGCTCTCGCGTCCTCGTTGCCTCTTCCGTATCGCTGTTCCAACGCTCTCGCTCGATCCTCCGGAAGAAGGAGACGAAGAAGAAGAAGAAGATGAAGCGACGGAGGCGGGGAACGAGAGTGACGGAAATGGATTAAGGGTTTCAACGCGGCCCGGATCGTTACCTCTGCGACCGGGCGGCTGTTCCGGTAGTCGGACGGATATCCCGACACGCGAGACTCGCAATGAGACAAGAAAATGGGCAACCGGAAATGGATGCACCTGACCAAATATCTTTGATTGTAATCATTTTTGTTCCTATAAATTGTGGTTCAAGCGTTCATCTACAATCCAACAGGACAATATTTTGACTGACAATTTTGCCACGCGTCAAGTATCGAGAGGTCCAATCGAACCCATAAACGAGGCTGTAAACAAAGAATGTAGTAAAGAAGTCGCAACCGAGACGCAATTGGACGTGAACGCGAGTCGTTACCCTGAAAAAAAAAACGGAACAATTCAAAGAGTAGATATATATATATATATATATATGAGAGGAAAAAAGCGGTGTGTAAAAAAAAAGATACAGAACGGGGCAGAAGTCGCGAAGGGATAAAATGAGATGAGCGGAGATCGTGAGGATCAGCGTGAGCGAGGACGGGAATAGCGGAATCACGCGAAACGAGGGGAGTAGGGAGGGGGGAGGGGGGCACGAGAACAAACTTCTTACGTTTCATTGCCGATTTTTATCGGCTCCTCGTTCTCTCCGGGCTGAAGAGCGCCGGGCGCCCTTTCCACCGCTCGTCCCCGTCGTCACAGAGCAATTCACTCTTATGGTTACGGTAAAGCGCGAACGTCGGAAGAAGATTTCCCGGCCCAGGGTGCTCGGTCCTTTGCCCTTCGCCTTGTCTTCGTCCTCGTCGACGCCGTCTCTCTCGTTCCGCTTCGACGCGAAGACAGAGACTCGCGGCTGCCGCGTGTCTCTCACTCTCCGGACGATCTCGAGGAGCACGTAGCCTCCCCCCCTTCCCCCACTCACGACACTCTCGATATCGAGCAGTCGAACGGGTGAATTCGCTGGCGAGAGACAAGAAAAAAAGGAGAGCGAAAAAAAAAAGGTAAACGTAAAGTAAATTTTATTCGAGAGGCGAGGAGAGGACGCGAACACTGCGACTCGCGTGTAGCCGTCTCACGGCTGACTACGCGTTCGCGGCTGGGAAGAGCAAACTTATTCGGTTTTATCGGAGATTTTTATCGACGCTAGTCGAGGAGAAGCGGGAGAGCAGAGGAGACGACTCGCACGATCGCGGCGAACGCGAATTGCCACGACGACCGCGAGAGGAGCCGCCCGGTGGTCGCGCCGCACACGTGCCAACCTCGCCGAACAGTTTTACGTCGAATCCTTCGCGAGTCGTTTCGAGCGATGCAGCTGCGTGTCGAGTGGGATGGGAGACAAGGGCAAGGTTGGATCTGTCGATGATAATCGAACCGTCAGATATACGAGCTCGGATGGCGAAGCGAAAAAATAGAGTCAGATAAAACTTCGAGATCCTTGAGTCAGACAAAAGTCGAGATTTTTTTTTTGGCGTCGATTAATTAGTCCGCGGGTTCCACAAAGTTCCCAGGCGCTAAACGCGAACGACCGGGGGCAAGGAAGCGCCGCGCGCGTCCCGCTGTCTCTTAAAAACAGAGGAAAAATAAAAATGGATGGCGGAGAAAAGCAGAGGAAGAAGAAGAAAGCAAAGGAATAAGAAAAAAAGAGGAAAAAAAAAGAAAGAGGGGAAAAAAGTGAAGTATATAGGTTTACGGAGTGCGCGAAACGGTCGTAATTTACGAGGTCGTTAAGCCACCCCCGGAGCTCTCGGGGTCCGCCGGTCGAAAAGGAGAATGATGTACCCTACTAAATTTTCCAGTCGTGGCAGTCAGTCACTCTCAGTGCGCTCGCGGCGGCAGCGCGCGAGCTCGAGTCTTTCCCTCGAGCTCTTCACATTGTCTCTCGCACTTCCAGCAGCAGCAGCAGAAGCTCCTTTCCCGTATATCTCGTTTTCGTAAAATGTTCTCGGGCCTCCGCCAAACTCCATTCATCGACGAAATAACCCGAATGGACGGGACGCCGTTCTACGCGCGTCACGTTTTGTCGTGTCCGGCTGCCGACGCCACCACCGCCGCCGTCACGACCGAAGCACGTGCGATCGCTCGGCTCTTTCGCGAGGCTGCTGAGGGTGTGTAATTAAAGATGGCAAGCGAAGCACGAAACTGGACACCAGCCATGGCCGAGAGAGACGAGGGAACGGATAGAGAAAACACGACGTCCGCACAGACGTCGAACCGCACGTGGATCTTCGTCTCGAATTTTTTTTCTCCTTCTTCCCTTTACGTGGTAGAGGAAAAAAAAACAACGGAAGGGATAAAAAGGAAAAACGAGAAAGAAGTATAAATTCTTGGAGGACGATATGGCACTCGCGTACCGCTCGCAGAATGCCAAGAATCCACGTACGTCGGTTTTTCCGCCGGGACGCTAGTGGCGAAAGGGCAAAATAAAATACAAAGCCGAAGGAAATAAAAAAAAGGAAAAAAGAGAAAAAAAATGTGCTGAAGGAAGACGACGAGGGGAATCGATCTGGCGTTCCGAGAGGGCCTCTGGGCAGCAGAGCGCAGAGGACGGTGCGGAAAAATGGAGGAACGTTCGACTATAGCCGCGCGGCATCCTGTAACCCTCTAGTTTATCCCTTTCTCTGCCTCCCCCTCCCCCCCCCCCCCCCAATGCCCACCCTCGTTTCCTTCCCCTCGGCCTCAGGAGTATGTGGTTGCCAAAAAATTTACATTTAGTGGAAGACCGGCGCACGAGCGCCGAAGGTGAAATCGCTCAAGCGAAAGGG
This sequence comes from Itoplectis maculator, assembly GCA_964034905.1. Classification (NCBI taxonomy): domain Eukaryota; kingdom Metazoa; phylum Arthropoda; class Insecta; order Hymenoptera; family Ichneumonidae; genus Itoplectis; species Itoplectis maculator. The sequence continues at coordinate 4,401,077 of OZ035862.1, forward strand.
AGAAGGGTCTTCTGGTCTCGGCGACTCGTTTTTCCTCGGCGGCTCGCGGAGGTAAAACGCACCGCGAGCCCGGAGCGAATAAGGCGAGACGCGAGCAGCGAGGGAAAAGGGAAAATGCTTTCCCTTCTATAGTTTCAGAATCCACGCGGCAATTCTCTCTTTTCTTTTTGCGGAGAGCGTCGGGCTCTTCGGGCAGTCAGATGGGGGGAGGGGGGTGGAGGGTGGAGGGCGCGAGAAAAAGCCGAGGGATATAAGGTACGAGGTTGCGGTGACCGCGCGGCAGCCGAGCAGAGCGATTCTTAGGACGAGGGGGGAGGAGGGGGGGATGCAACAGAAAGGGCGACAGAGGTGGCTCGACGGGTGTGTACGACCGGTATTTCTATATTCACCGGAGAGAAAGGGAGATCAGGTGAAGCGCGTAAAACATTCAGAGCCCACGGAGCGTCTGTGAATAATGCATATCCCGGGAAATGGACCGCTTAGGCGATTTAAATCTCATAAATGCCTCGACCTCTCTCTCGCTCTCCGGTGTCCCTCGCCTCGCGCGCCCCCGCCCTGTACCCATTTGCGCCGCGTGAACACACGAACCACTTTGTACTTACGACGCTTTTTCGCATATTCCTTTACCACCTCTTTTCCCTTTTTTTTCCTTTGTCTTTTTTTTTCTTTTCTTTGTTGTTACACCGAGGGAGAAACGCGACAGAGCCGCGCGAATTCGCGTGACATTTGGAAAAGAGAGGGCGAATTCATAGTCTATATCTGTATCAAAAATATATTTTGCACTAGTCTAATCACACGCGCTGGCGCGCGTGCCCGAGATACTTTTGCGCTGCTGCGCTCTTATAAAGCTTTAAAAGGGTATATCGCAACTAAATCGCAAATCAGGGTCACGAAATTTATTTTTTCAAAATATCGATTTTTAACCTATACCATCGTTCTCAAGTCGCATATTCTACCCCTGAAAACACTGGTTACAACCCTTTTTTAATGGATTAAAAAAAAATACGATATTTGCCAGAACTGTCAAAGTTATCAAGAACAAATGAACTTGGACTCGGACTGAGAGTCCCAGCCAATCACAGCTCGAATAGTTTGCTAACAATGCTTTCCGTTACTCATGAACTTTTTAAAAGAGGGATTGTATGATAAATGCAGTTCATGTACATTTTTCAAAATACAGGAAAATATATTATTTCATATACTTTTTGTTGCCCGGGTTCCTCGAATTATGCCCGCCTGGGCCGGTAATTGTGTCGGGTTACACACACCACTCGAGGCGCACCGGTCGAGTGTGCGTGTAGCGGACGAGCGTAGGTTTTCCCGAGCTTTCGCCCCGGAGCCGGCGTTTTCCGGCGCCCATTTACACCGCGATCTCTTCCGCCGGTTGCTCTGTCAACTCTTTCGTTTTTCTATTGCGCGCGCGCGACCCAGTGGAAAAGCAGCTTTTCCACTGCGGGATCTTTCCACCGCACCCGAAGAAATGTGATTTCAACGCGAGCGCGTGGGTTTTTTTTCGCGCTCGCGAAAAAAAATGGGCGAAACAAAAAAATCACGGCAGAAATCTCGCGAGAGGCGCCTTCGTTTGTGACTCGAATGTGAGGCGCGTGGGAGGAGAAGTGACGACGAGGGACGGAGAGAGAGAGACGGAGACAGAGACACGTGAGGCAACGCGCACGATCGTCCGTGCTGGGGAATACGCGAAAGCGTCCATTGTAGGGCGACGGAGAGCCCGGGCGAAAGGGAACCTTTTGCCATACACGCGGTGCATTCACCCGGCAGAGTCGCGGTGAAAATACCCCACGCGCGCGGCGTCTTCCGCGCGCCCGCGCTATGCACGCGTCAGTCGCGCGCGAGGCAGCAATCCGTGGAAATTCCGGCTGCCCGGAAAATCCCCCGGCGGTCGGGTCCGCGCTGAAACCGCCGGGAAGATATTAAAGTCTATGACGCGCGCGGCTGCAGTTTGCTCGCGCAATTCACTTAGCGAGATTTGGGTCACGGGGAGTGATTATAAAACGGCGCCAAAAACGTGCATCTCGTGTCTCGAAAAAGAAAAAATAAATAAAATAAAAAAAACGTTAACACCTGGGTCTTTTCGTTTAATGCTCCTGATTAGTTGTGCCTCTTTAGCGCGGGATTAAAGAGGCCGGGAGTGGAAAACACGCTGTCGATGAATGGAAAATGCCATCGTATTTTAGGTAGCTCGATGATAATAATAATCTTTTTTTTTATCATAACGTCGCTCATTCATGCTGCGGGGGAGCGTCGAAGCTCCGTCGGCCGCGGAAAAGCTCATAAGCTTCAAAGTTAAAAAATAATAGTAATAATATTTTTCGCAGTACCGAGAGTGGCCGGTGCAGTCGGCGAGTCCGGAGCTTTAGAGCACACCAGACGAGCAACGCAGCTCATAAAGCTTCGAAGTTGGATAATGCTCATAATAATAATAACAATACATTTTTTAATACCGCCCATGACCGGGCGTCGAAGATGAGTGGGACGAGCTTTACGCAGCATCGGTCGGGTAAAAGCTCATAAAGCTTTGAAATTATAAAATAATAATAATAATAATATCAACAATAATAATATTGAAACGGATGATGGGCAAAAAAAGAGCAAGACTCAGCTTTGTAGGTACAATCGAGCGGCGAACCCACTTCATCTTTCAGAAGATCGCAAGAAGGGACGTGGTGCACGCAGTCTGCGGTGGGATCCCAGTGAAATATGGAGCAAAGACGACAAACAAGAAGACCGCACGGCTGAAGGGGTATGAAAAGTCTGGAGGGGGGAGAATCGCGCAAAGGGATGAAGGCGGCTTTCCGCCGCTCCCGCGGTACACAAGGAGAATGAAATTCTGCGGTGTCTGCGAGCGCGAGTAAGCCGCACGGTAGATACTTCACTTCCCCCGCACGACGACGACGACGACGGCGACGCCGCTGCCGCTGCCGCCGTCTTTTTCCCGGCGGGAACTCGCGAGACGTGCGGAGCGGGATCGATGGTATTTCGGAAGCGGAAGCCGCTCGAGAATCTCGCTGCCCAGATGCTTCAAATGTTGTCTCGTTATTTTGGGAGTCAACGTTGATCAGCGCTGACGTTGGTGGGAAGCAAAGTGACAAAAAAATTACTTCCGATTGGCTGGACCGTCGATGCTCGATGTATCGCGAATTTTTGCAACCAGAGATTCTCGCAATTGTAATTTTATCAGGGCGCATCAGGATTGCCGTCATTCGACGCGTCGGACGGGGAAATAGCGCGCAATATCCTCGGCAATGCGATTAATTTGGGAATTTTCGCGCAAAAACCCGCCGGTGTCCAGGATGCGTGACGTGATACGCGCGCTATGCGGAATGACACGCACGCGCGGTCGGTGTAAAAAGTTAATCAAGCGGAAACGAATAAAACGCGGTTCGATATCGTATTAACCAGTCGCTCGGCGTATATGCATCGCGGAAAAGATTGTATACATTTTTTTTCCCGTGGCTTCAACTTTGTCGATCGACTTTTTCGGCCCTTTGTGTGTTTTTTTTCTTTCACAATTGCCCCTTTGTTCCCCGTTCGTGTTTCATTCAAAACGCGGTCCGAGCAGAAAAATCCGGTCACTGTGCGGAGTGACGAAAATGGGATCAAATTTCGAATACTTTGTCCTGCGGACGACTGTTTCATTAAAAACTAAAAACACAAATATTCGTAAGACTCGCGGTAGGATAAATTTAATTATCCTGGGGCTCAGAAAAAAATTCCTGTAATTATAATTTTTTCAAAGCCGTAAACATAATACAGAGTAGTCTGAACTCTCAACGTACCCACGTTTCAAAACCTCCTCCGAACCCAACACTCCCCTCTTCCACACCGTCCACTACTTTGTGCGTCAGAATGGAAAAGCCGGGTCCACACGTGATGTTCGTCCGTCTATATCCGATCAAATATTTGCGCTCCACTACGCTCGACGCGAATGATTAATTAAAAGAGCTTAAGCGCGCGCGGAGTCCGGGTTTTCGATTCCCGGAGCAAAACAGAGCGAGACCGACGAGTTTTGTCGAACGCGCTTCGCCGAAGAATGCGCGAACCCGATTGTAGGGCGCGAACGTTCGTGTTGAGTTCACATTTTTGTCCGCTGTGCAAATCGGCAAATATATTTTTTTCAAATCCCCCCTTTTTTCTCCAAACGCTGAGGGTCGAAGTGCCAAAACAGTCACCCGGGGTCCGTGTTACGCGCCGGATTTTCGGCCAGCTGGGCAAATTTTGCACACGCTGATTCGGTTCTCCGCTGGGTCGAAATTTCCGGCGCCGCGCATCAGCCGTGTCCGCGTCATCGCGCTTCCCCGACGCTTTCTGCACCCTCTTCATTCATCTCGGGGGCTGGGTCCCCCTCTCGTTTATCTATTAATTCATTATCGTCAGCGGGACGAGCTCGTCGCTCGGTATCAACTCCATCTCTCTTTTTCTCTTTCTCTCTCGCTCGCTCGCTCGTACCGACACCCGGACTCGTCGACTCCTGACAGCTCGATGCCCAAACGGGTTCATAACTATACCGAGCCTCGCCGAAACTTGTTGAAAGGCATTTGTATACACGGCCGCCGCGTGATTTAATTCTCCAATAACCTTCGCCGATCGAATATAATTAATCAAAGTTCAAATTTGCAAGGTAGAATCTTTATTTCAATTTTTTTCTTTTTTTTTTCAATTGGGCAACTTATTTTTCGAATAAACGAACCACATGATCCCAATCAGCGTTGAATGGTACAAAAATAGTCTCAAATAGGTACTATTACAGTTTTCAGTATTCTAGGTTGTAATCAACTTAAGACCAAAATGGACCCTCGACGGACGATCCGGCAGCTTCTAACCCACCTTAAACACACTAGTTTTGCCGCTAAGAGGGAGTCGCGTCCTCCTCTCGCGCTAAGTGCCCCAAAGAGACCTCGCGGCAGTGACTTCGTCGTGACTCTCGCCGGTCGATACCCATCCAAGTTTTCCGTTTGCCTTGCGTCAATATTTAAACAAGCGGATTCCGTGGAAACCGTGCGGGCAAACGGCTCTGCGCCGTGGATTCTCGGCTCGTGTGGCCGAGAATCGGCACAACGAGCCTTCTCGGATGCTCCCGCTGCGCCTCGACTCGAAACGACTGAAATCCCATACACCGAAAAGTTTAAAGCTTCCGGTCTCCGGGGCTACTACTCTCGTCCGCCCCGGAGTATCAACTCGCGCGCGGCTCTCGCGGCGAACGTAAAGCAACCGGTGCAGATGGAGTTTGCGCCGCGCCAACGTCGAAACTTCCTTCGCAAACTTGAACCATTCGATAACTATCGTTAACGCAGCTGCGCTGTTTAGCTTTCCACTGTTTGGGGTCATATTGACCGGCAACACCGGAGAATCAATGAAAAGTTTCCTGCGCGCGGGAAATTTATTAAATGATTTTTTATCGCAAAACAGAACCATAAACTTTTAGCTCGATTGTGGTTGCATGAAAACTCGAATTTGCCAACGCGAGAGAGTTTCCATAGCGATTTTAAACAATATTTCTTGATTGGATAAACATCAGTCGGACGTTTTTACAAATCATATTTCTCTGTTCCCGAGCTTTGGAACGAGACGCAACAGGCGTGTCACTACACTAGTGATTTTCCAGTATTTCCACGTCGAGAGAAAAAAACGTCAAAGAGAAAAAAAACGGCCGGGGGCAAGCATTGATGACAAGTCAAACAGATTGAAATAATAGCGGGACAGAACGCGTCATATTCTCGGAAACTGGAAAATCCCCATTTGCTCACGAAGCGCGTTCGAGTTTGGCGATGGGAATTCATTAATTAAGGCCGCGAGAGATTTAAGCGATGGCGCCGAATAGACGGAAGTTGAAAAATAAATAGAGAGAAAAAAAGAATTCCTGGTACACGCTTCGAGGGGGACTGGGTCAAATCTTTTGGAAAACGAGAGCTTTGACGAGCAAACAGACAAATAACGAGTGAAAAGGACGCGAACAAGAAGAAACGATCCTGTTGACTCTACGGAGAATAATTCTCGCGCTGCTGCGTTGTTATACTCAGCCCGCTATATACCAACTATATTGCCCGCTGTGTACCGACTATACAGCCAACTTCTCATTTCCACGTTCCGAGAGAGGCAGACGAGGCGGCGAGATATAACCGGGACATTCTGGGTCACTGCTTAATTGAGACATTAATTCGAAGACAAGACAGTGGGCTGCGAAGAAGGGTGTGGGTAGGCAAGTTAATCTCCCATCCGCGGGGAAGCTGCACGTGCACTTTGAAAGAGTTACGTTGATACTTTACGTTTGCACACCTGGTAACGTCGCCGCGAACCACAAAGATACAAAGTCCCATCAAGAACAGGAAGAAGTATTTGAAGCCATTGACCTTAAAGATTGAATCACCCAGTAGACGCATTTCCTGCCTCAAACAACTATTGTCTAGTTGACAAAAAAGGTTGTGTCTTGTGTATTCGGGTAAGCAGACAGGTTTAAAGTGACCACATCTTCCATTATAGACCATACGCTAAATCTAGCGATCTCATTAAAACCCACCCTTCGTATTCGATCAGTCTACTGGCTAAAAAAAGCATGACAGCCGTGTCACTGTCATCGTCGATGACGGGCGGGAGTCGACGGCAAAATAATAGAACCGGCCGGAGCACCAGAAACCGGGGGAATAGGATTGTAGGGCAGAAACACGGCTCCCGGATTCAAGCGACAGGATGTCACAGTTCGAGGCAGCAGGTTGACTCGTCTGGGGCAGAGGGCTCCCAAAGTCTGACGTGAAAGAGCCGCCAGCCTCGGCAGTGGCAGTATTTCGAGTCAGTGCGCATGCACACACAACCGATTCTACACAGACACACAAAAGCTCGCACCGAGCGTAATTCTCCGGCGGTGCAGCTTGTGTCTCGCGACCTCGGGAATTGTCGGTAAGTTCGTTGACAGAAACGGTCCCCGAGATATTCGGCTGCGCCTGCCGCACAGCTTCCCTCGTTCCCTTGTCGTTGATTCCCCCCTGCCGGTCGTGTGTCCCCCGCGCTCAAGCGCGAGAAGGAGCAAACGACCAAGACGAAGGTTTCTCATCCTCCTCCTCCTGCTACTCCTCCTTCGCTTCCTTCCTCTCCATCTTCGGAATCTCCAAAAGCGTCAGTGGGTTCGCCGAGGCGTCGGAGAGCAACCTCGTCGTCGGTTATATAGTCCCGCTCGACTGCTGCTATACGTCCCCCACGTTTTCTTCGACGTCTTGCGATGCCTCGTAAAACAGCCTCCGGCGAACTCGTGGAACGATGAAGTCAGAGCTCAGGAGGTAGAGGAGGAGGAGGAGGAGGAGGAGGAGGGGGCGCAGAGGCCTCGCTCTCGAGCGTTTACACTTGCAATAAAGACACCGGCTAACGCGCTCCAGCATCGCGCAGCCAACGTCGCGCGTCAGCAAACTCGAGATTTCCTCGCGTGTCCCGACCGTAGGCCCAAACTCCGCGAGCTATGAGAGACAGAGAGGGAGCTAAAGATATATACACAGTTTGGGTATACAATAGTTCTCTATTTGTGTTCGCCAGTAGCAGCTGCGCCCCTCCCCCCTGTCCCATCCCCCTCAGTTTCATCGCGAATTCCGCGTCTCCTCGGCTGCGCTTCCAGCGCAATTAAATTACCCTCTCTCACTCAAAGACCGGGTAATTCTCCTGCCCCGCTTTATCACGCCAACCAACACACCGATACGATTCGTAAGTTCGATTCTGTACCCACCTCGACCCCCTCAGCGACCTCCCGCGCAGCTCGAGTGTTGGATTACCCGAGCCGAGAGTGAGAGATATATCTATACTATATGGATATATACATCTATATATATATATGTGTTTAATGTATCCCTCAGAGCGGGATCGTCCACCGGGAATATTTCACCCGGAGGCTAATCGGTCGTCCATAAATCTAAGCCGCGTCTCGCGGGACGCTCGATTAAAATCTCTTTCGACTCGCGCACGGGACGCGAACTGTTTCGCTTTTTCTCCTCGTCGACGTCGTCGTTTTGACGGATGGAAATATTTTCGAAAATATATTGGAGGATGGAAAAAGAGCGATGGGGATTAACGACTGCGTTTTGCAGCCTAAAGGAAATTTGAAGACAGGATTTTTATGATTCGGCGCGAAATTCGTTTTCAGCAATTTGCTGTAAAAAAAAGACGATCCGTTATGGACGATCGGAAAAGTTATTGGAAGATTTCGGGGTGAAGCTTCTTTTTTCATGCACGGAGAGAAGGGTCTGATAAATTTTACCATATATCTAGTAAAAAGTACCATTATTTTCTGGCACAGGGGAGTCACGACGCCATCTATCAAGAAGTACGAGAACTTTGAGAATTTTTACCACGAAATTGAGAATTTTTACTACGAAATATGGTAAAAATGTTCATATATATGGTAAAAATTCTCGTAGTTCTCGTACTTAACGCTAGATGGCGGCTATGGCGGCCAATTACCAGGCGCATTGGTAATTTTTACTAGATCCATTGGTAAATTTTATCAGATCCTTCTCTCCGTGTGGACGATTCAGTTTTATACGATCCGCGGGCGAACGACGAGCAGTTTGCTAAAATCTCGGAAAGATTGCGCGCAGGCGATGACGACAACGACGAAAGTGCCGGGGATGTGACAATGAAAAAAGAAAGTAAATGTCGGTGGAAAAAAAGCAGGTTGAAAGATGGAGTCGACATGGGGCCGAGCGGTGGCTGGGCGCGGGGGTCGAGAGAGAAAAAGGTGTCGAAGCGCCGCGAATGAATCGAAGAAACGCCGGAGAAGTCTCGACGGACTCGTCTACTTTCTCGCTCGTTTCTTCGTTGAATAATTTATAACACTTTTGATTCCCCGCGAGGGATTCACCGAGCTCGCGCGGTCGCGGCTCCTCTCTCGCTACTCGTGGATGTGACGCGCACAGTTTTTAAGGTATATAATTTATTATTCAAATGTAAATTAACGCTCTCGCGCTATAACCATTTCCACCTCCCCCGAGTATATTCAAGCCAGGGACTTCTCCGCTCTCTGGCGCTGACGTCAACGACCTCTTTGAAAAATACGAGCTCGACGGGGTGACGCTTTTTTCCACGCTAATAAGACGTAAAACAAATTCGTAATGAATGTTTGATCGCTTTAAATAAAATTAATTTTGATGCACCCATTTGCGTCACCAAAAATGTCTCGCGACTCGAATTTGCTCCGGTTTCTCGCGCGAACTTTCTTTAACCGTGAATTATTTACAATAAATATGAAAATATTTGCATAAATTTCGAAGCAGCGACCTTTTGATTCTGATGTTTGATTTTTACAGCAAAACACCGCGTACAGATTGATACACAACGGGTGACGGAGAACAAAAAGCCATCGCCGATGCATGTCTTTCGGTTAACTGACCGGCATTGTCCAGCCGGTTTTGTTGCCGTCGAAATTGACGGGCATTTACAGAAATATTTTCGTGCTCGCGATCGCACAAATATTTACGATTCAAACCTCGAGAACCGCTCTCACAACGGGAAATTGAAACGTTAGCACGTCGGAGTCGCAGCTGCGAGCAACCAGAAATTCGATAATCACCTATTTATAATCCCAGTTATACAACACGATTTTGTCGGGCTTTAACCATCCCAGAAATATCAACAAGCTCGAAAATTGGTAATAATTAAAGTGATCATATTTCTGTAGTCTGTCTAAATCGATCGAATCAGCTGCGGTGGACGAAATCCGTTCAACCCACTCAACCCAACATTTTTCAGATTGTCTATATTTTCCAGTGGATACACTAACATTTTTTTTTTTTTACACAAAAAAAAAGTTATACTATCCATTCTATCAAAGACGATGAAACTGGAAAAACTTTCGTAAACGCTGACGCAGCGATACAAGTAAATGAATTTCGCTGGATATATTCACCTCCACAGTTTTCTATTTCATTCCATTGTCTTCCTCGGCAAACAGAACTAAAAAAAAACACACTCACCCACACAACGAATTGTTCGCTGTCCAGGGTTTTCCGTCGAGAAACTGGACAGAAGTGGACCAAAGTCGAATATTGGCAAGAAGCGAGGAGTGTCCGGTCGCGAACGGACGATCGGGAGGTCCTCCCCCGTTCCTGCCCGGGAAGCGGATCCTTCGCTCCCCATAACGGTTTATCGATACCAATAAGCGCGGCGAACTTGTCTCTGACGTTTTCGTCGTGCAGACGCGATTGCGTAACAGCCGGTCAACGCGAGTCTCGCCTCGAAACTTCTTTCGTTCCTCCGGATTTACCCGAGAACTCCGGAAAACCACCCCCCACCGGAAAACCCTTGTCTCGTTCCCCTCGCTGTCTCGAACTTTCGCGAAACGACGGGGAAAACGTTGAGGCAGGACGGAGTTGAGGAACGCGCGCGAGGGTGGAGATCGGACCGAGAGAGAAATGAAGATCCAGACGGTTACGGAGGTCAGACGGTTCGGCGCGAGGAGTTTACCGGTTGCCAACCAAGCACAACTGCCCTCGTCTCGGGGTTCCTCGCAGAGAGCTTCAACCCGTTCTCCCGCCGACCCAGCCGCGTGTCCGACTCGACGGAAATAGAATCGATCGAGCTATCGGCGGAATCCAGCTGGATGGGAGATGACCCAGTGGCTTTTCACGTCCCGGCACCTTTTCATCCCCTTCGGACCCGCGAAGATTTTCCTACGAAACTTCGTAGACCACCGAACGGACGGTCCATCATTCTCAAGGACGTCCTGCACAGTATTTCCTCGGTTGGGGGACATTTTCAATGGTCCTCGAAACATCCGGGATCCGGGACGAAAAGTGCAGCGATTAAATTAACCCGGAGACTACATCCTTCGTTTTATCGAAGGATCAACCGAGAGCATGAATATTTTTTTCCTCGACGAATGGCTTCTAAAATTTAAATATTCACCCGTCTTTATATGTAAAAAAAAAAGAAGAGAAAAAAAAATGTAAGACCACTGTGATACGAAGGCGGGTGAGATCGAAAAATAAAGTAACCAGGGACTCGTCACTCGCGATAAGAATTCCTGACGGATAGTGATTTAACACGGTTAGGAAGTAAAACTTGGTTTAAAAGGGGATTGAAAGGGACGAGAAAAAAAAACGGAGGAAATAAGTCGAGAAAGTATAGAAAAAGTCGAGGGATACAGCGGATAGAGATGTACCTATTCAGAATAGAAAGCGAGGAAGGAGAAAGCCACGGACGTGGAATCCCCGAGTATTATTCCCGGTCCGAGAAGGACGGGCGGGCCACCGGCTCGTAAGATTTACTCGAGCGAGCGAGGGAGCCCTGAGTGGGCCGCGCGCGATGAGGGAGACGAAGTAGAAGAAGCGCAGTTGGGTTAAAGGGTGGATAAAGGAGCCCGAGCTATAGACATACGAGAGCTCGGGGCGCGCGCGCGAGCCTGAAGAGAAATGGCGAAAAAGCTCCGACCGGCGGAGGAAAGAAATGAAGGGATATATGGAAAGGGAAAAAGAGGTTGAAAAAAAAACGAGAGAAGACGACGAGAATCGAGAGACGGAAGAGGGAGGAGAGATCTGAAGGAATGGAATACCGCAGTTTTAGTCCGCGGCGAATTGTATCGGTGTCGAATCTGCCACCTTTCCTGCAGCACAAACCCTCAACCACTGCTGCCTCACACCCCCACCCACCCTCGCTGCTCCGCCAAATTCCGCGACGTCGGCTCTCGGGAAATTACATTCTCCAAGCAGACCGGGAAAAAGAGTAGGTAACAGAGCTATGACAGCGCAGTAGCCGTGAGCCTTGAGAGAAAAATACACAGGGATGAATGGTGATGAAATAAATATTTGGGAAAAAAAAGGAAGCAAAACAAAAATAGGTGGAGGAAAAGCAGAGTAAAGAGGGGAGGAAGGAGACGGTGAAAGATTCTCCATGGCAGATCCCGGATGTTCCGGGACGACTCGTAGTTGTATCGCGGAAATTCAATTTCGAGAGAAAGAGAAAGAATGATGCAGAGAAAGTGTCGCGAAGCCGGAAAAGCGCGGATACCGCGGCACATATATAGCTGGCTGCTGATGCCGCCGCTGCTGCTGCTGTCTTTCGTGCCATCGTGAATTTGTTGTTTTTTTTATAGTTCTTTTTCTTCGATTTCTTTTTAGATATTATTTCTCCTTTCCTTCGATGCATCGCGATACCGGGAATGGTATTTGGGTCGAGAATCTCCCGTGAATCGCGCACGAGTTGCCCTTCGATGGGAAAAGGGGAAGACAGGGGGAGGGGGAAGGGGCCGCGGGGCAGGGGGCGGGGTACCAGCCGCGGGGGTAAGGGTCACGACATATTCCTCCGCGAGATAAGTGTACCGTGACTTTTGACATTTTCCAGTGAGGCGCAGCGCGCACCGAGAGCTACACAGATATAAAGCCCGTGCGGCTGTCTATACGTTGTCCTGAGCGTTGTGTGTGCTCCGCGAGCGAGAGAGAAAGAGAGTGAGTGAGTGAGTGCAGCGGCGTACCTACACCGATACCCGTGAACTGTGTATTCGAGTGGAGAGAACGACGACGACGGCGCTCGATCGTGCGGGGACAAGTGAAATGTGACGGGGGTATATCGAACTCGCAGCAACAGCAGCAGCCACTGCGCTCTCAAGCCACGCGCGCCGTGTGTGCTTATTTTTCCCACTTTTATATCGTCTATCCAGGAAACTCGCTTCCGGGTTCATGAAGACAAAATACGAACAAGGCGCGTGATATTGTGACAGCGCATATTTTCCCAAACATTTTCTGCTCCCTCCACCGAATTTTTTAAAAACACATCCGGTATTTTCACCGTTGGCTACTGACGTTCAAGACATCCAACACCACACCCGGCCCGCAATTTGAATTTCTTCACGCCCACTGTCTCCCGATAACCTAATAGCGAATAAAGTTCCGCGAAATCGTCGATATACAGCGAAGGTTCGGCGGTCGTGCCGCAAATTCATTAGCCGGGCTTGGAAAGCAATATTCCAACGGGGCGTTTCCAGCGACCTCCGTGAGGTTAACGGGCTGTTGTTAACCGAGGATCAATTTCCAACTTATCGGCAGTCGCGGGATAGCCTTGGGGCAGAAAGACGGGGGAGGTGGGGAGTTCGGGAACGCAGGGTGGTGGTTTGACCTCCAATTTCCAAAATCACTCCACTTACAGCCCGGCCGAACTATCTATCCGTCTTGGTACTTTGAGTTCGTGACTGCGAGCAAATTGGTGGTGCAGGATCAGCGCCCGAGCGACAAATAAAGCGTGACTGGTCGATGCCGACGCGCGGTCCCGCTTCGCTGTATCCAAGCGACTCTGACCCCGTGTGGCCACCCTGGGCTGAAGCGGTCGCGCCGTCCCGTTTGTACCCACGAGCGACTGCGTCTTGTTCGCTCGCTCGCTGCCTCCTCTCCTCCTCGCTCTCATCGCTCCGTCTCTGTTTCTCTCGATTGTTGGCTCTTCCGGCTCAACGAGCGCGAGTCTCGTTACACGTACTCCTCGTCGTCTCGTGGTCGCCGGTCTGTTTGCAAATCCTCAGCCACTCGGAACGTCGAGGATTCGGCGGCAGACTCCGGCAAGAGGGTCCAGGCACCAGCAGCAGCAGCACCAGCAGCAGCAGCACCAGCAGCAGCAGCACCAGCAGCAGCAGCAAGCAGCACCGGCTGAGGCATGAGGCACCCAAGCAACGTTACAACAGGCCGCACGAGGTCGAAACTGGCGCGGAGCAACCGGGCCAGGACACGATACCCTGGCCGCACCAACGGGACAAAGTTACAGGACCCGGTGTACTCGTCGGCTACCAGCCAAGCTCGGAAACCCTTCCGACCTCGAACACACACATACACAGAGACACAGATACAGACACGAGCACACCGACGAGGAGTGTACAGAGGATTGTACACGCAGAGAAGCCTGCAGCTAATTTAGAACCGCACCCCCGTATCCGACAGCCGGCCACGAATTATTGGAGCGGACTAGATCTCCCTCGCCTCTCTTCCTGCCTCGACGTCGAATCACCCCACTCACCCTTGTCTCTCTCCCTCTCTCGCTCTTTCTCTCTGCTGCTTCCCTTGAAGCAGAATGTACGTGTGTCCGCGTTTCGAAGAGCCTGGGACGTCCGATGTATGCGGCATACAGAGCCCGACGTCCAAATGCAAGAGTGAGCCGACGAACGAGCGTAGCGAATGTTACAAGTGGCCGTGGACCGACGGCCACGGGTATCATGCTCGCTAAAGCTCGGGCAGCGGGTATTATGCATGTGTACAGGGCGACTGCGGCGGTTTTAAGGTATGCAGTATGTTGTCCGTGGTATATGCGACGCCACTTCCGCACAACGGTCATGCCTATGCATAGCCCCGATGGCGGTGTGTATGCGTACGGTGAAGTGTCCTCTGTGGATTTTCATCAACGAATGTCAACTTGGGCTAAAAGCGCGGTACACGGGTAATTGGCTTCTTAGGGCCTTGCGGATGCAACGAGGCTTGTTTCGGCTTCGGCAGGTGGAGTCTGTGGACCAAGGTAAAATGGAATTATTGCATTACAAAGTGGAAACTCTGTCGCCTGTTCGTGAGACGGTTTTTGGATTAGACTTTATTTTCGACATCAGGACCAGATCACTGATCAGACCCCAACATCTGTACGTTGTTCACTACGCAATGGGCAAATGTGGATACGAGACTTTCGCGTTTGTATGTGAATCTGTGATACGTTCGTCGAGTCCAACCGCAGACAACGAGTTCTCGTTATATCGCGACTCCTCTCGGCCATAAATCGCCCGCGATTCGCGTTTCGGTCGAACGAACAAGTCTGTCCGAACTTTGATCGCGACCGGACAACGCGCTTGTCCCTCGTTTTCCTCTCGAACCGCTGACTCGGAAAACCATCCCTTAGCCGTCTTTTCGTGGAAAATCCTGGCCCTGCGACACGTTCGACGACTCGCGACACCCGGCGCTCACGCGGTGTGAGGTTGTTTCACCCTCGACCCTTCGGGGGTTGTGAGCGAACGGGCTGCGCCAAAGTTCGTCGCGAGTTCGCCCGACGAGGGTGTCAGGGCGCGACGGGGTTGTAAAAACATCGGAGCCGCCGCCATACGCGTCGAGCTCGTGGCGAAATGAATGAAGAACATGGGGGGGAGGGCGAAGGTAGCGAGGGTGGAAAAAACCGGGCCAATTACTGCACTCCAGGCGAAGTAACTTTAACGAACCGGGGGAAAGGGATGTGGGGCGGGGGAGGGAATGGGGAGGTCGCTTCGTCGCTTCCGCTTCAAGTACCCTCGTGATTGTTGCACCACATCCAAAACAGCCTGGGAAGGAAAAGTTTCGAAACGCCCGACGTGCCGCACGTATTGTCGCCTCCCGGATGTAACATACGGTGATGAAACTTTGGCAATCATTGACTTTTAACTCTTTGCGCTTGGACAATACGTCGCCTCGCCATAATTGAAAAAGAATATTTGCCTTCACTCTCCATTTTTTTTCGTCTCTTTCAACCTTCGACACTTGAGTGGATTTGGACCGCGAATTCGGTGCTATTCCACTTTCGTCACTCGAGGAAACTATTTCGAGCCCGGGAGACGAGGGACAAGGCAGATACGACGAAAGTACCGCAGCGAGTGGGTATATTCGCATCGTACGTAGTACGAACGACGCGGAATATGCGGTCGACACTGCATAGATACATTCGATCGAGGACGCGTGCATGCACCACTCACGTGGCACATACGCTTTATCATTTTAATTTTATGGAAGAACGAGCACACGGTCTCGCGGAGCGGTCCCCGCAAACTTGGCCCGAAGTTCGTCGGGGTATGATTTGTGCTCGGCCGACGACTAACACAGAGTCACACGGACGGCGCGCACACACGGATACGGGGACGAAAGTGCGACGGCATAAAGCTTCTTTCGAGCCTCCTTCGGCGGTATCTATGTAGCTATCGCCGCGGTTGCATTATACCCGCGCGTATAGCTATAACGTTATGCAGTTATGCACTCGCGAGATATCTGCATTTCACATAATATATTACATTACCCGAACAAGATGACAGATGTATAGGGACCGAGAGTGGCGAATATGCCGGCACCAATGTATTTTCGTCCGTAAAATCTGCCCATCCACCTCTCATCCCTCCTCGCCCCTCGCGTCACCCCGAAGTTCAAATCGCGCTTTGCAGGTGCGCAATTTATACGCAAATCACGATCCACCGATAAAGCTACCTCTGGCGAAAGTAAAATATACATGTTTTTTTTGTTGTTTATTTATAACGCGGGTTATTTAATATTCGTTATTCCACTGACGATATCATTTATTCTATCGCTATTTTATGTGGCACGGATTTTTTTTGCATTTGTTTTCTTTATTATCGTACCGTGAAAAAAGTTGCGTTGCGATTTGTTTTATCGAAATATCGAAACATATCGGGCGTTAGCCATTGTTGTCGCTTTATTCACGCTGCGATTGGCTGATGTCGAGCGGAACAAATGTTTAACCTATGTTTTCCGTGGTTTCGTGTACGAATTAAAAACAATGGTGACAAAAAAGTTGATACGTTTAAAAAAAAATTGTTCCCTGATAAACTAAAGTTTTCTTGCGAATGTTTTTTTCTTTTAACACGCTGGTCCGTATTCGTTGCATCTGCTTGCATATAAATAGGTATAAATACATGTGGCCAGCTCGCTGCGAAACTGCCGAGTGCTCAGTATGTATATGCAGCCTCGACTCATCTCCATTCAGAACCGCTGGCGAACGAGATCGGCCGAAGGACACGAGCAGCATGAAATCTTGGAGGGTTTTTCCCGAGACGCTGCTGCTGGCGACAACCTCGAGGGTGTTTTCTTATACCGTCTTCCGCGCCCGTCTCCTACCCCTTTCCAGAATGTACCGGAGGACAAAAACGGGAGATGGCACAAGAAAAATAGGCAACGGAGCAAAAAAACACGCCAGGGCTTTCGAGAACTAAAATTAATTGCTCCGGCGACGTCCGAACGAAATATCGGAGAATTAATTTTTTGATATCTGGAAAAGGCAACGAGACAAAACTACTGAATTTACGACCTTCTGGCGAGCGATAGAAGTAATTCGTCGCTAATAATAATAAAATATTGTCGGTAATATTTTGAACAGATACATCGACTTTTTCCCTGACGTTATTCTTGGAAAATGTTCCGAATTATTTACGAATGAAGAATAAAATATGAGGTTCAATCGACTTTAGTGGCTCTATCGTCGTGACATAAAAATATCTGCATTTAATAACGCAAGAAGCTCGTGGAGTCTACTACCTTATTTATCGCCTGCTAAAGAGGGAGTCGAACCCAAAGGATAATTGGTAACTCAAAAATTAAAATAAAGTCGACATTGACATGCCAACTAAATTAAGCGACTGGCGATATGTCAATTCCTCCTCACCGATCTACAATGTATACATAATTAAGAAACATAATATTCCAAAACGTCGACGAATTAGGAATGAAAAATAAATTAAAAATTGAGAGAAAGAAAAATAACAAATTCGCGATGCTATTCTGAAATAAACAGTATAAATTGGTGGGAACGAGAAGTGATGGTCTCATAAATTTTTCCGCGACGCTTGTCCCATAAATAAATTCCAAAGGAATTAATTAATGCAAAATTCCCTCCTCCCCTCCTACCCTGCCGCGTTCGCCCGTAGCCGCGTTCCGGGTATCTCTCTAGACACTGAAAATTAATACCAAAAGAGGTATGAGAAGAACGTGTTATGATTTAACAAAAACCACGCGAGCTATTCGGTGGACGACGGTGGAGGCGAGGTTTGCGGCGAGGGGGATGAGGGGGGCAGGAGAGAGCAGAGGAGGGGGATAAAAAATGCAGTAGCACTCTGCAGCGATATCGTATATAGCTTCGTCATTTCCGGTGCTGCGCAGCGGGTTTTTCAGGTACGCGAGGAAAGTGGAAAGGGAATAATAAAAAATAATAAAACAAAATAGAGAAAGAGAAGGAGAGAACGAGCGAGAGGAACAGCAAAAAAAGAAACGGGAGCAGAGAGCGCGGTGCTGCGCGCTGCTGTGTGCGGCGGCGGGGAAAAAAAATCAAGAGCGAGAACGAGAATTTCGCGGCGGTGGAAAATGGCCTCGTATATTAGTTTCCCGGCGAGAAAGAGGAAAGAAGAGGTTGGCCGGCGTGCTCACGGCGCTGCCGCGGGTCCCGGAACGGGCGGGCGCGTTGCTCGACGGTTCCGGGCGCGAAAGTAATATCGTTTCCCAGCGCGCGCGCGCGCGAGCCGCCCGGCACCTCTCTCGTAATCCGGCATAACGATACCCGGCGTAAATATATTAAAGCTCGCTGGTTGTGCCGGTACCAAGAGAGCGCGGTTCTCGGTGTAGGGAGCGGCGGCGGCGGCGCGCGTGCTGCTGCTGCTCCTGTTTCTGTGGCTATGAGCTCAGTTGCACTGCGATGTTCTCTACTCGGTTTCTCCGCCTCCCGCTGGTTTCTTCTTTCTCTCTCTCGCTTTCTCCCCGTCGTCCACTATCGCTCTCGCTCGGCTCCGACAGACGGCGCGCAGTCAAAGCAAAGGTTCGACTTACGCTTGGCGGGCTCGATTCTCGCGCCGAGAAACCGACCGAAAGCAACCACCCTTGGGGTATTAACGCGGCGTGAGCAACGAGCGCCACGACGCAGTACGTATGTGGCGCGTGTCTATGTGTTCAAATGGGTGTGGGTGGTATATACGTTGCAGGAGTTAAATGCATACGTGGGTACCGCTCCCCGTTCACCCATGTGCAACGCGCCGTCCGGCTGAGCCGCGGCTATATGTGTGCAGCACTCTTCTCCGCTTGTTCAAGTGCCAGAAACTCTTTTCTCTCGCTCTCTCGCCGCGGCGTCCAGTATATTCCGGACAATACCGTGGAAATCCAGCGTTTAACCACCTCGCCGAGCTGATTTACTTTGGGCTTTACGCTGGATTCGAGCTTGGCGGTTGCGAGGCGGACTCACGTGACTTAGGTTGTTTTAGAAAAATTGTTAATATATTTTTTTTCGCGTATCTGCGTTATCAATAAAAACTAAAACTGAAAACCGTGCTTCGACCCACTTGCAAAAATAATTTGAGGTGAAGATGCACTGAGAAAAGAAAGTAGTCAAACCAACAATAGTACATTACTCCACGAGGGCGAAACATTTTTTTCTAACGAGTGTGAGTTTGCTGCACGAGCCGAAGGCGAGTGCAGCATTCACACGAGTTAGAAAAAGTGTTTCGCACGAGGGATGTACGAAATTTTATATCACAAGGTGCGAAAATGGCGGTTTTACGCCCGCGAAGCGGGCGTAAAAGCAGCCATTTCCGCCCGCAGTGATATAAAATAAATTTAGTTGACTTGCAATTGATTGACTCAACAAAGATTGAGTTAAAACAACAGAATATATTTTGAAGTGAACAATATAAACGATTCGATCAACTAACTCAAACAGTTGACAACATTCAGTTGAATGGACACGCCATTCCATTGCCGCAACTAAATATTTAGTTCCGTCAACTGAAAAAACATGCTTAGAAGAACAAAAAAGAAAACAGTCAAACCACCCATATATTTAGTTGGCTTTTAATAACCCAACTAAATATATTTGTTTGGTTTGACTAAATATATTTGTTTGAACCAACCAAATTTATTTAGTTGGATTATTATAATTCAACTAACTATTTGTTTGGTTCGACTATATTCTTATTCTTTGAAGCATTTTGGCTGAGCTGACACAACTAAATATTTAGTCGTTATTAAAAGTCTCTCCGGTTGCGTGAAAGCTCATGGTCCCAGTCTCCCTCCCCATCGAAGATACAGCGTCATGTACATCGGTTTGATAATCATGTCAATATTTTCCACGATGCAGTTAATATGGAAACAAAGTATTCGGATTTCGCATAGCCGGTTTGGTCTAGTGGTTAGCGCGCTCGTCTTTAGGTATTTAGTTAGGTAGGTAGGTATAGGTCGATAGGTCTCAGGTTCGAATCCCCAAGCGGTCACTTCTCTCAGAGAGCGGTATGAAAGAGTAGACATTTTTTTTTTCGACTTTTTATAAAATGTTATCGTTACCGTTTGGCTAGAAATAATTTTCTACAATGTAAAAGTGGCTGCTGTATTAATTATTTGTATATTGGGAGTATTAGTTTATTCAGTAAATTTAAACATTTATTCGGTTAATTCAAGCATTTTTTCAGTCAGTTTGAGCATTTTTTTAGTTAATTCAAGCATTTATTTAGTTGAACAAAAAAAATCGGTTGTTGAATGAAATTGAAATATTTTGTTGTTCGAACTGTACAATTTCTTGACAGCCCGTGACCGCCAGATTTTGTTGAGTCAACGAAATTTTCAACAAGTCAACAATTTTGTTTTCTCAGTGTGAACAAATTGGTGTAATTTTGATATCAATTACACTGTGATTAGCAATCACAAGAAAATGTGACGCGCCGTGTAACAAGATCGCGAACGAAACTGTCAGTCGCAAACGAGCTCAAACCCCTCAACTGTCCGGGCTTCCAAAAATACGCGGGTCAATTTCCCCGAGCCATTTCTTAGATTTACCGTAGGACATATGTTTGCGGAAAAACTTCTCAGCCGAGCACCGAACGTTGTGTCTCCGAGCGGGCGCGAGGATGGTAAATCGCGCGCGCGGGAGGCGTCGTCGTCGGCTATAATCAGCGGCAATTTAATTTGCGAGGTGTCAGGGTCCTCGGGAAATATGCGCTGTTTGGAGATGCAATCTCGCCTGCCGGGCGCTACGGAATAACCCGGGGGCTCGTGTAAATACCCTTTCCGCCACTCGGACCCCGAATGAAATACGCCAACTTCAAGACGACATCGGTGCACATCACATTTAATCGTTTCGCTCGGTGACTTATTTCGGTCTTTGGAATAAATCGTCTTTGTCACGGCAATATTACCGCAGTGAAAAACGAACGAAACATTGAAAAATAATTGTTTAAGTTTAATTTCCTCGAAACACGAAGAAAACACGATGCAAATTCGAGATACACTATAATCGCTCGCCGTCGGTTTCGTCCGTTTGAAAAAGGTTCATTCCGACTTGCGCGACACAACTGGAAAACCGAGTGCGAGTCGTCATGCGTAAGATTGTCCAGAAGTTAGCGAGCAAGAGCGAGCAAGAGAGAAAGCGCGGTAATATGAATATACAATGTCGCGCAAAAGCCTCTGTTCACGAGGGAGGGGGGGAGGGGGGAGCGGCTACACGGATGCCGGAATCCCGGGCTATTTCGTCTCCGGGTGCTGCTCGTAAAGTTTCCTCTGCAGGCAGAAGTTTCCGTCGGACACGTTGTGTCGGTCGCGCGTGGCCGGAAGTTCCTTCGTTCCCCGAGTGTCCTTTCCTTCCATTCCTCTCGGCGAGATCGTAATTCGGTTACCCCTTTACCCGAGGTAACCGGGCGCTCGCGCAGCGAAGGGAAAAGACGGGACGTATGTGTCGAGGGATGGCGAGGGTGGGGGGAGGGGGACGGGGGTTCGGGGGGTAGGGACTGACCACTCGGTCGACGCCCGGGAACACCACTCGGTCGCCGCGAAAATGCAATCTCCGCGTCCTTCGTCGAGCGCGTCGACGACGGTGAGAAAGGGGGCGGGGGAGGGGTGGAAGGGGGACGGGGAGGGGGAGGGTCGCAACGAGAACGACGCTCGAGCGAGAGTCGACGTTTTAACGGACTCGGGCCAACACCGCGCGTACTCGCTCGGACCCGGTTCCGAATGCTCCGGGCGCTACCCACCAGATGCAAGTGGAAATGGTCGCCGGTAGCGGCGCGCGGTCTGACTATTGCACCGCACTCACTACTGGCTACGCTGTACACGCCGCGGGAATCCCACCGGTTTTCGTGCGCTACTAATAGTTTTAACGTACTCCACACGTCCCTGTAGGTGTAAGGGGTGAGCGTGTAATACAGGGTGTCGCAAAAGTTATTCACTTTCGAACACCGAGAGGCGAACCCTCGTCACGCGAAAACGCAAGTACCAAATTATTGATAACGCGGAAAATGTTGTAAGACTTTACTGGATTTGGGAATTGATAATTTGAGGTACCGTCCAAAATGGAAAAGAGACGGTGATGAAAGCAGTTGCACATGGCGCAGGATGAATAATGCTATATCGCCTCCGACCCAAATTTTGAAGGAGCCGCGATTCGGAAGTTTTTAATTGGGCCAATGGATTCGGTTCGTCGGAGAGAGCCCGGCGCTTCCCCGACCAGCGAATACTCACAGGGAGGACGAACTTTTTTTTTTAAATTGAGGAATCGAGGAGAAATATATCTTTTTACTAGGCTAATCACACGCGCTGGCGCGCGTGCTTGAGATACTTTTGCGCTGCTGCGCTCTTATAAAGTTTTAAAAGGGTAAATCGCAACTGAAAAACCCTTGTTCAGTTACTTCTGAAAAAAAAAGGGAATTTGTCGTTTTGTTTGTCAGAAATCGTAGATCTGGCCGCCGGGCCGAAAACCGCCCAAATCGGGGTCACGGAATTTATTTTTTCAAAATATCGACTTTTAACCTATACCATCGTTCTCAAGTCGCATATTCTACCCCTGAAAACACTGGTTACAACCCTTTTTTCGTTGATTTTGAAAAAAAAATTTTTTGGCCGAACGGTTTGTCAGAAATCGTAGATCTGGCCGCCGGGCCGAAAACCGCCCAAATCGGGGTCACGATATTTATTTTTTCAAAATATCGACTTTTAACCTATACCATCGTTCTCAAGTCGCATATTCTACCCCTGAAAACACTGGTTACAACCCTTTTTTCGTTGATTTTGAAAAAAAAATTTGTTGGCCGAACAGTTTGTCAGAAATCGTAGATCTGGCCGCCGGGCCGAAAACCGCCCAAATCGGGGTCATGAAATTTATTTTTTCAAAATATCGACTTTTAACCTATACCATCGTTCTCAAGTCGCATATTCTACCCCTGAAAACACCGGTTACAACCTTTTTTTAGTGGATTGAAAAAAAATACGATATTTGACAGAACTGTCAAAGTTATCAAGGACAAATGAACCTGGACTCGGTCTGAGAGTCCCAGCCAATCACAGCCCGAATAGTTTGCTAACAATGCTTTCCGTTACTCATGAACTTTTTAAAAGAGGGATCGAGAAAGCCGGGTCGTACACGTGTACACACGAATTTGCAGGAACTGTTTTGTCCGAGGTGGAACGCAGCAATCAGAAGTTCGCCCGGAATTATCGACGATAGCCCGGGGAATACGTGAAACGAATCCATCGGGCATATCACTCGATACATCGGATTTATCCCTCTTTCGAATTACCAATGAATGGAAAAGCGTAACGAGAAAAATAAATATTTCAACCGTGCCGCGTCTGCTTGGGGAAAATTCTTGTCGACGAGATACGCGCACAGCGAACTCTGAAATTAATCATACGTGTTTGTGGATTTTTTTTTCGCAGTACTAAATTGTTCCGACGTGAAAAAAATCCGCTTCGATTATCGGAACTTTCGTTTGCCCGAGCGACACCCAGCCCCAATTAATTCGGATAATCGACGCGGCCCGCGCTGTATCACCCGTTCCCGCGACTCGAAATCCATATCGGGCAGTCATCGTATCGCCAGTTTTATACTCCTTGGTCATATAAATTTAGGATTTAATTGTTGAAAACGGATTATCTCGACCGCCAGTGTATTTATTTCGTTTTATCGAGCAATCGTCATGAACGCGAATTATTATTCAATTACATTTCACGAGAACCGCGTATTAAATTCACCATATATTTTTTAAAAAGAAATGAAAAATTCCTCGGATGAAATATTGATTACCAATCGATAATAATGCACCTTCACCCCATGAAAACACCAAGAAACAAATTGTTTCGATACCAGATGCATCGCTGTATCCTGCACTCGTGTATCGTGCACTGACTTAAGAGTCAAAATCGACGCCGGGGAAGGTACGAGGGAAAGAACGAGGCCACTCTGCGAAGTGAAAAGGGTGGATGGAGGGGGAAGGGGGCGGGGTGGTTTCCCGAGGTGTGAGCACGAGTGGAAGACGAGAAACGGGTTGCAGTGGATGGGACGAGGGAGAGGAGGGGAGTGAACGTTTCCACGAGGTCGAGAGGAGCCAAGAGAGAGGGTTGAATATCTGTAGAGCAGATACGTACAGGGGGGTAGATAGGTGGCAGGCTCGAGTCTTAGGGGCGCCCCGAAGTGCTCGAGAATCCGACAGCAGGACGAGCTTCGCGTCTGTACTCTCGAGGTTAAGAATTCAATCTCGGTTGCTGGCAAACATTTTAACTTCGAAGTTCTCTCTCTCCACCACCTCCAACCCCAATCCCCTCTCCCCCAACCAGCCCTCGACCACGTAAGCCAACTGCGGGAAGCGAGAGAAAGAGAGATAGACAGAGATGGATCGAGATAGAGTGAGGAAGAGAACGAGACGGCTGCCGGTGAAAAGGAAAGGGTTTTTCCACCCTTTCCTCCCTTACAGTACCAGCGGCAGAAGCAGCAGGCGAAAGAAGTGCATTTATCCGATTTACCTGCTGCTCCCGCGGCTTATTTTCCAAACTTTTTCCACGGTATCTCACGCGCTCCATTCTCCCTTTAGTTTTATATACCTTTCACCCCCCCCCCCCCCCCCCCCCCAACCCAACCCTCTCCGACCCCCTCTCCAACCCCGGCTCTTATCTTCCAAGTTACTTACTCCGGATCTTTCTTTTTCTTTCCTTTTCCATTCTTTTTTCGCCTCTTGGAACTCGAGCGTACAGCCCGGAGAGAAAAATAAGAGAAAAGGATGGGTTGGGGGAGGGGGAGGGGATGGAGGCGTACAAAGTGTCGGGAGTGAGGGTGCGAATTAACGGGGAGAATGAAATGGAATGAGGAGGGAGGAGAGGCCGCGACGGAGTGAGGGGAGGGGCGAGGGGGAGACGCGAAGGTGTATACAATTGACCCTCCGGGCGAGAAACCCGAGAGCACAGGCGAGAGTCCAGGAATCGATGTAACGAACTAATTCGCGCAATCCAATCGACCACTGGACCAGGCCGCAGCGTACACCACCTACAAACGCTCGCCAATCCCGCGAAAGCCATCGTTCTCTCGCTCTGGCAGTCCGCAACGTGCGCACACAAACACACATACACGCATACACACACGACACACGGACAGACGTTTCCACCGGCTGGTGAGACACCTCTCGACGACTCCGCAGCTTGCGCCACACGAGACAGGCTCGACTCGATGAGATTGCGAGTCAAGCCCTTGCGAAACAAGCACCCTGGGATCGGAGGAAGCGAGAAACGAAAAAAAAACAAAAAAAAAAAAGAAAAACAAAAAAAACGAAACACTATCGCCGAGGCAGCTGTGTTGTACACGGCTCTCAAACGAATTTCGATAGCCTACACGAGGCCCCCGGATGGTCAGAGTGGTTGATTAGAAGCTGGCTTTGAGGAGGAAACAGAAAAAAGGAGAATGAATAAAAAAAAAAGGTCGTATCGTCGACTGGCGGGCGAATTGGGAATATGAAGAAAAATATTCTTCGTGCAATAATATTTTTTAAAGAAATGAAAAAAGCTAAATAATATTATACGTAACCGCGCAATGAGCACCGAGCATAAATTAAGAACAACGAGATCCCACTGACCCGGAAAACCGTTTCGCGAGAAATTTTAATCCACCGCCGCCGCGTAATCGGTTGTTCCTGATAATTGTTCAGGTCGGACAACGAATTAATGGTATTTTTTAATTGAATTGCCTGGTAATTAATCTACCCTCATTTCTTACGTAATTATTAAGGAAAAGCGCGGCGTGCGGAAAAGCCGTGGGCGTCGGTAATGCGTCTGCAGCGGACAGGGGATGATGCGGCGGCGGAGGCCGAGGCGGTCGGGGCGGCTCGCGGCTAAAGCGCAAAAGCGTCGTCGTCGTTGGAAGTCGCGCGCTAGCCGCTTTCTTGTTCATAAATATCGCTTTGGTGTGGTAAAACGTAAAACCTCCGGCGGCAGCGACTCCATTAACCCGGGTGGTGTCGAACCACGACGACGACGACGACATCGCAGGGATCCTCGAATGCGACTATATCAACCGGTAACTTTTAATTAGCGTCATTAACAGTCCAGTGTCTGATGAGCGATTTTTTATTATCGTTCATTCATCGCGCTTTACCCTTTCGTCTATTCCCGCAAACAGGCAGGGAAAGCGTCGACGAAAAAAGGAAAAAAAAAATTGAACGAACCAGGTGTAGCCCGCTGAGGTAAATCCACACACAGACGTATGAAATATATTCCTCACGCCTCATCGATGAGGCGGATACGAATGGGTAGAAGCAGGGACGGATATCTAACGTGAAAGTAAAACATGGGATATTAATTAGAGGATTTACACTAATTATTACAAGGTGGAAAGAGAGGGGTGGGGGGAGGCGTATGGCACGGGAGTCCCCGATCCAATTAGCGAGAAAACGGAAAGCCAATGCGCTCGCCGAGCGAGCGAAAACGAGAGACAGCGAGGCGGACGACGGAGGCAGAGGAGGCGAGATAGTTTCGGGTAGTCCGGGGGTTTGGAAATCAGGGCAAAGTCAGAGGGACCGCGGGCGGAAGGGGGATGCGGGGGAAGGAGTGAGACGGCGCTTGGATGGGAAATCGAAGGGGGGAGGAGGAGCGACGAGAACGAGAGGCAGAGCCGGAAGCGGAGAGAGAGCAGAGAGCAACGAGGGGGAAGGCGAATCGCGAGCGCCTCGAGCTTTACGAGGGGATTACGAGAGGGGTGCGGGGGAGAGGGAGGACCGGAGAGAGCCCGTGCATCGCCACTCCCAAATTGCTTTGTTCCCTTCGGATTTGACACCAGCGGAAGCGGCAGCAGCGGCTGTGGCATCCACGACCACCACCAGCGGCAGCAGCAGGGACCGACCGACCGACCGACCAACCAACCAACGAACCGTTTTCTTCGAGACGCTCGAGCTCTCGTTTCCTCATGATCGGTGTCCCTCGCAGAGGGAAAACAATCGATTCGCGAACGGCAAAGCGATTAACGTTGCCGAGATATCCTGACGTTGGTCCTGTATCTCTGTTAAATCCATTTAATCCTCCCGAACACAGTGAGAATATTTGATAGCAGGCGCTTTTGGACAAATGTGACCAACGATCAGACAAACCGCGACCACAAATTTTTCTCAGCGCACGAGTTTCCCTCTCCGCAAGAGGCCGACAATTAATTCCGGAACGAGAAAGCGATTAAGCAGGTTTTCTCTCCGGGAGAACCCGAATTTACTCCGCCGTCCCTCGCGACCTCAAAACGTGCCCCCTCCCCCTCCCACCCCCTTGCCCAACCCTCCGGCCCACTTAAAAAATGTTATCTGTGCACACATCTCTCACGCTCGGCTCGGACCGCCCGAAAGCTCCGCCGCGGGTCGAGGAAAAATCCCACGGGAAAAAAAGAGTGAAAGGGGTGCGCTCGTGCGCGCTCGCGGTGCACTGAAATCGCTTTTGGTATCGTAATTTAAGCTCTTAAGTCCTTTTAATTATACCAAGCTACCCGGCACTCATTAGTATGAATAAGTAAGCGTGGGAGCTTCTGGATCTGCCCTCCTCTCCCCCCCTTTAACCCCCCTCTCGCCCTACACGAGTTTCCCTTTCATCTGTGGAGTCGCTCGCGCCCGGGACGCGCAGTGATTGGCACTCGAGCCACGTTGGCCGCGCGACGATCCTCTTTGGTCCAAGTGTCCTTTATTCGCCCTCTCGCGGTAAACCGGTCAGTCACCTCTGGATTGCCGACGACTGTGCCACAACGGCGAGACTCCTCGTTCCCTTTGCGAGACCGACCGGCGAGGCGTCCGGCACCGGCAATTAAAGTCTTTTAATTAAAGGGCCCTTTTTTGCGTAGCATTTAAATTGCCTGATTCCGCGGTCCCGGGTTAGATGGCCGTCGCGCCCCCCCTCGAGCGCGACGCTACACAGATCCGCATCGTATTTTCTCTGTTTCTCCGCGAGGAGAGTGAAAGAAAAAAAAAATAAAAAATAAAAAACCAGGACGTCTCTGAATTGCGTTATTAGTCGACGGTTGCGGGAGGCTGCCTTTCTCTTGCCACGGCTTTGACGTCGCTGCTCAAAGTCACCGCGAGTACTGAATCGTTTCCGGCGTGTACCACAAATATCTCGAAACTTGCTGACGCTGCGCTGCCTCTTTCACCTCCTCCTGCTCGGCGAATTCTTTTAATGAGTACAAAAAAGCTGTGAATTGAATCCTTCGTTCGCGTCGTACAAACGTGTCCCGGAAATTTCGACCCTAGCTTCGACGTTTTTCCGCGAGATTTTCTTCTGGCTCCTCCGAAGCCCGGGTAATATTCGGCCGGTAAGCCACTGGCACTGAGAATAGACGGCGAGAGTGATGCTCGGCAGTGATGCTCTCGGTGGGATCCACCGCGGTATCCGCGAACATACGAAGATGGTCGGGACTACAGCCGCGAAGTGGAAGCAGCGCGCGATCTCTCCCGGCTGCCTTAATATTACATCCCTCGTTTCCGGCGCTAAGTCGGCGATTCCCAGGGGCGAGAGGAGGCGGAGCAGCGGCAGCAGCAGCAGCAGCAGCAGCAGCAGCAACAGCATTTCCAGCGATGCCGCAGTCAACCTGCCTTCGCCGTTCGCTCTCGTCCTTTTCCGGGGCGAACACGCGTTTCATCCCCCCCAGAGGATACAACCCGGCTGCAAGATCCGCCGGGATGCGCGCGAGGCTTCGTCAGGCGAATCCCGCGTCTCGTTGGCGCGAATCCTGTGTGTATCCGTGGAGCGAAGCAACGGCAGGAGAAAAAAGAGAAACGCGAAGTATATGTACGGGATGCCCGACGAGGGACTCGAGTCTCTCTGTGGCGTTCTGCGTGTTTTATGCTGCTCCTTCTCCTGTTTATCTTTCGTGCTTAACTCCGAGTTTTTCTGTCCGTCGTATCAAGCGCGTCTAATAAAAACAAAAAAAAAGAAAAATCAATACCGTGTCCACTGAATATTAAATTCACTTTTTCTTCTCTTAGGACCAAAAAGATGATATAAAATGTCCCACCAAAAAAGGCCACAAAATCAACTGCCTTTTTTTCCTACTCGCTTTCCCTGCATCACATCCCACAATGCACCGCGAGTAATACTCGTCGCGTGTCGTCGCTGGACAATTGCCAGGAGCCGTGATTAGAAAAAAAAAACGAAAAAAATAGCGAAAATCTCCGACGAGAAAATCGCGGAGATTCGCCCCGGCGGTGTATATAAACGCGTCGTCGCCGCTGCCGCGCGGCCGAGCGAGCCGCGACGCGTTCGCTCGTTGTCGCGGAATTTATGGGCGCCCGAAACGACGAAGGGGAAGCGCGCGACGCCGGTGGCAGCCGGTTATTATAAAGCCCCGCAGGATCGTCGCGAGCGCGCGCGAGCTTGTACACATAGCAGACAGGACGCACGACGCTCGACGCGCCTCGGGCTTATCGACCCTATCGATCATACACCTAACGCTGCACCTATGCATAGGTACTTTCTGTGTGCACCTGTATATATATATATAAATATATCCATATATAGCTGCGGCGCCGCTATATAAATGCATCGCCGGACCGACGTGCGGCAATAAAGCGGCGCTAGAATCGTAGGTACGAAATGCGGTGTGAATTGCACCGGTTGGTGCGTTGCCGCGCCGACGATCCTGGCTCCCAGTGTTATCGCTCTCGTATTCCTCTCTCTCTATCGCTCTCGCGTTTTCGCGCCACCGACGTCCGCCGTTACCGATTTCAACGAGAATGGTGCTCAAGCGATCTCCCCGCGTGGACGCGCCGAATCTTGCGCCGGTGCGTTCAGCGCTATGAGTCCCAACTACACTGAGAAAAATTAGTAGTTGCAGTTACTAAAATATTGGTAGCTCTGACCAACGATTGGTAACCACAACTATTAATTTTTTTCAGTGTACGGTACACAGTCGTTGGCCAGGACAAAGAATGCGGTGTTTGTTGAACGTCCAATGATTACGTGCCATTTGACGACTTTACTTATCGTCTAAGAAAACGTGTGTGTCACTTCCACAAAATCCATTTCTCACGAGTCACACCGGGCAACGGTCGCGAGTCAATCGTCCGTGCGGTGCCAACGAGTGACGCTGTTTACCGTAAAGCCGCGAGCAATGGAGGAGACACGGCTGCGCTGTCGCTGCTAGTCGAGATACGCGCGACGTCGTCACCGGTCACGGGTCACGTACTCGACAACTGCGCAACCACGCGCGGCGTTCCTTGCGCCGCGTCTACGGGCAAACAACGCGCACGCAGTGCGAGAGGCTGTAGCGGCGGCGGGACAAACCCGCGGCGATACACCTGGCGAGAGTCTCGTAAGCCGCGCGCCTCGCGTCGCGCGTCGAGTGAGCTCAATTGTGTATTCGTGAAAGGCGAACCCGCGCAGACCTCTCCACGGTAGCTACGAAGCGCAGCAGCAGCAGCGACGGCAGCAGCAGCAACGCACATCAAACGCAAACGCAGCCGCGACTCGACGGCCGAGCAACTCCGGTGTCGCCGAGTTAAGCAAGGTGTAAAATAATCCACGTCGTTGAGGATTTACCTGTGGCTCTCGGCGAGGCTTCTTGCTTTCCTCTATTCATTGTTATTATTATGTTATTATTATTATTGTTGTTTATTTTTTTGCTCCGGGTATACATTACCCGGATGCACGCGAGTAATTGGTCTCTTGAAACGCCGGGCTCGGCGAGACCGGAAGAAGCACCCGCGCCGCGCTCACGAGCGAAGTAACAAAACTTCGGCGGCAAACTTTATATTTTCCCTACTGTGAAGCGTGATCAACGCGCAGCACGTGTAATGCGTTTTGGAGCTGCTGCCGAGCAGACTTGTTGAACTTTTGACTCGACGCCGTCTCCCATGCCCCCCCCTCTCCCCCCCCCCCCCCCCCACCCCTCACCACTCGTTGAGATAGTATCTCGACGAGCCCTTTTCCGCGCGCAGTTTCCTTGATTATGAAGAGAGAAGAAGTTTGCCGCGCGGCGAGTGCAGATGGGGTGTTCTCGTCGTCGCCGCGCGGGATTTAATAATTCGTCCCCCGGCCGCTTCTGCTCTATCTCGACCCCCGAATCTTTGTCCCGCGTCGCCGTGAAGAGGAGGAGGACAATGCGCGACGAGGCTGAATGGACGGCTCGCACAATGGAGCTCGGCTTCGTGTAAACTCCGAGCCCGAGGTTTTCACTCGCTATTTTATCGTTCAACACGATATTACTGGGGGATGTTTCGATCGTTTAGGTAATAAGTACGCTTGACTTTCGATTAAAGGACGTATTAGTTAAAAAGAAGAAAAAAAAAACACTTTCGATGGTAGAGAATAAATTTGGAATAATTTTAGACGAGATATCGGACGATTATATGAGCGATAATGTGGTAACAGGTAGCGAACGTGGCTGCCTATGCTTTTCGTCCTCGTGCCGCACAGCCTCTCTCGGTGTAAGCGGCTTTTTGGAGCGTCGCGCGCGCGCGCCACGAGCTCAGAAGCGTGCGGCATGTATCACGCGATAATGGTCCCATTGCGGCGCGCGACGGCGAACGTGGCTGAAATATCTTGGCGCGCGTCGCCCGTCCAACGACGAATAATGGATGCGCGCGACGAAGACGCCGCTGAGAGAGGGAGTGAGATGAGAGAGAGAGAAAAAAAAACGACGGTGGAAGCTTAAACACAGATATACGCGTCAAAAGTGCCCGGAGATTAAGGTCGAGCGACGACTCGGGTCGTCGCGTTATTGCGACGCGCCCGGAAAAGCTCCATCCGAAAATTACCGCTGTACTTGCACTTTCCTCGCGCGGGCTCGGCACTTTTTTTTCGTCTTTTTTTCGTCTTATTTTCACCGCGCGCTCTCGTTTCCTATCGAATTACAGCGGCTCGCAACGGCGACGGGGCCGATCGCACCGAGTTTTTAATCTCTCGGAGGCTATGAATAAATTAGCCGGGGCGTTTATCGCAGAGTCGAGTGACGGTTAAGTGATCAATTAGTCGCGTGGCCGCGATCGCTGCCCCCCTCCCTCGCCCCTCCCCCTGCCCTCCAGGGCAGACACGGTGATGCCGAGACACCGCGAGAGCGTAACGGGAATTTCAGGAACACCGAGTATATGCACCGCGAAACACTCCGGTACCAACAGTCGCGTCGTGTATAACACGAGTAATGGCCGCTCCGAGACGATTTACACGAGGCTGACGTCATTTGCGGTTAATGGCCAGAGCAGTTTGGGCCGTGGCCTCCGGCGACTTCACTCGGGCTGCTTACAGAAGTGGCTCTTTTTTATTTATAAAAAAAAAAATAAAACACGGGATGGATTCATTCGCGATGGTCCATTGAGTATAAGCACTCGCTTCATGAATACATCACGATTCGAGTCTCTGTATATCTTAACCATTTTTCGAAAAGAAAAATTCTAAAGCTCCATTTATGCACTTTTATCCCCTGAAACATCATTTCTGGAACGCGGGGAGGTGTTGACCCAGTTCACGAGCATTCGTTCATTCAGTCATTCGGAGTTATAATAATTGAAGAGGCAAACTCGAATGCCTCGAATTGTGGAAATTTCGGTAAATTAGTATCCGAGTTTAATTGTAATTTAATCATTAATACCGAAGCGAAAATTAACCAATTAATTTTATAATAATTATATTTTTTTAATAATTTATTCATTTATTAATTAAGTGATTCTTTGGTTTCTTTTCACTCGGCGTTTCGTATTTATCGTCGACTTTTCCGCGTCCGCTCGAGGAAAAATACTTCAACGATGTTTTCACGACCCATCACAAGCGACGCAGTGTTACAGTGGCAGCTCTCGCGGATTTAAGTATTGCGAGTACGTCGCGAGTTGCTGCAAGGCCGAAGTCGTGCAAATGTCGCGCGCGCTCGTCGCTGTCATTCTCGTCTGGTCTTCACTCTCCTCTCCCACTTGTTCCTCTTTATTCGTCGCGCGTCTTCATTCAACTCTCTGTGTGCGAGCATTTCACGTGGAAATATCTTGCTCGAACTCGGGGCATTACCGGTCCTTCCGCACTTTAACTCGCCCATTCGTTCCCCGAGTTATGCTTGTTGTTTTTTTCTCGTTTTATGCCGCAAACGGAGAGTTCTCGTTTCTCGAGTCGCGCGCTGCTCTCAATGAACTCGACACTGGAGTCGTCTGCGTATTCTCCGGACGCTGCAAAACGCATCAGAGACGCTCGTGAGCCGCGAGCAATGTCTTCGTGTACTCGCGAAACGCTTAGCGCCTCCGATGCTATTTTTAGCACTCCGGCTCTGATTCGCACACGTGCGGCGCTGACCTAACGTCACAGTGGCTGGATCTCGTGGCACTCGAGCGAGCGACATGAATTGTCGTTCATGTAAACAGTGCCAATTGATGTCTACAATGATTGAGTATCATCGAAGTAACTTCGTAAAATGATATGAAACGCATCGCGATCCTGAATTATGAACTGCGAATTATAAATTGATGGCGGATGACATCCGTCAATTTCCGAAGTAACTCAACGTGTTTGAAGTATCCATCGCATAATCGACCCCCGCGAATTTCCCGTCTTGCTCTCTCTTACTCTCTTAACTTCTCTCTCACTCTCCGTACCGCAAATGGCGAAGGGCTACGACGCACCGGGGCGCGATGTTAGGATCTTCCGGGAACTCGCGTTAAGACCCCCTGCGCCGAAGTCTCGCCCGGGGCAATAGCGAGCGCGAATGCTTATGGAGGAGGATGATCCCCGCTCGGGCGAAGCTGTAGTTAAACCTCCTCTCAACTCGGCTACAAGCTATTTCATCGTAGGAAGCAGCAGCAGCAGCAACGCGTACGGCGATGGAAATACTTCCGCGTGTTACAACGCCGAGTGACTGCGTCTCTCTCTCACTTTCGTAGGGACTATGATGTGGGTACCACTATTTATTCAAAGGCCGAAAACCGGGTTGGCGCGCGCGTTCGCCCTTGATGGGTCTGCGAGCAGCCGGATACGGCGATGGAGATCGCGAATCCTCCATTGTTTAGTCTCAGACCAATATACGCCTCACCCTGCAGCCACCCTGTCTCGCCCCCTTTGCCCTCCTCTCTGCCCTCCCCCTAAGGGTCCAGCCCCGAGGCGCGATATCCCCTCGCGAACGAGTCTCTCTGCTCCCCCGGACGATTTCGCCTCTCCGTTCGACGATCGCCACAAGGGATTTATACCGCCGGGTGCACCGCGAGCGTCGGAGAATCGGCGATGCGAGAAAAACTTCAAACGCTTCGCAGATTAAACGCCTCATCTCTCGGATAGAGCGAAGGGCGAGCGGGGGGGGGAGGAGGGGGGCAAAGGGGAAGGAGGGACTTTCCTGGCGAGAAGTAGATAGCGGTAGGATGTACGGTACACAGTGAGCGGATACAGAGACGCGGACGGAAGACTTTCGGCAATTTCCGACGCCGGAAGTCAATATGCGGTGTGTCTGAGACCTCCCCCGGACCTCGTTGCAAAGATCCTTTCCTCCCTCTTCTCTCTCTTACTCTCTTCCTTTCCCTCTATATCTCACTCCCTTTGCTCGCCAGAACCAGACCGTCTCGGCGCGGGCTTTTCGGGATTCCTTTCTTCGGACGGCTTTGAGAGAATTCTGCGCCGCGTGGCTCGTCGGATCTGGACCGGGAAGCGAACGGACGCGGTGTTCAATCGCCGGGAGATCGTCGGGAGGCCGGAAACACACAGAGACTTGTCGATAGATCTCGATAAGAGTTACGGTACGTGGTTTCTTCAGAGCTAATTTAACGCTTTGGCATTTTTTTCTTAGTGAAGGAGAACAAAATGAAATTAGAGATTTTCCAAAAGCGGTAGACGAGTATATTTTCATCATCAGGTTTACGAGACATCGCGGTGCTCGTTGCGCTCGAGCGCTTGAAAGTTATGGATCGCTCCGTATAAAGCGACACGAGCCGTTACATCGTTCGCGGCTCGCGTATCACCTGTTTGCGCTGCACAAACAGCGGCGATATCGTGCACGCCCGCTCGTTGCAGCTATAACGTCGCGCGAGCTACAGCGAGACGTAATACACTGATGGCGATGCCCCGTAAACGTTCAACCACTGCGCCGAACGAGCAATCATCTGCTTTTCATGGCTTAATGCGTTTGACGAGTTGAAAATTTATCAACCGGATTTTCATCGCTCGTCCGCGACGAGATATTATTTCGAACGTTCGTCCCGGTTGTTATTTTCGCCAGTAAAAGGTGACGAACTTTGTACAATGATTTTTTGCGATTATTATACGATCCACGTTGAACACTTTTCTCCCCTTCCAAAAATTGGCGATTTTTGAGGGTCAACTTTAAAATTCTGCAAAAAAAAATCGAGATATCGCGTTCCGATTCTAATTTTTGTTCCGAATCCAATTTTTTTTATTGTTTCTAGTAATAATAAAAAAAAAATCGTATGGCCGGAAATCGCGCGGCCCAAAAGTGGTTAACCCCATTGGCGCGCGTCCCGCTTCGCTCTGATCCTCGCCCGTTTCTCCGTCGGCTCGCGCGCGGTCCTAAGTTGGTTAACTATCGTCACCGCTGTACTTCCGCGTTGACAACGCGCTGGGCTCTCTATCGACCCGCGCTTTGCACCTATAAACACCCGACGGTCTCGCGGGCTGTGTACGTGAACGGTACCACGCAGAATGTATGCAACACGCAGAACAGGTATTTACATACACACTGCGAACTCTCGGAATGGAACGTAAACACAGACACGCCGTGTGGTGTTGGCTTTGCGCGTGTGTACGACGGTCTATACATGTATTTTACCCTCGGAGGGTAATAACACAGAGCTTCGGGGGGTTACGCCATCAGTAATTGCACATAGAGAAGCAGTGAGCGGTATTGGGGGGTGGTAGGGGGACGGAGGACTGAAGGGGGCGGACGACGGGGGATGGTCTGAGGCGTTACAAGATAATTCAGAAAGTTCCCCGTTGCGGCTTACATACTATGCTATCAGGGCGGGCCGAGGGGGGTACGGTGTAACGTCTTCCTGGTCCGAGCACGCTGCGCGCACCGCAGCTCGCGGCATCGTCTTCGGGCGCGCACGAAGACCCGAGAGCTAGTTCGGGGCCAAAGTTGCCGAGCGGCGGTTTCCCCTCTCACCGGAAGTACGAAACGGGCGCGGGAGCTGCTGCTCGAAAGAGGCGCCGGTACAACGACTCGGGTGGTCGTGCATGTATATAACCTATACACATAGGAACATAGGTATTATGTATATCTGTAGGTGGAAGTGGGCTATGTTGTTGCGGTGTAACGCGGCTACTAAAGTTATCGCAATTTTCGTTACGAGCGCGCGGCTGGAGGGTGAAGACTGTTTTAGGGTTCGCATCGAACGATCCACCGATTTCATTCGAATTAGTCGGTAATTTATCGGCAAATATAGAATGTTTATCGCCAAAGCTGAGATACCACGTTTTTTTTGCGATCACCACGATATTCAGGGCGAGTGGAAAAAATCGCGAGTACTAACGATCTCCGGAGTCCCCAGAGGGAGGCCACCCCGAAATTATCGGAAATCTCATTGCGCCTCTGTATGCAGATCGAGGAGAGACCGATATAGGGGTGGGGAGAGGGAGACAGGGGAGTGACGGTATGTACGCGCCGAACGTAGCGATTACACGGCCGTCGCGTATCTCAATCACTTGTCAAAAGGGGGTGAAGCGCGAGGACGCTCGTGACGCTACATCGCACATACGATGTAGCCCTGTGGGTAGGATGATTGAGACCTTTGGGACCTTTAGCCTTTCGTCCTATCCCGTCCCTTCTCCCGCCCAGCTCCCAACCACGTCGACGCGCGTAATTACAATACACGCATTGTTCGGTCTCCCGGCTGTGTACGTACCGGATCGAGAGAGCCTCGTGACGAGCGAGAACACCGTCGCTCGCGGTGTGTTCGAGGGCGAACGAGGCGGCGGGGGCAGGTCCGGTTCATCCGCCGCAAACCACCCGGCGGCGTCCTAGAGCCTCTTTCCTTCTCCGTCCCTCCGATGATCCCCGCGGTACACACGGCGAGAGGTTCGGGGAGGGGTACGTCACGACGTACGACGTACGACGTATACGACTAACGACTCACGACTATAACCGCACCCACGTGGATAATGATAGTCGCGTTCGACACGGAACGTTCAGTACGCGCGCAAAACATATGTTGACCGCGCGGCAAAGGAAACGCGACACATTTGTGTCGCGCGGTCAGCCGCTCGATTTTGTATCCGCGTAACCAATCGCACAGGGCAATCAATAGACTCGTCGGTAATGATGTTTTGGCCACCGATATCGCTGATCAACCGGTGATGACCCCAAATCGCATTTGCATTTCCATTTTATACACCGCGGGCAACGCGTAGGGCAAATCAGGTCAATCTTTCCATTTGAACAATTTTTTCCAAGCGCCACTAAAGTATATTTTTCAATGACCTCATCACGCAACGCCGTAATTGCGTCGCAGCGTCGATTCTTCGGAACAACACTGCGTTGGTCCTGCGAAGTAATCAAGCCTGAGAAAACCGGCGAGCATAGTGGTCTCGTGTTCTCCTATCGAAATTAAGATCCTCCCGGTTTCGCGGGCATCGCGATTGCGACGGTGGTCGCCCACGTGACGCGTATTATCCGATCCGTAAGGCAAACATGTGCTACGTGGACACGAGCCGGGGTGAGGGGTCGGTCCCCGGTATGTCCGTGAGGGGGGGGGGGGGGGGTCCCGGGACTTTGCGCGTAGTCTCGCACGCATACCCGAGCGACGTCACTGCGGGGGGAAGGGTTCGACGCGTGTATTCCGGGCCGGGCGCGTTGTGTGTTGTCTATCGACGAGGCATTATCGCCGTAGGGCGAGCTGCAAATTTAATGCAATACCCCGGCCGCCACCTCCGCGTCGCCGCCACGCCACCGACGCCGCCCGGTTACGCTCGTCGTGTGTTCGCATTCTGTCTATATACAGCTACGCGGCGGCTGCGCCTGTATAGATATGCGCTGGGCTGGCTGGCTGGCTGGCTGGTGGCTGGCTGGTTGGCTATGGCTGGCCTCTCTCTTGCCCTCTCGGGTCCTCGTGGGGCAACCACCAAGGATTCAAGTACCCTGGGAAGGCCCGTTGGAAGCTTCGAGGGTAGAGAGAGCTCTGTCAGAGCGGGGCGAGGGGCCTGGAATGAGAGGGGGAGGGGGGAGAAGGGTTTCGGTGCCACCTGGGAAAGCACATTAGCGTTAAGCTTCGCGAGCGCACACCGCGAACCGTTTCTCCTTGCACGGTGTATATACGCGGTATTCACTCCAGTCTGCCTCGTGTCGCCGCTACCACTGGTAGTAGTGATGGTAGTGATAGTAGTGATGGTAGCAGTGGGAGTGGTAGTTTCGTGCCTTACCGCTTCTCAGTCTTTCACTCGCTTCTGTCTCATGGAAGGAGCTTCGCCCGGCGAAGCTGAGGGCTGAGGGGGAGGGGAGGGTTGGGGTTAGAGGGTGGGAAGATAAATATTTCGTCGAAAACTGGGTCTCCCCCAGTTTTAGCGCACTCGAGACACGCTCGCGCGCTTTGAAGTGAGTTTCGCGGAGTGACGAAAAGTTGGCCAAACGAGGCAGGGCTGCCGCCTCGAAGGAGCGGCGGAGACACGGCACCCACGGGGAACGCCAGCCGGAGAACTTCTGTAGGTAAATTACACTGAGATTCGACGGAAGCGGATTATAACGTCCTCGGGATTCGCGCGTTTTCGTCGCTTTAAGCGCGCCCGCCTCTCTTGTTCGTCACTCATTTTTGTATGAAAATTCGCTTCCGGTCGAGGCTTCCGACACGACGGGTCACCGAGTGTCTCAGCGTCGCCCAGGATTTGTTTATCCAAGAGTCACGACGATTTTTCGTGATTGCTCGAAGACTCGCGAATAAATCAGTCGGTAATTCATTTTCGTACTCACTCAGCGAAACTTGTCGAGGAGAAAAATAGTGATGTCCTTCTTACCTGCAACAAAAACATATGAAGCGGTTTTACAAATTTAGCTCAACAGTTGTACATTTCTTAAGGGTAAAAAAATATATATATTCATATCGCTTATGCCATCGCCTGACAAAACAAGTGGGACGCCGTCGTCGCCGGGGACGCGGAAAACAAACGTCGATGTTCTTCGTCGTCGCGCAGTCGACAAACGACGAACCGGGGCGAGAGACACTCGACACAACTCGGCACGCAGTTTATGCAACAGTTCAAAGGGAACGAACGGTCCCGGCGCGCCACTCGTTTCCCTTTCGCCCGGTGGGCGATGTGCGCACTCGCGCGCGCGAGCGGCTTCAAGGATACAACACCGTGAAATACCGTAACGCGCTCGTGTCGCCCGACAGACTCGCGAAAGAAGCAGCCATCCTATAAAGACTCGACGATAGAGAGAGAAGAGCAAAAAAAAATAAAAAAATAAAAAAAAAAACTAAGAAAAAAAAATACAACCAAGGGCTCCGACGTTGGCGCTGAGAGCCCGAGAAAAAGACACAAAGTATTCCGGAGGAGATTCAGCGGGACGGCCCTCTTGAGAGAACGGAACGTATCTTCGAGTGCAGTATACGTAGTACGTATACCACACTCCCCCCCCCCCCCCCCCCCGCCCCCACACCGCGCCGCACTTCCTTGCCTCATGTAAGCCGTGTCACGTCGTCCCGAGAATGCAATTTCGTGCATTCGTGGGCGACGAGGCGCGAACCTCGTTCCGCATGCACTTTATGCATCGCGGTGCATAATCCGCCGGCCGGGCGCGCCGCTCGTTCTCCCTCTCTCCGCCCTCGCTCCTTTTCTCCTCCTCCTCCCGTCCCGACCTCCTGCGGATGTCGGTATACATAAATGTATATGTAAGTGTAAGCCGCGCATGGGACGTTTCGCTTCGATTTTTGCCAAAGATCGACTGTTTTTTTAAGTTGGAGAATCATAAATTTATTATTATCATTGATATTAAAAGTATTTCGTTTTTTTTGTAATTGTCTGAGAGAAATTATCTTCTAATTCTTAGGCGTGAATTTTTTTATTTATAAAAGGGTTGCGCAGATTTGTTTTTATTTACTTAGAAGCGATCATATTTTTGTATGCAAATTTGAGTGTTTTGATATTCAAAGGCCAGACAATATTTTTACCGATTTTTTTTTTTTTTTTTTGGTAATTTGACATGGAATTCCCGATACGTGTGTGAGTGCGCCAGGGTCCATGTCCGTCGTGTTCACAACTCGCTGGCGCGGATGCGACGTCGCGACACGCCGATCGGCCGGCGTGTGGATTCTTTATCGAGGGACCCTTCGGGGTAACTTCCCTCGCGGAAATCTCGAGGACGAGGAGACTCCGGGGAGAGGGGCGACGAGGGGGAGGAGGAGGGGAGAGAGCGAGATTCTTGGCT
Source organism: Itoplectis maculator (assembly GCA_964034905.1). Taxonomy (NCBI): domain Eukaryota; kingdom Metazoa; phylum Arthropoda; class Insecta; order Hymenoptera; family Ichneumonidae; genus Itoplectis; species Itoplectis maculator. The sequence goes on from OZ035862.1 coordinate 4,441,364, forward strand.
CCCGCTCATTTCGTCACTCGAAACGTTATTTCCCTCGCGCCAGCCGAAGACACGACAGTCGTCGCCGGCATAGCGGGAGCCAACGGGCGCGCACATTGGATATTAGTTTCTTTGCTTGTATTCACCTCGTCCGCGAGGCGCGCGGGCGAGACGCCTCGAAGGATTCGTGCGTTTAATCATTCAACGATATAGCCAGACGTCAAAGACGATTTATCGCGCTCGCGAGGAATTTCGTCGAGCCCGCCCGGCGCCGCTCACGCTTTCCCGTCACGACGATCGAGAGAGGACGGATGCGAAAAATATATCGAGGCGCGTATTGTGTGAATAAAAATCGAATAAGAGAGGCAACCGGTGTGGAAATACAGGTACCAATTCCCTCCCAGGTTCCATCACAAAAATCGCGGACGCATGGTCGAAGGTCACGAATCCCGCAACGGAAATTTTCCATTTTTTATTTTTATCTCTTTTTTTTCGTCATTCGACAAAGGAAATTGAATTTTATGTGATTTTCATCGTCGTCGTCGTGGCGCGCGTTATCAAGTGCACGGAAAAACTGCAATATCCATATGCATTTCGGGGCGCGAGCGTATATAAATCGTTCCGCGGGTGCATTAACAACTTTGACACGAGCAATCGAATGACCGGCGATGAAATTTTCGAACGCCACGCGGATTCTTGACCCCTCGGCACCAAGCCGGTATATAGTCGAGTCCTGCGCGCTGCGTCGAGGCCACTCGACCCCCTCCCCCCCCTTCCCTGCCGGGTAGATCATATTCGCGGTATCGGCGCGCGATTGGTTAGCGCTTTATTGTGTATTCCAGGAATTGTTCGCCGAAATCCGCGGTCCGGCCGCTCTCCCTCTCTCTCCCTCTCACTCTCAAACTCCGAACTTCCGTCTCTCTCACTCCGCATTGGCGAGCGCGGAGGAGAGGCCAAACGATCTCATCGAAGCGAGCGCCAACAGAGGCCCCGCGCACTCAAAATATGATCGAGTGCCGCGAGGGCTGCCGAGAGAGGAGGGGAGAGGGGGGCACTGAAGGGGACCGAGGGTGGTGGTGGCACCTCGATGCTCCTATTTTAATTCCGTGGATATAGAGCCGTCCAGCGATATATATTCACCGGGGAAATGGCTCGATCATCCCCGAGCACACCCCGAGTGTAGGAATAGTAAATCGAGGCGCGCGAGCCGCCGCCGCGCGCCCTCGACGATTTTCACCGGCCAATTCGCTCGCTCGCTCTCTCGCGAATTCGATCCACCTGCTCGCGCGGCGAGCTACATAGATAAATAAATATAGACCAACCCCGCGGGGGGGAGGTTCGCGAATCTCGCTCTATGTAAACATCGACCATGTACTGAACGATGTACAGCTGGGCGAGAGAAAGCTGGATGTGCGGGGGGAGGGGGAGAAGTTCGCGCGCCCCGTCGGGACTTAATTGTAAAACGGAAGTCTGGCTATCGATCCCGAGGGGGAGGGGTGGGGGTCGAGGGGGCTGCGCGAAGTGGGCGGACCGGACTACGAAGCTTCTCTCGCGGGGTACCGAGTCTTGTAATAATAATTCCAACGTTCCTCCCACGACCCCCCTCGACCCCCTCGACCCCCTCGATCAAGCCCGAGTATACAGCGACAACGAGCACCTCGCTCTTCAGCTTCGAGCTCCGCTGGGCGATGGATAGAAAAAAAGAGTAAATAAAAAAAACGAGGGGAAAGTATATACACAGTAATAAAGACGCGGTCGCGGTAAGAGACGAAAAAAAAAAAAAATCGAGGGGGGCACAGGAGAAGTTTGAAAGAGAAAAAAAAGGCGCGAGAGGACGAATGGGGTTTTAAGGAAGTTTCTGCCGCACGGAGACCAGCGTTATTAGTTGCTCGGATCGTCCGCCGCGGTCGCGTCTTCGCGCGCGTCGCGACCGAACTTGCGCGGAATTTTCGCTATCCGCGAATACAGACAGCTCCCCCCGCCCCCCTTTCCGTCCTGGCCTCCCTTCGAGGGCCCCCCTCGACTGCCCCCCTGAGCGTCCCGCGAACCTTCTCGCGTAAAGTTTTCCCTCAACTTCGATAAAGAGGAAGCTGGTGGAGAGGAGGGAAAAAAACGACGACGAAGACGACGACGACGAGTCGGGGTTCGCTTTTCTCCGCGGGAATATCGTAAGCGATTCTCCGCGGCGAGAAGAGGCTCGAGTTGCCGGCTGCCAGCGGCAAACGCGGAAGCTATAGATCCGCGGGAATTGAATCTCCCCGCGATCGAGGAGGGTTTTTCACCTCGCCCCAGCTGTCCCTTGCACTGCACTTCACCCCCACCCCCCCCCCCCCCCCTCTCCCCGTACACGCCGCGTGTTGTGGCCTCCATGTACTCGGAGAAATTCAGCTTTATGTGCGAAATATCAGTATATCTATGGATTTTTCATGTACTATCACCGCGCGGATGGATATCGCGCACTCCGCCCGGATATCTCGATGGAATAATTTTTCGTAGATTACGAAGTTTGACCGAGATTCCGGGCCAACTTCCCGAGGAGCGCAGAGCACGCCGCGAGTGGTCCAGGCTGCGTTTTCCGCATGCAAATTTTTTCCACGCCGGAAGTTCACCGTTTTTTATTCGAATTTTGGCGAAGATTTTTTTTTATTTTTTTATTTTCCAGAACGTAGATTGGAAAAATTTGAAAATTTATTAAATTCAGGTTTTGCCCTCAGGGTGACTGAGATGAAAAATTGTGGTGATTAAACCGAGCGACTGAGACACAAAAACGTGAGCAATTTTCATTCGCACACGGACCAGATTCTCCGCCCCCCCCCCCCCTGCCCCCTCGATCAACCCAGATGGAAATACGAAACCGCCCTCCCCCTTCCCCCCCCCCCCCCCCCGAAGATATTTCGAGTCTCCTTATCAGCCCAACGGTTTTTGCCGCCCGACGCGTCTCCGAAGTTCCGTTAACGACACCGGAACCCGATAAAAAGGAGACGTCGTCGATGAAGTGGCTGCGGCAATCGACGAGTCGGGCTGTAAACCGAACGACGTACGACGACGTCGGGCTCTCGCCGATCGTGTCTCACCGCCGAGTCTTCCGACGTGTCGATACTCGTGAACCTCGCGCGCCAGTCTGCGGGATAGTTCACCCTGGGGTAGCAAGGGGAAGGGGGAGGGGGGGCCGATACGAGGAGCAGCAATCAGCGTTAAATTTATATGGAAATTCGATAACTCTCGTTTTGCTCCGAGTGGAGTGGGAGGAGAAGGTGAGGAGGGAGGGGGAGGGATCGAGGGGTTTACACACAGTCTGGGAGGCATCAGAGCGCCGGTAACGATCGCAGCTTACGGACACGAAGGAGAAATTAAACGAAACGAGTGTCGGCCAAATAGAAGAAAAAACAGCGGCAGCGAAAAAAAAAACAGTTTGGAAAAAAATAAAATATATCGAGAGATCTCGGCGCGTCCGCGGAACACAACTCGGTAGAATCGATTCGCTTAATGGACAATCAACGAACTGCTGTTGCCGCGCGCGGCGCGCGTCGCGCGCTGTGTGTTAACGCGGCGCTCTCGCGCTGACCCCCCAATATAACAATAGGAATTCTGGCGGACGTGACTGTTACGAGTGCGAACGATTAACGCTTCGATTGTGGAGCGTGCGCTGGACTACACCATCAGCTGCCCCTCCTCCTTCCCTCCTTCCCTCCTCCTCCACCCCTCCCCCTCCTCTTCCACCCACGCCTCTTCCACCACCCGCTACTTCGCTACCAAGCCACTGCATCATCGTCCGCAGCGAAAATAGTTTGCGAGCGAAAAAAAAAACAACCTCATCGCGACACACAAACACACGAAGAGAGAGAGAGAGAGAGACAGCTCGATGGAAAAACGATCGAGAGCGCGCGCGGCGAATAAAAAAAAAATAAAATAGTCGCTGATGGACGCGGCCCGTTTGTGTCCTCAATTAACTGCCGCTTCTGCCGGCCGGATCAATCCCCGCTTGTCGCGCGGGGCATACGCGCTGTTTCCGCGATATCCGATAAATTTTCCCCGGCTGCGCGCAAACGTCCGGCAATCGCGCGCGGATATCGGCGACAGCGGCGCGGTTAATTTTCCCGTCGATCTGATATCCGGAGCGCGGATTTAAGATAAATGTTTGTCGTTGCTGCTTTTTTTTATTGCTGTCCCCGCGCACTGATTCACGCACCGAGGTTAAATCGACCTTGTTGCTGCCCTGGACTGCGCGACGAGGTCGGTGTGGACGATCATCGGAGCTTCGCGGGACTGCGAGCTGGGAATACAAGATCGATTCGTAGATTTTGTGATACCTGATGATAACAGACTTTTAGACTTAGCGTCGTTCTTCAGTCGCATAGGGTAGATGTACCATTAGTAGCCACTGTACCTATTATGGCCATTTTTATTAATTTTTTCTTGAAATTATTTTTTCTCCATAAAAACGTGTTGACGTTTCGAACAAATTCATATAAATTCACCGATTGATCTATTCCTCATTTTTTTTATGCCATTAAATGTGTTGTTTTATTCCTTTGGATGTGATGGCCACAATCGGCCCTAAAGTGGCCAAAAACGGAACGTCAACCCTACTCCTCCCATAAAAATACCTTACACGACACACGACACATTTTCTATAAAATTAAAAAATAATAAACTCACACATTTTCGACCTCGGTGAAAGCCAAAATGCTGCGCGCGCTACAACGCCCGGGACGCTCGTACGTACATTTCCCGGGCGCACTTGGAAGACGTTATCCGAATCTCCGTCAAAGTATATTACCGCACGATCCGCACGATTCGCAGGCCCGACCGTCGGAGGCAGCGAGCGTAAGGCCATGGATACCGGAAACCCTTGCTCCGGAGGGGGGAGAAGGAGAAGGGGGCCATTGTCTCGATGCTCGGTGGCATTATTAACACAAAGCAATGAGAAGGAAGCCCCCTTTGTCGCTTCCTCGTAGTCCTCGACGACGTTATCGCGCACATCCGAGAGAGGAGAGGGGAGAGACGAGGGAGGGGGAAACCCTCTTTCGCCGTTGTTATCATCGCTATTATAATCATCCGCCCCCTCGAGCGGAAGCCCCCGGCGAACATATATCTATATGTATATATAAGTATATAGACTCGGGGCGCGTATAACACCCAACCTGAGGCAAGAGGAAAATGTGTAAAAGAAAAGCGGACGACGGAGCAGCGAGAGGGAGACTTAAATCCTTGGTACCCGGTTGGCGAATACCTCCGGACTGAAACGGTGCGGGCGAGCATCCAGCCGAGAAAAAAAGCGGACGCGAGGGGACGACGCCTCGCGCGAAGGGCAAAATTGTTGTCCGGAAAAATGTCGTATTCTCCGAATAGCCACCGGAGGATCCTGGCTGAAACGAGGTCCGTGGCGGCGCCAGCGGACGAGGTCGTTCCGGGGGGTTGGGGGGCGACAGAGGGGAAGATGTTCTCGTCCTCGGCGCCCCCGTTGAGACACCGTTAATGGTTTTCGCACGCTTATCTTCCGCCGCTTTCTTTTTTCGCTCGCACCACGATATTGGAATTTCTTCGGGGAGCCCGTCGTCGGTGTCCTTTTAGGCCACTTTTTTTTAGGGTCCAACACGTCGCCTGGAAGTCGTAAAGAGCCGAGGGGAGCCGAGGTATAATATGACAAAATTTGTTGTAATATCGAATAAAAAAAAAAGAGTTTACGAAACTAAAGATTCGTCATAAAAAATAAATATTAATAGTGAAGTAAAAATTCTTCAGGCTATAAATAAAGTCACTCGGGGTATCGATTTCGTGTCCCTCGCGACGCTAGCTCGTCGAGCGCATAAATTCATAAATTTACATCGTAATCAGGTCAAACCGATGAGAATCGCGATATCCTCCCCCGGGGAGAGGAGAGCGCGCGCCGCGCGGTGCCACGTTACCGCGGAAATCACGGAAGATTCTCTCGAGCTAACAAGACACACTCGACCCCCACGACGACGTCGCGGAATTATACTCGTTTTCCCGAATTCGCCGCCGGCCGCGCCGTCACAACGCGATACGATACTCGCGGTGCTTCGAGTCTGCAGTCGGCGCTGCACAATGGATGTTGCGAAGGCAGCGACGGCGCACGCCTCGAGAATATAAGTGAGCGAGTTTTCCGCAGTGCCAAGCGACTCCTGTACAGAGAACCGAGCGGCAGTCAAGCTGCGGCAGTTCCAGGTAGCGGAGGAGGACTATTCAATTTTCCAAATGGATATCCACGCGTGTAGAATACATAAAGACGCCGACGACAAGGACGGCGCAATATGCGCCGGATGAAATATGAAGGAGATGAGACGAGATGAAAAAAAAAAAAAAAAAAAAAAAACGACGAGACCGAGAACGCGGAGCTGCGAGAGACTAACGGAAGTGAATTTAACGAGGCTGCTTGCTTGCTGCTCTCTGTCGCGCGAAAAACGTTCGCTGCGGGCAGAGGAAAAAGTGCACGCACACGCTGAAAAGAGAGACGCGCCTTTTCCTTCTCGCAACGAAGCAAAGCCGCGCGTCAGCGCCCCGGGGCGGACTTGTTTATCGCGAGAAAATTAAATTGTGCCGGTTATTACCGGCAGCCGAACGCCGAACACGAGCGGCGCGCGCGATGAAAAGTGAAAAGACCGACGTCGTCCGGCGGCTCTTACGGTCCCGGCGTGAAATTTATCGCGCTCACGCGTAATTTATATCGAGCACTCGCTTCGGTCCCGTTCACCGCTTTGCGCCTCGAACAGTGGAACGCGCTGCTTTACGCAAATCAATATAATTATATTTCTTTTTTTTCAGTGATAATTTATCTTCCAAACGGGCTCAAGCATTTCCGCAAATTCAAACAAATTGTCGAGGCCGCCGGATAATTAACATGGCAATATCATCGCGACAGTCAGACGGCGTTTCGGGAGACACAAAAGAGACGCGGAAATACCATTGTCAACGTTTCGTTAATGTCCGCAGCTCTTTAACCTCGACGTCGTTATTTGTTATCTCCGCCGCTGTCAGTCGGCCAATTTTTTGACAGCAAAAGTCCGGCGCGAGGAGCCGAGTTTCGTTTTAAATTGTCGAGGTGTAGAACCAAAGGGCGGGAGGAGGACAACCGAGAGGGGAGAGGCTTGAAGGGGGGTGGAGGGAGGGGGGAGACGACTACAGAGAATGCAAAAAAATTTTCCGGCTACGGGTGGCTTGATGCTCTTTCATTTGCGGGGCTCCGTGCGGTCGGATTCGATAACACGCAGCTTGTGCCTGTGATAAAAAAAGCGTGTGTGGTGGAATGAAAAAAAGAAATAAAAGAAAAAAGGAGAAAAAAAGTAAAAACCGATAGAGACGAGAAGAGAGACGGACGGAGCGGAGAGAGGCCGGGGAGGGGGGGGGGGGGGGGGAGGGGGGCAACGCGGAGAGAACGGAGAAGAGAAGAGAGTTGGCTTTGAGCCGCGATTCGAATCGAACCGTAAACGCGTCCGCTCGTTTTCACTCGTCTCTGCTCCATCTATACACACACATACATAGATATATACACATCCACACAGACACACCCCACCCGGTGCGGCGAGCTCCGCACCACCTGCTGCCGTTTTCACGTAGTATATTTTGATTTTCACCCCTTTATCTAGCTCTTTTGAACGATCACCGCTGCTATTGCTGCCGCTGAAGCTCAGCTTTCAAGCTGAACCTCCTCCTCCTCCGCCTCCGCCGCCTCGTCCTCGGGTCCTCCTGTCCCGCTCGCCGCTGTCTCTCTCCGCCGTCGGGATTACCGCGTGGAACTGTCCCGCTCGTCGTCCCGGTTGCCAGGGGGGCAACGCGGCGCGGCCTTCCTAGGCGCGTTTATTGCGAGCAAAGCCCGCAGCAACAAACTTTAATTAGTCCAGACTCATCGACGACTCTCGACGCCGTCCTCGACGGGCAGGAGAGAGCAAAAGCTGTGTAGTCGCTGTAGAGGTTTCAGCCCCCCCCCCCCCCCCCCCCGCCTCCCCCGCGGCCCTCCCACTCTTCCTGACGAGCAGGGGAAAGCCTTTCCCTCTCCACCCTCTTCACGTCACCACCATCGCGATTTTTTACCGACTAAATCGTCACCGCGAAGCACTTACATCTCAATAATAAATTCCCTGACTTATTTTTCATCTTCTATTTCTTTTTCTTTTTTTTCTTTCTTTAATACACTCGGACTATCTCGGTGAACGTTCGACCGCGTATTTCTCGCTTTTTCCTCGCCTCCCGCGCCGCAGTCTCCGTTCCCGTGTCGCATACAAATTTATTCGGTTATGCCGAAGCTCAACGACATTCAAATGAAGCTGCGAGCGGCAAAGCGTTTTTTCCCCCTCTCGCGTTCTCCTCTCCGGGTTCGATTTTTCTTTTCCCCGTTGACTGAGAGTAAAAAGAAAAACCTCGGGGATAATTCAAACCTACACTCGGACGCTTCGCACGCGCGCGCGCCTCATCGTCGATTCCACCGTTCGCGTCTGCCCACTCACGACGCTCCCTCTCGCCGCTGCGATCGGCGTTCTACAAATTGGACGCTCTTTTCAGTCCTCTCGGCTTTTCCACTCGTTTTTTTTCTCTCGCTCCTTTTTTTTCGCCACGGTCCGACATACCGATCAACCCCGACGATGCACCTGTCTCGTTTACGACGGTCCGGCCGAACTTAACCTCTCACCCTCGTACCCCCCAATCTCCCAATCAAGCGGTCCACACCGGGAGAAATACGTTTCCACCCCTCTTTCTCGCCTTCATCCAATCAATTTCGTAACCAGGCTTCCAATTTTCTTTTCCATCTCTCTCTGTCTTTTCCCCTTTTCTTTCTCTCTTCCCCATCTTACTCACTTTTTAGCATAGATATTTGTATGCCACCCCCGTGGACGTTGCATGTTTCCCGCTATCAAAGGTTGCTAACCCTCTCCCACCCCCTCCTGCAACTACCCCTCGAATACCTGAATACCTCGTTCTCAGGGCAGTTTTAAAAAGCTTCCCCTCGCGTTCCACATTTTTTTCCCTCGCCAAAAACACGACCAGACTCAGCAGCAGCAGCAGCGGCAGCAGCAGCAGCAACGGCGCGCGCTCTATCGCCCGCTTTCAGGCCTCCGCCTGCACCGACACGTCAGAACATCAAACGGTCTGCGAGGCTACTGGGCGCGAGGGGAACGGACAGAAACGCGAGAGGCATCGGGACACTCGCAGATGAAAACGCAGCGAGCGCCACCGGTCGGAGAACGCAGGGAAGGCGAAGAAGTTGGTTCAACACTAACGCGGAGGGAGAAACAAAAAAAAGTAGACGAAGTAGCAGAAACGAGACAAGAGCGAGGAATAAGAGGACAGACGAGTCCGAGGGAAAGTGAGAGGGTAGTTTATAAACAACGACGCAACCCTCCCCTTCCCACCCCTCTTCGCGACACGTCTCACGAGGGGGGAGGGAAGGGAGAGAAGTGAGAATGAGAAAGAAAAATTGTGCGCGCTCGGTCAGGGAGAAGACGAGATGCGGACGGTGAGAGGGAGGAAGACAGAGGGAGAAATATATGCGAGAAAGGGGTGAGAGGCGCGAGCGTGAAATATTTACAGTGCGACCGTGAAAGAACACTTTGTTGTTGTTTGTTTTTCATTTTTCTTTTTTCTTCGCCATTCTTTCATTCATTCCTCGAACCTCCTTCACGTTCTCCTCACTGTTTTTTGCCGTCATTCTTTTATTTTTACTTTCATTCTTATTTTCCCTGTATTTCCTTTTTTTACTCTCCCTCCCTCACCGGTCGGTCTGGCGTGTGCGCCGTGTACACACGAAGCCCACACGCGATTGCAAATTACGCGAAGCGACTTAGAGACTTTCGGAGTTTTAATTACTCCGTGGAAACGCCGACGGCGGATGCGCTGTTACCCCGACTCGGTGCCTTCATTTATTTATATATGCATGTATAGATATATATGGAATGCACACACACACACCGAACGAGATTTTCTCTCGGTTACTTTCTTCTCGCTCGGGAATCGCGCGCGCCGCTCCCTCGGCGGCTGCGTTCTCGCGTCTCGCACTTGAAACCCCGCGGAACCCGAGAGGAGCCGCCCTGCTGCTTTGCGTACAGTATTTCAATTCCGAGCGGGAGCGCGAGCGAGTTCCGGCTTTAATGTGAAAGGAAAGCAGCCGGGCAGCGCGCAGTCGAATCAGCCCGACGCGGCTTCGCGTCTATGTCCCGCTTTGCGCTCGAGACTCGCGAGACGCGAGGAGCGCGCTGCAAACGGCGCGACCCGAGACCCCAGTCGCGTTATACCTATCGCGATTGCGCGCACCGGAAACCCGCGGATACTCGTTACCAAGATTACACCCGACTTTCTCGGTCGGTTTCCGGCAGACGTAGCAGCGCATATTTGACGTCCCTCTCGACGACAGAGTTGCTCACCGTTCGGAATTCGCCTCAATCGGTCAAAGTGGTTTGTACCTCGGGTTCCACCAGGGTCCACGTAGCTCTATATATATTTTGAGGAAAGTCGAATTTGGGGAATGTTTGCTCGAAATTCGCTCACCGGATACTCGTGAGATTTCCCTTTTTTTTTTTTTTTCAAACTGAAATTAGGTAAAAAAAAGCACTCGAATAATATGAAAAAAATTGAAAGATGCTCTTGTCGGATTCTCCCGCCAAACAAGTGAAATTTTTGTTTCAACTGTCGAGCGTCCCCCGCGACTCGCGCGCAAAGTCAGTCGGTCGACTCACAATGGCAAAGCCGAAGTGCCATTATGTTCGTTGAATTGGAAGAGGCGGAGAAATAAGACAAAAAGAGATACGGCGACAGCGGCTGAGTAGCGAGGACGGGGGGGAAAAAAACGAATGAAAGCGAAGCTGCACAGTGAGGTGCACACAGACAGTCGAGTAAAAGAGAAAGAGAAAGAAGGAGAAGGAGAACGAGAGAAGACTCGGTGGTAGAAAGATGAAAAGAAAGAAGGCGACTGAGAGGCCGAGTGATGCCGGAAATACGAGTCCGAGGATACTGCCGGGTCACGCTTCCGGAATGGAGTAGGTATATTCTTGGCGTCGATACACCCTCTGTATATATAGATATATGTGTGTATAGAAAACGCGGCAGAACTGCGAGCGGATATATATCGAGCGTACACACAGAACGCTCGACGGTCTTCGGGTTGTACACGTTGCCCGGGCGCAGCTTATTCGACGGATCAAGTTTGCACCGATGGAGAAAGGGGTTGTCGCTTCTAGTCGCGAGAGCGAAGGATCGAAAGAGAGCGAGAGAGACGGGGCGAGAGGACGGATGAGATCGAATCGAGGGAAAAGAAATCGAGTCAGTTCCGGCGTCGCGACGTCAAACGTCGTTACCGATCAACCTCTCGGCGCGCACGGGAACGCGAGCAAAAAAAGCCGCGATTGACGTGAAATAATTAAACTCGCGCGATCGCTTAAGGATGCCGGGATCACGAATTGGAAACCAATTTCGGGTTTTGGATGATTTGGGTTTTTTTTTTCGCGAGTGCGAATATTTTTTCTTTCGATCGAGGCCATCGCGACGAGGCCTCGTTTTTTTCGTCGGACACGCCGAGAGGCGACGACAGCGGCGGTGGAGGAAGCCACGAGCGGAGAGACGAGAAGGGGAATGCGTAACGAGGCCTGTGATTAATTAAGGCTCGCGTCGCAGGATAAAGCGACGAGACTCGGTTGCTCGTCGGGCGCGTCCTCAGCGCGGACTCCGCGACGACCGACATAAAGTTGTCTCGAGTTCTCCTCTCGTGGCCTCGTAACACGCAAAACTTGGCGCTCGGCCCTTTTCACCTCGCGACTTTTTTTTTCTTCTCTTTTTCTTTTTCCTTTTTTCTTTCCCTCTTTCGGTACTTCGCTTCCCTCGGCTCCACCGTCGCACCCCCTTAATTCGGTGTCTCCGCACAAAGCTCCGCGTTTTCCATCCAACCCGGGTTGTCGTGTACACCGGGTTCCCAGGTCACCCCCCTCCCCCTCCCTCCGCCCGACTAACCCCCTCTCATCCCGCGAAGCCTCCTGAAACGTTGCCAACTCGACCGGCAGTTCGTCATTCTCGATTCTCTCATTTTTCATTCATTCGGCCCTTTTTGCCGCTTCCACTTCTTCCGGGCGGTCGCTCCGCAACACTTGTTGATCTGTGCGCGGCGCCGCTCGGCGACGGTATACACCGGCCGATAAGAATTCGCGTTTCCACTCGACGAACCGGGCGAAAGTGAATGCGCCCGACCTTTTCCTTGACTAATTGAATCTCCGACGGTCGGACGATTCGTTGATAAACCAGGAACTCTATTTTCGTGGGTTTCTGTGTGTTTCGCTTTAAGTCACTTTAAAATAGCCACCTGAACGTTTTAACGTTACTAAGAACAATGACGCCGCCAACATTGTCAACACGACAAACTGTCAAATCTCCCTAAAAAATGGCAAATTTTTCTGGGAATCTGGATTTTTTTTCGACTTCTTAATTTTTCACAGGATTTTTCCAAAGAGAGTACTCACGTTGTTGCAATTGTTTAAAGCCAATCGCAATTTGCGGTTCACGGTGAAGAATGGTCGTTTCGAGTGATTGGACGTTCCGAGCGGACGCGAGAAATTATCGCAGTGCAATGTCAACGCTGCACTCGGCGCGGTCGATAAGACGGTGAAAATCGTCGGTCACGACAGTCGCAAAACGAGTCACCTCGTTTCACGAACGTTTTTCGACCCTCGAGTTGAGTTGAAGGGAGAGAAAGAGAGTGAGTCCACCTGCAACGGGCTCGCCGGCCGATTATTCGCGTGAGATTCGACTCGTTGCCGCGAATTCATTCGCCGTCTCACGATCGTCCGAACGCTCGACACGCTCGTTCGCGCAGAGCCGGAGAATATTACCCGCGATCGCACGCGACACGTATAAATTCGCGGGCGTTTATCAACCCGGCTCCTTTGCCAAATTCATTCACTCAATTTCGCCCCTCGAGAACCTGCAATTTGGGGCAAACTTTAGAAAATAAATATTTTTCAGGCTTCACGACAATGAAAATAAAAAATTTAATTTCCAACGAAACAACGAAACAAAGTCTGAAACTGTTGCGAAAATACCGCGGTCTCCGAAAGGATCAATTTTTACTCCATCGAGGATAAATCGTGGAAAACATTTCACGCGCGGTCAGATCGACCAATAAAAAAAAACTCGAGCACGTCCATTGAAGACCGGTGTCATACGTCACGGGAGCGAAACAACCTCGATAAAATTTGAAGCTCATAGACCGCGCTATCGCGGCACCGCACTCGAACTGTCTAGCTCTGCAAGTTTCATTTTTCCAATTCTGGTTTTTTTTCCGCCACCACTTCGGTCCGGTGGTTTCCGGTCGAGAGTTCGACACGGTTTATCGAAAAAGAAAAAAAACACGACAGCGAGTTAAACCAGGATGCACGTTTGCAGTTGACCTCCCCCCCCCCCCCCCCCCAGCGGAGAAAATTTGTAACACGCGTCGGGTCGCAACGTTGAATAATAACCAGGCGCGAGAAGCGAGATTATCCAGGAGGGGTCGAGAGGACGCAGGAAGCCGAGAGCAAAACGTTGATTGACGTACAAGGGTTCGCCGGGGGCGTCGTCGACGCTCCCGGCGTCCCGGTGGTTTTCGCACGACGAGGGAGCCGCCACTTTTTATCGGCCACCTCGGGGTGATTAATCACGGGTTAATTAATGCATCTCCGTCCGCGAGATATTTTCCCGCGAACCTCGCCGACGTTCTCGTCATTATTTCCGCGTCTATTGCGCACGCGGACACTGTGAATGCACTAATAAAAAAATACCTTTTTCCGTTTCATCCGTTAAGAGATAAAATTTGGGGGAGGGTCGAACGTCTGAGAGCGCGCGAGCCGCGACTTCTTCCTCGTATTTTTTCCGGCTCCGGGACGGAGTCGAAAAACAAAGAAGACGGAAACGAACACGAGTGCAGGGAAGTACCGCGGATTAGAATAAGACGCTGTAGTGCTCTCGCCGCGTTGCCGTACGTTTCGACACGAGAAAAACGACGTTCGCCATTAGAGAAAAGCGGCTTATCGCTCGGAAGTACCGAGATCTCGAACTCAGGCTCCGCGCGCGCGCGCGAATATACACGGAGCGCGCGAGTCACTCGCGCGACGCAAAAAGACCGAGCGCAACGTCTGAATAGTACATTACTCCACGAGGGCGAAACATTTTTTTCTAACGAGTGTGAGTTTGCTGCACGAGCCGAAGGCGAGTGCTGCATTCACACGAGTTAGAAAAAGTGTTTCGCACGAGGGATGTACGAAATTTTATATCACAAGGTGCGAAAATGGCGGTTTTACGCCCGCGAAGCGGGCGTAAAAGCAGCCATTTCCGCCCGCAGTGATATAAAAGCATTTTTTTACTCTAATCTTCTCCGGGCAACGCGCGCCTCGCGCCTGGTTTTCCACCGTCGCGGTGTACGTCGCGAGGCGCAACGTGGCGTATAGGCGGCGCGTAGACCGGTAGGGGACTCGTCTATCGAGAACGCATATTATCAGCCGGATGCGCGTATCATGCAGGCTGTCAACACGGCGTAAAAATTGATCCGATATTTGGATTCATTCGACCGGAAGTTTATTTTTAACAAGATTAATCCAAATAAATGAGTTCGTCAACAAGGCCAAAAAACAATGTTTGGCCGAACAGTTTGTCAGAAATCGTAGATCTGGCCGCCAGGCCGAAAACCGCCCAAATCGGGGTCACCGTATGTTAAACAGTGCTGCAGCGCTCATTACGACAAACTATCAAATCATGCGCTGTTAAACAACGAACGGCCGATCTTGATGGTCCACGACCAATCAGAGGCCGAGTTATATTGACAACTATGGTTACTCACGCACTTTTTAATAGAGGATTTATCCAAATAAATGAGTTATCGAAATAACCGAGTTATCCAAGAAAAAAAAAGACTGACCGTGTGTCAAAACAGTCTCGAGACTTGCGGCAAAGTTTGTTTTTCCTCGCCGTACCGTGGAAAAGCAATTCCGGTGCGCGAGCGCGCGCGCGGTGCTCGCGGGGCTTGCAATGCGAATACACACACATCTGCGTGCGCATAAATAATCTTTGGGTACGAGGCGCGCGTGGGGTTTATAATACAGTTTTGTGTACACAAGAGAGTGAGCGGGAGCCCCCGGGGCTCGTGTTTTACCGGTGTTCGGCGGCCCCGTCGAGGGAGAGACATGCGTGACTTCTTACGTTAGCCACGCGCGCACTCGAGTCTGTTTGTGTGTGCGTCTCTCGAGCGTTTCTCTCGGGGACATCGTAATCTCGCACAACAGAAGCCAAGACGACCGAGAAGAACACACAGATGGACTTCAACACCAACGCAGGTTCCGGGATGGATCCGCGGGGTCAGATCCATTCTGGTAGAAAATTTACGGCGTTTCTCGGACCTTGGCGCTAGTCAGGC
Organism: Itoplectis maculator; assembly: GCA_964034905.1. Taxonomy (NCBI): domain Eukaryota; kingdom Metazoa; phylum Arthropoda; class Insecta; order Hymenoptera; family Ichneumonidae; genus Itoplectis; species Itoplectis maculator. The sequence continues at coordinate 4,456,725 of OZ035862.1, forward strand.
CCTGGTCAGGGCTGTGTCATCCCTGTCCCGGCGTGACCAGTGCCTGGCTTAGGCCGAATGTTTGTAATGCTATACAGACTTTCTACCAGGGCAGTGATCCTCGCGACGGCTCCCGAAGTTCTTATCAGCGGCCTCAGGGGCCGTCGAGATAACGTTGCTGAATCACAGAGCACGAAAATTTGGAGACGTGGCGCTCCGACTCACGTGCGAACGATTGTTGGACCCCAGAAACTCCGGAAAAGCCTCGGCACCGCTTTTTTTCTGCGTTCGCCGCGAAGCGACAACCGAGGCTGACATCCCAAAGGGGAGTCAACCAGGGTGGGTTTCGCAGGACGATCACGTCTTCGCGAATCTCGGATCTCGCGGCGTTGATTGCTTTACGCGAGTTTGTTGCTGCTCACGGCGCCCGCACCGTATTCCCGCGCGCGTCGCCACGGAGCTCTGATAAAACTTGGCTTTATCAGCATCAGCAACAGCAGAAACAGCAGCAGAAGCAAAAGCAGCGGAGATAGAGGTGTGGCTGATGGCGCTGAGTGCGTGACGCACGTTAATCCAAATCCAACGAAAATTCGACTCCCTAAAACTTTCAAATTGGAGATAAATTATAAAACGTGTGAAACTGTAAATATAAGATTATGAGCACTTGAAGTAATATTTAGTTATTTGTGGGCTCTGTATGATTTTGTTTTGCAGTAGCCAAACACATTTCTCGCAGTTTAATAGAATTTTAATTAACGCCAGGTTAAAGGCGAAGGTCGTATTTCATTTCCCGCGCGTTATTTCCATATTGCCCAAGAAACTGTTATGAAGCATTCACCTAGTATTGACGTGACCCCCTCCCCCCACCTGGCTCGGAGTCTTTGAAATAGCGGTTACAGATCCAGTCGCTCCGCACCTGGCACCGCGGAAAACATAAAGTAAAGACTCCGTGTGCCGTGTACACAAAATAATGCAGCGGAGTTGCGAACAAAACCGGGAGGTGGGTGGTGGGACGGAGGCGAACTACGGAGCAACTTCTTTGAGAAGAAAGAGTAAACATGAATATCGGCCGCGGCCGAAGTGGAGGGCGACTTGCATATTCTATTTTCGAAATTCAATCTTTCTTCCTCGGAATCGACACTTGAAACAACGAAAAAAAAAAAACTTCATTACGTCAACTGCTGAATATTCCACGGTCGTTCGAAATGAAAATAAAAATAAAAAACAGTGAAAACAGAATTTATACCGCATCCTGCAAAACCCGTTCTACCATCAGCAAGGACGAGACTCTTATCTCAGCGTTGACAAAAATCCGGAAACGCCCGGTTCGACGTTCACCTACATTTTCCCGCCACTCTGCGAGCAATCGACGCTGTTGGAATGCCAGAATTCGAGAATTTCGATAGACCGGACGCGGCGATTCGACGACCGGGGAAACTCGGGCGAAGCTCTCGCGGGCGCCGCGTGTGCGCTCGATGCTGTTGCTCTCTCGGTCTGTGGAATATTTATGCGTGAGCGGCGCAGCAGCGACTCGCCGGCACAGCGACCGGCGAGTCGTGTGTTCCCCGAGAGTTCTCGGGGAACGCGCTCGGTGCGCGGGAGTAAAAGAGCCTCGAGGGGTCCAGGAAGCACTTCGTCGAGTGATGCTGCGCGGGAGGGGAGACACGGAGGTGGGAGAGAGGGCGAAGAGGAGGGGGGAGAGGACACCGGCGGTGGTGCACGAAGATGCTGTGGTGGGGGATGTGTACGCGCGAGAGCAGAGCAAGCAGAGCTCGGCTGGCTGCACGCGAAAGCAGCCAGTGAGCGCGGAGCGAGAAAGAGAGACGGAGACCAAGAGAGAGACGGCGACTGAGAAGAGGGAGAAGCGAGGCTGGCGGCTCTCGTGTCGTGCCGCGCGATAACAGTCGGCGAGGTGCAAACCCGCCGCGAATTCGAAAGGCCGCCAGTCTCTGACCGCGCGTCGTCCGCGACGTACGAGCCGCGCGCGCGCCCCCCGACGCACGTCACACGGGATAACGCGATAACCCACTACCCCGCTCGGAGGTAATGACGAATTTTCACACAGGAGGGCAAAAATAGACGGACACGATTGTCACCTGAAATACATGAAAAAAAACAAATTGAAACGTTGGGACCTCCCAGGATTAAACGCGACTTTGACAAACCGACTGTCAGATTTTGACGTCTTTTTCGACTGACGTTCGACTCGCGAGAAACAAAAAATCATCGTCGTTTGAACAACGACGGGAATCCGTCGTAATCGCGTGTGATTGAATTTCGCTGGATTTATAAATAATTAAAATTCGACTTGGTTGATGATGGATTAAAAAACACACACACACACACACACAGAACGTATGTATGATGATTGTCGAGCGAATTATGAGAGTGCGGAAATGTACGCTAGGCAAATGGGCGATGACGAAGAGAAGCAGAGAGGGAGACTGTTGTTTCGCTGTATGACAAGGAAGAGTTTATCGCACTTGAAGCGCGAGCACACGAGGAGCGAGAGAGCCGGAGAATGTGGCATCTGCCTCGCGGCGGCCGGTTAAGTGATTCGGTGACAGTATGGAATGCGCTCTCGCCGCACGCCGGGAAAAGCACACGACGACGACGCTGCTGCTGCTGCTGCTGCTGCTGTTGCCGCGTCGTGTGAGACTCGTGGCCTTGGCCTCTCGACGCCGCTGCCGCCACTGCTACTGCTGCTGCTCCTCGTTTACTCTGTGGATTTAATAATTCCTCGGGATAACAGGCAGACTTCCTGTTTGGTTTTTTTTTCCTTTTTCTTTTTTTTCTTCTTTCCTCTCCCTGAAACGGAGTAACAGAAGGCGAAACCTCGTTATCAGCAGCACCGATGCAACACGCGATATTCTCGTGGCAACCGTGAAAACTCGATATCCCTCCACCCCTCCCCCCGCATCATTATCAATTCACGAACACGCTCGGACCCCCCGAGATCGCCGATCGGAAAAGAGCCCGAGTGCTAATCGACCAACGCGCGACCCCGCGGGCTAATTAATTACTCGATTTTCCATCGCGAATCTCGGACGCGAAATGTTTTACTTTTGCCCGCTGTCGATGCGTTATTATGCAAATGAGTTTTCGGAAACGCAGCTCCGAGTGTCATCGAGGCCGAATAAACCGGGTGCGGGTCGTTTTTAATGCCCGCCGGCGTGTTCCACGCCTCTAGTCGCGAATTTCGTCCACTCGGCCGGCCGGAAACTCGCGACACTCGAATTGGACAGCAGTCAACGAAAAAATAAAAAATAAAAAACATGAATTATCGTCGTCGCGCTGAAAATGATGGGAATCGCAATAATCGTCACACTCGAAGTGCTCCTCGCGAAAATAATGTATAAATTGTTGCTGTCATTTTTTTTTTCTGTTATTTTTTTAAATACTTTTAATAGCAACGGAAATACAGCTGTAATCTGTTCATGCTCCGCGCGCGATGAGATCACAGGCTGCAAAAGCTGCAGAGTCGAGACGGCCGAGCCGGGATGAGGACTCGAGTCACTAATCTACATCGACGAGTCTCTGTGTCGCGTACGCGTTTTATCGGGCGGCCGATAGCGAGCCGAGAGCGAAGAAGCGAGCGCGGCGTGGCCGCGTGTATTAAAGCGCACCGAGTGGGTGTACACGTTTTTCTCGAGTGCGCGTTCCGTACCGCGAGGGAGTATCTATCTTATCGGTTATCGCCTCTCGTTCGAGTACGCTGACACACAACGCGCGCGCTGACACACAGACACGGGGAAAATCAGTGCGAGCGCTGTACGTGCCAGCGAGAATATTCTACGCAATGTGGGACACTGCGGGAATCGCCGACGCTTCGGAGAAATATTCGCGAGACAAATATGAGTGCAAAACAAAACGCGCGATACACACAGAGCCGCGACCCGATCGCGCGCTCGCGTCGAGAGCCGTCGATGAATATTTAATCAATTAGGCGAAACACGTACGACGGGGACTTTAATGAAAATTTAATGGAACATTTCGCGCGAACCGCGCGGGCGCTGCTAATGACCCCGCGCGCTAACAGCACAAAATGAAACGCGCACGCACGAAGCGTCGAGCGAGAGTGCACGCGGCGTTTTTGCGAAAAATGAGACAGAGAAGTTTCACCTGCCGGGAGAGAGAACGAGAGCGAGAGATATATGTAGATAACTCGGGCGCGATGCGAGTAATTTTATAAATGGAACTTTGCACAACGAAATTGAGGCGAACCGAGCGGAAGAGCGCGAAGTCGGCGCTGCCACCGCGATCGCAGCTGTCACGATTCGCAAACTCGATTTTTTTGCTGTGATGTTTTTTTTTTTGTTTTTTTTTGTTGCTTCTGCTTTTTGTCGTTCATCTTCGTCATCGTTATCGTTGCGCGCTACTCGAGACGGCACTCGCGCAGCTGTCTCCCCTATCGCCGTCGCCAGATCGATATTTATCGGGGGGGGGGGGGGGGTACGAAGGCCGATCGCTCGCGGTTTTTGCGCGGAAAAATTCGGCGGAATTTATACGCCACCGGGAGGAATCGAAGCGAGGATTTTTCTGACACATGTGGGTCACCGATATCGCGCGCGCTCCGACTCGCGGTTACACATTGTCGGTGGGAATAATTCAAGAGAGGAAAAACGATGTTTTTTTTCTGGCAAATGACCGAACGACAAATACTGAAAATTTAACGACATTTGGCAGCGTTGGAAACGTCCGTCAACTCTTTTTTTATTTTCATCACAAAATTTCTTTCGCGATAAAAATACACAGTCGATTGGAAAAACCAATTGGGTCGGATTTGCCCATCGACGATGCGAGAATTTGTCGTACCGCTCTGTAATCGCGGAATAAAAACGAAGCTGCGCAGAGTGGGCGAAATGTGCCAATTCACGCGATCAGTGCGAGAGAAAATAAAAATATAGGAAAGAGGTGGAAAAAATAAAAGCAGCGTGAAGTATGCAAATATCCCCCGTGGCAAATAATTATAGTATTCCGTCCGAGGTCCGATGTCTATCGCGATGGAGGTGGAACGGCGAGGTGGAGTGCCGAGAGACTCGAACCGGAACGATAATCGCGAGAGCGCCGCGAGGATAAGAGAGGACGCGGTGGGCCGCCGAGCAGACGGCGCGTTGGTGGTGCGAGTGAGATCTAGGATGAAAATCGAGCGAGATTAGCCGGAAGTGGATGGGCAATGCCGAGGCTTATCGGCCTCTTTCTCTATTCCATCTCGCTTCTCTTCTCGTGGACGCGGCCCGCAAGGCTCTCGCCTCTCTCTCTCTCTCTCCTCCCTCTTTCCCGCTCTCTCGCTCCTCGCGATCCTTACGAGCTGCCAGCTCGAGATCCAATCTCGCACTTCGTCTTCGCGCGTCCGCACTCGACGATTCCGAAACACGCCGAAAAAAAAACCAGTCGGAAAACGCGTCTCGGGTGCATCGAGCGAAAACCTCCTGATTTTTCGTGAAGAAAAAACCCGACAGTCACGAAGGTTCAGAGCTTCTTCTCTTCTCCCGAAGCGCAAAGCGCGGTCCTCTCCTCAATCACCCGTTGGCTCCTTATCTGCTATCGCGGATCGCGGCCAAAGGGTCTCGTGGCCGCCGCCGTCGGGGATAACCACAAATCTGCGCGAATACCAGCCAGTTGCCTTCGAAGGACCATTAGAGAGAAAACTCGAGCCACGCTCTTTAGATTCCCGAGAGATATAAATGCGACGGAGGAACCGCCTGAAAGTTCGCGAATATCGTGTGCGTCCGGGTGAATTCGCGAGTGTGGCCAATTTTACGACGAAAATTGGAAAAATGATATCGCGAAAATCGTCAGCCGAAGAAAGAGAGAAAATTCGTGCTGAATTATTTTTCCGCTGCGAATTCCGTTTTATCGTCGTTTTTATCGAATCGATGGGGGAAACGGTGAATTACAGTTTTGGATATAATCGTCGAAAGCCGGAGGCTTCGAATTCGGATTCGTAACACAGTCGGAAACCCCGGGTAACAACGTCGAGATAAACATGTGAAATGCTCTCTCCCCTTCCCCCCCTTTCCTCCCCCTCGCCGCCACCCTCATCGAATCCAAGTTGTGCGCAACTCAGTGAAGGAATACGGTGCGGTATTATATTTTGCATGTAATAACGCGATCGGAAGCGATTCCGCCCTCGCGAGGTCATTACAGTTGCAGTGCCAGTGGTGTACCAAACCCCGAGTGGAAAGGGAGGATAAATTCGACGTGTAATTATCGCGAAGACGCGGAGGAACAGTAGAAATGCGATAAGGAAGGAAGCGGCTTCCTCGACGCCGGTGGTGGCCGTGATTTGAATATATGAATATCTATTAAACCGGCGTAAATCAGGTGAAGTGTTTAATCACAGACTGTGCGTGCCGCGGTGGTCTCAACAGTGGGGGAGGGTGGAGAGGGACGTGCGAGGGGGTGGGGCGGAGGGTGGCGAACGAGACGAGCGGGAATTTCGAATAATTCGTCTACATAACTCCGCTTATTTATGCCTCATACCCGGTTTCCCATTACCCGACCGAGCTCGCCGCATCCACGTGACTAGTGCAACCACACAGCGACGCCTTATTGTTATTATCATTATCATGATTATTTTAATACATATTTTCTGCAGCATCTTCCCCCTCTCTCGAGAGCATCTTAATGAGTTTAATTCGACGGAAGAAAATCCCAAGGGCAATTAGTATGCCCCACGCGCTGATGCCAGTAGCAGTGGAGTAGTGGGGGTGGGCGGTGGGGGTGGAGGGTCGGTGGCTCGGCAACGAGAGATAATGAAAACGTAACGATAACTAGTTTAACGACGATTAGGGTGCCACGGCGAAGGTTGAACCACACGCTGCGCTGGTTTCGCAAATTTTCATTACTCCTCCGCGTAATTGACGTCTTGGTTTTTTTTTACCCTCACTCTCGGTCGTTCTCGATGAGGGGTAGTAATATCGGTCGGCTATGCGGCAAGGCAAACAATAGCACTGCAGACTTTTTAACTCCCTTCCAGCCGCGATATTTTCTGAGATAGGAGTAACGCGAGTCTGGAAAAAGAATTTTTTTTTTTCTTCCTCTTTCAAGTAGCACGATCTGAATAATTATTGCGGCAAAGTAATTGGGTCGATGCCAAACGGGTGGAAATTCCTTTGAAAATAATTCACCGTGAGTTCGCTCGTTGTCGGCTCGTCGTTGCGATATATTTTTCCATCGAGTTTGTTGGGTTATTATTATGTGTTCTTTTGTGTGATAAATCTCGTTTGGTGTTTATGAAACGCGGAGAGAGTCGAGTTACCGAGGGGGGGGGGGGGGGGGGGGTTGCAGGTGTTGCCCGGAGAAGCCGAGACCGTATCACTCTCGGTGAGATACTCGGCCGATAAGGCGGGGCCCCCGTGTGCTTCCCTTAATTACGCGATTACCGGGCGCGAGTGGCGAGAGTGACGAGTAAAATTGCCGGGCAAAGGAACGTCGGGTCGGTTATAAGTTAATCAAGTTCTCGTGCCGCGGTGATAACGATTACGGGCGGTCGCCCTTTCGCTCGGAGGGCGCGCGAAATCCCCCCACTCCCCCCCCTCGAGATTCAAGTGAGATTGAGACGCGTGGGGGAGAAAGAACGAGAGGAAGATTGTGGTCTGACGAATTACCGCGAGATCCGGGAGCTACTCGCAGCGTGGATCCCGCGGGACGCGCGGCGCAACCGACGCCCCGGAAGGAGAAAAGAATTCGCTGTACAGGGCGATAAAGCAATTTGGCGATGAGGCAAAAGCAGAATTAATGTTTCCTTCCTGGCCCGAGAAGGCGGCGACGACGACCTCGCGGAGGGTCTCGCGCGGTCTCGGAACACATCGCGTGCGCACCTTTCTCGTGATCTCTCTCGCTTTCGCCGACGACCCCACTGCCTCGCTGTTATTTTCGCGCTTACACACAGCGCCCGACGGATTGTGTGTAGCAGCTCCCCACATCGCGAAAAAAACGCGCCCCCGCTGCTTCTCGTCAATCATGCGGTGAAAAAAAACTCGCACTGTCTCTCTTCTTTTTCTCTCTCGAGCTCCACTCGGTCTTCGTCTGTGAAAAAGCTTCCCGAGCTTCTTGGGAGCCTCGAAGAGACGAAGGAGCACGAGATGAAAACTCGGAAACAAATGACAATCGAATTCGCCGCTCTGACGCGTCGCGTGTGACGAAAGTGGAGGAAAAAACAAAATTGTCTTTGACGTGAGGAAGGAACCTTGCGATTTTTTTTTTTTTTTTCGTGTCATTGAACCCGAGTTCAATGACACGAAAAAAACGTCTGAGGCTGTGAGTCCTAATATATTGGATTGAGCTGCACCGTGTCGAGCGATGATGAACTGTTTCTTGAACGGATGAATTTATTAATTACGGATTTCGAAGGCAAAAGGGAAGGAAAGTTTGAGGGGTGAGTTGAGGGCCGCGGCCAGTGGATCAAGAGGTAACGTTTGAAGTAGAAGGGCCGCGGAGAGGGAGAGGGGGGGTGGTCTCGTCTCCCTAGTCTCGACCGGGCGCTCGTTCTCCCGGCTTCGCCGAGGATAACGGCGAAGTTTTCACCGCGTGCCAACGAACCCCCGCGGTATATGGGCGAAGAAGGAAAATTTCAATAATTACTCTCGGCGCGCACGCGGTCGACCAGCCAACGAGCTGGCCGAGAGTTTCGCTCGGCTCCGCGAGCCGTGAACTTCGACCTCCATTCTCAGAGGGGAGGAGGGTGGGGGCGAAACCGGGTGCGAAAACCCGTTCCCATTGTCGAGTCCTAATACAGCGGCAGAAAAGACGAGGACTCTGCTCGCTTCGTCTCGAAAATCTTGGCTCGCCTCGGCGCGGTTGTAACTTCGGAAAATCTTTGGGAAAAAAAACGCACAAAGAAAAAAAAAAGATAAAACTTATAAAATAAAATTTCACGAGAGAAAGTTGCGGCTCGACGACGGCGTCAGAGGGCCGGAAAATCTCCTCGGTAATTTCATTCCGAGTGATTTTTCCATTGTCAGCGAAATTTCGCCAATTTCGAGTGCGGCGAATCGAGCAAAGTTGTGTGTGTGTATTTTTTTTTTCTTCCGTGTCTTCACCCAGAGTCGAGAGAAATTGTGATGCGAGTTTTTTCCGACCTTTAGCGAAAATTCCGCAACGAAGAGAGTCGAGAGTAAAATCCTTTCGCTATTTGCGTCGGAGAATTTATGGAAAATAAGATTGTCACGTTCAGACGACTCTCGCCGGCGTTGCGTCGTCTTTGGTGGCAGCTCGCGACTCGCCGGGTCGAGTGGCTCGCCCTCGTCGTGTGCACGCGGGAGCCACGCGATAAAACTAACTCGATCGAAATATAACTTTCGTGACCGCGGCGTCCGCGTGTTTCGCGGTGGCCGCGTTTTAGCGCAAGGAGCGAGTTTTCTGCGACAGTGTCGACTCTAGAATTCGTTCCGCGGGAATTTGCCGCTTCGACTGTATCGTCTCTGTAGCGCTCTGTGTGTGTCGTACGAGCTGAACCGTAAAGTGGATGAGAGAGAAGACGACGATGACGAACGCCGTTCGAATACAAAATGAAGTTGAACCGCGTGACGGCGTTCGCCATCGTCTGCGACGTCGTCGTCGTCTTCGTCCGGTGAGTAATTCGTCCGAGCTAATCTACTGTAATATTTCTCATTGCAGCCCGCTAAGAACTGGCAGCAGCACCGACCGGAGGACACCGAACCGCGCGCCTGGCCGACGAAAAATTCGTGATGAACGAGGATCCCGAGGCCGACGGACGCAACGACTCAGAGGCCGACAGCAGCGACGCGATGAGAGCCCCGAGAGCGTCTCGCACGAGCTGATTGATCAAAAGTAGCGAGCGACGAGAAAAAGAGCAACGAGAGCGAACATGGCGGAGCTGATCACGTAGCCTGATCACGGGCTCTTGGGATTCTGATCCGCGAGTACCGCGGATTCAGTCCAAACACGCGAAATCCATAAAGGGGAAAAAAAAGAAAAACTGAAACATCCGATAACGAAATAAGTCGAATGATGCCGAGAAATCGGCGACGGGCGACGAGTTCTTCAGGCGAATCGGGAGCATCGGATTTGCGAGGCAGATAAAAATCTGCCCGGAGTCAAAGGGGCAACGACGACGAGTAAACGGAAGACGAGGAGGAGAGGAGCGACGAGGGTAGAAAATATAGTAGCGCGAAGGGTGTCGCTAAAATGGGAGCAGCACGGAGGCTCGTGCTGGGTAGCGCGATTCTGGGCCTATTCTGGAGCGGACTGCCGCGATACGGACTGGCAAGCACCAACGGCCAGTCGAGCAACGTCTGCGACTCGGCGCCCTGCACCTGCGATCACTTCGGCAGGCTCAACTGCGATTGCGAGGGCGGTGGGGAGGTAGGTAATTTTTATTTACGACCGGAAGCGAGAAGCACACACACGAAATATAGACGAACGGACGGATAGACAGACGGACAGACGGACACACGAACATTCATCAGGCACAGCGTATATAATACACGGTGCACGCGGTGCAGAGATAGAAACGAGACCGTAAACTGCAGCCATAGAGAGCGGCAAAACAGTGAAAACGAAAAAAAAAAAAAAAAAAAAATCAGCGGGAGAGAGAAAAAAAAGGAACGTAGGGAATATGGAGGATGTTATACGGTAAACCGAGTTAACCGTGATGCGTGCAAAATTGCCGAGGCTTTAACCCACTTTCGTCCTACTCTGTCTCTCTCTCTCGCTCGTTCGGTCTCTCGGTCTCCCTCGAAGCCCGGTTGGCCGACGTCATTTTTTTTCATCACCATGACGTATGACCAACCGAGCCCTCCGGGCAACCGATAGCCAGAGCGACCGGGAGCAGCGCGCGCGGCTGCATTTGTACACGCTTTTCGTTTCTCCTCGGCAGTCGGTCGGTTCGCACAGACCGAGAGAGAAAGAGAGACGCAACGACCAACGTTGAGCCGCGGAACTCGCTCGTTTCACATATCATTTCGCTGGACCCGCGAAGAAGCCGCGAGCGGCGCAGTCGCTGGCAACCCGCGGGTGTATCAAACGTATTGACCGGAACGAAGCTCTGAAAAACTAAAAGGACAAAACACATGGAGTCGACATACCGACCGAGCCCTGTAATTTGTTTTTTTTTTTATTATTCTTTTTCACTAAACGACACTGAGCCATTTCCAGCTTAATCCACCGTGGACCATAATCGTATTCCGATTTTATAGCGTATTTACCCCCCGATATTGTACACTCTTCTCGGGGCCGCGACATATTGTCAATTTTGTCAGTTTTCCCGATACAACGCGCGCCCCGTTGTATTTATATCGCCGCGACGCACGATATTCTAATTAGATTATCATTCGCATCGCGAATTCCGAATATAATCGCGAAATTAAACGTCCCCGCCCCCACACCTGCCCAGCCCCGTCCCGGTGCCATAGGGGCGACGCGGTTGTTGTACAGTGATCGAGCGTAAAATTTCAATTGGGTCGTCACACGCGGTCGGAATCGTCGACGGGAAAATTCGCGCGGACGCCGAGGGCCGTCAAATGTTGTGCATCTCCGGGTCCGGGCGGCAAACAGTTTTCGCGGACGCGCGCAAGTCGCATATTAATAATTCGTTCCCACTTTCGCCCCCCGGTTTCCCGGGGGGGGGGGGGGGGAGCGGCGCGGCGTGTGCGGATCCGTGAATTTCGGAAAATCTCGTACATGCACTGCCAATCGCTGGGGCCTTCGGGTCGAATTGCAAATTTATTGGTTGAACCGTCGAACGAATTGAGGCAGAGAGAGAGAGCGAGAGAGATCACGCAGCGAGCACCGAGTTTCGATTAATTACAGTGGAAAAACCGAGAGCCACAATGCAACTTTTCGAAGTTAATACTGCAGAGCGTTTGCTTTGTATGCATCGGCCCGGCTATCCCATTACGGTCCATACACACCCGACTGCAACTCTGCAGGTGGCTCTGTAGCCCAGCTACAGAGCCACAGAGCCAACTACACGTTTGTGCCCAGTCGCGTTTTCCAAGAGGAGCAGGAGCAGCAGCCTTTGCCTTTGCCACTCGACATTTCGAAATCGAGCGTTAGAGCCTCCGGTAGAGGGGTGAAAAAAACAGCCCTCGTGATTACGATCTCTCGCTTGCTGTGAGGCCACTCGGCCCTGGCAACAACGACAAACCCGCCCCCCCCCCACACCCACCATCACCTTTTATCTTGGAGAGGAACAGGAGTAAAAAAATTCCCGAGGCCAGGAGTCGAAGCAACGACGTTGGAAAGCGAAACGACAGAAGGACTAAATAAATAACTCGCTCACTCTCGCTCTCTCCGCGTCCCGGCAAAAGTGTAGCCGGTGAGTTAAAGTCTCATAAATCATCCCCTGACGGGACGTGGCCGACGGCGAACCGAGAGCGAGAGAGACAGGGTAAAAAGGGTATTAAAGAAGAACAGGTACGCGCTCGCGCTTCATAGAGCCACCAAGGTTCATTTTTTTCTTTTTTTTTCGTCCTCTTCCTCCCTCAACGAGAAAAGACGCGGAGTCTGCCGTAAAGTACTGGAAATGTGCGCGCGTTTACGCAAATCGTATGGCCACGCTCGGCGGTAGCTCGGAAGATGGGGTTGGGGGTGGAGGGTGAGGTTCCGCCGTAGTCGCTAGCGAGGGTTGACGTGCTCCGGAATTTATCGCGGTTAGTTGGGCGACGAGAGAAAGAACTGCGTGCAGTGGCACGTGAACTTGGGGTCGGGGGGAGGGACGTCGAGAGGTGGTCGGTATAGGAGGAAGGAAGGAAGGAAGGGGGAGAAAAAATAATACTCGTCAGGGGGCGCGGGAAAAGTGATATGGAGTGAGAACTGCCGAGGGTTCGGTCGGTCGGTGGCTCTGAGGGATCTCGCGGCGCTCACGTGACCGCTCGCGCAGCCACTTCCGGACCACCCCTCATCCCTCCCACCCTCGCCTCCCATTATCCCCGGAAAGTAAGTGGCTGTTTCGCGAAATTAGCGGGGCCGTCGCGAGAGCCCCAAGGACTCTCGACGGCAGCAGCGGCGACGGCGACGGCGGCACCACTCTCGTTTGCCGCCTTTTCTTCGCGACCCCCGCGACGTCCCACTTCGGAATTCGTTTTCTTTTCGTCTTTTTTTTTCTCCTCTTGCCCCTTTTACCGCTGATAAAATTGTCCAACGAGAATCGAGGACGAAGGATTTTCGCGGCCAGCGAAAATTCAGTCCTCGATGGATTAGACGTGAGACAACGAGATTCCGAATTCGATAAACGGAATTGAAGGTTCGACGAACCGCGAAGAAATCTTCAGACCGGTGAACGTGTTACCGTCGCACCCTCCGAGACTTTTCGCGAAATTCATCGCGAATCTCCGGCTCGTAAAGATCTTAGTGTTTGCACACTAATTCTTCCGTTGCGCCGAGCGTTATCCGCCGTCCTCGCTGATACCCGCGCAGCGCCGACGATCGTATACAATTCCACGCGATATCCTCTATCGACGCTGCCGCCGTGTGTTCTCCCTCGCGGTATCTCGTTGGCCCTTGCGTCAGTGATAAAATATTCCTCACACGCGCACACACTACACGGCGAACTTTTCGCGTGCAACGCTGGTCGTCCCCGGTGGGTGAGCCGAACAAAATTGCAGGAGAGAAAAAAAACGCGAAGGAGGGCAAAATAAAAAACGAATGTTTATGCTGTATCGCTTATGCGGGATATCACCGGAAGATAAGAGCCGGACTTTAAAAGTCGCTGGCGCGTACGTCGTACGTTCTCTCTCGTACGTTCTCCGCCTCGCCCGGCGATAAAGCCGAGCGGGGCTGGTGGACGTCGAATATCCATACGTACATTCTGTTCTGTTGGCTCTCTTCTCTCGCCTCCCCTCCTCACCCTCCCTCTGTCCCTCCGTCCTCCAAAGTGCGATCGCTGTCGCTCGTCTCGTCTCGCCGAAGCGCAGAGAACCGGGAGTCAACGGGTACGACGAACGTTGTGGGCCAGAGGCGACGGCGACGGCGTCGACGGTGGCACATACCGCCGATTCCGTGACAGCGGCAGCAGGGCCACCCGACGCCGTAAAACGGCAACCGTAAAACCCACGTCCGTGACGAAATAAACCCATAGCCCTCCCGAAGTGCCGTAGCCTCCCTCCCAGCCTCCCCTCTCCTCGCTCCACTCTCCTCGCTCCACTCTCCTCGCCTCGCACTCTCTCTCTATCTGCATCTCCTCCCTCTGTGCCCGTCCACTCGTAGCTTTAGGTATGCTTTACCTCGAGCGGTAATGTAGCCTTTATACGTGTAGCCGGCTCCGTCGGCTCTGCTGTACCTCGTCGTGTTCTATACCTGTGCCCGGCCGAACCTGGCCAAACGCGGACCAGGCACAGGCCACACCAACCACCGCCGCGGCTGACACGTGACTTCTTGCCCCCGCGTGTTATACGCCCTGGGAACCAATCGGACGCGCTTAAGCCCAACCTCCCCCTCCCTCACTCCCTCCCTCCCCCGGCAGATCTCGCTACCGGTCTCCCACGGAATCGTACACGCTCGGCCAATTTCACATCTCCCGCGGTGGTAAACTCCGCCGTTGGAATGTATCTGTATACGTATCTCTCTGCGCTGTCTGTCTCGTTTTATCCATCCATCGACCTGGTCCCCACGACACGCCTGTCGAATTTCGTTTTGTTCGCGTCTCGTCATTCGTGCCACGCGCGCGTCTCCCCCGTTTCTGGGATTTTCTCTATCTCGCGCCGAGGAGATAACGACGAAGCCGTTGTCTCTGCGTGCGACTACTTTGTCCCTGTCTTCGGTGGACGTTTTATCTGTCATCGTGGCAGCGATACCGCAGATATAAAATATGTGGGTTACAGTTTCTATATCTTTTAAATAGAATCATATTTCTTTTTCTAGATTTTTTTCCAAGGAAACTAATGCATAATTGAGAGGATCGAATAAAAATGCATCAACAGTTAATTAGAGGTCAATTTATCGTCCACTCAGTCTCGCTGTCCGGAGAGATTTCACCTGAGGGACGTGAGCGGAAAAAAAAGAAAAAAGTTTATTGTGCCGTAACACGAGCAAGCACTGGCTGCTCGCGAATGCAAATTCTTTCGAGCTGTTATGTTCCAGATTTGTTTTAATTTTGCTTCCGTACTTTCGCGTCCCTCGTTCGCCCTCCCCACCCCTCCCCCCCGACCGCCCCTCTCGCTCCGCGCGCGCTTCGTGTTTGTCGAGAAAAAAAATCTCGAGCTCTTTGGCCAACGGCGTCGTTTAGCCGCACGTTATAAGCCCTCGAGCCCAGCCGAGCAGCAGCACTTGACCGTGTGTGTTGCCTGCTGCAATCCGCCGCGTTCTCGTGTCCAACACACCTACGTGTAATTTCCCGTATCCGCGGCCGCGGCGGCGGCGGCGGCGGGCGAACGAGTCGCGTGTTTGCATAACGGAAGTGGCCGATCCAAAGCTGGATAACGGAGCTCCCGGGGATCGGATGTCTCTGGCTTTTCTGTGCTACGAGAAAGAGGCTGGAACTAAAAACAGACGCGGCAATGAGAAAACACAGGAGAAACGTTGAAAAACGGGAAATTCGTGCCATTGCCCGAGGAGGCGAAGGGAGAAAAAAGAAAAAAAAACTTTTACGATCCTCGTCCAGCGCCTACGAAAAAAAGAGTAAAGACCGTATAAATATGATATATCGAGCACTTGGAGATTATTTATTCGTATGTAAACATTTTTTTATCGTCTAAATATCCTCGGAATAAATAAACTTTGTCCATACGACGTAGTAGTCGCATGCAAAATATTTTCCACCGCGAGATAAAACGATTCTGGGGCAGAGAGCGAATATACGCACGGAGCGATTCCTTTTTGTTCCTTTATTTTCTCGATATTTCCCGGGAGCCGGAGGAGATCGAGAGAGAGAGAAAGAGTGCGAGACCCGTCAAATGGAACAATTCTTATCTAGATTAAATTCCCGGAGTTCCCGGCCGCGAGAACCCGACGACCAGAGTTTTCTTATCGCGGGTGCGTCGCGCGACCACCTTCGGGGGTGGGATGTGAAGGGGGAGGGGAGGGGGGACTGAACAGGCCAAGCCAACGCCTCTTGGAATTTATATTCCACGTGCGCGAGCGGCTTTGCCGCGCTAGAAATGAAGTCGCTCCTTCGCGAAGTCTCGGGAGGTGCGAGCAGCGGCAGCAACGACTCGTCGGTGCTTTTCTCGTTTCGCGCCAGCCGCAATGGGAACGCGGGGGGGGGGGGGGGAGGGGGACCGAGCGAGATTTTAACTGCACCCCCGGGCGATGAGAGAGGGAAAAACCCCGAGTTAACCCTCGGCTCGGAGGGGGCGAACGGAATGAATGGGAAAAACGAGCGAATCGAAGGCTCGCGCGCGATATGCATAAGCCCAGCGTATAATAAGCGTTTGCTAACGAGAAATTGGAATAGTGTGAATGACGGATGACGCGATTCCATGGTTGGGCTGCGGTGTAAGTGAGGGAAAGAGCGAAATAGAGAGAGAGAGAGGAAGGAGGAACGATATTTCCACTCCGACTCTCCGACCGCTCGTTCGTTCGCTCAATGTATTCGGCTCGTAAAGCGCGATCGCGCGGATTCCGCATAATGCCCGACGTGTTTCGCGAACACGCACGGCCAATTTGTCGACGACTACGACGACTACGACGACGACTCGTGACTTCGAATACATCGTCGGCTCCGAGGAAGCCAACGTCTCGGCGCACATTTTCTTCCCTCGCTCCGTTCGTCCGCCGCACTGACATCTCCCGCGGAATTTTTCACCTTTGAGCCGCGAGCACGCGAACGCTCGGCCGCGACGATGAATTCGAATCAATGGAATAAAAAAAACCCAACATGGGATGAGAAGTAGGACAAATTTTTCTGAAACATAAAATAAGCTTTAGAAAAAAAAAGATACAAAACCTGAGAAAGAGAGTGAACGGTGCTTATTAATTGAAAGCTCTTTTGTGCATAGTTTCTCCTTTTTTGCAGGTAAAGAAAAGTTGATAAAGCAATTTAAATTGAGACACGAGAGAGGACAGTTTTCGCTGCTCCGCTTGATATTGCGAGGCGCAAAAAACCGAGAGGAGAGTGGGAACGAGCAGTGGGCGGGGGTGTCAGACTGCCGGAAAAATCTCGCCGCGTTGCGCGCGGGCGACTCTCGGGGGCTGCTCGCCCCCGTTTTGTTTATATATAGTCGCCGCGTATGCTCGAGTGAATTATTCGGAACGAAGTTTCAAATGAAAAGTCGTAAATAAAAGAGAGAGGAAAAGAGAGGGGTCTGCGGGGGGAGAGGGTGGTGGTATCGAGAGCCCCGGGGCGATCCACCAGCCCTCGCGACGAGTGCCACGACTTTTGCGCGGTCCTTCGCCGCGCCACCTTGTACTCTGTTCTATCTCACTCTTCCTTTTTCCTCTCTTGCTCTGTGTCGGTTTCCGTCGGTTTCTCTCTCCCGCTCACCGCGCCGACGAGTAAAACGCTCCTGGCGAACCGACGGACCGACGACGTCCCGGGAAATTGTTTCGCATAAATCCTTTATGGATCGTAAAAGCGCCCGAGTGCGAGTCAGACCGGCGGTACACGCGACTCTCTCGCTACGTCAGATCGCGGGCTCAGCCGCGCGCTGCCCACGTTTTATACGAACCAAGTTCGCGAAATGATGAGCCCTCCTCCTTCTCCTCCCACCTTCTCCCCAGCCCTCGGCCGCATCCCCTACGGGAAAATATACATATTCGCGACGCTGAGCGCCGATTAATTCGCAAGTAGACGGGTGGTCTATAATTTACGAGAAGTCGCAAATTATTGTGTAACGCGAATTGAAATAAGCTGGGTGGGGAGGGAGACGAGACAATTAACCCGAAGCCGGAGAAGTGGAGCATCGGTTTTTTTTTCGTCTGACGCTCGAAGACGAGAGCAGAGATAACGGGCGAAATTCGGGGATCGCGCGACAATTTTCCAGACAAATAATAATTATCTTCATAACGGATAAAACGACCACGAATTTTCGATGTGCGAGACAGAAGCGAACGTGACGACAAATATTAATGTCCCTCCGGCCGCGAACGCGAAATTTCGCAGTCCCGCGAGACTCCGCGGATTTTCCGAGGATAAATTTATCTCGTCTCGTAAAATGTATCTCAATTCCGCTGCAGTACGGAGATTTCACCCGCTAGAAATTCGCAATTCCCCTCACGAAGCCGGAACAGCGGATAGCCAACGCGCGTTCGTCAATCCGCCAATGCCTAAAATTACGTTCGTAAAAAAAAAAATTTCTCCTCGAACAAAGAGACAATTACAGTGTACAAAAATAAGTGGCATTGTCTGCGGTCGCGTGTCAAACGTCCCGTAAACAATCTCGGACGTGGCTCGCACAATCGAATTTACACCGAGGCGCGCGCGGGCAAAACAATTTCCAGCGTTCGCCACCTGCATCGCCAGTCATAACGCGGCGCGCGCGGCAAAACAATAGAAAAATAATGTAAAAATAATGCACGGAGATGTCGAGACTTGGCTCGTGAACGTTGCGCAGCGCATTACCAATGTTTTTCGTCCGACGCGTCGTCGTTCGTACGTCAGGAAGCGACTCTCGCGGACTCGGCCTCGCGCAATAATATTCAGATTCCCGACGTGAGCGCTACGAAAATTTATAGCCCTGGCTACGCTGGCTTGGCTGCGTTCTGTCCCCTCTGGCAGCGTCTTCCAACGGTGCGCACCACGTGGCCCCCGGGGGCTTCTTTCCTAAGCCTTCCCCGACGCACTTTATACTCAAACACGCACACACACACGACGTGTACATCGCCTAGCCGAGTTTGTACTCCGGCTGCAGCGAAGAAGAAGGCGAAGAGGAGGGAGCGAGAGAATAAGGAGAACAAGGAGCAAGTACGACGCGAGCTCTGTACGCCGCGTCGGGTTCGCTCTCCGGCTGCGCCGGAACGCTAATAAAAATGTAAACCACCGCGGAGCGCCACCACCCCGACCGCCTCCTGGACTCCGAGTCTCCCCCGGGAAGATCCTATCTTCGCGGACACGGACCGGAGGGGACGCAAACTTTCCTCCTCGACAACTTTTTAATCGACTCGAACGGCGCTGGCCGCCGCAGCAGCCGGAGCAGGAGCAGAGAGAGAGAGAGAAAGGACCCCCGATGCACCGGCGTCGCGCGAATTAATTGGATATCCTTGTACTCAGGCTTAATTAATTATTCCCCGGGGAAGGACGATATCAACCCCTCCCTTCCTCCCTGAAGCTTCTCAAAGAGTCTCGACTCTCATAAGGACCTCCGTGAACTTCTTCTTTTTTCGCACTCTTTTTTTCCGCTCTCGGTCGCTTCTTTTAAAAATCTGAATATCGATTTCCGCGCTGGGGAAAAAAACGCGAGCGCCAACGGGCGAGATAGATTATCGCATTCACACAGCTCCATTGCATTCTTTTGCGTCAATCTTTCTCTTTCTCTTCTTCTTTTACGTTTTTTTTTTGTTCTCCACTTGCTCCGGCAATCGGACGATAAAACGATTCCTAGAAAAGCTTCCCGGGGGCTACGTGTGCTCGGTAATAATACCGCTGCCGCTGCTGCTGTTGTGTTGTACAACGACGCTGTGTACGCTCGGTGGATTTCGTGCTGAATGAGTCATCGCTGGCGAACCGCACGATTAACAGACCTCTGACTGACTCGTCCGGGCGTTGGGATCTTCTATCTCTCTGTCCGTCTCTCTATCTATCTGCCTCTTTGTCTCTGTCTCTCTCTACCTCTCTCTCGTTTTATCCTTATCGCAGCCGACGATCTGTCTATGTACTCTTTCTCGGTGCAACCTCGAACAAAGGTATCGAGCGCTTTGAGCTTCGAACCGCGAACTTCAAACTGTATCGTCCATGTTTTATGCAGACTGACGATCGTCACTTCCCCAGATGCTGCCGCTGCCGCCACTGTTTTGGGGGACTTTTCTGGGCCACGTGAATACTTCATTCGCATCGACAGAGACAGAGGAATTCCTCTGTAAAGATATTTCCGTAGTCAAGAAAACAATTTCGAATTGTTCAATATTTTATTGGAAAGCATTTGATTCGCTTTGCGTGGCGCCAGTCTGAAAACTTTGGTCTTGAGAGTCGCTCGAAGACTCGAGTCGCAGTAGTCGGTCCGTCGATGGAGACATTAGAGTGGCACACGACGAAGGGTAAATGCACGTCAAACAGAGCACCAGCAGCGGCAGCAGCAGCCGGGGCTGCATTAGTACCCGCTAATTGCCGAGATCTGTAACACGCACCATCAGAAGGCGAACAGTTAGACTGCTTAGAGGTCCAATTATAGAGGATCCGATCCCCCATTATCGTCTCGTACCTCTCTCGCCCCGTCGCACCGCTCGCGCGCTGCGGATATTCTCGTAGTCAACGTGTGTCGAGGGCTCACGGCAAATTGCACGCAAACAGATCGCGCACACTCTTGCGGCAAAGACCCCCGAGGGCTTCTGCGCGCCCTTGAAAGTTTGCTCGGTACACGTGATTCTCGTGAATTAACGATATCAAACATCCCCCCAGCCGAAATGTGTCAATCAGATCGCTGATTTCCGGCCGAATGAAATACCACAAATTACTGAATTAACATTACTTCGACAAGAAAAAGGAAACACTATCTTGAATATTCACAGCTCCTATTAGAAAACTCACATTAACACCAAATCTTGAAGCTATCGTGAAAAATTAAATTGCTAATTCAATTGTTCTGCTTTTTTTCGATTTCAGGAACTCGTCCTCACGTCGCTGGGCGAGCGAGCCCTGAGCTCCCACACGAGCCGTATAGTCGTGCGAAACTGTCCCGCGGTGACGATCCTCAACTCAAGTCTCGCCTCGATGTCCGGATTGCGCTCGGTCGATCTCAACAACATCGGCAATCTCACTCTCATGACCCAGAGTTTCGAGCTCTCGCGTCAGAGCTCCCGGGTCAGCATATCGATAAGCGGCGCCAACGTCGACGTCCTGCCGAGTTTCGCGTTTCACGGCGACGTCGACTCGATAAGCTTCGAGAACGTGCGAATCGGTCAGCTGAACGCGTTCGCGTTCGCCAATCTCGAGGACACGGACACGCTTCGGCTCGTGGACTGTCACGTCGAGACGATCGAGGAGCAGGCGTTCAAAAAATTCAACGTCAAGTATCTTCGCGTGATAGGCGGGACTTTCGGGTCGCAGCAGGTGCCGAGTCGCACGATGAACGACATCGAGGTCTCGTCGACGTTTGTCCTCGACGGCGTGAGAATGGGCGTTGTGCGCAGCTCCGCGTTCGTTATCCGAAAACCGACGACAGTGGCGATTCAGAATTGCGCGATCGACAGCCTCGAGGCCGAGGCTTTTGACGTCGCCACACGCGGAGCCGTTCTCATAAAAAACAACAGCTTCGGCAGCCTCGCGACCGGCGCGTTCCTGGGCATACGAGCCGACACCGAGGATCGCGGCTCGTCATCCTCGGGCTCGAGGACCTCGCTGCCTGACATCAGCTTCACAAACAACAGTCTCGGCAGCTTCGAGGAGGGCTCCGTGATGTTCGATCGCGAGAGCTTCAAACCCGTCCTGGAGAACGTCTTCGTCAATCGCTCCTGCGAGTGCTCGCTGCTGGCGATCTGGAAGAACAACGTGCTGAATTATACAAATCTATACGGCAGGTTCTATCAGAACGGACCGATGATGACGACGAACGTGCAGCCCGAGCCGATCGAGGAGGGTCCGGACACTTTTCTGTGCGCCGAGGACGGCGTCGAAGGGTCGGCTGTGAGTTTCGCCGAGTTCGAGGCGAGAAACTGCGCCCTCGGAAGCTCAGTGATGCTGCTGGCTCTCGTAGTCGTCGCGCTTCTCGTATTTCTCGCCCTGGTCACCGTGCTGATCGTCTGGTGCTGCAGAAGACGACGGAGCAACAGTCAGAAGCGTTGGATAAGCGTGCCGACGAGCGCGCCCGACGTCGTGGCGTCCAAGAAGAACGGCGTCATCGGACGTGACGGCGGCGGCGCGACGACGGCGCCGGTTGACAGCCGGATAACGATGGTCGTGCCGGACGGACGTTTGTACAGGGAAACGGAGTTTCACGTTATCGTGGAGAAGGCCGAACCGCTGACGACGGAATTGTAACGAGAGCCCCCGCGCCCCTCAGGCTCCGGCTCGAGGAGGTCCGGTCGACGGAGAACGACCGGTCTCGAGGACCCGGCGACTGAGGAGCAGCGCGAATTTCGGGTTTACAGACTTTGAGACGACGACGACGATGAGGAAGAAGAAGACGAAGACGACAACGAGGATCGTCCAAAGGGAAATCCAATTTACACAGACAATTCACAGACTGAGGGTAGTCTGAAGTGGTCGAGACGAGTATAACGAACTCGTTGATCAAGTGTGAATATACGACTGTTCTAGTGATGAGTTAAGAATATTGAGACGCTCCGCGGAGCCTTCGAGTGCCGATACAGGGACACTCAAAACCCCACCGAATAAAGGACTAATAAAATTGTTGAGGTGTGTGAGTGAGCGAATGAGTGCGTAAATGTGTGCGAAAATTACCACTCGGCGGATAAATATGTCGAGTACGCCGAGAGACAGACGAGAGTGAGAGAGAGAGAAAGAGAAAGAGAGAGAGAGAAACGCCTCTTGGAAAGAGGCGAGACACGGAGACGGCACAGAATTGCGTTTTAATTATTACCCTCTGGTACAAGTAACGCGGGCTCGTAAGCTTCCATTTCACATATCACTGATAATGCGAGCATCGATCAACCCTCCCCCCATATCCTCGTAGAAAATAAGATGAATAAAGAGAATAATGACGATGCTAATTATTGCGACACCCCGAGAGAATCATTTGAGAAAACGTGTCACAAAAGATCTCCGATGGCAAAGGCCACTACTAAATTTATTTGTAATATTACGTCAGGTGGATGTAACTTTTTTTCACGCGATTCTCTCGATGCAAAGGTGAACATTCCTCGTCCCTGCGAAGCCAGTGATCTCGCGAATGCACCGGAGAAAAAATGGACCAGAATATCGATGCCACTTTTGAGATTCGATGCAACGTCAATGTCAATGGAATATTTATTTATGTAAAGTCCAATTAATCCAATTGACAATTGCTGGCTAAAAATATCAGTTGCATCGAGGAAATTATTGTAACGCTGGTGGAGCGACGTTTTTTTTTCTCTCTCGGTGCTAGGGGATCGTCGAGGATGTAAATAAATTTGTGACGAATTCGCGAGGTCACTCGCCGCGGGGCTAATCGGGGTTAATCGATCTCTCGCTGCGTTCTTCGCCGGATTTTTCGTCCTAGGCTCGACGACGCGGAGCGCGAGAGTCACATTCGCCCGGGAACAAGAAGAGCGACGTGACGGATGAGCAAGAGGAAACTCGAGACATGGCGCCGGATCGAGGAGAAAAACGCTGCCCGTCTTGGCGAGAGTTTCACGTTCCTTCCTAATATTCTCCTCTCTTCGTTTTTAGTTCTTAGAGTTAATTGTAATCTTAGACAGCGAACGACGGGGATCGCGACGCATCGACCGCTGCGGTTGGAGCACGCGAGGCGATTCCGTAACCGATCTTCCTCGCCGCAGCTCGACGCTGCTGCTGCTGCTGATGCTGAGGCTGCACTACCGAAGAACTTGTGCCATTGGTGCACGAGAATAATCGTCAGGACAAACTCGACAACGACGACGTTCAATCGAAAGTCGCGAGAAGAAGAAGACGAAAAAAAAAACGCATAGATTTGTCTCTCTGTAATAATAAAAAGATAATGACACTCCAGTCCCTTCCGAAAGACGAAAAATTGTGTAGAATGGGAGCGCCAGGGAATTCCGACTGACGACAATTTCCTGAATATTTATCATGTAAGACACTGGCGTCATTTTTTCGTATCGTTTTCACGAGAACCCGACTCCTCAGAATTATGCAGAGAAGATAAAAAAGACTTCTTCTGTCTTCACTCGAAACAAGATTTTTTTCCTACATTTTTTGTTCAATGCATCCCAAGAACAGGCAAGACACCTCTAACCCAAATTACTCGGTATCCCGTTCTGAAGTTAATAAACAAAATTCCACGAGCCAGTCGAATAAACGAGTCCGCTAAATTTCGCTACGAATTTGCGTTCTACGAGCGGCGAGAATACAATTTCAATGCGACGCCGTCGTTCGCTGGTGCTTCCATCCTGCAAGCGAAGCCAAAGATCGTGAGACCAAAGTCGAAGACACGGAGCTCCCCCCGCTCCCTCAGGGGTCTGAGTGCGACAATCGCGCATGCGAAATTGAAGCGGAGGAACGAGACGAGCGCGGCGAGACTCGTGCTCCGCATTTGCGAGTATTTCAGGTATGTGGAAAAAAATGTGCATTGCTACGGTGTTACGCAACGAGCGCGAGCGGGACCTTGACACTTTGGCCTTGCACTTCCGTGAGAACGCGGGTACGTGCACACGACGAGGATGCGTACAATGGTTTCGCCACTCCAAGAACGAGAGAGGGCGATAGAGACAGAGAGTTCGTTCGACGATCCTCGCGTCGTACAACGAACGGAGAGTTTCGTAACGCCGATGATTTAGTTTTAATTAACGCTGTGATATAATTCGCGCCGTGCCCGAGTAGTCGGTGTGTAATTTGCGGGGAGCGCTATTTTGCGTCTGAGCGTTAAACAAACGCAAACGATAATTAAACGGCGGTGAAAGCTGCGCGCAATAAATACGACGAGAGGAGCTTATCTCTCGCGCTGCTGCAATGTGTTAATTATACGGACGACGACGCTGCTGCTGCTCGAATCTCGTCGACGCGTCGGAGAAGACGCGCGCTCCGGCTGTTATTATGATTATTATTATTATGACTAAGAGCCGGGCAAACAGACGCGCGATAAAACAGGTGAGTAACGAAATAAATGTAACTGCCGGCGAATCACCGCGAATTAACGGCAACGATAAAAGCGGGTAAGCGACGCTGAAGGGACAATGCGAAGGCGCCGTGATGAGCGATAACGCGACGATCGCTCGCAGCATTACAGCGCTGTTTCAATTCGATATTAAACTTTTTAAGAGGTATAACGTCAAACCGACGAGCTGTTTTCAATGGCTTAATTGTCACTCGATGGGTCTGTAATTAAATCAATAAAGCGTCGTATTCAGAGCTGTTCTGTCGTTTGGGTTCGTTTGAGCTATTGAAAGCTGACAATAAAGTCAGGATGTCTCATTTTAATCAATGTTCGTGGACTCGGTAAAGATTTGTGTCTTCTTTTTTTAATCCTCTACACCTCGAGGAACGCGACTTCGTAAATCGTGACATTATTGCCGGTTAGACGGGTCCGGTTACTCTTCTTGCGTCAAAACGTCGCAGCGGAAATATCATATCTCGAAGTTATGAGTAAGAGAGCAAACACGGAGAGCAGCACGCACACCGGGTAACCGGAATTTCGCGGCTCGCGTCGATAAACAAGACTGATAAAGCGTGGCGGATACCGCGGGTAATCGGAAGATCGTGCTCGGCAAAATCGCACGTCGCGAGACGGTAACCCGAACGATCGGGAAAGCAGAGGCGTGACCTTTGCGCGAGCACCAGCTCCAATTACTTGTTGATGAGTCGGTTAAGGCTTAACGAGCGCGCGCGCTCGCCCGATGGACGAGCCGCTCGCGATTCGCTTGATATTGCGCGCGGAGGTTCAGCGACCCTGACCGACATCGGCGGCATCGGCGAAAATTCGATAGAGGCTGCGCGAACGCCCGATACAACGTCTAAATTTATATCGGACGCGCCGCGGTTCCACCTACTCCCGTCTCGTATTTTATTTACACTGCGTGACGAATGCGTAAGCGCGCAAACGCGAAGAGATCTTGCCACTGTTTGCGCGCCCAATTCCAACGATGATTTCAGCAGCATCGACGCCGGATCGCGAGGTCAAGCGATTACGCGAAATGTAGAAACGTCGGAATCCCCCCGATAATCGTCGCGCGATATTCAAGGTTCGCGCGGTTGTCATAACCGGACGTTCAAAATTCACGGGATCCCGAATTAGTGTAACCTGGAACTCGTCGTACTCGAATACATAATGATGAAAAATTACTCGTGATTAGTTATTCACTTTGGCACCGACGGTTGTTCTGCATAATGATGCTCGCAATCATAATTCCTATTGAGCATTCTCGATGATAAAACATCGTGTAAAATACATCATTGAATATTGTTCGGCACTCGTTGCAATATTCGCCGAATCGTATTTGTTCCGCGAGCGCGATGTTCGCCGTCTGCTCATAATTAGACTATTGTCCAATTACTTTTGGAAAGCTTTTTATCTACGGGCC
Source organism: Itoplectis maculator (assembly GCA_964034905.1). Taxonomy (NCBI): domain Eukaryota; kingdom Metazoa; phylum Arthropoda; class Insecta; order Hymenoptera; family Ichneumonidae; genus Itoplectis; species Itoplectis maculator. Next base: position 4,482,918 of record OZ035862.1, read on the forward strand.
GCTTAACAATACCGCCGAAGTGAGAGAGGGAGAATTTCCCTTCTCGTGCAAATTAAACGTGGATAATCGTGCGGATTGTTCGCCGCTATTATCAAACGAACGAGCATGCGGATGATTTCATAAAAGGACTTACCTGAACGGGAGCACGCCATCGAGAGCCTGGGTGACAGTCGGCGGTGTTGCCAGGGCGAATCCTCGTCCGAGCAGTCCCGAGTGCACCGAGAAAATCCTCTTCGCTGTTTCCTGCGCCGATTCGACGTTTTCCTCGACCTCTTCCACTGCAAAATTGGAGAAAATTGATTGTACTGATCGTTAACATTGATTTTTTTGCTTCCTAATACAGGTAGATTTTCATGTCAATATTATTAGAATTGGTCCAAAGAAAAAAGTGGTTTATTGAAAATAATAGGGAAAAAATGTACAAAGTTCTACTTTTTTTCAATGTAAAAATACTAGCTTAACGATTTTTATTCGTTACTCACTGGTGATCGCCGGCAAGGTGAGATTTTTCTTGATCAAACTGGCGGCGCACGCGCCACCGAGGAAAGACAGCTCGGTCTCGAGATTCTTCAAACCATTCCCCGATGATATCCAGTCGTAGCCGATTATGAGACACTTGAAGCCGTAAGTTATCGACAGATCGTCTTTCATATAATCCGACGCTGTTTCCAGTGAAAATATGACTTCGTTGCCCGGCAGGACTATCGAGTTTTGCGGCCATTGACTTGGGACGTTGCTCATTTTATGAAGCACCGGCCAGTATAGCGACGTTTCGTCCGATCCGGAGGTTGCAAAGGCCCTGAAGCACAGAATATTCTCTATTAAAAAGTTCGTGAGCAACCATTGTTGTCGATTTATTCAGCATCTGATTGGTCGTTGGGAAACCGGCAGCAGTTTGATGTTTAATATCGCGAAATTAGGCAGTTTGTCAGAAAAAAAAAATCGTTTTTCGCGTTTTTCTCCACGAATTTTCGATTTTTCGGGCAAACACCTGTCGTTTTTGGAATCAGCGGGAAATTTGCCATCGGATAGGGTTTTTAAACTTGTCGAAAACGAAAATTTTTTTTTCGCAAAAAACGCAAGGGGTACCCCTTCTAAAAATTTGCGATTTTTGAGGGTCAACTTTAAAAATCCGCAAAAAATCGAAAAATCGAGATATCGCGTTGCGCCTGGCGGCATTCTCTTCATTGAAGAGTTTTCTTTCGAATGCATAAAGAAAATCCCGATTATATTGATCCAAAGAAAAATTACACCGATTTTAGTAAAGTGCCAAAATTGGGAAAAAGTAAAAAATCGTTTTTCGCGTTTTTCTCCTCGAATTTTTTATTTTTCGGGCAAAAACCGGTTATATTTGGAATCAGCGGAAAATTTCCCATCGGATAGGGTTTTAAAAATTCGTTAAATCGGACATTTTTTTTTCGCAAAAAAAAGGCAACGTTCCTCCTACGGTGGATAAGCCCTGTCCGCGTTGTTGATTTATTCGGCCTCTGATTGGTCATTGGGAAACCGGCACTTCGTATTTTAATATCACAATTTTTCATTGGACTTACCCCGTGCTATTTGCGTTGGCAACGATATTTGGAATGTAAATTTGAAGATAGTCCTCCGGCTGGGCGGTTCCGCACTCAGGCGTGAATTCCACCGTCAGCCACTTTACCGTATCCGGAAATGTGACACGATAATGCGAGACCGTCGCCGGTTTATAGGGATGTTCGCTCTCCAGCCACGTGTAATGATGACTAGTGGTTACCGGTGGTGAAAAGTGCGTCTGATTTTCGCTGTCCTGAGACACTTGGGAGATTCCCATTGCCGACAGTAAATTGAGACCAGCGACATGGGGCAGCATTTCCTGAATCAACGTGAGGACTTGCACGCCACTCTGCAAAAATAAGCCGGAGTCAAATTTGTCATAAAGAATAAGTAATTTTCTCCAATTTTGTCAAATTTTGTCAAATAAAAGACGTGAATTCCGCTGAAAGCTCACTCTGGGATCTGAAGTCGCGAGCGGACTGATGTGCGCCATAACCAGAGGCAGCAGAGTCGTAACGAAAGCCGCGTTTCCGAGAACTTCCGCGGTCACGACATCCTCGGCGCGTTCCCGCGCCAACGCGAGAATCTCGTTGGAACGCTGCACGATTGTGGTCGTCATAGCGAGGGTACACTTTCTCGCTTGTAATTCGGCGACGGCTTTGCTGGTCTGCGGACTCTCGGAGTCCTGGGGATTCGAGTAGTAGAGAATGTGAGGTATCTGTCCGCGTATCTGCGTCGTTCCGTTGAAGCTCAACGAACAAACGGTGAAGGTAAAGGTCGTTCCGTCCGGCCCGCGGACGCTGTTCAATCCACTGTCACCGTTGCTCGTTCGACCGCCGTGATTTCGCAGTCTTATGGCGTATTTCACATTCTCCTTTATCGGCACCGGCTTGCTGAATTTCAATTCCACGATGTCGTTCACGCAATCGTCGGGACTGAACGAACCTCGCGTAAAATCGAGACTGCTCCAACGCTGCGTGTGCGAGGGATCGTTTCCTGTGTTATTTTGCTGAAGCAAGTATAGAACAAAAAAAAATGTTTTCGACATAGGAATCCGCGTCTTAACAGTCAAAAAGCACAAACGTGCGATAACTATTTCAAATGCATGCAGTAAAAGACATGTTTGCAAATAATAATTCTAATCATATTATTACCATCGCTTTCCGGAAAAAGACAAAGTACTCACGTCGTCGAGGAGCTCCAGTTCGTAATTGTAGACCCCTAAGCCCCCGTAGATACCGACCCCCGCGACGACGATTCCCGGCCGATCAACAGAGAAGCATATAGCGTCTGGTGAGCCGTTCCCCGTGTTCCACGTTCTCGTCTGATTGGTCCGCGTGAATCTCGACGGCGTTGTGTACATGAATCTGCCGCAGGCAGCTTGCAACTCGTCCTCGTTGCCGTTCGACTGAGCCGCCAATTCGGCGATGACTCGCGCAAGAAGGTAGCAACAGTGTAGCACTAAATTGGGCAGAGACAGACTCTTCTCGCGGCAAAGTCCCTTCTTCACCGGCACGAGAATGAGGTCCAGCAGTCTGTCGAGAACCTCGCGAAACGACCAATTCAGAGTCTCGCGGCCGATGCTCTCGATCTGCGACTTGTAGCTCATTTGCTCCACGAGAATCGGATAGTGATGCGCCTCGCTCGAGTTCATCATCGGTAGGCCTGAGTTGTCCGAGGGACTCAGCTGTCTCTTGATGCCGTCGCTGCTGTCCATCACGTTACTGAGTATCGGAAAGGTGCAGCGCAGACGAACCATAGAGTTGCACAGCGACGCCAGGACTGCGGACAGCAAACGATCCTTCGCGGAGATTCCCTGCTCCTTGTCGATTTCCGACAGCAACTCGCACAGTGACGTCCACTTGAGATAGGCGGTTGGATAGAAAGCGTGATAACACGCGACAAAAGTCTTGTGACACTCGTCCAAGATGATCCCGATCATCTTGCTACCCACGCTGCGATCGGTCTTCAACGTTTTCGTCTTTCCCTTGCTCTTCAAGCTCGTCGGCACCGAATCCGACAATATCTGCCGCAACAGAGCGCGAACCTCGCCTACACACTCGGCGAGCCTTACGGATTCCGCAGGAGTCTTTTTTCCCGTCTGATTCGGATAGATCTCGTTGGTGTAAGTGCGCAGCAGACGAAGACTCGCCTCGCTTATGTAAACCAGGTGCTCCATCTCGAGAACCGAATGAAACGACGTTGACGGTACCCTCGATACGGCGTCGGACAAGCCGGCTTTCAGTGTGTTCCAGCTCCACTGGAGAAGCGAGATGAGCGACTGAAAACACTCCTTGGTGACGGTTCGACTGAATTCGCGGCGAAGAACGTACACCGGCTCGACCTGATCTCTCTGACGATTCGGCGATTGATTCTCCGGCGTCACGACGCGATACAGAAGCTGCGGTATTTGCCCAGCGTTCACGTCGGTCCCGTTGTTCGACATCTTCGACGATTTGAAGTGAAACATCACTTGATCCTCGGCCGTCACCATTCCCTGTCCCCCGGAGCCGCAGTCGCTCGACGGACCGCTGACTCTCGCCCAAGCGACGTACCAGCGATTCGCCTGCAGCGACACCGGCTCGTCGAACAGAATCGAGTACTTTTGCCGGGGCTCGCACTCGTACGGAATTTCCTCGGTTTCGGCGAGCAAAATGCCCTCGTTCTCATAATAATCACCTGTCAATCCTAAATCGAAGAGTTTTATCTTGGCCGTGTATTCGCCGCGACCGCCAAAGAGTCCGTAACCGCCGAGGAGGATGTCCGTGTCGGCCATGAATCTTATCGCCTCGATCGAGTGCCCCGAGTAGCCCCAGCCGCCGCCGTGATTCTCGAATCTACTAACGGTCACGAAATCCTCGCGGCTGTAGACTTTATCGTGGGCCGAATTCGCGCACTCGTTCTCCTCGACGATCGTCAACTTCTCGTCCTGCGCCTGAGTCAGCGTGTCCAGACAGCCGAGAAGATGCATCGCCGCCTGAGTGCGCGTCACGAAGCACGTGGGAACGACCGGAAGAGCTAGACCGGGACTGAGTATCGAAGCGTCCAAGTTCGTGATGGTCCGAGCTTCCGTGGAGATGACGTTGTGAGGGCTGATCTCGTTGGTCGTAGGATTGAAGGTCCAGATTACGTTGTAGAGAGAGTCGAGACACGCGGCGCTGTGGCCGAAGTCCACCTGATCGTTGCCACTGAAACTGTTGCAGCTGCCGTCGCGCTTGCTTATCACGAGGCACTTGAACGAATTCGCGTGCTCGTTCTGATGCGGTATGAGTATTATGCAGCTCTTGTTGGCCATCACTGTGCTCTTCGTCAGGCTTATAGAATTTATCTCGTCGACTTTCACGTAAGTTTGATCACCCGCCGCACCGATCCACGTCGCTCGTCTGCCCCACTTCGGGCCGACGTTCGGCACAACGTTCGGAAAACTGTGCCACGGTTGGGATCTCTCGGATCGGCGATTCGCCTGAGAAGCGTTTTTCGCCGATTCGTTCTGGCCGTTCCACCACTTCATGCCCAGCTGGCCTTTCTGGTAAGCACCGAACGTGTACACTTCGCCTTTTGCCGTTAGTACAACCGTGTGATTGCTGCCGGCTGCCACCTGCGTCGCTATGCTCGGCAATTTCACCTGGACGGGCCCCGCGTGAGCTATGAGATCTCCGACGCCCAACTGGCCATAGATATTGCTGCCGAAGCTGTAGACCTCGCCGTTTTGCAGGAGAATCACTGAAATACGATTCAGATGGTAGATACATCGAGGTATTAGCGATTCTCAGCAGAAGATACTTACCGGTGTGATGGAGACCGCAGGAAACCTGAACCACGGGACTTTCGCTGGGAATCGGCACCTTAGCGGGTGGAATACTCGCGATTCTCGTGGCATCTCCTCGCTCGGCGTCGCTTCCACCGACCACTTCCTCCGCGAGGAGATTGTTACCGAGGCCGAGAGCCACTTTTCCGGACACTCCTTTCTGCACGACGACGCTTGGACCCACTGCAAAAACGAATCACGAAATTATAGCTTCCAACTGAAATGACTGATTGAACAAAAATTCAGGTAGAAAGAAAAATCTCACCGGTTCGTTGATTGTTAGGCCCTTTCATCTTCATCCCCCATTTAACAGCGCTGGGTCCGGCTTTGCTTCTCTGCCGTTGTTTCCTTTCCTCCAACCGTCTTCTCAGATAATCCCGGAGATTCGAGCCCGATCGTCCTGAATTCAAGACAGAGGCGAAATTAAAAACTCGTTCAACGATCTGCAGACACCTACCAGACCCTAGCAAGCTGTTCGTGAGATCTCGCGCCGCGAAAAAAATTGTTAGTCGTATGGTTATGCATTGTCAGTAGCGGTATGTAAAAGTAAACGAAAAGAGAAGACGGAAAATATAAAAAAAATCTGGAGAGCACCGAGGCAGCCCGCGCGGGGTGCTGGTAGCTGGCTACCTTCGAACATCATGTGCAATCTCATGCCTATATCTCCGCCTCCGTATGGTCCGAAGACCGCCATGTCCCCGCCGTTATCGCAATTCTCACGGGCACACATTCTGCAGCAACCGCACTCGGCGCATCCGCTGTCGCCCTCGCCGCAACCGCATTCTCTGCTCGGACGAGGAGAAAAAATCGTTAGCGATTCCTCGAAATAGCGTTAACATTAGCTACAAGCAGAGCGGTGGTTCATTGAGTGAACAACGCCGCGATCGATGACTTACTGGCCCGGACGCCGTTTGAAATCTCTTTCGGGAAGCGCGCTATTCAGACAGGATATGCTGTAACCGGTGCACTCCCGACAAATTGTGCAGACCATGCAGACACGTCGTCTCCATTGATGCTGGCCGGGCGAGCACATCCCGCGGGCTTCGTCCCAGTCCTCGCCTGGATCGCGGTCTGCACCAGCGAATTATTAGATTTCTAGTCGATTGAGATTTTAGAATAAAGTTCGATCGACGTACCATCCTCGGCGACGATAAGTTCGTCCTCTCCGGTCCCGGTTTCCATCGCCACAACGGTAACTTCCTTGTTAACGGGCCGAACAGCCGTGAAATCCCTTCCGCACTGACCCTTGTTGTTGATTCCGAAGGTGTACAACTGTCCCTTGTTCGTGAGAACCGCGGCGTGAGCTTTTCCTAGCGACACGTGCTGAACTGACACGTCCTTCAGATCCGTAACCAGGCCAGTGGCCGGATCGCTGTGCATCGTGTCTTTGCCGAACATCATCAAAGTTCCCTCCTTGGTGACCAGAGCGGTTGAGCCGTTGTTACAGGCGGCTTCGACTACGTACTGGCCTTCTACTTTGAGCATTTTCTTTGGTTTCACTGGTATAGGTGGTCGTCGTACTTTGTCTGAAAGACATTTTGAGACCATGAGTTTCATTTGCAAAAGGAAAATATTATTAAAAATGTGCTTTTAAATACTCACTGCTGTCGCCGTCCTCTCCGCGTCTCGCAGTTCCAGCGAAAAGTACAGTCCCGTCGTCCATCACGAGAATAACGTGCTGGCCGTCGTGACCCGCGGCGAATTGCACGACTCTCGAGCCTTTGCTCAGCGAAAGCTCCAGCCACCTGTTAGGCCTCGTGTTGCTTTTCATTCCTAAACAGCTACCCTTGCCCGTATAGAGTACCTTTCCCGACATTGTTTTCAGCAGACTAAATTCCTTTCCCGCGGTGACCATGACTATCTCGTCGTCGCAACCCGAGCTTAGCGTGTGAGCCGTCTGTTCCTCGTCGAAAGTCGCCCAGCCGAAAACGTCGACGCACTTTCGCGCCAATTTCAACGGCAATTCCGACGTCACCGTCACCGGATTGCTCAGTGTGTTTATCGTGCGAATGACGAATCCTTCCTAAAAGTGGAAATGATTCTCGTAAACAAAAATGTCAGAAATTTCACGATTTCCGCTGCGTTGTGTGCAGTCCACTCACGTCCTTTCCCGCTGTTATCATTCCCAAGTTATCGCCGTCCGAGAACATGACTGACGAGAGCCAATCGCGTCCCTCCAATACTGCTATTCCACGAACAGCCAATGTCTCGGCGTCTAACTCTAACAATTCGCACTGCTTTCTCGGTGAACATTTGAAGTACAAGGAATTCTGCCAAATTAGAGGACGAGAATTAATTTTTGACTTCTTACCCGAGATCGATTCATCGAACATTCGCCAACTTACGTTTGCGTAGCCGAGCCAGCCGGTCTCGTTCGGATAAAAATCTGCTTTGTGAGCGTACAATTGACCGCCTATCGTGCCTCCGTATCCGCTTCCGATCTTCAACAATCCTCGATTCGTGTGAAGATAGAGATATTTTCCGTCGCTAACGAAGCTACGTCCGTTCATCACCATATTATTCATCTCGTTCGGCAAATGCAACGTGAACGTGTAAATCTTCGAACTTTTAGGAACTCCGTATGTTATCCAGTCGGGTCTCGCCAGCTTGCCGAGCAAGATCGCCTCGACGCTTCGCTGCAGCGAGATCAGGACCAATGGCATCTGCGAAAGAAAAAACGGTGAGCGACGGGGCCCTGTGCTACGTCTTCGTAGATTCACCTCGTGCGTACCTGAATATTCTGAGCCGCCAGAGCTCTGGGGCACATAAGTAATGCGGCTATTGCCGCGAGTAGTCTACCCGTGTCGCCTCTCACCACTACCAGACTTAGTAAACAGGCGCAAGCGACGGCCGTCAAGTGACTCCCGTCGTTCGCAACCGTCGATTCCGGACCGTGCGAGGTCGCAAGATCCAGCAGGAGATCGAAAAGAGGATCTGAAAAATAATCGCAATGTCGGTTGCATTTGTATATCTCTGTTCATTAATTTGATTGAATTTTAAATTAACGTATCTTACCGACAACATCGTCCGGTTCTGACTTGAGGCCCTCTGGAAGCTGTCCCTGCAGCACGTCCAGCAAAGCGGAAAGAGCTTTGGTACATAGAACTGGCTCTACCGATCTGCTCTCCCTCATAAGCGTAAAAACACTTCTCAATCCGATGCCCACAATCTAAACGGAATAAAACATTTCATTGTCTGTCATCTGCAAATGAAGGATTCGTATCGGTAAATTGTGAGTCTTTAGAACCTTTGGTAAGCTCTGTGACGATGATATCCTGTCCTCATCCTCGCTATCAGTGTCGATGGTGTCACTGAGGTCCGGCGGCACAGGCGAGCTGCAGATTGAGGCTCGGTAAGCCTCGCTGCTGCATCTTGCGTGTTTATCCAAAACCGCGCTCCTGACGCTGGCAAATACTGCGAATGCCGAGGCATTGCTGGATAGTTCTAACTCGGGCGGTCCAGGGCAGTTTAAATCGCCACTGACGTCGAGCTGAGTGTAAAAATAGATTTGATTCAGATGCGGACATTTGTAAACAACAATTATTCGCAACTCGTCCACGAAAGTTACCTTCTTTTTGTCTTTCTTCTTGGCAGCTTTATTCTTTTTACACTTTTTCCATTCGTTCTTTGATCTGCAAGTACATAATAAGAAATTCTTAAGCCAGCAATCATATCAATTGGGATTGGCGCAAAACATGTAACAAGTGAAATTGCAAAAAAAAATCCCAAAGAGCCTAACGATATTCCATCAATTGAAAAAGTAGCGTAACGCGACGACAAGCGACTGTTTCGTTTGCGTAAAAGCAGCTGTCATCGAGTGGAAAAGTGATGAAGACGAGTGCGCGTTGAGGTTATTTTTTCCACCGTCACCTGCGGCATCTCGATCATTCGAAGCCCGCGGCTTGAAAAAAAGTGTTAATCGGGATTCCCAATTGCGGATCAATTGATCGGACGACCGAGAGGCTCAATGGGAAGGCCCGACGAGGCGAGTGACCCGAGTCCGGTCGGTCGCGCGGGTCAGGTAAACAAAGCGCAGACTGAGAGGTTATACGCAGGTAGTCAGTACAAATTTACCTCTGAGCGTCGACGATGCTTTTAAAAAGATCGTAGAAGCACTTGACGTAGTTCTCGGGTTCGGGTTGAAGCCTCCCGTGATCGCCGGACACCATGGCTCGCGGGTGAACGCGCGGATACCGCCGGACAACACACACAACGCGCGAGCCTCCGTTTTTCACCAATTCATTTTCGTAATATTATTGATCGTTTCGCGCGCGGTGCCGCCTGTCGTTCTCTCGTCGCGCGCGCGATCGTTTTGTCCTCTCGGGTTACACGCTCGTCGTCACTGTGTCAACGCCGACGTGCGACCCGCGTATTCAACGGCGTTCGCCGCGCGCTGTCACAGGACACGCAAATTTTGTCTCGATTATCGCAACAGTCCGTCAACGACGACGACGAAATCATAACCCACGAGCGAGAGAGCCACGGGCCAACTGAGCGGCGATTCGCGAGCGGCCGATCGTGTGCGATCTTCCCGGTCGCGATCGCGCAATCACAACACACGCTACTGCTGCTGTCCTCTCGGCGAACACAGCGCTAAAGCGACATGTACTCTCGCTCGAAATTACCGGACAGCTCTGCCGCCGCTGCTGCTGCTGCCGCCGACAATAACCCACCGTCGGCTGGCTCTCTCTCGCTCTCTCTCGTCGCAAGTTCGATTCGTCGATTGGCAGAGCGACGAGGTTGCGCTCTATGGTGATCCCCCCTCAGCCCCTCTGCGATTCGAGAATACGCGGGATCCCTTCAATCACATTGCTGCTGCTACTTCGGTGAGAGACGTGGATCCGCTCTTCTTTCTCCAGTCAATAACAATCGGCGGTGTTTACGTTTCTTTGACACCTTGTGGATGAGATTCTCGGCTCGCGGTAGATGAGCTACGACGATTTTGCTATAGACTCGCACAACCGCAGCGATAATTACAGTAACTGCGCTCCAGTTGCGTATACAAATGTTTACGCGACTGCGTGATCTTTGGTTCTAAATATTCGCGAATCCCGCTCGGCTCTCACTCCGTCGATGACGCAAAGCTGCGTCTACTTTATCGGTGGATCGAAGGGGCGTGCACGCCGCGACTTTGGGTACAAATGACATTTGCGCTTTACAGAACTGTCATTTCCGTAAGGCGGTGTTTATCACGTTAACTGACCAGCGTGGGTGTCCAGTCAAAGTGCTGTCAAAGTGGGGTTCCCGAGGGGCATTCGTGAGCGATCGCGATTTGAGTCACTGGCAATAACTTTATCGGAATGGCTCGTCGTCCGGCAATCGGACGAATAACTGCATGTGTGCTATTCGTCCGATAAGTTTTCTTATAAGGGAGATTCATTCAGATTAACTCCCTTTTAGACACGAACCGCTCCCACATCACGCAGATGGCCCTAACGCGCACACGAACCTGTGCAGCGGAAATATTCCGCTTTAGTAAAAACTGTTTTTGGTTTTAAAAAGTGTCTTTAGCCTCTATAGTCTGAAGGGTCGTCGGTTCGAACCCCAGCATGTGACCAATTTTTTTTTTTTTTTTTTTTTTTTTTTTTTTTTTTTTTTTTTTCCGGATATTATTCGACCAGATACATTTTTTTCTGAATTTACAAGTTCTGATAAACGAATAATCGTATATTATTCATCCAGATATGCTTTTTTAAAGGTTTTTAGGATTATCCGGACGAATAACAGCCAGTTATTCGTCCGGAAATGTTTTACGCACGATTTTTACCTCTTCTCGGACGATTAATCGTGCGTTATTCGTCCGGATAGGTTTTTAACCATGTTCATCTTTTCCCGAATGATTAATTGTATGTTAGTCGTCCGGGTGAAAACCGGAATTTCGCATTTGCCGTATGAATAACACAATTATTCGTCCGGTTGCCGGACGGAGAGTCACAGCCTATCTTTATTTAGCAAGGAGATCTTGTAGGTCTGTCAGATAATCAATGACTATCGTGAATTATTGCACATTTGGATATGTTAAGGAATTGCGCAATATTAATACGATATTAATTACCAAAGATTATAGAAAAATCAGCGGTAAGGCGGAGTTCCCCGCCTGTCCCGCGACTCACACAAGTAGCAAACTCCTAACATCAATTTATCTACGTTTATTTTTTCTCCGCAACTCCCACACGTGCTTCGCGCATTGCCATGACTTTCGAGATAGCGCGCAGTCCATCGAAAACAACCTGTAAACAGTGTGGCCTAAAAAAAAAACGAAATCGCTCGTCGTCGTCGCTTATCGCGAAGTTGCTCGCGTTTTACGATCGAACGCCTGTTTATCTGTCGATGGAAACCCCTTCAGTCAGTTTGTCTGGTGTGTCCGTACGTGGCACCTGGCCGCGCGACCCGACCGGACCGTGAATCACCCGCGGCTGTGCGCGAGAATCTTCAAAAGTGCAGCGGCGCGACGAAAGCGATCTCGGCGCTGATTATTAGCGGAGACGCGCGCGGCGAGTAAGTAACTAGGCGGGCGTTGTGTACGTTACGGCTCTCGCGAGAATGAGCGCAAATCGTTCGGCAATCGGGACGACGACGATACTGCGCGTCGTGTCATAGTCCGGCGGACTATCAACGATGTAGTATCGGAACGCGACACGACAGAGTGTGGACCATTCTCGCGCGCATTTTATTTTCCCTCCTCTCCCCCGGGAAAGCGTTCGAAGCCAGAGGAACAGAATAGAAAAAAAAAAAAACGAACGCACACACACACGCGCGTGGGACGTACGTGTGCGAGCACCGAGTGCATATAACCTCGAGAGCGACTCGCGCGAGATCGGCGAACCGCGAGGTTGTACCGTTTTTCGTCACGGGCACAATACGTGCGGACTCTCGGCGAATGTGACTCAGCCTGCGTAGGACACGCGATACGCGGCTTTCCGGGCGATATATATCCCGTGCGGTGCGACGAGCGAGACGCGTGCGTCACTGACAAACAGAGATTCCTTCGGGTACCCGAAGACACATAACCAATTGACAGTTGTCGGACAATTGAACGAGGAGCCCGGATAGGAAGTGCCAGTCGCGCCGGACCGACGAGTAAGTCGCACCGAGAGGCGCAATTTGCGAACCGATCGCCGCGGTCCGTTGGTATCGGGGAAAGAACCTGCGGGCACCTTCGTGTCAGCCCGATGATTTTTTACCGATCGTGACGGTGTACGGCTGACCCGCTTAAATGCCACGCAAAAAAGCATCGTCAACAAGTGAAACTTAGCGGGGCGGAACGGAAAAATCTGTGGGAATGGGCAATTGCCTGTGCAAGGATAGTCCAGTCGACGGTGAGACATACGGCGAGCACAATCATGTTCAGGCTGACGAGAACGCAGCTGCGCCCGATGGAAACGAAGACTGCGCTGCGGCCGGCGACACGAGCCTCGGATTCAAGTTTCCCGCATCGGCCAATGTGGACAAACTTGTTCTGGAGACGCTGGGAGTTATCGGGCGACTCGTAGACAAGTGAGCGATTTTTGCGAACAACCTGCGAGCATTGGGTTATTCGTGCACATGCGGTACTAATATTTGTTATTTCCATGCACAGTGAGCAAGAGCCGCCTCCGGCGATGCTGAAGTTACACGCTATAGCGGACAAGGAGGATGGCTGGTTGCAGGTTGTCAGTTCGATGGTAAATGTGATACCGATGGACAATCCGCTGGGTCCTTCTGTGATTACATTACTTCTCGACGATTGCCCTTTACCATCGAAGGTACAAGAGACGAACCTGTGAATGCATAGCTGAAAATTGTTTTCCGAAGGCTTATAGTGTAAACTTTGTTCTTGGTTGCAGGACTCGGTATTGAGGCTTTCGCACATGTTCCAATTATCCCAAAAAACTGGTAAGGTACAAACGAGCGTGACGCAGCAGAGAAACATTTGTCTTGTTCTTGGATGCATCGCTGAGAAATTGGCTGGTCCCAGCAGCATAGCTATACTGTCGGACGCAACGTTGGATTACCTCGTCTCCAATCTTGTGAGCAATGCAGATAACTTTCTGAGTACTTTGTTTGCCTCTGTCGCGAAATTTATTTGCCTTACGTGTATTTTTGTTTACTCATTTCAGAGGGAAGACATTGAACCCTATGTAGTGTTATACTCGCTCATAGCTTTAGAGAAGTTCGCCCAGACGAGTGAGAACAAAGTAACGATTAAGCGGCGTCTGATGGCCGTGAAGGAGAATCCCCTGTTGTTGTTGGAGAAATGGGCGAACGAGACGCATTACGTGCGGCGCCAAGTTGGCTTCTCCGCTCAGTGGTGCTTAGATAACTTATGTGAGTTTACGTAAATCGTACGAAGCGACCGACACAGATAACGATTCGCGAGAGTAATATTTTTTCAATAGACAATCAGCGTTATTGAATGTGAAAAACGTCTGAAACCGATATTGTATCGTTTACTCGACCCGTCGCAGATATTGAGTAACGTATTTCACAGTCGATATTCATATTTCTCGTTCAATTGCAGTTTTGATGGAAGGCAGAAAATATTCCCATGACACAGTCGACTTGAATGGCATAAATGTGATGTTAAATACAAAGGACGTAAGCGAGTACCTGAAAATTTCGCCCAATGGTTTGGAGGTATGGCGTTATTTTATAAAGTTTTTTTTTATAAAAAATGTTTTATCAAATGTATTCCGATCGTTAAATTATCCCGTTTACTTTTCAGGCACGCTGTGATGCTTACTCGTTCGAGAGTGTGAGATGTACGTTTCAAGTGGATAGCGGGATTTGGTATTACGAGACGTTAATAATGACGACTGGTGTAATGCAAATCGGTTGGGCAACGAAGCAAAGTACCTTTTTGAATCACGTGAGTGACACCTATAAATAAACTGTATTTACGTCTTGACGTCTAGTGAAGAAAAATAGAACCGAATCATTTATCGCGTCGTTTTTATATATCTTTGCAGGAAGGTTACGGGATAGGTGACGACGAATATTCGTTAGCGTACGACGGCTGCCGCAGGTTGATTTGGCACAACGCGAGAAGCGAGAAGTACCACGAGCAGAGGTGTTGGAAAGCCGGTGACGTGCTGGGCTGTCTGCTCGACCTGAACAAACTAGAAATCATATTTTCCATTAACGGCGTTTGCCTCAAGCCGTGCGTTCAAGTATTTCAAACGGCGAAAACTGGTTTCTTCGCTGCGGCGAGCTTCATGTCGTTTCAGCAGTGTCTCTTCAATTTCGGCAACGTGCCGTTCAAGCATCCGCCGACAGACCGCGATTACCAGAAGTTCAATGACTACGCCACGCTCAACGACGAGGACAAGGTTGTACTGCCCCGACATATTTACCTCGATCAGCTGCGAAAGCTCAGCGTACGGGAGGACTCGTGTACGCTCTGCTTCGATCAGAAAGCCTCGGTTAGGCTTTTACCCTGTGATCATCGGTAAGCAATTCTATGCAAATATCGTCTACAGTTTTCTTTTTTAACTTAAAGCCTTTTAGGCTTAAATTTCCCGAGGCAATAACGTAATTTCGATGTTGTTCACTTTTCAGAGGATTCTGCCAAACGTGTTCGATACAGTTGTTCGAGTGTCCGATGTGCAGAGCGACGATCGGCGAAGTTGTACTGGACAACGTGTGACACTAGTCGTGCGCAAGAAGCCGGGAGCACTTACAACTGCGCTCTCCCCACTTCCGCTATTTTTCTACGTTACACGCAGTTCTCGGAAGTTCTCGCAGGCTAATCGCTAACCGTACAGCTGTAGACACACGTGTAAACCGGCGACAGTTTGCACTCTCACGCGCATTCCTCACTTTCTTCTTACGCAACAGTATTTCCATAGCAAAACGCGAATGAGAAGATTTAAAAAAAAAAGAAAAAAAGAAGAAGAAAATCATGTTAAAAACGGGCCGCGAACGCCGCGGATGACCGGCGAAGCGCTGCCGAAAAGTTTCTCTTCAAAGTCGGAGAGCCGACAGTTTAATCCCTCTGAAGCCGCTCGCGAGGCTTGTAGAGCCGGCGAAGAAACGACGAGCCTTGATACGAATCGAGTACGTACGATAGCAACTTTTGACTGATTATATACTACGTAATAATATGCACGAGTCACTCGCGGAGTAAATATAATTCGAGGATTTTTTTTACTAATCCTACATTCGACATTCGTTTATTATCGGTCAGTCCGGGTTCGCTGAATCTTGTAGCCAAACGTGTTTAATGCGTTGTTGATTAATCTTGTCCTTCCCCACGTTGTAAATCTTTGAGAAAGAGAGAGAGAGAAAGAGAGAAAGAGATGTTTATTTCGTACGGAGAGAGAGAGCGAGAGCGGTCCTACAATCCGTCAGTGAAAACACTATATTTTCACTAATAGAATCATTGTAAAATATCGATATATGGTAGTGTATAAATATTAAGTTTAAAGAGTAAAAAAAAAACGAATATATATTATATTCTTGGGAGTATATAAAACAGAAGAGGAAAAAAATCTAATATTTTATCAGCAGTCTATGTTATTGTGTAAATGAATTGTTTATTCGCAGTATATAATTCCGCCTTGACGTCCCAAAGTTCCATCCACAATCAGTTAACCGCGAGAATTTTAGTCTCATAATTTCTCGTAAGTAACGAAAAGAAAAATTATTCCAAATTATATCTAAACATTTTTTCGCAATCGGAAAACGCAAAATTCTTATTCACGGTGGTAAAATTTCCAGAATCTCCGTATCGCAATCGTCGTCGCCGTGGAATCAGTCGCGGATGTTCGAATGTTCCCGCGAAAAATTCGCGCGCCCGCGTCGGCGAAAAGCCGCCGCGCGCGTATCGATGGATCGAGACGACGAGAGCAGCGTCGAGGCGATGTGCGAGCGCCGCGAGACTTGGAGTGGCGGCCGGGAGGGCGCGCCTCAGTTTGTTACAAGATGGCGGGTGAGTGAGTGCCCGTGTACGGGACGAGGCTGGCGAAAAAACACGAGGGATTTACCTCTAACCCGTGGTGCTTGTGGGTTTCAGATATATCCTTCCTCAGGAATGAAGACATGGAAGACACGGACGAGCGTGAGTCTGACGTTTTTTATTGTTAAATTTTGTCGTGACCGCGAGAGCGTGCGCTCGGGGGGGTTGTGTGACAGGAGTCGCGGACCACGGGGGCGGTCGAGGGGACACCAACCCGGTTGTGCGCGACAGTCGTGCCGAGAGGCTGGCACGCTTGCCACGCCAGTTTAACCCGTATCCCAGCCGACGTTCAGCGAAATTCGCGCGACGTCGCGCGTTCACGTCGTTTGCAGGTTATGTCGCTCGGACGTCTGCGAACGAGGCGCGCGCGACTCGTCGAATCTCTCGTCTCGCTTGCTTTCGCCGTCTCGCTCGCTCGCGTCTCGTTTACAAGCGGCTCGGCAAACGTCATGAGGTCCTCGGGAAAACGCGCGTGTCACGTCGCGATCCTTGTGGCACGCGCGTGGCCAGTGTCGTGCGAATTTTCTCGCGATTTCACGCTCGCCGCCAGTTGGCGCCACGCGTCGCTCCGATGTTTACGTCGCTCTCGGTGCCTGCGAGGGAAAAAAAAAACGACTAAAACGAGAGAGAGAGTGAGGCTGGAAAAAGAAAGAAACACGAGGGAAACCGACGAGACGCGGAATTCGCGACGACGAGATTTCGGGACGCCGCTTCTCGCGCTCTCACGACTGTCGCGCCGACGCCTCGCCTCGCCCACGCTCATCGTACACTGATGTACTATTATTGTCGTAGGCTATGATAGGCGACCGGATTATCTCTGCCCCCCCCCCCCCCCCCCCCCCCCACCCCCACCCCCTACGAATACGTACACGATGGAAATTGCCAAAATGACGACCGATCGTTGGCGAAAAATACAGTTGGTGTTTCAACGACTATGGGAATATTGATTTTTTTTTCTTTGCGAAGGTCAGGGACGTGGAAAATTGTTATAAACAATAATACATTTGTTGCATGTTTTGCCAATTGCACATGTGGAGGTAACTGATATGCGAAAGATAATAATATCGTAATCTTCATATATCTGTTGGATCTTTAAAAAAAAAATCAACAAAAATTATCTAGTGATTTTTTTAACGTTTTAAATACTGTTTAACACAAACGGTGATTTAAGATTTTTTGTAATACGTTTTAAAAATACCACCTCACTTTTTTCGTAGTTAGCAATTAGTTGTATCCCCCGATGCACCGGTCCCTAGGTGAACGCAAAAAAAAACCGGTGAACTCGTCGCCTATGAAAATATCACTCGTTTGTCCCATAGACCCGTGCGAGAGTGACGAAAAATCTTGGATTATTCGCTCGTAGAGAGAATCGACGAGTAAGCGAAAAACACACGACAAACTGGAGATAATTAGCATTGACCAGAGATATCATAATTGCTGCTTTGTCGTTGTAGTGCATGCGTCGCGCACGCTTTATTTAATTTTTTTTTGCTACTGTTTACACGATCAATGCGGCGTCGCTAGATCGAGACTCGAAGGAGGAAAAAGAAAGTCTCCACTTGGGTGGCGGTGCGGTGGATTAATTTACGAGATGCTTTGAAGAATCGCACTGTAAAACACCCGATACGATAACACAGTTATCCGGCATCAATCCGTCTCCCTTATGACAATATATATATATCTATATGTATCGTGTAACCCGTGTCAAGCGACTGGCAATTGATTGAATTCTTCCATCAAATCTAGCCAAGTGATATTGCATTTCTCCCCCTCTCCTTCTCTCCGTTTCTGTCTGTCCCTGGCCGCGTTGGTGCACTGAACTCGCTCCGACGCGCGTACTTTGCCCGCGGAATTTCCGAAAATCAACCTCACCGTTTCTCACGCCACCAACGACTTCTCCGACCCTCGGTTGTTGTTTCCCAATTTCCCAGTTGCAAATTGAATCCTCTGCGCGAATTCCTGACTCCGCAGATATACCGAACAAATTTCGACAAGTTGACGAACTACCAACTGACTTTCATGGAATCGTCTGCTTCTTTTCCTCTTCTTGTGCGTGTTTGATTTATGCAAAAAAAAAAAAAAAAATAATCGATGTCGATAGATATTTCAGAAACGACGAGAACGACGAGAACGAGGTGCTCGCTCGGTAAACTCGGAAGAGGCAACGTGGGCTCCGGGTTTGTCCCGTGCCGGCGCGTGGCGTCATCTGAGACACGACAAAGAAAGCACAGTCAGTCGGACGGACGGACGGACAGACAGACAGACAGCGTGAAAAGCTGGGGAGCGAGAAGAGCGTGAGAGAACGAACGAAGCGAGAACCGTAGCCCCAGTGGTGTGTGCGCTCGGGGCAGCAGCAGCAGCAGCGACGGCGACGGCGGCGGCGAGAGTCCGCAGAGAGAGGTCTTTCGCCTATCAGGGTTACTGATCTTTCTCAGTGGTCTATCCTCTATTTGCCAGTGCCATCTGTCGGTTAGGGGCGTACCGGACTGCTGGTTCTGGTGCTGGTTTGCTCGCTGCTGGTGTAATTTCTCGGGGTGCCTGCCGGCCCGACAGACCCGACCGACCAGCCAGCCAGCCAGCCAGTCGACTGGGTTCTCAGGGTGTCCAAAACCTTGCCCGAATTCTACTCTCCCCGGACCCGAATGCTTCTGCTTCTGCTTCTGCCGCTGCTGCTGTTCTGCCTGTGTCCCGCTGGCGTTTCCAGGAAATCTGCCCTACGAGAACGCGACAACGACGACGACTACGACGACGCGGCAGACGGCGACGAAGATGAAGACGAAGACGAAGAAGAAGGGTCGGATAGTAGCAGGGTCTACTTCCACGTCGTTTCTGGATCGTTTTCGCCGGAGTGACGAAGACCGCGACGCCACCACGAAGCCTGGAGGAAAGAAGACAGAGAGAGAGAGAGATAGAGAAAGAGCCACGCAAAGTAGCCCAGGCGACACCCGAACCCGCAGCGTAACGCACGTCGTTTTGCCACTTTGAGGCATCACTTTGAGCGTAATTTTCCTCAAACGAGAGTCGAATATCAAGCAATGGTTCTCGGGTCTGGCTTAATTAATTGCAACTGAAATTCGTCGGCTTTCCACTCTGCTGCCGGTGATATCGATTATATTTTCGCACTCCTTATCGGTGACTGAACTTTCACTGATCTCGTATAAATCAATTACGATTCCGAGCGACTTTCCGCGTGAAGCGTATTCTTGATTTTTTTTAGGAAACATTTTATCAATGACGGCGCATAACGCCGGAGGGAAGGCTTTTTATTTTTATTTCTTTTTTTTTTTCGATGACCTAGGTGACGTCCACGGTATCCTAGGTCCGACTCCCTCGTTCTGCCTGTGACACGAATCGTTCATGGAGAGCCCTGTTATCGCTTTGAACTCGCTCCCATCTCTCTCGCTCTCACTCGTTTATTCCTTGTTTTTTTTTTCTCTGTCCTCTTCTTCCTCGTGATCTCTCTTCCCATGTGATCTCTTCACCTCTCGCTTCTCTTTCTCTCTCTCTCCCTCCGCTCATTCCCACTCCAGCTGTTGCTGCTTCTGCTTCTGCTGCTGCTGCTGCTGCTGCCGCTGTGCTCACTCGACGCGGTGCGCGCGGTCCTAGCCCGCTTTATCTGACATTCCAGAGGTCGTTTATCAGCTCGACTCACTTATATTCCCAAGCCCCCCTCCCCGCGTCCCCTCCATCGCCGTCGCCGCAGCCACGAGGGACTCAAGTGTGGTCGTAGCTGTGTGCCAGAGGCCCTTCCGATCGTTGTTTCTCACTCGTCGACTACGTCGTCGTCGTCGGCAGCGACGACGGCGGCGGCCAATGCCCGATTTAGGCGGGTAAACGACCCTGAAAACCCTGTGGGACTCTTTTAGCTTATTCCTTCCACCATTAAGACTCCCGCGACCCAACGCTACTCGAGGTACTTATCATTCGAGCGAGAGATTCGGGGGAATTCATTCCCTCGCATTCGCTTATATTTGCGCGGCCCGCTCTGCAGTCTGCGAACCACAGTCTCGTTATCAATGACGACTACGTGTCAAATTGACGCATCTGAGAAATCATCGAGTGCTCAATCAAAAGCACAACCACGTTTTTTGTTTAAACTTGACGGGTGAATTCCGAAAATTCAGTCATTTACCAACGATCAAATTATTACTCAAGGCATGACTTTGCATATCGATCTCAGTCATGTGATCGGAATCGCAATGTTGCTCACGATATTGCAATGACGCGGTGCTCGGTACACGCACGTGACACACACACCGCTTCCTGATTCATGCTTCCGTCGAGTCGCGGCGTCAAGCGTCTTTTGGCGCGCGTGCTTGCCGCATGCACGCGGCACCCTCGCCGATTGATTCATTCTGAATACGCGCGAGTCACCGGGCAATTTTTTACGACCCGAATTTTTGTTTGCCCTGACTTATTTTCGTTTCGTCGGCGCGCCGCAAAATTCCGAGGGTTCCGGCTTCGTCATACGGTGCTCCGGAAAAAAAAGGGGGGATAAAGTTAAAAGTTTGTCGAAGTCATAGAAAAATATCCGCAGAGCGCGAGCCGCGTGTGCACGCGGTTTAATGGCGCGCGTACGTAGTACGGGCGCGAGATTCCCCGGTCACGTGTGCGTCGAGGCGTCGCACACAGCCTCGCGGGCTTTTACGGACTTTTATAGACCGACTCGACCAGTTTTTGAATCACAGTCATTATTGACCGCGCGTCGCGTCGCACCGGCAAAAGTATCGACGCTGAGTGGCGACTCATTACTTTGTAAGCGAATGAGCTGCTCGACCGAGCGAGGGAGAGAGAGGGGAAAAAACGACTTCCAATGAAAATTCCACGGCGGTTCGCTTAGAATGTTATTGGAAACTTTATTTGTCGCCGATGCGCACACATTCCCCGAAGCCTCGCGAAGCCCGCGAAACACACGGCCATACGGGAGTCGTTGTGAGAATGCGCGGGTCGTAAATAGCGTCGGTAACCGCGGTTTGAAAAAACCAGGAGCGAGGGGGATGGAGAGAGAGAGATCAAGATCACTGTTTATGGATTATCATTTTTCTCCTTTTTTGCCAGTCTATTCTTCGGTTTTCCTGGTGTAAAATCAAACCGATCGAATTCTTCCTGTTTCTCGGACGACGCTCAGCTGAAAATTAAAAAAAAATGTAGACGTCTTCAAATTCTAAAAGTTAAAAACATATTATTGACACAAATTACGAATGACAGGAAATTATAAACTGATCATATTTTTACTACAAAAAAGAAGCCCCAATGTTTTTTAACGCCGATGGACAAATGCGACGTGACTTATTTCTGGTACAACCCCTGCGGGGTGTGGTGCTAATCGATATCAGACCAGACGTTATCCCATCAGTTATAATATAATATACGCGTAGTACGCGAGAGAGCCACGATGCCACGGCCAATTAGAGTCAGGTATTTGGGGAACGAATCCAGCGGGCGCCCAGCGCGGTGCTGGTGGTGCCCGAGGTAAGGTCACCCCCATCCCTCTCTCCCGTTTCGGCGCATGGGTCGGGGTGTAGGTGGCGCGCGCTCGTGGAAACGGCGGAAGCGGCGAGAGAGGGAGAGAGAAGGAGAGAACCGCGGCTCGTCGTCCCGGGGTCGTCCACCCCCGGTAGAATCTAAACGATAATCGATTCAACCGGTCAAGGTTGCTCATGCCGAACACCCCCGAATCACCCGGCAACGGCGACGCGAACGACACACGAACGAACCAAACGGTACGAACGGAACGAGAGAGCGGTTACTTCCTCGTTTCCCACTTTCCCATGGCCGACGACCCCTCCCGGCTATATAACGTAGTACGTATCCCTTTCCCTTGGCCTCAGCTCGTGTTTTTCTTTTTCACACAATTCACCCGTATTCACCGTATCCTCGGCAGTCGATATACCCAGCCCCGTATCAACGGCGGGGAGGGGGGGAAGGGGTCAGGAGGCGCGCGCGAAGAAGTGAAACAGGGTGAAAGAGAGAGAGAGCGAGAGAAAAAAAATCAATTTTTGCTTCTCGAGCACCGAGAACCCTCGAAGCGAATTGTTTGTTCAGACTCGAGGACTTTAATTGACGCCATTCAAGATTTCTTTTTTTTTTCTTTCTTTTCTTCTTTTCGTTGCCCGCGTTTATTTGATTATTTCGAGCCTCGGATCCGCGATCGATTCACGGTTTATTTATCGTTTATTTCCCTTTCCCAGACAGTGGCCACTGTGTATCACTGCATCGCTGGGCTTGTTACTCCTCACCCTCGGCTTGCCCAGCGCGCAGTCTCGTTTCTTTTTTTTTTTTTTTTTTTTTTTTTCGTTCACTCGATCGTCTTTCTTCGCGGATCGCGAACAGATCGTGTGGGGCCCGCTTGTCAAACAGTGGGTTTCGCTGATTCTGGCTCAGGGATGAGTGAAGCTTTGAGTATCGAGACTCGGTTGGGGTGTTCGACTATAAGCATCGTATGTATTATTATTATACGTATAATGTACGTGTGATACATTGAGCAGCGTGGCGCAGGCGAATTCGTGGCGAAACTTTAATTTCTCGGCATTGTGGAAGCGAGTTCCTTGCCCCTTCGGGTCGCCACTCAGTTCGGTGGTCGCTGTTTGCCTGTTTTCGATAGGAGAGAAAGAGAGACTCGCGTCCGTCTAGACACTCGCAAGTCGCGCAGTCGGGGCCGCTCGCGACGCGCGGGGAAAGATTGGCCCCAGCTTTTATAATCGCGCAAACGCGATGCACCCCTCCGAAATACACACGCCGGAACGACGCGCAAAAGTAGTACCGGTTTTTTTTTTCCACGTTTCTTTTTTCATCCGAGCCGCCGCCACCCGCCCGCCCGCCCGTTTCACATCCCTTTCCAGCTCGTTTCTCTTTTTTTTTTCCTTCATCTCTCTCGCTCGCTCACTTTTCAACCCTCTCGCGTCTCGACTGCTGCGCCTCGAGAGCCGCGTCTCTCGCGTCGGGCACCCCACGAGCAGCAGCAGCGGCAACGCCAGCAGCCCCGAGTCTCCCGGCAACATTAAAATGATTTATTCGCATTATTAAAATCGCATTCGAGACTCGTCCGCGGACCCGATGCTGTCGTCTGCGACGACACAATAGCTCGGGTTATTGTGCGTCGGTTGTTTCTCGGTTTTTTGTTTTGCTTCTTTTTTTTTTTTTCAGCGATTTTATTCCGAAGCACCTCGTCCCGGGTCTCCCGGAGTGACGCGGAGATAACGCGTGCGCGCGGCGTAACTTCGATTGTAGGGCTCGCGCGCGATAACGATATTTTCCCTTCAGGGCCGGCGCGCTCATTGTTCGAGAGTTCTCGGTTTTGACGCGCGCGCCACGCGCGAGTTCGGAGAGATTACGGCTGTTGCGTTTGCCGTTGTGTTTTTGCGGCGCCGCGAGTAACCCAGTTTTCCGATTTCTAAGGACGCTGTAACATTGATTCGTTTTTTTGTGCCCTTTTTGACCGGGAATCGGATTTGCGAATTCTGTAATACGAAACTGCGGGAAACTGACTCTTCGTGTCTAAAATATTATTGATCAATGTTTTTTTTATTTTTTATATTAATAATATTAACACTCAATATTCGCATATTTTTTTAGCTTCGAATTTCAGTCGCAAATGTATCACATCCTTTGATTATTTATTTTTATTTTATTTTTTTCACAATATTAATATTTAATATTCCTATTTTTACTCGAATTTCGAAAAAATTCCGAAAATATGATACAACTGCGACCGAAATTTTATTCGAATTTCGGTCGCAGTTGTATCATATTTTCGGATGATGAGCGACCGGGACGCCAAGTCTCACGAACCTAATTGTTGCGGCGAGCCCAGTCGGTGGCGCCGCCTGGCGGCGAACGCTCCGCAGATGCTACGTTTATATGGTTACGTGTGTGCATTACACACAGATACGGCTGCTCGATTATTACATGGCATTCCTCGGATGCCAGGGAGCTTCCCCTCCGTTGCCCCTCCCCCCCTCCCTCGTTCGACGGCCCCGCGAGAACGTCGCGCCGCTCGCACAGCCTCCAGCTCGCTGTGCGCGAGCGCCATCGCCATCGTATCTCGTTAGAGCTTAGAAAGATCGAGCGGACCTCCCGAGAGACGTGGAGACTCTCCTCGACTACGAACAATGAGCTTTTCGACTCTGCGTCAGCGCGCGCGTCCTTCGCGACTTTTCACCGACCTAATTCGCCCGATAAATTATCCACGCGACGCAAACTCTCGAGCCCGCGAAACTCGAATCTATTATCGACTCCACCGACCTCCAACTATTTCCATCCTCATTTTTTCTTCCTACGACTATAAATAAATATATATAATTTTTTTTTTTTTTCCCCCTAAAAAATCTGGAAAATATATTATTGATATTATATATTATATAATTTACGTTTCAAAATTTTATTTAAAAACGATTTCGTCTTTTAATATTTTATTGGAGTTTACAGACGATTAATAATAATCGTATCGATTGCGACGGACGGAAAAGCAGCGACCGACGCGAGTGTATCCGATGTGGAAAACTCAGCCTTGTGGAGCGCGCGGATAGAACGTCGTGCGCGCGGTGTACAGTACGGTGCAGCGCGACTGTACCGTAACCACTATACAGTAGTCGTAATCGTAGTAGTGGAGTGGCATAGTAGAGTGAGTGAGAGAGAGAGAGAGGTGTACGTACAGCCCATTCATAAAGACGGGAGCGTGACTAACGAGTGAGTAGAGAGAAACGTTCGCCTCGCGGGAGCTCGAGGCAAGTCGGTCGGTCTCTCCCTCGCCGCGCGGCTACGACCAACGACGACGACGACGACGACGACGACGACGTCGCGTTGCAGCGCGCGCGTGGAGAACCGTTACACACCGCGACGACGAGAGAACGATGACAAGTCAAACGACAGAAGAGACACGACCGCCGTGCGCCACCGGCATCGCCGTGTCACAGCCCCTGATGCTGCTTCTGCTTCTGTTTCTCCTCTCTCGCTCTCTTGCTTTATCTTTCCCTCCTTCTTTCCTCGCCTCCCTTATTTACCATTCGTTACCCGCTTCCCCCCTCCTCAGCTACTTCAACGGCAAAAATACTCGTCGCGTATTCTCCAGCAACCGGGAATGTCATTTTTCTCCCGAGCCGCGCAAATGAGTCTCTCGCCTTTCCGTTGCGCTCCAATTTTTTTTGCTTCTCCATCCCATTCGTTTCTCTCCATCAAACTCGATGCTCTTCGACATTTCTTTTTTCTCTCGCGTTACTCAGTTTCGGTGAGGATAATTTTAATTGAAAAATAAATATTCATCAATGCTGCAACTTCCTCCCCTGCGTCTCGGAGTTTCTTCGATCCTACGGAGAAGCTCGACGCCCTCGTGGAAATGCTCGAGTGACGCGCGAGGACGGAGAAACACGTGCGGTAAACGCGTTCAATCGTCGCGGTTCGAGTGAGAGCTCAGGGGGTGCGCGTGGAAATGATTTAAGGCGATATATGGTCAAGGAGCCTCGCGGGGCGGCGAGCAGCAACAGCAGCAGAAGCAACATCAGCAACAGCCTCGGCCTTTCACGGCGGCAACACAGGGACTTTTCCCTCTCCCTCTCCGCGCCTCGCCTCTCGAGACCTCGGCTTCCGCGTTCTCCGCAAAGTCGCCGGGTTCTCGCGGTCCGCGTTCCCGCGCTTCCACCCGCCCCGCTCGAAACTCGCGCGCCGATCGCGTTTCTCGCTCTCCGCTCTCGTCTCGTCTCGCTCGACGCGCTTTTATTTATCGTCTTTCTTCGCCTCGCCTACTTGACGATTCGTCGCGTCTCTCCCGCCGTTCGCGAATCCTCCGAGCGGCGTCCTCGTCGGCCTCGCCGCGTCCTCGTCGCATTGTCTTTCTCCGGCGTCGACCCGCGCGGTCGCGACGCGCGCGGAGATGACGTAGGTACACAGCCTCGTCGTCGTCGTGATGCACCGGATCCACCGACAGCAGCAACAGCAGCGGCAGAAGTTTGTCGCGTCGCACTGGTCGTCGAGTACCGAGATCGCAAAACGTATAAGGGCCAGTTTTTAGCGGTTCCCCGCATCAGGCAGCAGAGTGCCCGATGATGCTCCTGTCTCTGTTTATCTCCTTTCCCTCTCTCTCTCTGTCTCTCCCTCGGGCTCTCTCGCTCTTTCCCGCCGAGAGCCGTATACGACGTAGATGGCGATCCCGCGCGTCCGTCCGCCTCGCCAGACCGGGACCCGCGGGTTCTTCTTGCCAATCGCGATTCCTCCCTCCGTGGGAAAGCGCGATTACGCGCGCGAGATCGCTCAACGCCGCGGACGCCCAACCGCGCGCGTCGTCGTCGTCGTCGTCGTCGTCGACGCGACGTCGTCCGCACCGTTACGATTATTTCTCCTGGTCGTGGGTCGTGGATGTGTATTTTGCGAGAGTCATTTTAGACGACCAGACGAGTTGCATTCGTTTTCTAGTCAGGTCACATTTTTCGGGGAAATATTGAGGGAAATTTGTGTATTGAACGATTATAATTCGCTGTTTTGGGGCCGAGGATCAGTCTCATTTCTTGGACACCGGAGAGCTGGGATCGATTATTAATTTGCGATACACTCGAAAGTCGAGGAGGAAGAGGGAAAGGCGAAGGGAGGAGGAAGGATGAGCAGAAGGCATTAAATAATCGTGAGGTGCACTCGAGACTGTCGCGGAAAGGGTAGAGCAACGAGAGCACCACGAGCACCGAGCAGCTATGGCAGCATACACGAGTTAGCCTGAATAAGGCGAACGTTGGAGTCTCTCGGTCGGGTGGCGGCTGGTTCGCTGGCTCGGCGGGATATATAAGTGTATACAGTGAAAGGAAGAAAGTATAATAAAGAGAGAGGATGAGCTCGCGGTAGACTGCGACGGGTTAGAGATTACGAGGGATTGCGAAACGGTAAAAAAGAGCCCAGGGAGCGGCCGCCGCTGCCGTCGTCGTCGTCGACGTCGTCGCGCGCTCCAAGCGTGAGGAGAGCGCGAGCAGCGAGTCTCGGGGCTGAAAAGGGGTGCATAAAAGAGAACGAGGCGGGCGCGAGAAGAGCGAAAACGAGCCGCGATTACCGTCACCACCGCTCGCATCGTCGTCGACGTCGTCGTCTTCGTCATCGTTGCTTCCTCTTTCGCCTTCTCCTCTCGCTCCGAATGCGAGGCACCGTCTCCGAGAGCAAAACCCAGAGAGAGAAAAAGAGACAGGACCGGTGTGTGTACACGTTTCGGGGTGAAGAGAGAAAGAGAGGGTGAAAAAAAAAAGCGAAATTGAGCTAATTTTCCGGCGCAACGCCCGCGCAACACGCCGTGGCCCACAAGGGCACTGGGCCACCGCCACTCGAGGAGAGAGAGAAAGAGAGAGAGAGCGAGAGAGCACCAACCACCCCGCGGCACAGCCGGAAACACTCGAAACCTCGCTTTTCCCCTCAGTCAACCCCTTTTTTTCACTCCAGCCGCCGACGCCGCCGCCGTCGCCGCCGCGGTGTTCCCTCTCCTCAAAGGGGTGAGAAACAAAGATTCGAGCTCTTCGCGACTCGACTTTTTCTTCAATTCCCTTTCACGCGGCGCACGGCGGCGGCCGCGTCTCCTCCTTCAACTCGTTTGCGTCCTCTCGAGAGCCGAACGACCCCCGCTCACCCCCCAGTCATTCCCCCCCAGCGCCACCCCTGTACTCTCGGTACTACTGGAGAATACCCCGAAAACGAATTGCTCTCTCTGTCTCACTTCTCGATAATGAATTTTCAGGGGAGACGGAAGCTTTTCCTCTCGGTGACGAACAATTCCTCTCGAGGGCGGCCAATTTCACTCTGGCACCCCCGCGGGGTGTCAGTGTTTATTCCGGAAAACCATTTCTCGGGGGATGTTTTTGCTCGGTGGTAGAAGAATTTTTTAAATCTTGATATAAGCATTTTTTTACCTTTAGAAATTGACCCTGAAAATAGCAAATGTGACTCATACGAGATCGAGTTTATATATCAGTCTAAGAACAGTTCACAAAAACTAGGAACAATGACGCACACTCAAGCGCCCTTGCCGTTTTTTTTTTGCGAAAAAAAGTTCGATTTAACGAAGTTTTAAACCCCTATCCGATGGAAAATTTCCCGCTGATTCCAAATATGACCGGTTTTTCCCCGAAAAATAAAAAATTCGAGGAGAAAAACGCGAAAACCAATTCTTCACTTTTTCCCAGTTTTGGCACTTTCCTAAAATCAATGTAATTTTTCTTTGGATCAATATAATCGGGATTTTCTTTTTGCATTCAAAAGAAGACTCTTCAACGAAAAAAATGGCGCCAGGCTGAACGCGATATCTCGATTTTTCGATTTTTTGCACCAATCATACTAATCAGATCACGAATAGATCGCTAACAATGAATTTCGCAATTGTCCCTCAAACTTTTTACGGGAGGATATCAATCGCATCAATATTTCTCCGATTGTTTTCCCGAGATTCCGGGAAACACGGCGCACAGGGGGAGAGCGACACCAAAGGTGGTTGACCAGTGGTCGCGTCCTCGTGCGGGCAGTCTACTTGGTGCAATCGGCGTCGTCGTCCCTCTTGTCCCTTTACACCACTGGGCGTCCTTATCGAGAGCGAGCTCGGGGCTCTCTCGGGTTGTGAACCTCGCGCTACGTGTTTACTACTTCGTAGCCGCTGTCGCTGCCGCTGCCACGGCAGCTGCATTTATACGCCCGTTATGCCACTGCCGGTGTGTGTTCCATCGTGCCCGCTTTGCGGCTGTGCCTTTCCTCTCTCTCTCGCTCTGTCTCTGCCGCTCTGTTGTCGAGACTTCGGGTTAGACGGGTTCGAAGCTCGCCCCACGGCTACGGACGACTTGTTGTGTACATACGTCACACACAAACGCCATCCACACCGACGGACATCGCTGGCAATAGCTGGTCGTGTGTCTCTCGTGTTCGTGAGACTTGGTCGTCTCGTCAGGCGTGACGAGACGACGAAGTGGACTTGATTGTGTTTTATAGACTACGCTGAATACTTTGGACATTTTTAACCCCTTCCCGGATCAGCGATGTCATAAGAATCGAGGAAAACGATCGTCGGTTCTTGTCGCGCCCCCGTGCGCCGCAAGAAGATTCTGCTCTTTTCGAATGTGTCTTCCCCGCTCCTCCCCTCCCCTTCCTCTCTCCCCCTATGCCCATTAGGGCTCCGAACGTGTCGTAAATACTCGCGCGCACCAGTGTCGGACTAGTCCGAAGCAGTAAAGCTCGGTGGATCCCGGGAAGAGACGACAAAGTAGAGGATTCCAGTGGTCGAGCAGACTGCATGCCACGGGTGAAGCTGGATCAGCAGCAACAGCAGCAGCAGCAGCAGCAGCAGCGAGAAGAGGCCACATGCACTGCGGGTAAACGAGGACAGTGGTGAGAGAATCAAAAAGAATCAACGTTTAGAGAGGAGGCGACGACTACAACTACAACGACGACAACGACGGCGTCGACGACTGGAAGACGAGAGCGAGACGCGAGGGACAACGACGCAGCACCGAGGGTCAGGATTAAATATAACCGTTTGCTCGGGCTATTTATAAAGATTAACTTGTTGGTGAGATAACGAACGCGAGAAGACAGAAACGCCATGCGACTCGTCCGTTGTACTCGCGACAATTGCGCGGGAATTCGCGCGCCCGCGTTCGGCCTCCGTCGTCGCAGCCGCCGCGCCGCGTTTTCCGTGGTTACGCGGCGACTGCGAAATAATTGACTCGTGTAATTTCGCGTCGCTGAGATAAATGCGAAAATCGCGCGTAACGAAAGGACGTCGAACTTTGGGCGAGTCGCAAGAAGAAACGAGAAAAAAAAATGTTTTTCGAGATTCGACCGCGAGAGGGAGCGAGACACGCCGAGGGAATCCGGTTTCCCACGTTTACCGCGCCTAATCGCAGCCTCGGCGGGAGCGAGAGGGATTCGGAAATAAAGAAAGAAGAAGCGAGAAAGCTGCAACGCGTTTGCTGTTACTTCTGCTGTTGCCGTTGGTGCAGACTCGGGCGGACGGCGCAGAAGAAATTCCTGAGGAAATTACGACATCCAGGAGGTCCCTTATCTCGAATCGTGGAACGACGCGTTGCGCCGGTGATACCGACTGGTGTATGTTTTTTTCATTCCCTTCGCCTTCGCCCTCCGTCTTTGTCCGTCTCTCTACTCTCGTGTCATCGGGACGCTTGTTGCACTCTCGCCTTATTTTCTCTATCGCGTCTTTTCGCTCTGTCTTCACCGTTGTGCCGATCTATCGCGCTGTCCTCCCGTCACTCTTATCATTCGGTTCTCCCAATCACACTACGGCGACAAAGTCGTATTTACTACTGCGACGTTCGGTGGCTTCCATTCATTTGTTCGGTCGGGCTGCAAGCTCGAAACATGAATATTTCATTTAATGTTTTATATTTTTGCTAGGAACGATGACGTGCGCGAACGGAGATCAGCCAGCGCTGCAGCTCTGGCTGCCGAGTCGAAAACCGCCCAAATCGGGGTCACGAAATTTATTTTTTCAAACTATCGACTTATAACCTATACCATCGTTCTCAAGTCGCATATTCTACCCCCGAAAACACTGCTTACAACCCTTTTTTAGTTGATTTTGAAAAAAAAAATTTTTGGTCGAACAGTTTGTCAGAAATCCTAGATCTGGCCGCCGGGCCGAAAACCGCCCAAATCGGGGTCACGAAATTTATTTTTTCAAAATATCGACTTCTAACCTATACCATCGTTCTCAAGTCGCATATTCTACCCCTGAAAACACTGGTTACAACCCTTTTTTAGTTGATTTTGAAAAAAAAAAAATTTTTGGTTGAACAGTTTGTCAGAAATCCTAGATCTGGCCGCCGGGCCGAAAACCGCCCAAATCGGGGTCACGAAATTTATTTTTTCAAAATATCGACTTCTAACCTATACCATCGTTCTCAAGTCGCATATTCTACCCTTGAAAACACTGGCTACAACCCTTTTTTAGTTGATTTTGAAAAAAAAAATTTTGGTCGAACAGTTTGTCAGAAATCCTAGATCTGGCCGCCGGGCCGAAAACCGCCCAAATCGGGGTCACGAAATTTATTTTTTCAAACTATCGACTTATAACCTATACCATCGTTCTCAAGTCGCATATTCTACCCCCGAAAACACTGGTTACAACCCTTTTTTATTTGATTTTGAAAAAAAAAATTTTTTGGTCGAACAGTTTGTCAGAAATCCTAGATCTGGCCGCCGGGCCGAAAACCGCCCAAATCGGGGTCACGAAATTTATTTTTTCAAAATATCGACTTCTAACCTATACCATCGTTCTCAAGTCGCATATTCTACCCCTGAAAACACTGGTTACAACCCTTTTTTAGTTGATTTTGAAAAAAAAAAATTTTGGTCGAACAGTTTGTCAGAAATCCTAGATCTGGCCGCCGGGCCGAAAACCGCCCAAATCGGGGTCACGAAATTTATTTTTTCAAAATATTGACTTTTAACCTATACCATCCTGCTCAAGTCGCATATTCTACCCCTGAAAACACTGGTTACAACCCTTTTTTAGTTGATTTTGAAAAAAAAAAATTTTTGGTTGAACAGTTTGTCAGAAATCCTAGATCTGGCCGCCAGGCCAAAAACCGCCCAAATCGGGGTCACCGTAGGTTAAACAGTTCTGCAGCGCTTACGACAAACTGTCAAATCTCGCGCTGTTAAACAACGAACGGCCGACCTTGACGGTCCGCAATCAATCAGAAGCCGAGTTATATTGACAACAATGGTTGCTCATTCACTTTAATAGAGAACCTCACAACAATATAGGAAGCAGAGAATATATAGATCACTGAGGTACCCCAATCCCATAAGCAGGAATCACACTTCGGTGGTTGCAATATCCACCCCCAAAGTGGATATTCCGCGACTGGCGTTGGGATTGAAATATTTTAATAAAATTTTATGAACCGTCTTCGTGGAGGGGCGGGAGGGGGGAGGAAGTTGGGGGGAGTGGTTCCATTTCCTTTTTGCACGGCTACCACCTTTGAAAAAATCGTTTCGTCGACTTTCCTGAAACACAAATAACATCGGCGGGCCACAAGAATAACCGGCAAAATATTATCTCACATCCTCGTCTCGTCATATCGGACCAAAGTGTCGTCGCGAGGCGACCCCGACGCGTAAATTCGCGAGGCTCTCGCGTACGACGATCTCGTCGCGCTCTTCTCGATTTCTCGCGGCACGCGCGGAGACCTCGAGCCGTAAGTTAGCCCGAGTTAATCTTAGGGCAGCCTCGCGTCTCTCTCTCTCTCGCTCGGCCGACAATAAAACTCGGTCTGCCCTTACATTCCTGGGCAGTGTGTCGTCGGCTATTTTAAGGCAACAACGTGCAGCAGCAGCAGCAGCAGCAGCGACGGCCTCCCGGCTCTCGCGACTCTCGCGGCGAGACTCAAATACATATATCTATATATAAATTCTTATACCACTCGTTTATAGACCCCGCGTCTCTTTAATTAGGCTGAAAAATTAACGCTACTCTCGTCGCTGCTCTCATTCTCACCGCGCGGCTCTCTTTCTCCCCCCGCTGCCCCTTCAGCCCCCTGTCTCAGCGCGGCGTGAAATGAATGGGAAAAACATCGTATAGTAAAAACACGCAGTCGCGGGGGCGGAGGGGGTTTAGCGCATAGCCTCGCGCGGTCCGACCACGCAAGTTCCTATCTCACTGGGCGTTTCGCGTGTGTCTGTCTGCTGTGTATATCTATATGTATATCTGTGTATATACCGAGCTCTCCGAGGGCCTCGATTCATTCTCGGTATAAGCCACCCTCGCGCATTTTTTCGCCCTCCTCCCACCTCGACGCGTACACCTCCCCTCCCCGTACTCCACCTCCTTCTCCTCCTCCTCCTCCTCCTCCCCCCGTTGCTTACTCACAGGCCACGCTCGTTCACGTGCACCAAGTGGCACCGAGCACAGTAATAACAGGGCGTCGAAGGCGGCGCACACGTTGCCGGCCGTGTGTAACGCCGCCACGAGAGCAGCCAGCGCGCGCCGATTCGTGTGCGCCGCGCACGTAGAGCGCTGTATAATACACACAGCGACGACGGCGACGGCGGCGGCGCTGGACGCGCGGAGAAACACGCTAACCGAGAGAACACGCCACTCCCGGTGCGGCCCGATGCAATCAATGAATGAGCTTTTCCTGGTGCACCGACCTCTACCTCCACCCCCCTCCCCAACCCCACTCGCCCCCTCCGCCGCCCCCTAATACAGCATTCATCTCTCGTTACTCTCGTTTCCTTCCATCGCATTTTTTTTTCGCCTTTTTTTATTCCATTTTTCGTTGACCCACAAACGTCGACGGGAAGGAGAGCCGGAAGCGCGCTGTCCCTGCGCGTCAATATCGAAACAAATCGGAAGAGATAGATAGTGTGAGGAAGAAAGAAATATTAGTTTATTTCGTGCATTGGGACTGAAGTGCTTTTATCGTGTAAATAATAAAAATAATTACGCGGAAAATGCTTAAGTAATGCTCGACCACCTTAAGCCACCGCAACTCGCGAAAAAAAGGCGCGATGTGCTCGTCCCGATGAACGAGCACATCGCAGCCCTCCGGAACACCCGACCTTAGAGTCCCCGGCGACGATCGATTCCCAGCACGATCGCAGACTGCTTGGCAGCGTCCACTGGGATACTACGTGAACCATCTTATTGCGGCGGACGAAAAGGTGAGCGCCTTGAGCTTCGCGAACAACAGGTCGAATCGAGCACGATCTAACGCTTTGGCGAAATCGAACAGCGATGACTGTGAACTTCTGCTCGTCAGTACCGATTCGAGCGTCGTAAGCAATCCGCAGAGAAACCAATAGCGTGGTCTGGAAACAGAATGATGAAGGGTGATGCGAAAAAGAAGCGCAGAAAGCCCATCAAGAGTGAGACGGAGGAAGACGCTGAAAAAAATATGGAGCAGGTTTTGTGTGACGCCGGTTGCAAATATCCCGGGTAGGGCTATCTCGGCTCGTACATCTCACTTCGTGTGCGTCCTCGTATCTGTGTCCGCGGTATCGCACACGCCACGCAGTAAAATCCGTTTCCCGGCGAGTTTGACTGACCTACATAGCGCGCAGTGCCGGGTCTCTCTCTCTCGGTTCGGGCGTCGCGAGTACGTAACGCGCGAGCGAGGTTCCTCGATGTGTACACACGCTTTCCTCTCCTATCCTCTCGCAATACGGTTTCATATATACCTACAGACTATACACATGTATATATCACACGCGCGTGTGTCCGTTGGATATATATAGTACGTTACACATCCGGCTGACGGTTCTTTCATCCGGTCGTTCCGTCTCGCTCGCTCGTTCCTCGCGCGTACGCGCCGGTCGAACCCTCTTCCTCTCGGCGTCGGCCAACGAGCTCGCCCGAGTCGCCGGACGCCCCGCGCGCCCGCGCGCGCAGCACATACAACACTCGCATGAGCCTCGCATGAGCCTCGTACAC
This sequence comes from Itoplectis maculator, assembly GCA_964034905.1. NCBI lineage: Eukaryota > Metazoa > Arthropoda > Insecta > Hymenoptera > Ichneumonidae > Itoplectis > Itoplectis maculator. The sequence goes on from OZ035862.1 coordinate 4,517,595, forward strand.
GTACGCGCTTAGCTCGTTACGCTTAGCTCGTACACGCCTCGCGTTTACTACGAGCGAGTGAGGCGAGCAAGAGAGACGGAAAGAGCCGAGTATTACGCCGAGTGTGTATATGTACTAACCGGAGCGTGTGCGACCGAACCACGCTAGCTCGCAATCAATGAATGACGGCCTGGTGTGTGTGAGTGTGTGTGTTATGTGTATATGTGTGTGTGTTCTGTGTTAGCCGAGCGGTGGCCGGGGCGCTCACTGACCGTGATGACTTTTCTTATCTTCCTATCTCCGCGCCTTCCGTCTCCGTTTTGCCCGCTTGCGAGCCGCGCGCTCGGCCCGCGTTACGTCGAAGCCGCCGCCGCCGCTGCGGGCGGCACAGTCGTCGGCAGGCCAACGCGTGTGCCTTGACCGCGAGCCATGGTGAATGACTTCGGGAGTCATCGCCGCTAGCGCTGCCGCGGAGACGGGAGGTGAATGAGACCGGCGAGACGATTTCTCGCGTCTCATTCAGCGCGGCGAACGAGTTGCGGTACTTTGGGTTGTCGAGGGCGAGAAAAAATGAGGGAGGAACAAGATTTTTATTTTATTTTATTTTATTTTATTTTTGTTCTTCACTTCGGAATATTTTGGGCAGAGCTCTTTGCACGAGAGACAAATGTGGGTCTCTCCGGCGTATTGATCTGAAGTCGCGCGAGCGACGAGCGAATTCTAACCTACAATTTTATCGAAATTCGAATCGTCGATCCTTCCCAAAAAATGAATCCAAACCACGGACTACTATTCGAGTAAAAAAAAAGAGCTTCTCTCCAAACATAATTTCCCAGACCGAAAAAAATCGCCTCTCGAGAACCCACCCAGTTCAGGTGCACCCGTGACTCGCCCGACCTGCCAACGACTGTGCCCGCCCGGTCGTCTGCCCACAGTTCCTTTACTCCGTCGCCGCTCTATATATGTATTCACCCCGTTGCCTCCGCGTTTTCTTCCCTCTCTCGGGCCCACCCCCCGTTGCGCCGTGTTTCCAACCCCCGTCCCCGCGCGCCACCCTTCCCGCATCCCCCTTCAATCCCATTTCTGCCCCCCCCCCCCCCCCACCCCTTCTCTCCTCCCCTCTCGCCCTACCCCGTCATCCGGTACGCATTACTACGCGCTATGCGTACACGAAGGCGAACGTCGGCGTGGCCGACGCACGTTTATCGATCGCGGGCGTCGGCGTCTCGACCACGCGGTGGCGCCCTCGCCGAAGCGGCGCCGTCGGCGTCCCGACGTCGACGTCCCTCCTTCTCTATCTCGTTCTCCCTCGCTCTATCTCCATCTCTCTCGCCTCTCTCGCTCACTCGCTCGCACTCGCTTCGCCTGTGCCCGCTGCGCGGGGATATCCGAGATTCGTTCGTCGTCCCCTTCGACCCCGCGGCGACTCGTCGCGTCGCGCGCGTCCTCTACGGCCGCCTCGTTTCGCTCGGGGCAAGATCCGAGGGGAGGCTGGCGGCAGCGGCGGCGGTGGCTTGGTGGCCGGGCGGGGGGATGGGGGGGGGGGAGGGTTTGCTGCCGCTGCCGCTGCTGGCTGCTGCTTCCCCTCGTCGTGCGCCGCGCGGAGAGCCAATCGCGAAACTCGCCGGTACCACAGCGCCGGTACAGCGCGGAGAGGAACCCGGCGTGTGCGACTTATCGCGAGTCCACGAACGACCACCTCATCTCCAAGAAGTGTCTCCCATGTAAAATTGTTCTGGAAAAAAAAAAAAACCGAAAAAAATAATAATTTGATATACTCCTCGCTGTCGAAAAATTGCGAGTCGTTCGTCGCTGATTCGTCGACTCGACGCACGTCGAGACTCGGTGCAGTAGTGATTTTTTTTACCGGCGTGACGCGACGAGCGAACTCTGCGAGTGAAGTTTTGTGGTGGTCACAAGTGCGAGCGATTTGAGAGAAGAATTGGAAATTGAACCGAAGAAAGCATTATCATTGATAATAGGAAATGAAGAAAGACTGCGGTGATTTTTTCGGAAGAAACGAAGATTCGTGACCTCGTTTATCCGCTACTTTCCGGCGCGTTTTTCGTGGTAATTTGCGACTGAAATATTGTATCTCAATTCGTGGTCCGTCGTTTTCGGCAGTTGAGGCGGAGAGGTCGAATGATTTTTTTAACGTGGGGAAAAAATGCACCGAAAAGACATGGTGGACCGCCCAGTGCTGCTGGTGGTCTGCCAGGACGAAGCGCGAGGACCACCAGCGGCAGAGCCAGCATGGCCGTCTCGGTTCGACGTTCCGCGCGAGGTCCTTTCACCCCCGGCGAGAGCACGTCGCGCCGCGCTCCACTTCCGCCTCGGTGGACCGGCGGACACAGCGCCGCTCTCGGCTCGTCGTAAAGAAAATTCGAAAAAATTAGTAAAAAAAAAATAATTGAAAACTTACGCGCGTGATCGTCACGACGCGAGTTATTTTCATCGACGACGCGGAAACGCGGTGAGAACAGACGTGATTGGTGGCCGCGACCTGTCACGCCGGTTCGGCCGCCTCGGCGCGGATGTTCCGGATTTTCCGACGCTCGGCCGGGTCGTCGGCCACGCCGTGAGCCCGATACGCGAACCGCGGCGTGGCCGGCGTCGGAAAATCGCCGGAAATTTCGCGCACGAACCGAGAATCCAACGAGAAATCAACTGAGACAAAATTTGTAATACTGACAGAGTCGTCGTGGTCGTCGCGGTCGTCGTTTCGGTGTCGGCGAAATGTGGATTGGCACGGAGCGGCGAGAATCCAGCGGAACACGCATGGCCGCTTGAGGGTTCGGCATCGTCGACCAGGGAAAAATGCCGGCTCGACCGGGAAAACGAGGGCCGGTCTCGTGTGCGCGCTGAGTGACGAATTTTGTTTCGGGTGGATTTTTTTTTAATTTTTATATTAAAGAGAAAAACGACGCTTCATTGACTCTTCGTAATTAATTACCTGGTGTGTTTGAAAAAATTATCACCGTCATGTGGATACCTGAAGAACATTGGCGGGGATCGCCAGGCACCGAGCTTCAGGTGAGAACTTTTTTGATCCGCAGAAAAAGGAATAATCACAAAAAAAATACTTGTTAATTATTTAATTTATAAGGACATTATTTTTTTCTGCGATTATTTTTTTTGCCAATGACGAATCGTTTGTGGTGATATTCGGAAATCGGCATCGCGTCTCACTCGAGAAATCTACACTCGCCTCCCACACGCAGAGAGGCAGAGAGAGAGAGAGAGTGAGAACAGCCCCGAGGGTCCATAATGGTTTGTTATTGATCTAACTCGGGTGCCGCTCGCTCTCCCTCTCACTCTCTCGTTCTCTCTCCCTCTCGTCTTCCTTACACTTTTCTTCCTTTGTCCCGATATGCCGGCTCGTCCTCCGAGTCCTCGTCGTCTTCGTCGTCGGATTCTCGCTCTCGTCTCTTTTTCCCTCTCGCTCGCTTCCTCCGGGTGTTCGTCGTCGTCGTCGGAGTCGTCGACGATGAGGGCGGAGGGGAGGAGAGGGCGCGCGCAACCCGAGGGGTTGCGGGCGAAGTCTTCCCTCCTCTCGGCGAAAAGTTGGGGATGGGAAAGGACGAGAAAAGAGGAATGAAAAAAAGAAGAAGAAGAAGAAGAGGAGGAGGAGGAAGAAGAAGAAGACGGAGAAGGAGAAGATCAGAGAAGGGTGCGACTGGTCCCACGCGAGGAATTCCTCGTTCTCGTGGCCCCCGACGCGGGTGCGAGAGGGACGGAAAAATCCGCATCCCCTTGAACCCACCGTCGTCGTCCCCTACAGCCCCAAGGCACTTTCGTCCTTTAGCCGAAAACTCTCCCTCTTCTTGTCTCATTCTCTCTTTGGGCTTTTGCCGCACTCGAGCGATTCCTCGAAACGAAATTTCTCGCCGCCAAGTTGCGAGAACTTGAGCGACGTGGAGAGGCGGGGGAGGGGGAGGAGGGCGATGTCAGAGGAAACGCGAAATAAAACAGAGTCGCGCGCGAAGGGAAAAAATACACCGCAACGCCGATGTGAAATATTTTATGGTCACAGAGGCCTCGATGGAGGGAAAAATCCTGGGAATACAATTTCTCCCATGGCATGAGCATTTTCAATCAGATTTTTTTTTTTTTTTTCCTAAATCCAATGTCGCACCTTTAGGGAAATGTTCTCAAGTCACAACTTGAATTGCATTTCATCTCAGTATCGCGCAAGGGTTAAGGATATGTTCCTTTGTTATATTTTAGCGGGAATCTTTTACACACAGACTTTTATTTTTTATTTTTTTCAGTACCCAGCGAGAAATACGCGATGTCGCTGACTCTGCGAGAGCGGCACGCGGGTCTCGTGACACGGTTTGACCTTGATCGCGCGGTCGCGTGCGACCGCGGCGAAGGAATTTCTCGGGCCCGCGCGTCGCGTCCCAATTCGCGATGAGATAACGCTCCCTCCGTTTCCGGGAAATTGCGGAATTCTGTATAAAAAAAAAAAAAAAGAAAAAAAAATTCACAGATATGAAATAATACGAGAAGAGGTGGAAGTTTCGTGTTTGCCGCTTTCGTCCCTTATTCCGGGTGAAATTTCCCAGAAAACTTTGCGAAGGGCGGCAACGAACGCCGTGGCGCGCGCGCGCGCGTGTGACTCACGCGGGGCGCGTAGACTCGTTGACTCTCGCGTCGGTGGCAGTTGACTGCGGTGGCGAAAGCGTCGCTGATAATCCTCGCGTGTCACGTGAATAATACATGCTAAACGTTGGCCTCAACCACCGGATCGCGCAACTTGTCAGTCCTACGTCGCCCTACGTCTCCTCCTCCTCGTCCAACCCCGTTCACCCCAGTCGCATGGACATTCGCTGCCGATACTTCCGACTCGTAATACTACTTTTCCATAACTGCGGCATCGCGAAAAAAGAAACAAAGTGTCGATACGAACGGACGTACACGTAGATACGTACTTAGAGCACCGTTTACGAACCGTCGTGCGACTCCCCCCGGATTGTATTTTTAGATCCGATGTGGACTCTGGTCCCTTCCATTTTTAATACGCAAAAAAAAGAAAGAAGTAGCCGATCGAACGGGAAACCGAATGGAAATCATAACAGGAAGCCAATGGAAACCGCGCGGAAGCCCCGAAAAATCGACGCACCGAGTCGACGTCCTATTTTCGTCTCTCCGTCATTCTCCTCTCGAGCCGCGGCGCATTCTCGGATTTTCCCCTGTCCTCGACACTCGTCCCATTTTCGTTTGACAATGCAACGAGGGCGTCTGTGAATTAGCGTCTGTTTTTCCCGAGTCGAAGTCGCGGCAGGCACAGAGAGCCAGTGTTTCGCTCGCGCTGCTGGCGGACGTTGTCGAGCCTAAGCGAACCACGTTCGCCATTCTCTCTCGTCTTTCCCGTCTGCCGTTTTGCCTAACCCGACGCGAACTTCTCTCGTCTCGTCGGAGCTGAAGCACCGAAAGCTTCCGCGCCCTCTGCCTCGCGTCGTCTCAGTTCCGCCGCGGAAAACTTGAAGCGCTCGCGGCCTCCCAGAAGCTCGAAACTTTCGCGCCGCGAAGACTGCGACGCGGTTACCAGCGACGAAGCACGACGCTACTTCTGCTGCTGCTGTCTGCTGCTGTCTGCGATCGTCGACGTATCGAGTTACACAGCTTTAGCTGCCGGAAGATAAACTCTCATGCTTCGGCCTGATTTACGGAACATATAGGCAACGTGCACTCTCGTCGATGAAGATCGATTTTGTACTCGCGTCGCGTCGACGAATAAACCGGCGAACAACCGAAAAAGACTCAGCAAAAGGCGATTGATGCCAATGATTTTTTTTTTTTTTGCAATTTACGTTATAAGCTTCTTTCAGTTGTCTATGGGTCACGTACCTAAAACCCAGGTTATCATAGCCGTCGCCATAATCCCCTGTCGCAAATGACTCGGTCCAACCACTGTCGAGGACACCAACGACGAGACGCGAAAAAAATCGCTATTTTTCGCGAACCTGTTCGAGAGTTCGGATTTTGAGTGACGTAGCTCCCGGAGCAGCCCTGAAGAATGGACCTCCCGAGAGGAGAGAAAGAAAGAAAGAAAGTAAAGAAAGAACGAAAGAAAGGAAGGACGACCGAACCAAAGAAAGAAGCGAAAGAAAGAAAGGAAGGAAGGGTAGAGTATCTCGTTTCGCATCGTCGTCGGCGCGCTCGGGTCCTTTTCAGGATCGGCCAGTGTAGCCGGAAGACAGAGCGCGAGACACGCAGGAAAGGAAAACGAGTCCTCGCAACGCAGGAGACGCGCAGAGAGCAAGAGAGAAAGCGAGAGAACACACAGACATAGGGAGAAAAAAAAGGGAGAAAAGGACGCGAGGCTCTTCCGAAGCCGGTACAGGGGGGAGGAAAAAAAAGGGGGTTGAGATCGCGAGCCGCGAGGGGGTCGCACGAATGACCCTGAACCCAACTGCCGCGCCACCCGGTACAGGGGTGCGAACCTCGAGAAGCGACGAGGGATGGAGCGAGAGAGACGGCGACAGGGAGAAACCGTGCGAGAGACTGGCCCAGGGTGTGCAGAGAGACGACGACGACGACGACGACGAGGAGAGGGTGAGAAAGACGGAGAGACAGGGTGAGAGTAAGAGAGCGAGAGGAGAAGCAGCGAGCTACGACTCCGCCGCGCGCGCGAGACAGAGTATATACGCGGCCTCCCTGGGATCAATACTCCCGCGTCTTGCGATCATTCATCTTGCCACGCCCCTCTGCTCTCTCCAGCACTCACTCGGTCCTTCCACCCTTCTCTCTTTCTCTCTCCTTTCTCTCTCCGCGCTTCTCCTGCATCTCCCTACGCTCCGTACTCACAGAGCCCTCCATACTCGTGTTCGCCGTACTCGCTCTTCTCCCCGAAGCCCAAATCTCTTCTACTGCGTGTCGCTTGTTACAGTTTCTTCCTTTCTCTTTTTTTTTCTTATTGATTTCTTCCAATCGGATTCCTCGGTTGTTTCCGGTGAACGCGGGACAATCGCCGACTGTTGAATGTCGCAGTTGTGGGAATTTGGGATGCTGGGTCTGGGAACTGAATATTTGTAACCGGGACTTTCCCTTTTTTCATTTTTATTTTTTAAATTTTAATTCTATCTCCAATTTGTTTTACTATGTTTTCACAATATCCACTGCATTCGGTACCTGAGTCAAACGCCGCTTCATCGGACTTCGAACGCGCTGAAGGTGATTCGAACGAGTCCGCATTCCTCGCGTCTCGCGACGGCGATGCCGAGCAAAAGTGCTCGCGGCCGATTCGTCTCCGCGGCTACGGGGGGAGTACGAGACAGGACGAAGGGAGGATGGGAAAAGGGACGTCGAAGGGTGCGCTAGACGATGCGGACTCGGCGGTATAGAAGTAGTCGCAGTAGTCACAGCATTAGTAGTAGTAGTCGCAGTCCGCTCGGCCGCGCAACCCCTGCATTTTCTCGTCCCGTCGGCCCCTCCGGTCGACTCCGCGGGGGGCGGGGGAGGGGAATGAGGGGGGGGGGGGTTGGCCCGTCGAACTCGCGCGCGAGACGGACGCCTGTTTCGGACACGAGGACAGAGGAGAGGGTTGAAGAGCCCGCGACGGCGACGGCGGGTGAATTCGGCTTTTGCTCCCTCCGATCCGCGGCGGCAGCGGCGCTCGGTGATCCGATCGAGTGTTCCGATAAAGAGCGAAGAATCGGAAAATCGCCGAGTGGAAGGTACACACAGCGCGCACCGGGCCGGGGGCTGACGTGGGCGGCCGCGTCAGCCCCCGGACCACCCGGGCGCGCCGCGCGTGTATCTCGATCGGATCGATACGTCGTTGGCGCGGACGTGTTCGACGCCGCCAGCAGAAGCTAGAAAATCCTCCCTCGCGGAGGAGTCTTCACGTCGGGCAAATTCTCATATCATTCTCCCGTTCCACCCACCCCTACCCCCCTTTTTTCGGTCCATTCTTTGGTTTCTTTGTCGACGAAATTGAGATCTTCCGGATCGCAGCAGCTTTTCGTCTCTCGATGCGGCCGCGCGACTGCTGTTGCGGTCGTCGGTAACGGGTCCTGAATTGCCGAGACTTCGGCCCCCGAGGATCTTGGGATGAATGGCTTTTGTTTGGATTTTTTCCTCGATTATCGCCGTAATTATTTTATTATTAAAGACGCGGGATATTATTGGTGACGATTGGGAAAATAATTGTTGTTTTCTCGTTTCAGCGATGGAAGGCGCGGACGACGAGGAGACCGGCGGTGACGGACCTGCGGATGGACGCGGCGACGAGGGCGGAGGAGAACCCCTAGCGCCGATGACGAAGCTGCAACAACACGCGTCGTGCAACATGCCATACAACCGGTGAGTGTCGCTCGCTTTCGACGCTCTGTCTCGACAATTGCGAATCAGAACGATCGGAGGCGGATACGAAATTGGGTTTACAGGAAGAAAAAAAAGCTGAAAATATTCATGGATTAAAAATATCCCATATCCAGGATTCTTAACCGGGAACAAATTTCGCGTCTTTCACCTGTCCAAAGTATAATTGCATTCTACCAAAATTGCGTAATGATAAAAAAAATAACTGACCTACAAAAATGGCGAAATTCGGAAGGACCTGCAAAAGCATTAAGAGAGAGGGGAAATATGTATACAGGCCACGTCTAGCGCTGAGTTATGTGTCTATCGTGATTCGCAGACGCCCGGGGAATCAGCATAACTTTCTCGTGTCACGCTCGACGACGACGAGCTCATCGTCGTCGCCGGGCGTCGCACCGAAATTATCGGAAAGGGATCGCGGATCCGTTTGTAGAACGCCTGGCGACTCTGTACTCGCCTATAAGTGTGTTGGTATGTTACACGGATTATATTGAGTAGCAGCCAGCGGTGGCTGTGTAGGACGATTCGGACAACGACGGAGCGGCGGAAAAGCAGCGGTGGCTGCACGACGACGACGACTACGACTACGACGACGACGTCGGGAGACGCGGGCCAAATATACGCGGTGTGTCAGCGTCGCGGCGCGCGAACATCGTCCGCGAGCGCCCTGGTCCTCCTCGTCTTTCTCTCTCTTTCTCTTCCGTCTTGAACGAGCGAGAGAGCGAGAGAAAACTGCGCGTCGGGCGCCTCTCGACGCCGCTCGCGCGAGGTCAACGTCATCGGGCGCCCTGGCGGCCACTCGGCCACTGGTAACCGACGAGTCTACGCCCGAAGGTGTTGCCAACCATCGGCGACTCTTCGACCAGTGGACGATCGTTTTCCCATCTATTGTTGAATCCATTTTAACGCCGGGGAGAAAATAATTAATAGCAACCAGTCTCGCCATGATTTTTTTACTGTCTAAAATTCAAAGCTAGAAATACTTAGACTGGTCAATTAAAAATAGCAACTTGGGTTCATGGTACTCTCCAAGAATATCCAAGAGATTAGTCAATTAATGCAAAAATTCTGATCACCCGACAAACGTTTGTCGCGACAAAAAAATGTCGACTGCTAGAACCGCAGGTGGCAGAATGTTCGATTACCGAAAAACCAGGGACCAGGGAGGAGACGGGAAGACGTTCCAATTTGAGAACAGCGTCGAAGTTTTATCGCTCGCGGTGACCGCGTTGTACCGGCCGCCGAGTCTCTCGGGGACGCGACTCGTGTCTTCGGGTCTGTTACGGGTTTGATAATATTTCGGGAAACGTGGGGCGCGCGCGCGCCACCCACCCACAGTCGGAGCCGCGGACGGAACGACGAGAGCTCGGGTGTAAGCGAGACGAGAAAAGCTACGCGACGGTCGGATCGTCCGTTGGATCGCCATCATCGTCGTCGTCGTCGTGGTCGTCAGAGTAGCGGCGAGCGGCGAGCCTCTCTCTCGTCTCTCCGCGCTCGCGTCTGTCTCTCATTCGTCTTTTCCTCCCGCTTCGGCCTGTTCCGCGCGCGCGCGCGCGCGTCCCCCGCTCGTCACTGCCCGTCGTTCGCGGCTCTTACGCTCTCGTTTCTCGTCGTTTTTCGCGCCGCTCGCCGGTCCAGTAATAGTTCGCGGTGTCTGCGTGCCGTCTGGCTGCTCCTCGAACCGCGAAAACTTTCGACTCTCCTACGTCGCCGCTATCCCCGTTCCCCCCGCCCCTCCCCCTTGCGCTTCTTCCACCTCCCCTTTCTCCTCGCATGTCTAGCCGACCGTCTCTCTTTCTCTCTCGCTCATCGCTCGCTCCCTGTGTATACGCGAACGCACCCGTGTAAACTCTTCTCCGTGGAACTTGAGAATTTCGGTCTGACCGACGGAGGAAGCGGTCATTGGTAACCGGGAAAAGCGCACGGCAGACTAAATTAAATTTAGAGAAATTCATGTTCATAATATTTGATTTTTATTTTTTTATTTTTATTTAGAAAATAGGTCTATACGCACCAACGGACTGCCTGTTTCTCAACGACCAATCACTGCACGAATAAAAAGATGACAATGCCTTCGTTACTCATCAACTTTTGTAAAAGGAACATTTTTACTTCTAACTAAAGTGACAAAAAATCGATGTGTTCAGAAAAATCTTTCAGTTTTCGGTCGTTCGGCCGACACGTTTATCGGCTCAACGCCTGACACACTTTTCCGTAACATTCGTCGACGACGATTTCTGCGCTCGCGATTGGCAAACGTCGCGCACAATGAACTCCCGAGCCGCGAACAAAACTTGTCGAAAGATCTCATCCGAGAACTTGGTCAATCGTCGTCGTCGAAGTCGACCCACGTTGACGCGGAAAACACACTGTATGTCGGTGTTCAACGTCCTTTGACGCTGCAATCGTAGACACGCTGCAGCGGGTATAAATATGTATATATATAGGCGAACCGCAGTGGAGCAGAGCTGTGTCGATCGAAAGGGCGAAGACGTCGCGCGGTATCGCGTACGTCTCTCGCCTGCCCCGAAGTTTCCTGCCATCCGACCTGTCTCTACCGCCCTCTTCCACGTTTCCCCCGCGACTCCTGTCGCCATCTCCCGCTCGCTCGTGTATTCCCAGCTGCGCGTTGCATCTTTAACACGAGCAAACACACGTTTCCCCGGGAAATCACTGCAATCGGAACATCCACGTCGCGAGTGGTCGGGGGGCTCAGATGCAGCCGAAGATCGTTGAATCGTCCTTTGTGAATTTCTCGTTAAGTCACACAATTCCGCGCCCCCCTCCCATTCCGATCGAACTCACAGTCGCAATTTGAGTCGCGACGCAATTTCGAGTCCGTTAAATGAAAACAAAATGACAAGATGACAAAATAACGATTTATTCATGCGAATCCTAAAATCGAAGCGACTCAGCGATGCATTTTCAGTATTTTTCCTGCTTTGCCGTCGAGGCGGAAAAATAATTTCGCATCCCTCGCGAATTCCACGGCAATGTTACGAGGCGAATTCTTATCACCGACGAGTAGTACTACGGCTGATAAGCGGAAACAAGAAAGAGTGCAACAAAAAAATTAGCACCGTCATCGGCACCGTGGCGGCTCGCGTGCACGTGCACCGAGCGGATATATCCGCGCGCGCGCGCGCAGCGCGATATCGATAATGTCCAATAAACAGACGGCAAGAGATATGACGCGTCGTCGACGCTCCGCTACTTTATTGCACGGGAATTATTGGCCGCCGGTCGAGCGCGACTATACGACGAGTGCGACGCGTTATTGTTACCGAAGGTTCGAGGCTGCGCAGACGCGGCTCTCGCGGTCGTTGACGACGACGACGACGACGACGACGACGATGCTTTGCATCGGGTTGCGCGATGTGTCGTAACGTCGAGAGGCGCGTTTCATATGTACGCGAGGTGCAGTGCACCTCGATTCGCGCCCGGCGATGCAACCGATGCCCGATCGCAGCAGCTTCTGCGATCCGGTTGACCTGGCGTTGTGCGCGTCAGCAGCAATCACGCTGATGTCTCATCGCCGTTCGTCATCATCAAATCCTCAAGTGTGACACACCTGGAAAAAAAATTTCAATCAAATAAGAGGAATTTATTAAAAATAAAAAAATAAAATAAAATAAAAATCAGTTCACTAAACCAGCAACGCAGAATCGATCCGTCCCGACGCCTCGGCGCCGGGTCAGATCGATCGGTGCATTTGATATCGATCAAATGCACGATACTGACTCACGAGTCAATCAGCCGACTATTTCCCCGCGGTATGTTCCCGATTCGGCCTTACATTGTACCCGCCCCGGCGCGACTCGCGCATCGATCTCGCTCCGGGAAAATGCTTCGCGGAAAACTCGCGTGTGGCTCTCCTCGCGTCGCGCGATTTAATCTACGCGAATCGTGTGTGCACACACGACGACAACGTCGACGTGCATCAACCAGCGAGCGGCAACATCAGAAGCGGCGGAGCGAGAGACGCGACTCAAGAGTTTTTCCGGGAAGTCGCCGAAGGGGGGTCGGGGGGTGTCGAGGGGGCGGGTAACGCGGGAATACCGTTTAATGCATAATACGGGACGTTTGCGACTTCAGCTTTTCCGGGAAAAGCTTCGACGCTCGCGGCCCTCTCGCGATCGTGCTCGCCGCGCTGTTTGTCCGGTCGGTTCATCGTCGCCGCGCATTCGACACGTGCGCAAGTCGCGCGCGCGCGCGCTCGCTCACCAATCGGCTCCTCGTGTGCGACGTGTGTGCACATCGGAACCAATTACCATCGACGTTATGTATCGCCGGTGAGCCGCGAACAATATGCGCGCGCCGCGACTACGTAGCAGGCCGACGAGCTGCTCTACGTCTATCTCGCTGCGTGTGTGTCATTGTGCATCGCGCATACGTTCGTGTGACTCGGGTAACGCGTGTGTTTGCAGTTCTTTGGCGCAAACGTTGACGCACGCGAGCCCGCGACGTCTATATACGTAGGAGCATTTTATCGTATGCCGTTCCGCCGCGTTAGACCGCCGATAGAATTTCTCATCGCTACTCGCTCCGATCTCCCACGTCGCGCGCGGACTCGTCGGGCAACGCGGGTCATCCTCGAGGTCACCCAAGGATGCGATCGATGTCTCGAAGGATTCTCACGTTATAATAAGACGAGCTTTGAATTTATTAATTTTATCGCGGTTTTGATCAGAGACTGGAATATCCGGAGAAGTCATTAAAGTGACATAAAAATTCATCAATGAAAGAAAATTTGTGATTCTCTTCTCGGGTCACGTTTTTGTCGCGCTGTCGTCAATTTCGCGCACGCACGCGACCCCTGACTCGTGATCTCGTCGTTTCGAACTCTCAAGACGCTTTTCCGACGTGAATTTTTTTTCTCTCGAGAATATATTTAAACGATCCTATTCTCGCTGACACGAGACCGACTGAATTGTCATGCATAAAATCGCGCGCAGAGCGCGTTGCCGACAATTGCGCAAATGCAAATAGCGGAAAAGTCCCCCTCCCCTCTCGCTCCCCCGCTCATCTTCGCTCTTACAAATCGTGCGCTGCGTGTGACGCGTGCACCGAGCGTCAGGCGGCGATCCTCGCGTCACACAACCCCTCCCCCCTCCTCCCTCGCCCCCTGTCCTTATCCCCTGTGCGTCAGCCCGGCCGCGACGTTGATCCGGACCATTCCTCGATGCTAATTAAATAATAACCCGAACACACACACACACACACACACACGAAGACACAAATACACACACAGCACACACGAGCCAATCTTCCAATTATCTTTTCCCGCGCACAATTTTCGAACAGCTTCTCGACGAATTTTCCCGCCTCCGCTCGACTCTCGAAACGCGCTCGCGCGCGTCAGTCGTCGGCGCTCTCGGGGCACGAGCCTTAATTATCCTCTTTGAGGGCGCCGAAGGAGAGGAAAATTGTGGGGCGTGCGCGTGTGTGTCCTACCGGCCCTTTGCCATCTGCTCCTTTCTATTCCCTGCCTCCCCCCACACCCCTCCCTCGTCCCCCTCCCCGATGTGACCCTTTTCGTCGATTCACGCGGACGAAAAATCTCTCGTGGAAAATGCGACGCGGGGCACGTGCGTTCTGAAGCAGCAGACGAAAAGTTCCTCCTTTGGACCCGGAGGCGCGTCGCGAGATTCTCGGCGTTGTCGTCGTCGTCGCCGTCTGGAACTTCCTCCTCTGTTTCCTTTTCTTTCTGTCTATAATATCTATCGCCCTCTCTCCTTCTCGCTGCTCAACTTTCGGCTCTGGGGATGTTGCCGCGGTTGCACCGAAATAGGAAAGTTCGCCGAGCGACAGATAGGAAAGCATTTCTAGTCTCTCGTGTAGCTCGCGCAGCTTGTGTGGAGCTCTCGTGCGATGCAGCAGCGCGAAGCAAAAATCCAGGGTCTCTCTGTCCATGTCTGCGTGTTTCTGTGTGTGTGTTGTATAAATCCGGCAACAGCAGAAGCAGCAGCAGCAGCAGCAGCCGGCTGTCGGCTTTTTGCACCCGTCCTCTCAACCAATTTTTCATCTCTCTCCTTCGGGCCTCGTCCTGTCTCGCTTCCGCGCTCCCTTTTTCCATTCGCGGCCTCTGTCATCATTTTTTTTTCTCTCCCTCTCCTTTTCTCGCTCTCGCTCGCTCCGAGCAACTGCGAAGTAATCCGTGTGCATTTACGACCCTCGTCTCGCCCCGTGCCCGGGTGCAATGCGCCTCGCTCTCGGCGCGTTTACGCGCGTCGGTGAAAAAAGGGCAGGTGTGTGGCCCGCGCGCTTCGCGTTCGTCGATGATGCACACCGAGCGCGGGGAACCGTAGGAAGGGAGAGGGAAAGAGAGACCCAGTGAGTAAGAGAGAAAAGAGAGCTCTCTCTCTCTCTCTCTCTCTCTCTCTCTCGGAGAGAGTCAGAGTGCTGGAGGAAAGCGAGCAACGAAGAAAGATGAAAATAACTCCTCTCTCATTTCTCTCTCTCTCTATTTTTTTACGTTTGTGTACGCGTACGAACATCAGGTCTATACGAAGGTCAGGTCTATGCGAGAAGGAGACGGAGAGGGAAGAGGAGGAAGAGGAGCAGGAGGTTACGAGGTACGAGGAGGAGAGAAGGTGGAAGAGAAGTGGCGCGTGCCGCCGTCGACCATCCGGAGGCCAGGTGTAGGCTTTATCCATTTTGCCGGAGCGCACGCGTTACGTACCCTGCACCCTCCGCACTCTCTCTCTCTCCGTTTCTCTCTCGCTCTCTCGTTCTGCTCTCCCTGCGATCCGACAAACACGATCTGCCTCGGTCACTTTCCGAGGATTCTGATGCATCGCACCCTACGGCTCGTCGTCCTGTCTGCGCCGATTTCAATGCTCGCGATCCTATTGTAGATTAACTCACCCCCTCGCCCTCCCCCCTGCTCCACCTCCTGCCTCTCTCTCTCTCTCACCCTGCTGTTCGATACACGAGCGCGACACACAGACACGACAACTGGCCGTGACTCGGGATCCATCAATTCTCGAAATACCGAGGGATAAACTGCGTCGAAGCTGCGCGATCGCAGCTTTGCTCGCTCAGGACGGAGTAACGTTTGCGCGGGCCTCGTGGCTCGGGACATTTCGGACTTGTCACCGCTGGGATAATTAGACGTCGCTCCGTGCGACTGAGTCTGGGAAACGTCCGACTGACTTTAGGAATGAAACGTCGGACTGACTTTAGGAATGAAACGTTGGACTGACTTTAGGAATGAAATGTCGAATTTTGTTGTTTTGATGACAATCTACATATGTTTTTTTCACAAGTCAACTGAAGATTAATTTACAGCGATGGAAATTCATTTGATTAATTCCAATCGGTGCAATTCGCGTGTCGCCGACAACGAAAGCGTCCATCGGGAATGCCGATTGCAGCGGGCGCGCTGATAAAAACAATACGGTGCGTCATATTAACGCGAACGCGCTGAGCGATGAGAAACATGGCGCTCGCGTTGATAGTTTGCTTTGACGGAGAGAAGTAACGATCAACTACGAGAGAGAGAAAGCGAGAGAGAAAGGGAGAGGGACACAACGAGCAGGACGAAGCGGCGCACGCCCACGCGGAAATGGCGTCGCCGTCTGCCTCATCGTCGATGGGCGTAACTCGACCCCCCCGCGCATCCCCCGACGCCCGCCAGGGTTAGTCAAGGGAGTCGAAGGACGAGGCGCGAGGGTGGCGCGAGGGGCGCCTCCTCGGATTTTACTTTCCTCTCTCGCTCGCGCATCCCCCCCTCCCCCCCTCCCCCATCTACCCCTCCGGTTCGGGTGGCACCGTCGTCGGGACCTTCGACCCCGCGTTCCTTCCGACAAGCGTCGCCCCGGCTCCTTCCCCGCCGCGAAATAATTTCGATTCCGCGTGCGACGACCTCGCGGAAAACGAGAGTGAAAATTGTATTACAATCGCGCGGATTCCGCCGAGCGGAAACGAACGACGCTCTGCTCATTCTTTGAACGATCATTTCGCTTTCACTTTTCCGTATGATTTTTTTCCAAAAAATGTGGGCTTTCGCTCTGACTTCCGTAAATAAGTGTCAAAATTGAACTTTGCACATTGCTTCCTCATTGATTTCAATTTTTCACAAAGTCACCCCTATGAGAAAGCATATCTATTAATCTTGACTTCCTCGCAGAAAGAGTTTGGCAAAACTTGGATCCAAACCAAAAATAAAATAAAATACAATCGTAATAAAATAAAAATACTTGCAACTAAAAAAGATAAATTGATAAATTGACTCTCCTAAAGAACATCTCGAGATAATTCACCATCCGAGAGGACGAGAATAAGACGCACCCGACATCTGTGGAAAATCTTGGTTCTCAATTCCAGAATTCCGGGCGATACGTCAGCCGGACGGAGGAGTCGGAAAATGTCAGCTGGCGCGCATTAATTCCACATCGAGGGAGTAGGCTAATGGAAAGCCAGAAAAGTCACCGAGAGTTGAAGCCAAAGGCGAAACGGCGGGGAATACCCGGCGCTTCGAATTTCCCCGGAGGAAACTCGGCGCGTGTCTGAGACGGTCGAAACATTACTAATCATCAGCGATTCCCCGTCGTTTTTTCTTTTCTTCGGAATCGATAAAAAAAATAAGAACAACAGAGACTCGCACGAAGCTGGGAAGTCGACTTCGATAACGGGCGAGTCCTTCAGGAACGCTTAACTTCATTCTTCCGTTCACGAGAAGCGATCGGCGTCTGGTCGGCCTGTGTATAGCGCAGTTGCTATTTTACCACGACGGCCGCCGCCGCCGCCGCTTCAACGTCGAATAACGAAGTGCCTCGCCCCGAGATTTTGACGTGAATTCAACTAGACGCGGGAGAGCTAAGTGCTTCTTGGCCTCCGCCTCGGTTTTCGCTCATCTCTCAGACTTCTGCCTCTGTCTCTCTCTCTCTCTCTCTCTCTCCCTCTCTTTGCCACCCATATAGTCTCATCCTATATATTCTTTTATATATATTCTCTCGTTGGTCAAAGACCGAAGAGTCTGAAGCTGAGACACTAACACCAACATCACAACCAACGGCAGCAGCATCAGATGCATTTTTCTTTTCTCCCCTATTTCGGCCCCTTCCTCGTTGTCGATAGATATCGTCACATTAACGTCATCCCCCAACTTCGCCCAAGTTTCACGCAAGTTCTTGTCAAGATAAGATTTTTAAATCGTGTCTTACAAATAGAAACCCAAAGTCTCGACGCTTTCCCGGCGACGGATATCGCTCATTCACCCGGTCACCTCGGGCCGTGTTCTTCCCTCCCGCGTTTTATTTTTTCGTCACATCGATTTTTTTTTTTTTTTTTTTTTTTCCTTTTTTTCGAACGCCGCGCACTGCGACACAGGACGACCACCCTCGACGTTCCCCGTACGGGTGAACCGGGGGCTTCTAGGAGTTGCCTTTCCTCCCGTCCGTTTTCGGGGCCCGACATTCGAAAAAACGGTTTTTGCCCGCGTTCGACGATCGACGATCGACGATCGTCTCCCTCTCTCTCTCTCTCTCTCTCTCTCTCTCTCTCTCTCTCTCTCTCTCTCTCTCTCTCTCTCTCTCTCTCTCTCTCTCGGCTCTCGGCGTAGCCGGCGTCTCCCGTTGGCTTATTTCGTCGAGGAACAAACCCGAGGGAGAGTCCGAGAAGACGGCCGAGTGATCGTGTTACGAAGGTGCGGGGGGCTCGTGTTAAGCCCCAGCGCGGTAACTGAATCTATCGCGTCTCTCTTCCGAATAGCCGTCAAACGCGCGACAACGATCGAATTTGTTCGTCGATGCGTCTCGCGCCATCTCCGAAGCGACTACCTCGGCGCGGTAGTCGCTTCTGACGCTTTTTCTGCCGCCGCGGCTTCCAAAATCCTCTCGATGGTTCTCAACCGCCTACAAACATTACATTTTTTCGAGACCCAGAATTTATCTCTCGAAAAAAAATTCAGGTGCATACGATATCGAACCAGCTGCGAACTTCCTGTAAAACTGCGCACAATATGCGCACATCTTCCGCGGGGCAAAACGCGTCGCGCGTTACCTGCGACGCGCCGTTCGGTATCCGGCGTTTCCGGCCGAACTTTTCTCCTGGGTCCCCGAACGCAAGTAGAGAGTATCCTTTATTTCGTGAAGTATTATCGAAGCGGTTACAGGTTTGAAGCGGTGAAGCAGTCAAGTAGAACGTATGTACGGTAAAGTGTGTACGCGTCAGGCTGAGAGCCTGACGCGCAACACACTTTACTCTGGCTTTAGCCTCTGGCCCGTTCGTGCGTGGACCTCGCCAGGGGCGAGAGCAGCGGCAGCAGCGGCGGCGGCGTCGAGCCGGAGGCAAAAGAGGCTAAGGCTCCAGGTGCAGAACACGCACGGCTCGCGCGTTCTTCATCCCTCTCGCACTCTCGGCCCGGCATCCGCGATACACCTTGTCCGCGCAGACGTCTCCGCTCTTCGCGGTCTCGGCCTCGGCGCGCGCTCTTCGTGGTACCTTCTCCTCCTCCTCGGTTTTCGGTGGACCCTTTACACAAAATGCTCGCCCTGTTGAAAATATTCAGTGCAAAATTCCGATATACGATAACTAGAAACAATGACGCGCGCGGTCGAGGTTAGCCAACGTAGGGAAGAACCTTGCGATTTTCGGCGAAAAAAAATTTTCGATTTAACGAAGTTTTAAAACCCTATCCGATGGGAAATTTCCCGCTGATTTCAAATATGACCGGTTTTTGTCTGAAAAATACAAAAAAAATTAAGGAGAAAAACGCAAAAAACGATTTTTCACTTTTTCCCAACTTTGGCACGTTACTGAAATCGGTGTAATTTTTCTTTGGATCAATATAATCGGAATTTTCTTGTTGCATTCGAGAGAAAACTCTTCAACGAAGAGAATGCCGCCAGATGAAACGCGATATCTCGATTTTTCGATTTTTCGCAGATTTTTAAAGTAGACCCTCAAAAATCGCAAATTTTTTGAAGGGACTAAAATCTATGACAGTCTTGAAAATCTATGGGGCACGTATATATTTGCCTATTTATTTTAATAGCAAGAATGTCTACTAAAAAATGCAATATTAAATTAAATTAAATTAAATATTAACTAGATGTCAACATTTTCCTGGTGTATAATATCGTCGTGTGTATCGTGTATATTCTATATATACGCGACGTCTACTACGCGAAAGCCGCGCGCGCCGGGCAGGGTGCACGGTCGACGCACCCTGCCCGGTGCCCCGGAGATGGTGCCGCGATGCCGCAGACGCGGCGAGAGGCCCCGGCTCGTTTTAAAGGCGAGAGAGAGGGAGGCGAGCAGGGTCCTTCGGGGTCGACGACGACGAGGAGCGCGTCTTGACGCTGCTGCTGCTGCTGGCTGGCAGCTCGCGAGTGGCGAACGGGGGGCAGCGGCAGCAGCGACGGCGGCGACGGCAGCAGCAGCAGCAGCAGCAGCTGCAACGTGCGCGCTTCTCGCCGGCCGAGACAGAGACCGGCGCGCGCGTTGTTGTACACTCTCCCCCCCGAGCACAAGCAGCGGCACGAGCCTCCGCTCTCTCGTCGCCGCGGCATGTGTTGCGCGCTTCCTCGGCCACTTCCTCCGCGGCGTCTGCTCCTCTTCCCCCGCGCGCTCGTGTTTGTTTTTTCTCCGCTTCACTCCCCCCGTCGGCACACCCCCCTCCGGCATTGTTCGTTACGGGGGTTTCGACGCCGAAAACGGTTCGCTCGAGAAATGTTCGCTCTTATCCTCCAAGTTTCGCGAATTTCGATTTACGAAGCCCCGAATTTCATCCCTCGTTCCTTTTTCAAAGTCCGCCTTCCATCGAAATCGGAATAAAATGCTGGGCATTATCGACAAATGCTACGAATGATGCTGGATTTTTTTTTCCGGCAGCACCGAAATAAGTGATGCGGCTTGCGACTCCGGCGAATTATTTCGCTTGCCGAAAAAAGAGAAGTTATTAAAGTACAGGAAACACGAGCCACTTCACCCCCCTACCTCCGAAGTTGCTCGAAGAGCTCGCCACGGAGCGTCGGGCATGAAGAAAGAGGAAGCGGAGGCCAGAAGTGTAACAGACTCGGTGTATACCTGCGGCTCGACGGTGAAGCCCACCGAGCACACATCTGTTCAACCGCCCGGGCCAGACTTCTTCCCCGCTTTCGCCAAGTTAAATTAATGCAATTTCTTTTTTTCTCTCTCTCCTCTCCTCTCCTTCTCTCTGACTTCTGCCACACTTCTCGCCGTGCGCATCAACCAGCACCAACGACGGCAGCAGCAGCAGCAGCAGCAGCAGCCGCAGCGTGGAACGAGCGACCTGCTCGTCGTTCTCGCTGCCTCGGTTTTCGTGGGCCCTCGCAGCGCATCTGCTCCGTCGGGCATTTCGATGAAGTGATTTCGCGCGTTGCATTGTGCACCTTTTTTGGGGGAGAGGGGCGAGGGGGGGGGGGGGGGGGAGGTGGAAGGGAGAGCTGTATACACGTCGACCGCTACAATCATTGGTGCGCCACTGGCCGCACAAACCTTGGGCCCCCAGTTTCTCGCCCTTTTTATTTTCACTCTGGCCATTTCGCTCGCTCGCTTTCCTTATGCCTCGCGCTTTCTCGCTTTCTTCGCGTATACTTTGAATTCTTCCTTTTGATGCGCGATTCTCGGTATAGGACGACGACGCCACCGCCGGTGCCCCGAGGGCCCCGAAAACGATTCGGGGTCGTAGCCCTCTGTCGTCCTCGTCTTGGCACGTTCCACGCGCCTAGATTCTCGCTCGCGCCGCGCACGAGACACACGAGCTCCAGGCCTCGGCGCGCGTCATCTGCTCGCGAGAAGCAAGAAGAATTCGGCCTCTCGGACTCGTTCCGATCGATCCCCTTCGAATCGGCTGCAGCACGCGCCCTCCCCTTCTCCTCTCCCCCTCCTCCCCCTCTCGATGCACCTGGTGCTCCTGCAGCGACGCGTGGCACGTGGCGTAGCTGCCCGCTTCTTTATCTTGGCTTCGTCGGGCGGTAAGAAATGATCCGGAAAATCGGTGGCACGAAGCTCCGGCACCCTGAGCATTTTATGGGATATTTTGGGATATTTTTGCGATGTCATTATTTTTCATTGCGTAAAAAAATATTTATTACAAATTTTCCAATCGACGAAAAAAATAATAAAATTGGTGATCGGAATGATAACAGCGGAGACTGCGGCATGCGATTTATCAGCGTTCGCTTTCGATTCCCGTTTCGAGCCGAGCTTTGTCGCACACGAGCGTCGCGTTCTTCGGGTCTATCGCGCCGGGGTATTTTCTTTCCCGCCCGGCTAGACACGAGCTAAGCACAAAGATCACGTCGCGCGATACGTGCGGAGCGCACGTCTGATTTCTCGGGCCCCGACGACGAGCCACACGAGACGGAATGTGTTTGCGAACGACGATGCATAGTCGTTCACTTGGGCGTCGTGTGATCGTCTTGTCTGAGATCTCGTCACAGTTTTTCCCTCTCCATCTCTGTCTCTGTTGGCTTCTCTTCCTCTTTCTCTGGAATCCCAGATTTTGGACGACGAGAAATATTTTCAACCGATGAACCAAACTTCCGGTACAAATTTTCGAACATAAAAAAAAATTAATCTACTGTAACAGTTCGGCTGATGTTGCTGCTGCTGCTCGAACGCAGTCGCGTCTTATCATCAGCTCGACTTCCGGCTCCACCGGTCGCTCCAATCGCGCGCGCTTGAGAGGCCGTATGGTCGCTCTCGTTACTTATTATAATGCAACGCGCGCGGCGTTCGACGTGCGACGCGTCGCGGAGACGCGGAGGAGACGACGAGAATCTCGACCGCCGCGGTTCGATCTCACGAGAGTCGCGGCGACGTCGAGGACTCGACGTCGTTCAACCCGCCGCCGCCGCCGCGTCCAGGGGTCGATGGTTATCGGACTTCCTGTCCGGTTCGCCCTCCGACGCGCCCTCGCGGCTTCGGCTCTTCGCCGCTCCCCGAGACGGCAATAAAAACAAAAACCTAAGGAGAGCGTGCAACAAAAAAAAAAAAAAGAAAAAACATGAAGAAAAAAAAATTGACG
Source organism: Itoplectis maculator (assembly GCA_964034905.1). Classification (NCBI taxonomy): domain Eukaryota; kingdom Metazoa; phylum Arthropoda; class Insecta; order Hymenoptera; family Ichneumonidae; genus Itoplectis; species Itoplectis maculator. The sequence continues at coordinate 4,539,901 of OZ035862.1, forward strand.
ATCCACGCCGAAAGAGCGGGATAGAGAAAGAGAGACAGAGAAATATATATGTATAGCTGAGGAGCACACACGACTTAGGTATAATCAACACCGGGCGGCACGCGGTGCGTTTTTTTTCTTTCTTCTCCTTCTTCGACTTCTAAAGACGCGCACAGTCGAAGGCAGAAGGAGCCTGCGCGCGCGCGTCGGGCCTGCATCTGCCGCTCGGGGTGGACGATCCCTGCGGTCTTTGTACCCTTATGGCACGAGACCCCGACAGATACGGGAATTCGTCATCTGGTTGCGCGCGACGGAGAGAAAAATAAAAATACAACAACCGACCAACGCTTCATTAGTCGCGCTCGTTTCACCTGTGCGTCAAACGCGCAGCCTTCGGGCTGATGTCACGATTGTCACGATTGTTCGATGAAATATCGTGTGTCTCGTTCGTGCAGCGATTTTTGCACCGAAAATCGGTATTTGGAGGGAGGGGATGAAGACGTCGTACAACGGTGGGTCGTGTCGAATAAATCGCGTGGAATTTTCTTCGTCGAAGAAACCGTCGGACTAACGAGTTGCGCACGGACGTCTAATTAAATAGCGGCTATGCAGGTTACGGTTACGCGGTGTAACGAGAATGAGAAACGCGAGGCGAGGAAACCGTAGGAGCGGCGATGAATGGCGGTGCTCTAGTAACTGGAGTGTGTAATATAATAATAATGATAACAGTAACAATAGTAATAATGATAATAATAATTGAGTAATAAAATTAATAGTAATAATAAGGGATGCTGTTGCCATTGATAATCAGGCAACAGGGTGGGACACAGAATTGAGAATGCCCCACGAGACGTCGTTAAAATAGGCGGCGAGAAGTATAATAAGGCGATAGGGTTGAAACGCGACGAGAGTGGGAGAGGAATAGAATTTTTTTTTTTCCTTCGAAATAACTCAGAGCTCGCGGTCGTCTCTGGAAAAAAAGGGAAGACGGTGAGTGATGGTGGTGGTGTGTGTAAGTGTGTATATAGTGGAGGGTTGGGGCCTCTCGGGTTGTGGGACGACGCCGGACACGTGACCGGAAGGCGGGGGGCAACGTGGCGCACGCGCCGTCGTACTCCACCTGGCGCATCACCTGCTGCCCCCCTGCTTAAGCCTTCGTCCTCTCTCCCTCTCTCTCTCTCTCTCACCACCTTCTTCTTATTCTTTTCTCCCTTTTCTTGCCTTACACCGCCGCCCCCCCCCCCCCTCCCCACCCTCCCCACTACCACTTCTCGTTTCAGTCTGGATGCAGGCGATGCAGGCATTTGCGAAATACGATAATTAATCGGTGAAAATATTTCCAGATTGTTATGTATTTTTATTATGCTTTTTTTTTTAACTTGATATAATTGTGGACATGATTTTTTAAATTATGTCTGGCGGCTGCGGAGATGAGAAACGAATTGCCCCAGCGAAATGTGTCTTTCGAGGTAATAAGAGTGACCCAGATTAGCGTCGCAACCTTTTCGCATAATCGTCGTCGTCTCCTGACGCTCCCGGGCGGACGTAATCGCGCGAGTTCAGTTGTGTCGCGCCTTCCACCCCCGGGACGGAGTGGATGCTGTCGCCGCGGACTCTCGGCGTTAAACTTCCCCGGGTCTGGCCGCGGCGCGACTGATGCCAAGTAGTCGTCGCTCTCGCTCTCACTTTTATTTTTAAGGGGGTTCAAATTAACCCGGACTTCTCGGCGCGAGCCGCGAGTCGAGTGGCTGCGCGCCGCATTCACCTTCTCGCTAAACTCTCCCCTCCCCACCAAGCACCCCCGGGAGCTGCAATTACGCAGATTGCCGCGAAATGAACGAAAAAGAAGACAACGAAAAAAAAAAGAGAAAAAAAAATCGTACCAGGGAAAAGTGTCTCGGTCTCCTCGAGCGAGTCAATCGAGTTCTCTAATTGATGTTGTTTTTTTCCTCACCCCTCGGTTCTCGATTCATTTCCCCGACGCATTTGCATCGGTTCCGAAGGTGCAACGACTGCGATGCGCTCTACAAAAATACACGTAAAATCGTACAGTCGGTAAAACTATCCACGTGGCCGGGATATCGCGATCGATAATCGTCATTAAGCTCGTCGCCCCCTTCGCCCGTTTTACGAGTTCTCCAACAACAACAACAACAACAGCAACAGCAGCCGCACGTCGAACCGTAGTACAACTTACAACTTACTATACATTACACGCGCGCGTGACAAATACCCAACCGCGGGTCGTACGTAGTACACGCGGCTGCTTCTGAGTTGCATCGGGCGCGCCGCGAATATATTTATATATACGCACGATTCGTGCATTAAAAAAGAAACGGGCTATATAGATATACGGAATGAAAGGGAAATGAACGCCGGAGCGGGACGAGCGCTTTGCACCCAAGCGAAGGTTCTCGAGGACGCACGCGACCAGCCAGTCAGCCAGCCAGGCGAGCGGCGGCGCGAGCGAGGCCCAGGTCGTCTCTCCCATCACCTGCTCTCACGGCATCACCGGGCCGCAACCACCTTCAACCTCCATCCGCGCGCCGGGGCCCTCTTCGAGGCCCCTCCGAACCCCGCAGCACGAGCTCCTTGCGCGCCGCGCGGCGTAAACGAACCCGCGCGCGAGTTATACGTCGCGGCCGAGGCGCAGCACACAAGCGACTCTTTGAGCAGGACTCGCATTGACTTCTGCTTGCTGCTGTCTCACCTTCGCATTAACGACGGATTTTTCGTTTTGCGTATTTTAATGAACCGGTATAACGCCTGGTCAGGCGTCGGTCGTGACGTCGCTGCTGATGATGTCGATAAAGCGCGACGATAGTCGCGATAGCGCGCGCGTAATGACGACGACGACGCCGCCGGTGCTCAGGGAGGATGCGGCGGGATAGGCTCAACGACCCCGGCGCGCTCGGTGCGCGTCAAACCGTCCGACGACGAATTAGCCGGCCAAGACTCGCGCGGCAAATTAGCCGTCTTGTCGGCTGTTGGATGTACCGTGAAAATGAGGATTCGTTGATTGGAGGTAAATTGCACAGAGAGTGAGAAAGTTGCTGAGATTGGGGCTCGGTGGTGAACGCGTTTTTCGTCGCCGGCGAAATATATCGTTGCGCAGTTTTTCGGCAGATGCGCGCGTGACGGTTTCGGGGTTTCGACACGGCAGCTCAGGTAGATGCAGCCCTCGATATTCATTCGGCAACTGCGTGCCACGTGGTCCAGGTGTTTCGGTGGATTTGGTAATGGTTTTCCTCGTGCAGATTGCTTAGAATTTTTCATCTCGAGCGCGCAATAAATTGAATCGATATTTTTTATAATTTATGAACACCTTTATTAATGAAATTTCGTTTTGTCTGTTACAGGTAAGTTCACTGCGGATTGCCCGTTTTATTCATGACCGCCGACTCGTCACGAGTGAGTAAATCTGTCGGTGCTTTCTTCACAATCTTATGAAGTTTCAAACGAAGAGATTGGCCCATCGACTTGTCAATTAAAATTCAACTGTCAGCCAGATTTACTCGAACCAGATTCAATCTCTTCACTTCAGTCTCGTTTTCGTCTGCGTAAAGACGGAAACTGCATCGGTCTAAATTCGTCCGTGCGGTAAAAAATACGATGCCCTTTCTTCGCCCTCTGAGCACGCAGACACAGGTAGGTCACAGGTAAATTTTAACAGGACGTTTGCCCCGCGCAGCAGGCGCGTCGCTGTTTGCGAGGGAGCCTGCGTCATCCGCCAGTGGCATCGACCGAGAAACGCCACGACCCCGCTTCCGTTTTCACGTCCTCTCCAACTTCTACAAGCTTTTTCCCTCCATTCGCGTTCGCTTTTTTTCTCCTTCTCTCTCTTTCCTACTCTCCTCGGTTAACATTTCCAAACGGCCGCGGGTCTCGGGGCTCTCGCGTCTCAAAGCTCGTCTTCGCGCGTCGCAACTTGTGAATGAATTCGTTATCTCGGCGACCCCGGTCCGTGAACCCCGGGGTCAGGCCCCGAGCGCGTATTACGATGTACGTTATAAATTCGTCGCTCTCCGTCTCTTTCCCTCTTTCTATCTCTCTGTCTCGGCGTCGTTCATCCGCGCACACTATTCTCCCTGTTATCGTGCACCACACCAATAATACACAAACTTACAACAAATGCATACGTATTGAAAAAAAAATATATATATACATACATATATTTAAAAAATATCTAAAAAAAATATACACACACATCCAAACATCCATTCGCATGAATATGTGTTACACCGCGTCGTGTAGCTTCGTTTCAACGACCATGCGAGTGTCTTCATGCGCGTCGATGAAGGGCGAGTCCCCGAGAGTGCGTGAGTTCGTGCGTGCGTGACGACTACGACGACGACGACGACGACGACGACGACGACGACGGCGATGGGATAGTGAGGATCGAGTCACTACGAACTTACTACGTTCACGAAGTGGCAGTCGCCACTCTTTTTTCTCTCTCTTTCGCTCTTTCGCTCTCCCTCGCGTATTTCGCTCTCCCTCCTCGTCGCTCGTTCGCGGTTCAATGTCGGCCCGTTCGCGCGCCTCGCCAGTCAACAACACAATGTGTAACCGCTAAAAATACTCTCCCCCTCGTTGTCGCTCGCTCGCGCTCACGCCGCGACTGTATAATTCCCTCTGGCTCCCTTTTTTTCTTCACCATCTTTCATTTGCTCTCGTATTCCTTCGCTCCGCGGAACGCGCGCCTCTTCTCTCTCTTTCTCTCGTTCTTTCGCTGGGTCTCCGCAGGCTGGGACCGCGCTTAGCCCTCTTTCACATCTCTCGCGCGCGGCGGCGACCGAACGCAACGCTCGCAACACACAGACAAACGCATCGAGAGAGAGAGAGAGAGGGAGAGACACACACACACACACCAAGAGGGATGACGAAACGACACGCATAGTTGCGGCACGCACGAATAATCGGCTCTCTCGGTGCCACGGTAATTCTGCTGAGATAAATAATAAAAATGTTGGTATATATGCGCAGTGTGTGCGTGCATTATATATGTATATTCGCGGTGGTCAAGGACGGTCTAATGGAAATCAATGGATAAACAGTCGTCGAGCCGCGGCTACGGCGGCGACGACGCCGAGGACTCCGCGAGCCTTGAGATTCCCCGGGAGCGTGCAATGATTTTTCGTCAAATGTCGTTTTCCTTCGTTCTGAAAAAAAAAGACATCCGATGTGGACGCTGAACATTTTTTAAATGTATAAATCTTTTTTCCAAATATCTCATTTAGGCAAAAATCGCGGTTTTCACGATTTTTAAGGCGAGCCCGCAACGGCGCTCGGGAACGAGAGGCGGAATATATTCGTCGGTCGGTCGGTCGACGAAACAACAACGGGAGGAACCGTCGCGCGAAATTCCCGTCGGAGAGATCGAAGAGAGAGTACAATCGATCACGCGCACGGCGCGCGCGGGTTCGCGGAGAGGATCGACCGCGGAGCCATGGGGAATTTGGAGAATCCGGTTTTTGTGTTGAGAAAGGCGAGGAGCCCGAGCCTTGGGACAGTCTCGCGGATCCTCCGTGCGTATGTGTGTGTCCGTGCGTGCGTCCACCGCCCCCTCCCTGTCCCCCCTCGCCCGGCCGCCCGACCCCCGAGCGCGCGCAGAGTCCCTTGGAAAGGAGCGATCTTCGACTCTTAAGTCGATTCGGAGTCTCGTAGGTCGTGCCGCGGCCGCCGCCGCAGCGGCGGCGGCGGCGGCTCAGCCCGCCCGGAGTACGAAAAAAAGTTGCGCTGCAGCCCACAAGTCGAGAGTGCCGCGCGCGCGGGTCTCTCGTTCGCGAGCAAACGAGCGAGCGGAGCGCGTACAGTATATCCCCCCGAAGAACCGAGCGTGCGTCCGCGGCGTCTCTCGCACACACCGCCTTAAATGGTCGAGCGCAATGCGCGCGCGCGCGCGCACTCGCGAGAGACCCGGCGAATATTCTCAATCTCACGCTTCGCCGTCGCCGGTCGTTATCACTCGCCGCGTCGCGCGGCCTCGACGTCGTTCCGCGCGACACCCGACGACGCGCAAAAGGCATTTAAAAAAAAATTAATAAGCAAAAAATTCGCATCATTAGTCATTGGGTATATTGATATTGTGAATTGCGAGGAAATTCATGAATTCATGAAAATTCCATTTGCCGCGTATTTTTGTGATTTTATTATAATAACAATAATAATTATAATTATTATTATCATAATTATAATAATAAGTGAATTTTTAACATCGCACAAGATATTTTTCTGATGCAGCTAAAAATCCCAAGCTAAAAACGATTTTCCATCCAGTCGAAAAACATCGCGCATCCGTAGTCCGAAAAAAAAAAAAAACGAGGCCGCGATTATCTCCGCCCGGCTGTGCCGCTTCGCCGGGTCGTCGATGGCGAATATATCGAGCAACTCAGCTGTGCGCGGCGCGGATATGCGGGACGCGTACGTACGCGCGAGCAGCACACCGCGCGTCGGTGTATTCCCGTTTTTCTATGATACATATCGGCGCGGCTCGTACGCATCGTATACGTATCGGCTGCGCGGCTGTGCAACGACGCCAACACGCCGTCCTACATGCACATAACGCGCGGGCATTGCGACGAAGGGGAGGGGGCAAAATATGTTTGAATCGAGATAAGAATTATTGTGGAACGCGCTCGCGGCCTGCGTCATCGCGCGGCGCTGTGCAGGCCGCGCGCGTTTCTGCTGCTGCTGCCGCTGCTGCTCTCCTATTGCGGTTACGTTGTGCGCGCCTTCTCCGAGGTGGCGTTTTCCTTCCTCGGCGAAAAACCTCCGCGCGCGCGCGTACGGTCTATATAAAGTTCCGGCTTTTTTCTCGCATCAGTCTGATTCACGTTGCCGAGGCGAATATCAAAATCGCTCATAGTCTCTGTCATCTCGGGGCGTTCGAATGATTCGCGATCGAATTCTCGAGAATTCATCCGTGATTCACGTATTTGTGATAGCTGAGAGTTCTCGTTAATCGTGACTCGCGGGGTGACTCGTGTGTCATCGTGACAACAAGATCCGCGAGCGCCGGCGTCAAAAAGTTTCGAAGAGGCACCGCCGCCGCCGCCGCCGCGCACGCGGTCTAATACGATTGGTGATTTACGACAGTCGAGTTACGAGGCGGAGTAAGTCACACGCCAAACTCCGGAAGTGACTCGTATCGCGCGCGAGTATCGCGGCGCCGAACGCCACGACACACCAGTAGCGTCATTCACCTGGCGCTCGATCACTGGAACGACACACTCGACTCGAGTTTTCTCGGAGCCAGTGACGAATTTCACGTGACCGCGCAGGATTTGATTGATAGTTCGGTAGTCGGCTCAACGCGTCCTCGTTTGTCGCATTTTTTTCCCTCCGAGTCGTCTTCTCGGTACGTCGACTTCTGCGAAAGTGAAATGAGCAACGGGGATCTCGTATTTTTTGCGCGCAGTGACTGTGATGGAAAAAATTGGAAATTGCGTCCACGTACTCGTCGACGCGACGTAGAGAAACGATAAACGACAAGTTGATAAAATTGTGATTGATCAATGTGAACACGTAGCTTCTGCCGAGATAATTCTCGTCCCGGCCGGCGCTAATGTATGCCAACGGTAGGTTCGACCGAGGGTCAACGCTTATGCAAATAGCGGGAGAAGAAGAAAAAAAAATGGCTCGTTAACCTTCGCGGCGAAACCAATACAGGTAATTAATAAAAAGCTCGTTATGGGCCTCGTATGTTTGTCCTCCGCGCGCGCGGGGAGACATAATTTATTTATCCGCGGAAATATTGTCACCCGTCGTGGCCGTGAGGGTCGATACCGGCTTTGCCATTCAATAAACTCGTGGAATTTACCGACGTTTCGGTAATAAACAAAACCGATAATCGATAATCGCAAGTATTTTCTTCCTAAAATAAAAAACGTATAATTTTTTCACGGCATTCAAACAAATATTTGTCAATCTAAACCGCGACACGAAAAAATAGAAAAAACGAAACTTGAGGCAAATAGCGATACGGAGATGCGTCAAACGCGCTCGCTGCAGTGTCAATAAAACGAGAATAGGTGGATTTTTCTCTTCTTCCGCCTCTCCTTCCTTCGGAAAAGCAATAGAAGAAACGGACGGCATCGACTATCAGCCGCGCATCATCGCCACCGCGATCGCGCTGGTGTGTGCAATAGAACCGCGACAGCGAGCCGCTCGGCGTCGACGCGCGTGACGTTGGTCGACACGTGAGCCAGCGCGCTTCTCCCTACGTCACGTGGTCACGTGACCGTTCTACGTCGTAGTTCGAGAAACGACGACGGCCGCGGCGGCGGCAGCGACGACGACGACGACTCCGTCGAGTTGCGCCGTCGAGGTCGTCGCCGTTCCGTTTGTGCCTCCCATTTCTGCCTGCTGCTCGATGCCCGCTGCTACTGCTGCCAGGCTGTGTGCGCCTCGCGACGTTTACGTCTGCCGCGCGACCCCGCTTCGCGGCCACCTCCGTCGCGCACCTACCGCGCGATAAGCCCGACTCTCCTGCTCTTCGGCCTCTTTGTGCGAGGTCGAAACGAAATTCGAGAGTCAACGAGGCTCCGTCGACTTTGGCGCTGCCGCGAACGACACTTTTTTTTCCATGCAATAAAAAAAAATTATCAATTTTCATTTTTTTTTACTTTTTTTTCTATTTATTTATATTTTTTTTTTACACAAAAGGAAAATGGTTTATTTTAATTCACAAAAATAGAGGAAAGGCATAAAATTGTCGGGCCCGCAGTGGCTGGTTTTGCACTGCGTCGTTTCGTCGTTCTCCGCACCTCCGTCGCGAGCAGCAGCAGCAGCAGCAGCAGCGACCGCGGCGACGGCACCGAGCGTCAATAATTATTAATAGTTTGGGCTCGGTGTGACGCAGTTACGCTTCTCTATGCTGATCTCGCGACTATACCGAGCGATTTGCGTTTTCCACGTGGCACGAGGCGACGTATACACGAGCGCGATTATACCGCTCGAGCTCGCGCGTTGTGTGCCTTATATTACGATGTTTTGTATAAAAGCAGAAGAGGCAAGATTGTAAGCAACGCGAGCGTGTACGTGTATTATTGGTACACTGGCTGCGCGAGCGGCTCGCAACGAGCGTGTGTGCATGCTACAGCGCATCCCGTCTCACACTCCCCCTGGTACCGGATGTGACGACACTCACGCACTTGGCCCTCGACGCACTCTCTCCTCTCCCCCTCTCCGCTCTCTATCTCTCTTTCTCTCTCACTCGCGATATCGCCTCTCCTGCCCTTCCCCCTCATGCGGTCTCGTGTTGCCGCCGCTGCTGCTGATGCTTGCCAGCCATGTTTTATGCGTTACCAGCGTACGAACTTAGAACGGATCGCACGGCGCCTTCTTCGCTGTGATTACAGCACGGAAAGTAATGGTTGGTTATAGCAACTAAGCTTTCAATTCGCTGTACAAAAGATCTCAATTAATTCTTTGGTTGCGGTAGCTAATCTTTTCCTCCTGTGAAACAACTTTGATGCCTGCCAAATTTCCAGTAAAAAAAACGAGTAAATAAGAATAAATAAAAATTACGTTTTTCTAAGATTTTTAATAATTTTGTGGAGATGACGAAAACAGGTAATCAAAAATCAATGATTGGTCTAATTTCGTCAAACTCGTTCGGCTAAAAAGCCCAGCCTTTTTCGCGGGTTTCCAACTTTCACTCTCTCTGTCCCCGCGAGTCCGCGAGGCTTCCGAGCGCCTCGACGAGACGCCAGGTGAATGTGAGGCAGTTGCGGCGAGCCGCTCGCCGGCCGCTACACCGGGAGTTACACCAGAAGAGTGTGCTTACACGGGTGTAGAGCCGCCAGTCGGGAAAGAAACGCCACATTGACCGTTTACCGTGGATCCGCGGCGCATTGTCTATGACCGCGTGTGCGGTAAGTAGCCTCGCGCGTCGACCGCGCGCGATGCATCGAGCACCCCCGTGGTTAAATCTCGGTCTCGTGGGCCATCGCCGGGCGGCGGAACAATGAGGAGGTGGAGGAGGCGGCGGCGGCGGTGGCGGCGGCGCAGTCGTTGGCCGCGCGCGAGTGGCGCTGGCATCGTCGGTGGGGGACAGCGATCCGGCTGGTGGCTTCGCCGGTCGGAGAAAACACGGTGCGCGGCTGCGGCGGCGGCAGCAGCGGCGAAGCGCCCCGAGAACGGCGTCGGATCGCGAAGCGCGCGCAGTCCCACGCGGACCGCGAGCCTCAACTTGTCGGTGCGTGGGAGAGCCGGGCATCCCGACGTCCCCGCGTGTGTCGCTCTCGTGGTTCGGTCGCTTGGCGAAAATATAACTTCAACCGAACGAGACACGAAGAGGAGAAACGAGAACAACACAACGAGAACGGCGGGAATAAGACGAGGAAGAAGATACGCGACCGCATCGAGGAGGAGACAAAACAGGAGCAATACGAAAACAAGAGGGAAAGAGACGGAGAGAGAGCGAGAGGGAGATAGAGAGAAACAGAGAGAGAGAGAGAAGACGACGAGAAAGGAGACCGGCTGCCGCGGCCATTTTAGCGCGGCTCTGTGTTGCCCGTGTGTTCGACCTCTCGGTCATCGTGCGTTGTCTCTCGCCGTCGTCGTTGCCCCGCAGCCACGGACTTATACAATACACGCACGCGAGTTCCCCGCGATTCGGAGGAGGACAGAACATTTCGAAAAGCAAAGTGCGCGCGGGAGATCGCGCTTCTTTGTCTCAGTCGCGCGGGAGACGCGCGCGAACGCACGAAGTAACGGCGCGACGGGAAGTGCGGGCTGGCTAAAGTTTGCGGGAGAAAGAGGGAGAGACAGATAACGAGATAAAGACAGAGAGTGTGTGTGAGAGAGAAAGAGACAACGTCGACGACGACAACGGCGACGACGTCGACAGGCCGTTAACGTGGCGAGCCACCAGCTCGCGTGGACGCGAACTGCGTCGTGCCGCGTTTTTTTTTTCGCGTCCGGACAGGCCAACAGTCAGCCGGTATATTAGTACAGGCAGTAACCCGCGTTAGAAGTTCCGGCGAACTTGGTGTAGAGGCGCGCGAGTGCTCGCGCGCGCGCCCGCCGCCTCGGGCTCTGCGCAAACGCGATTATCAACCTATACGCTACACTCGCCGGGTTCTCGCGCCGTCTCACTCGCTCCCGTTCGCCCTCTGAGGCCTCGCGGAACCACACAAAACAACACGCGGTATCACGACTGTGTCGGTGGCGCGTTGATACACCGACGCCGGCATGAGTATAGAGCGAGGCTTATATATGTATATATGTAGAACGTACAACGGCGGAGAAACGACGCAGAAAAACGTACGTCTGCCGGGCCTCGTGAAACCGCTCGATTCGATCGAAGAGAAAGCGAAGATGGCAACTAACGCGGTGCGCCGGACGTGCGAAAGGAACGACGATGACGACGAAGCGGCGAGGAGCGCGAGACACACGAGCGCCGGCCAATGGGATCTTCCGGTCGTCGTTGTCTCGGCGATCCGACGATTTCTCTCTCGGTCTTCCGGCGTTACATGACCGCACCGACTGCGGGGGCAGCCCGCCCGTAAGATTGCAAATTGAACGAATTGCCCCGCGAGACGCGTCGAATCTGCGCAGTTGCGCGCACGCAAAGTGGACTGACTGAACTGACTGGAGACTCGCGAGACCCAAGTACAACACACGTGTGCATGTTTGTATACACACAGCGAGAGGGAGAGAGAGAGAGAGAAAGAGAGCAACGAGCTCGCTCGGCATCAAAAGCGACGTGGACGTCGCGCCGGCTCGACAACAATGTGCGCCCTGTGCTACTTTGTGGAACGTCGAGAAATTGTTGCGCCGATCGTTCGAGTTTCTTTGTTGACGGAAAAATCGTGGAATTTTTCACACCGGTTCGCGGCGCGCTCGCTCACTCGTTCGTGCGTGTTGACTCGAACGAAAAATTCGACGGCCTGGCGCCCTTATCGCCCGTTCGACTTCCCTTCCCCCCTTCGCGTCCCTCGCCTCCCCACCCACCCGCCGCCTCCTCGTCGCTTCTTCTTCCCCCCCCCCCCCCCCCCGCACCCAGCGATTTTCAATGGCGCGTCGAGCCGCCGTCGCTGCTGCTACACGCACACGACATGTCGCGCGGCGCTCGTGGCGTCGTACCTTACGTAACCCCCGCCCGGCTTCTGGCCCGATAAGCCGGATAATTAACGAGCCGCGGAGTTTCGAATCGAGAGCGAGGAGCGCCGGGCATCGGAGCAGAGAGAAAACGCGAAGAGCGGCTGAGCAACGGAAGTGTCGAATGCGGTGGGCGGGAAGTGGAAAAGAAAGAGAGAGAAAGAGAAAAACGGTGAGAGAGACGAAGAGATAGGAGACACATGATGGGAGGAATAAGAAATGGTGGAATATCACTTTTGGGACCGCGCGAAAAAAAGTATCGGGAGAAGAAGAGGATAAAGAAGAAGACGAAGAAGAAGCAGAAGAAGAAGGTCGATGAAGACCTGGACTCGAGCCAATTCGCGTGAAACGCGAGGTAAGAGGGGAGAGCGCGAGAGAGAGAGAGGGGGAAACGCTCGAACGTTGAGGAATTTTCATTATACACTCGCGCAACTCGGTGGAATATTAGGACGGGTGGAAGATCGAAAACTTGGCGGTTTGCGCCGCGAACGAACGAAGCCGCCGCCGCCGACGCCGCCGAGAGATACGTGTCATGACGATGAATGGATTTACCGACGAGAGGAGGGCATGAGTCATCGCTCTGGGATTTGGATCTCTCCCGTCTTTACGCTCTCGGACGTCGGCGTCGTTATGATGATTATGTACCGCGCGGGCTGGGCCGGAATTAACGTCGGGATCAGCCGGTTCGAAATTACCCCGTGGTCTCTCGGCAGCGATACAGCAAAATTTTTTCATTGACACCGGCGGCCGGAGACGTCTTAAAAATTCGCGACTTATTAAAAAATTACTCGTGATTTTCGGACCCAAAAACACAAACGTGCTATCAGCAATAAAAAGTCAGCCAACGTTTATTTCAAATTAACCGAAAGTGAAACGAAAAAAAAATTACTCTTAAAAATGAATCAGCACTTGCGACCGAAACCAGTGATTAAAAGACCAACAGTGATATTTGAACCTCCGGTGCGATGGACACGACAGAAAAAAAACCGCGTGTGTGATAGGAAAAGTGTGATTTATCCAACATTTCGGCGCACATGGTTGGTAGCAGAACTTAGCTCTCACTTGTGGGATTGCGCGCTCCCGCTTAATACGCGTCTGGCCTTACAACGCGAAGGAGCGAGTGAGAGTGAGAGAGGGACAGTGGAGCACGAGGGGCAACTGAATAGGACGGAATCTCGCTTGGTTTGGCGAGCGAAGATTGGGCGAGAGCGAAGCGCGCGAAGAGGAATAAGAATAAGAAGACGAGAGAAGCAAATGGCGTGCGATGTGCGACGAGCGTCCTTCTTTTTTTTTTTCTTCATTCGTTCTCTCTCTTTCTCGCTCGGGTCTCGGCGCGTATCTCTGGCTTATATATTCTCGCGGGCTCGCGCGCGCGCGCGCGCGGCAAGTTTCCCCGCGCGTTCTCTCGCCTGGCGGGCTTCGCCCGAAAGCGCCGTATAGGCCCGTATAGCAGTGGTGCCGTATAGCTGGCGCTGCGCGCGTGTGTCCGTCTCTCTATGTGTGCGCGAGTCGTGTCGGTGTCACGCGGTGGGGGATATCAGTGCGCGCATGGTGCCGCGAATCAAGATGGCGGCGAGCGCGCGAGCGAGCGAACGAGCGCGCGCGCGCGCGCTCGCGCGTTAGCGACGCGCGTGGTGCACGTGAACAGTCGTAGCGCCAAGTTCGCGAGGCACCTGGCCTGCCACGACGAGTCCACGTGTCCTCTCTCTCTCGTCCTCTCTCGACACTCCAGTCGCCGCCGCCTCTTGTATTTTATTTTTATTTTTCCATTTATATATATCTACGTATATATAAATAAATTCGGTGTTTTTTTTTTTTTGGCTTTTTCGTCTCCGTTATTCGCCAATATCACTCGAATAACCGGTCGCGTACTCCCGTAAATCTCGAGCGAGAGATATTTTTTTGGAAGTTCGCGCGCGATCTCGCGTCCGCCATCTTTTGTTCCACCACGTCGGGCCGCACAATGGGAGATACCGGAGTTCCAAGTTCGTCGTCGTCGTCGTCGTCGTCGTCGTCGTCTTTGGGATCGCGATTTTTGCCACGACGAACCCGCGCACGGACCAAAATGGATGCCGCCCGCCACTGTTGCTGTCGTCGTCGTCGCCGTCGCCGACTCCTCGCCCACGACTTCTTCGTCACGGACGCCAACCACTCGGGGATTAACTCTATGTCCGGGCTAATCGTGGTAAGACTCATTTTTGTACTGAAAAAAAAAAAAGAAAAAAAAAAAAAAGAAAAAAAACACTTCTATTGGCCGACCGAACGGGTCACGGGGGCTCCGAGTGTCGTCGATGTGTTGCAAAATGGACGCCGCACTCGCGAGTCTTCGAGGCTCGCCGACGATCTCGCTCGCCGGAGTTTCGAGTGTCCGGTGACAAGCGAGAATTTCGTCAGGTTGCCGGAAAAATATTTTATGAAGATTTTTTAAAAATTAATTCGCATCGCGGTGTTCGAGAGATACCGAAGTTCTCAGTGATTCTCGATGACACCGAAGTTTTCAGCAATTTGCTGACATTAATTTTTTTTCCCTGCAGCGAAAAATTCGATGAAATGCGGATTATTAAAATCGCGCTAGCGAATAACTTCACATTTCAAAGACGAAATTGAACATATAAAGTGAAACCATTTTTTTTCAAAGCGAACAAATTCTAACCTGAAAGTTTCGAATTCAAGGAGAAAAGAAATTCGTCGAAAAACAATTTTCATAATCAAATTCCTCGCTGTTTGCTCGCCGCGCAACGAGAGAGACAAAAAAAAAGCAGAATAGACCGAATTAGCGGTTAAACGTGTAGATCCCACAACAGAAACTTTATTATTGTCCCTGCGGGTCTCTTCTCGGTATCGCTCCCCCCCCCCCTCTCCCCCCAGCTCGTCGAAAATACCGAGAAATTCCTCAAATTTCTTCGCCCTTTCCCCGGGCCAGCTTTCTCGCTCCGCCTTCCGACAGAAGCTGCTTGCTTCTGTGTTGTGCTCCGTCGAGAGTCAATGGATCGCGAGAAATTCCTCAGAGCTGACTCTTTCTCCCTCTCTCTCGCCACTTCTTTCTCTATCTTTCGAGCTTGTTAGTAAGCTTTCCTTATTCTTACCCGATGGAGCTACTGTAGCCGCACTGTTTGCTTCGTTAAAATTTCCTCCTTCCTCCATGTTCATCGTTCCCAACCTTCGGCCACAAGGAAAAAATAAAAAAATAAAAAACAAAAAAAAAACGCTAAAAATTCCATACGCAACCTAAATTTTCCGCGAATTTCCGCAATAAAATATTTCTCCCATATTCAAGATTAAACATCGAATCTCCAACAATCAACAGAAAAACCCAAAACCTACATCCAGCATTCCATCGCCTCGATTTTTCTCGCTCGGCCCATCGATAACGGAGCTAAAAGAGCAAGAGAGACACATAGACATATAGACAGGACAGAGAGAAAAGAAAGCGAGGCAAGCGCGATGGAAAGAGCGAGAGAGGGACTCGTTAATTCGATTAACTCCCGGCGCCAAACTCGATAGTCACGAGTCCAATTTCGATAGGCGGCTCCGCTCAGACTTAGGAAGTGGCTCTCGGGGTTCTCCGGGCGCGCTACATAGTTCGTCGGCGCTGTATGTACATCGACTGGTTCGTTCAACCTCGTCGCTCGCGTTTCGCGGCCTCTACGGCAACAGCACCAACAGCAACAGCAACAGCGCCAGCAGCAGCAGCAGCAGCAGCAGCAGCAGCAGCAGCAGCAGGGAATGGTAACGATATTACGCGCCCGGGCACAGCACATAAGCGCAAATGCAAAAGGGTGTGGTGCTGCTGATGCCGCCGCCGCCGCCGCTGCAGCCGGGACAACCCCGAGGCGGCTGTTGCGCGATGGCTGCTGTCGGAAGCTTTAATGGAGATTGATGGTAAACGCCGGCGCGCCGCCACCGCCACCACCTACACCGCCGGCCCAGCCAGCCCGGCCGCGCACCACCTTCGTCGTTGCTCTCTTGGTCGTCGTCGGGGTCTTCTCCTGCTCTTCTGGCCGCGGTGGAACTGCACCGAGAGCGAGCGAGAGGGATAGCGACGAGGGGATGAGGGACGAGGGACGAGGTGTAGAGGAGTCGATGCCTCGGAAGTAAATTAGCCAAGTACCGAGAGATAGATAGCTCGGCTATGAAATATACTGGTAGATAGGTAGGTAGGTAGGTGGGTTGGTTGGTTGGTTGGTTTCATGCCCGGCGAAAGCGGCAACAGCAACGCCGGTGTTGTTCCAGCTTGACGCTAATGCCCACCTCGCGCCAAACGTATCGCGGTTTTTCGTAGCCGCCGCCGCCGACGCCACGGATTCCCGGCGACGTGTTATTATCTCGTTCGCCGGCGGAAGTTTTTCTTGGGCCGAACTGCGGGACGGTTTGTGTTGGCCTCTCGGGCGAGATAGGACAATCTGGGCGGTACGGGATTTTTTTTTCTTTTTTCTTTTGGAAAATGAAGACAATGGTTGGAAAAAAATGTTGTCGCGCTGGAATCATTTTTAATTGTCATTCAAATTCCACGTCAGCGTATTTTCCGCTCTCGCTGATCGCGAGACCCGCCGCGGCCACTTTTGCGCTCCGCTCTCGAGTCATGCAACGTTATTCCTCGCCGTCTCTAGGTTCCCTCTCGTTATCGTTTATTACGCCATCTGTTAACTTTGATATAAGGCGGTATTTAAATTTTTCCTCGCGACTGTAAAAATGCTCAAGTCCGGCGGCGCTCAGAGGGCTCCCCCCTCCCTTTATTCCCTTCTGCGGCGAGGGTTAGATCTGACGTTCCATCGCATCGATCTTCGCGGTCACGAAGAGGACGAGCGCGCTCGCGTTATCGCGCTGCACGAATTTCCTCGTATTCTTTTGTATCGTGGCCCGATAAATAGGTGTCCAGGGCGCCGAGGCAGCAGGAGGAACCGAAGGAAAAGGGAGAAAGAGGAAACCTTTGCATGTTATCGACCCCGTTTCCCTCTCTTTTTTTTTCTGTGTACACTACGCCGATGTCTTGAGCTCCTTCCGATGTACAGACCTTTATTATATACATGTAAACCTATATACGTATAGATATAGATATAGATAGCTGAGACGTGGGAGTCCCGGGTCGCATCTCTCCACCTGCTCGCGCGGACCTTAAACTTTCATGCTGCGCCCCAGGAAGCGAGGTGCACGTGGCGCCCGAGACCCCGGGTTCACCGTCAGGTAGCCGGCTTCGCGTTGCTCCATATCGCGTCGCACTGGGTCGATAAATAATGCAGAGCCGCATGATTTAATAGCCGCGTCCTCGATGCTTCTCCGCGCACGTGGAAGAAATGCGACCCGACGCGGCGCTCCACTGCCTTGCACTGAGAAAAATCCATGGGGTAACAATGCCGATTCGCACCGTCGTCGATTCAACCGAAAAAGTCTCTCGATCTGTCATCGTAACCTGCGGAATAAATAATCGCGGTTATTAATCGAACACGAGGACAACGTGAGATGGAAGATTCCGTCCGTCCGATCTGCCGCGGTGAATTAATTATAATTTTTTGTAATTGAATTTCGATGCAACGAATTTGCTTGCATAATCGTATATTGAGATGGCGAACGATTTGTCATCGTTCTGTCGTCGACAGCTGTCGAAGTGTCGTCTTTCCTCGACGCGAAGACGCGTCGCGCGCGTACGGCTCATCGAGCTTCGCACGAATGCCCCGCGCTCGTTGCGCCTTCCTTATTATTCCTCGCTCAGTTGCATTTGCCCCGCGCGCGACATTTGCCGGGGTGAAAACGCGCCCGGGTGCGGAAATAACGACGAAAAATAGATGATGAAAAAAACGATATATATAAAAAAAAGTGGAAGCAATGAGAGCTCCGCGAGCCTTGGCGATCCGCCTGCCACATGTCGCGTGGGCGGCGGGGCGAAAATTCGGGGGCCGATGCCCGGGGAAAAGGGTGAAGTGCCGTCTCACCTCACAGGTGAAATGCGGCTTAACAAGTATCGCTCGTTGACTGGTCATTTAAAAAAAAATGTATTTCCCTTATTTTTTGTAATTTTTTTTTTAACTTCGCGGTCGTCGCGCATTTCGCAGTCGATTAGGAATTCCTAGACGTCACTTGAAGCTTGTCGCGCTGTGCGCCGGGAGCGCGAACGCTTTTACCGCGAGGCCGAGGGCGACGCGCGAGCGGCAGACGCGACCGAGGGAAACCCGACGCGCGAGGGGGTGTCACGCCTCCTCCGGTTGGGCATAGGGGGTGCAGGTGGCCCGCGCGTCAGGATGATGAATTCTCGCGCGAGCGAACAATGAGAAACGACGATGTCGTCGCCGGAGGAGACGACACGTCGTCGTCGTCGTCGTCTTCTTGGTCCCGACCGATGTCACCGCGACGAAGAAAAACGCGCCCCCCGCGCTCGTGCGACGCTTCCGACGCTTCCCGTTCTCGCGTCCCCAATAGACGTTTCTCTCTGTGTCACGTGTGACGACGAACAACAAGCGTGTCGGAAAATCGAATCGATCGATCGAATTATTTGATAAAAAATCAATTACCCTGTTCCGAGAAGCGGAATCGCGGCGGCGAAGGAAGACGCGAGAGGACGAAAATTGCGGCGACGACGTGTTGGGTCAAACGTTTTGACCGCAGTTTTGGCACCTAGAGAAAAAGTTTCATTCAAAGAAATTTCTTTGAAATCAAGGAAATAATATAATCTTTTCTTTGAATTTAAAAAGACAGTTTCCTTGAAATTTAAAGACAACATTTCATCGGAATCAAAGAAGAAATGCAATAAATCTATTTTTTTCGAATCGAAGACACACGGTACATCACGGAACAACAAAATAAATATTTTATTTATTTATTTATTATTCTTAATACAAATAATTATTCAAAAAATCAAAACAGAATAGAAATGGAAAGGAAAAAATTGCGACGTCAACGCAGTAATTCGAGTCTCTCTGTCCGTTCGCGTCGCGCGATGACATTCGCTCGTGTTCCGCGTTACAACGCACCGAAATGAATTCGTCAGTTATCCAACAAACCGTGACTCCTCGGTCTCGTCGCGTGACTGGCGAATTTTTCTGCGCGTCCGATTGGCTCGCTCTGTGTTTTTCCTCGCGGCGATTCGGTTCGCTGGCAGAAACCCGCGAGCGGTCCTCGCCGCCCGAGGAATTTGCTACGGCCGCTTAACTCGACCTGAAATCGAGCATATCGCGCGGGCCGATGCGTAATTCGGCGGCATATCGGCGATCGATTTTCGCCGAAAGGAGAATTTGCAGTCCTCGTCGAAGATCGCCAACTTTGCTGCGCTCGCCGCGAGCTTCGGGTAGAGAAGATGCGGACTCGTCGCGGGCTGTTTGCGACGTACCGAGCGATCCGACCGTTGCAGTCAAGTGGCAGATTGTAAACATCCGGTATAGACCCGGCTGCATCATGCAAATCCCCCGACGTCGCTGTCGCGGCGTCGGCGGCGGCGTCATCGCACTGCAACGACTGCACTCGCGGCGGCTGCGTGCGGCCCGCTGTGTGTATATATGTACTTATACGCCCCCGCGTACATGTGTGACCCTCTGTTTTCTTCTCGTGCGACGATATCGTGCGTCTCATGTGCGACGACGCCAATGCAGCGAAATATGCCGGAGCGCGCGCTGCAGAAAGCCGGTGACCGGATTCGCTGCATGCGGGCCACCCACTTTCTCTCTTTCTCTCTCTCTCTCTCTTTCTCTTTCTCGCTCCTTCTCGCTCCCGAACCTCACGGAGAGTGAAAGCTCACGCGCTGAATTCTTTATCCGTAATTCGGAGCTAAACTATTGCTCAATCTGCTTCGTATTTTTCCCACATTTAATCTTTTTAATTTTTATTAATTTTTTGGTTGTCGTTGATTAAGATGGGAGACGAAATGGAAAAATAGCGCAGCGACAAAATGGCCGTCCGTACTGTAAAAACTTTTTTTCAGTCCTTGCAATTTTTTATTACACCGAAAAAGAAATTTCAACATTTATGTTAAAGACCGTAAAAATATTCAGATTATTAATTAAAATCCCAGAAAAAATTATAAAATTATTTTCGTTATTCCGACCCGAACGCGATAAGAGTTAGCGCGCAGATTTCAATCTTTTTATCAACCGTCTCGCCTGAACCGTCAGTTTTTCCCACCGCAAATTATTTTTTTTTCGTGCTCCGAGTCGCGATTCGCGTCGACCGGCGTCGAATCCTGCGGTCGACGTAATTTTCAATGATCTCCGGGTGGATCTAAGCTCGTTGCGTATCAATGGCGGATCCTCTTGGTGTGCGCGCGGTTCCTCGCTATCTGACTTGCTGATCGTTGCCGCTTCCGCCTCCTCGTGGCCCCTCGCGGAATTACAGTCGCTCGCCGCGCCAGCCTGATCCTCTCCCTCGTCCTCCCCTCCTCCTTCTCCTTCTCCTCCTCATCGTCTCGCTTATCCTCCTTTCTTTCACTCTCTCCCACACTCCACCAACTTTCGTGGGTTGTACACTCCATATATATACATACATACACACACATTATACATATAGCGTACGCAGAGACACGAGGAAACCGGTGATTTTATCGTCCCACCGCATCGAGATCGCGTTCTCGGTGAACGATCGAAAAGATTGCGTCGGGTACATTGGTCCCTCTAATATCTTATCGACGATCCGCGGAGTGTGTGACCTCACGCTTAGATACCAATCGAGCTACAAGCATTTCTCGCTCCTTCCCCCCCTCTCCCACCCTCCCCTCTGAAAATATTTCAATTATTTCGATAACTTTTGTTGACACCGATTTTTCAATTCTTTTATCTAAAGAATGTTTTTTTGGTGCACAGCAAATAATCTACATTGATTGGCGGTGAACATTTATTGTTACAAAACTTTGTTAACAATGTAAAACAGTGAATTCTATATTCAGACCACGTTTTTCCATCTCTCGATCCACCTCAGCCGCAGT